>CM054183.1:59027070-60227070 GCA_028829895.1 Sinotaia quadrata
CGCCTGTATGACCAAGTAAGTTTGACATTTGTATGACACAGGGTAAAGTAATTTTGACGTTTACATGACAGACTAATAAGCAATTGTGACGTCTGTACGATACACGACTAAGTAATCGTGATGCTTGCACGACACGTGACTAAGTAAAGATTTTTAAACAACATGTGACTAAGCAATTGTGACGTTTATACAACACGTGGCGAAGTAATTGTGACGTTTGCACGGAATATGACTAAATAATCGTGACATTTGCACAATATATATTGACTAAGTAATCTTGATGTTTGCACAATATGTGACCAGGCATTTGTGACGTTTACATGACACTTGGCCAAGTGATTGTGACGTTTCTAAGACACGTAACTAAGTAACTGTGATGTTTATACGACACGCGACTAAGTAATTGTGACGTTGGCACAGCATGTCACTAAGCAATTGTGACGTTTGTACACTACACGGCTAAGTAATCGCGATGCTTACACGACACGTAACCAAGTAATTGTGACGTTTACATGACATGTGGCTAAATAATCGTGGCGTTTGCATGACTCATGACCAAGTAATTGTGCCGTTTATATGATCCGTGACCAAATAATTGTTACGTTTACACGAGACGTGACGAAGTGATTGTGACGTTTCACGAAATGTGACTAAATAATCATGACGTTTTCATGGCACGTGAAAAAGCAATTGTGACGTTTGCACGACACGAGACCAAGTAATTGTGATGTTTGAACGACATGTGACTAAGTAACCGTGACTTTTGCACGAACGTAACTTGGCAATTGTGACGTTCGCACGACACGTGACTAAGCAATTGTGACACTTGCACATGTGACTAATTGCGCTGATGTTTATGTATATAAAAGAGTAACAACAAAAGCAAGGATATCTGGAATCCAGTCACCTCCTACGATTCAAGAAAAGTTTAAATCTTGTACAGCCACAATTACAATAAAGAACGCACAATTGTCACGTGATTTTCCAGAATAATGTGGGCAGTGGCGCCGAGTGCCGACTAGCAGAGAAAAGTTGCAGTTATTGTAATGCAAGAATTGGAGCGCAGATCTTTATCTTGCATAAATAAACTATAAGTTTAAAATGGATATTCGTGCAATGGCATACATAAGATAAAAAGTTGACAGTGCTGGATTTAGGGGTATTTTACAGAATCACCCGTGATTTCGGATGCTATCACTTATGGTCTGGGTAAAAGTGACATCCTGTGAAGGATATACGTGTTTCGAATATAGCGCCTGTAGTATAACTGTATCAATTAGAGTAATAAAACTAATTCTTCTAATATGTCTAGAACCTTAATAACGCAGTGTGGTCGCCCCATCACCGTTCTACGCATAAGATTCATCAGTTTTAAGGAGAAAATTAAAAAGTTTGCCTATTCCAATAATTATAGGGGTCGAGTTATTTGATTGGCTAACTGTAACGTATTGAGTGTATCAAGCTATTTGATTGGATAACTGTGACTTATGGGCTGTGTTCAGCTGCAGAAACTATAGTCTCGACACTCTTCCAGTCTTCACTGCTCATGCTTAAACCAAGTTTTAATTCACTCCAAATTTCCATACAAAGGATTTTTGAGTTAACGGACAAATATCGCGACATTTCCGTCAGTTGAAATATCTCTTTAGCTGATTTTTGGATCCTTAAAGCCGCTAAGCGACCATGAATGGAGCAGCTAACAATTCCTACGACAGTAAGGACTGATCTTGGATTAGCACTGCTGACATTTTGTTTAATTCACCCGATCATTCCGGAATTCTGTGGCAAGTTCACTGCGATAAGAGCGCTGATCAAAGGTAGAGTCAGGATATTTAATCCGATTATATCAGCGATTGTGTGAGTAAGACAGAGACTGACTAATCCTAGATCTCCTTACTAAAATAGTCCATCCATTATAAGCCTTGGATCTCCTTATTAAAAGCAGTCCAAACAGTAAAATGCTAGAGATCACACACACAGGGGCGCACGCACTAGAAAGTTTGAAAGCCATTGAGAAATCCAAACAAGGTGGCCAACACGAACCTAATTTGTAGATTTGTTTAACTAAACTATGAATTCCTCACATTGTTACAAGTTGTGTTTAAAAAAACAACAACTAGAAACTTTCCACTCATGAGAGTTACGAGTAAGAGAGAAAAAAATTGCCGAAATTTTACAAGCTTCGGTAATCACGTAATGTTTTGTTTTTCTATTTACATTTTATATTTGTCGGTCGGTCGGGACGTTCTCTCTCTTACCATGCTTGCTGCCTCTATGTCTCTATGTGTTCCTTTGTCTCTGTCTCTCTGAGTACGCTACGTCTCAAACCGAGTCTATCTTTCTCTGAGTAGTTCCTTATTTGTCTCCTCCCCCTTCCCCCTTTAATTCTCTCTCTTGCATTCTCTGCTTATCTCTTTCTTTCTCTGGTCTCGGCTAAATATTTTACACAAACAAATACACGCACACACAGACACATACGCACGCACAGACATCTCATAAACACACATACGCACACACACATAGATATACGCACGCACACACATCACATAGAAACATGCACGCGTACACATAGACACATGCACACACTCTCGCTATTCATCTCTATTAGTCATTCTAGGTTCCTTTGACATGGCTGTTAAATTTGTTCGTTGGTTGTTTGAATTACGTGCGTCATTCACTAAGCTTTGTTGTATTTTTTTAAATCAAGAATTCATGTATCACCTAACAATAAAATCAGTTGACAAGGGAATAACAGAGAATACTAAAGGAAAAGAGCTAACAGAGGATACAAGTGCATTTGCGATTTATGATTTAATGTCTGCCTGTCCTGTTTGTTTAAAGATTTCTTAAGTTTCCGCTCTATAGATGATGTAATGTATCCAGCACTAGAAACAAAGTTGTATTTTCATCTACCGATCGCATAGCATTAAGTAAAATTAAAAACTGATGAATTAAGCCATTTTGTCTTGAAAATAGTTGCTTAAATATATGAAGTAAATATTTTATCTAAGTGATTCATTTGAAAAAGACAAAGCCACACCACCACCACCACCACCAACAAAATAACCTACATGGCTTTCTGCTCATGACGTCACACAATACTCGGGCTTTCAGTTCGTGAGGTAATTGCTGAACTACATTGCGCGTTGGAAAAGAATTTTCCAGCCATCGAACTAGCAGCCAGTCAAGGAAAACATATTCCAGAGAAAAGGACATGCAATTAGGATTTTGTTTATTTAATATTATTTCTAAATAACAAACAGAAATCAACATAATTTTTAATGATTTTGATTTATCTCCGCTTAAGTATCCCTGCACTCACAGGCCATATGTATTGTGCATATACACAGACACATATTGACATGCGCACGCACACAGATACACACTGACATGCGTACGCACACAAACAGACGGACATGCACACGCACGCGCGCACAAACACACATGCACACGCGCATACACAGACATGCGCGCGCGAACAGATATGCACACACACAGACAAACATGCACAGACGTGCACACGCACACCCCCACAGACATGCACACGCACACACCCACAGACATGCACACGCACACCCCCATAGACATGCACACGTAAGCAGGCACATACTAGGTCCTACACAATCCGTTCAAGGTCTCGCCGTTAGATTACAAAACGCTATATATATTCTATTTATTCCCCCCCCCCCTTTTTTTTTTTTAAGAGCATGATAAATGACCTTCTAGTAACTCGTACGCCATGACGACTGAGGAAGACAAATGGAGAAGACAGGACTCAGCACTCTAGGCGGAAACCGGCTCGAACACACCCAACCACACCTTGCCCGCCGACTGAAATGTTTCATATAAAATATTAAGTGCTTCATATTTGCATGCTTAATGAGTGTGTATATATCCTTGTGTGCGTGTGCGTGTGCGCGCGCGCGCGCGCGTGTGTGTGTGTGTGTGTGGGTATTAATGTGTGTGTCCGTGCGCGCACGTGTTTTTGTGTAAACTTGCTTGTATGCGCGTGTATATATGTATGTGCGTGTAAATGCGTGCGTGAGAGTGAGCCTTAATGTGTGTCTGAGTGGGTGTTTATGAGTGTGTATATATGTATGTGAGTATGTATGTATGTGAGTATGTATGTATGTAGGTATGTGAGTATGTAGGTATATATGTATGTGAGTATGTAGGTATGTATGTGAGTATGTTCATTAAAATCTCTAAAAGAACTAGACGCTAATAACTGTACATGTGTGTAAAAAAACGAGTCACTGTGTATATATGTGTGTGTGTGTGTGTGTGTGTGTGTGTGTGTGTGTGTGTGTGTGTGTGTGTGTGTGTGTGTGTGTGTGTGTGTGTGTGAAAGATTTTAAAAATGCATTACAACTTCCTTCTTTTCGGTATCGCTGCTATCGGTCATAGGTGAGTCATGTGCGAAGCAGAGTCGTAACAACAGCATGGATTACATCTAACTCCTGGATTATCATCATTTAAATTGGGGTAGAGTTTAAACCTTTTACGTGTGAAACTAGGAATCGAATCGACAGCCCTATTATTCAGGTTGTGCACTATATTTAATTACTGTATTCTTGTGCATGACATTCTTACGTCACAGAACACGTGCTCATTTGTGCTCTTGGATTGCAAACACAAAGTAAGAAATCCTTTGAATTCCTCATTCCTCTGTTTAAATAACAGACATATGCCAAGATATTTTCGTTAAAGTTAAATAAAATATATTTGTAAATACACTAAATGCTGTAATAATATAAACTATATAACAAAAATACTATTCAAAATGTGAAGATTCAAAAGGAATTATATTACATTACATCTAAAGTGCATTGGGCAAGAATTAAAAACCCGAATCTAGGCTGCAAGATCAACAGAAAGTAAGCGAGGATTTATTACTATTTAAAATATATTTGATGGTCTAAAGACTAATATTTAGCCTTTAAAATTGCTTGGAGTTCACATCGACAAGGGCGTAACCCCCTTTGTTAAGGTGAATCACAAAAGTGTGAGAACAAATATGCAGCCAAACAGAAAAACAAATCACATAAAATTTATGTCATACTTGTTATTACGCAACAAAGAAGTAATTTATTTACCCTGTACAGCAGGAATCTCAAAGTTCGACGTTTAGTTATTATTTAAAATCAGTCTGCATTCGTTTAATTAGAAATAATAATAAACTTTTAATGACAAATGAATGCATTTAACATATAATTAATGAAATTCCTAGTATTCAAATCTCAAAAATACGGGACTCGTTAATAAGCTCTTAATTCAGACTGCGTTCACTTAAGCAA
This sequence comes from Sinotaia quadrata, assembly GCA_028829895.1. NCBI lineage: Eukaryota > Metazoa > Mollusca > Gastropoda > Architaenioglossa > Viviparidae > Sinotaia > Sinotaia quadrata. The sequence goes on from CM054183.1 coordinate 59,032,368, forward strand.
CAAAAAAGAAAAAAAATCGATATCTTCTGAATTAAAATCGGTTTTTCTGTGAGTTAGGAATCATTCACACTAATAAATAAAACTGTAAGTGTGAAAGAACAGACGAGCGTTACAGCACGTAAAGTCAGAAAGATTAAATGACTCAGCTCACAGCTATTCACCTTAAACAGATGCTTGTTTTATTTTTATATTTTTTGAAAGGTGAGAAAAAAATCTTGAATGAGAAAAAGTGTAGTGGCTCTAGTATTCATTTACATGCTACAGTGACTACACTTTATGTATTTATCTAAAAATAGAACTAAAATCTTATTGGTAGTAGCAATTAGCATACTCAGTAGTTGTAGCAGTAGCATCAGTTGTTGTGGAAGTAGTTGAAGCAAAAGTAGTAGAAGCAGTGGTATTAACAGCACTTCTAGTGGTAGCAGAAGTACTAGTGATTGAGGTGGTGTAGTAGCAGTAGTAGTAGTTGTTGAGGTTGTGGCGATGTTAGCAGCAGTAGTAATAAAAGTAGCAGTAGACTTAGTATCAGCAGCAATAGCACTAGTAGTATTAGTAGTAAAAGTAGGGTTCATATCAGAAGTAAAAATAGTACCAGTAGAACTAGTTGTGGTGGTGGTGGTCATAGGAGCAAAATTTGCTTAATGGTAAATGAAGTAGAATCAGCAGCAATGGTGTAAACGTAACGATAATAACAGTGAAGTTGGATAGTAGATGTAGGTGTTATTGTGGTAGTAACAGTAGTGCTAATAATAGTAGGAGAAACACTGGTAGAATATGTAGTAGAGGTAGTGCTAGTAAGAGAAGTAGTGGTAGTAAGAGAAGTAGTATTTGTAATAGTAATGGTATGAGAAGTATATAAGAAGGCCCAATGTTGTCGTTTCGGTTGAGCTATTGAAATAAATTTGTCTTTTCATGTCGTTGTTATTCTACAATATTAGTTTTGTGCATCCAAGCCAGCCCCATTCATCTCAGATGAGATTGTATATAGGAAAAAAAAACTAATTTAGAAAGATGTTAAACATATAATTCTCTTTTTATTTTGAGCTGCTCTGTGTCTGCATTGTCATAGTTTTACCACAAATAGCATCATTCTGCTACAAAATTATTCTCGTTTTGACGTCGCCCTCATTATGACGTAAGCATTCGCCTACATATATTTTCTTGTCTTTAATCTCATTGTATTTTCTTTCGTAAAGGTATCCTTACTTTCTCATTGTATTTTCTTTCGTAAAGGTATCCTTACTTAATCTCAAATTGATTCTTTCTCGGAAAACAACTTCATCCAACTTACCGTGCGTCAACAGTCTGGTGACACCGGGAATGCTTGAGTGAACACATGCATAAGCAGAGCCAACGCCCACTTTTATATTAACGACAATCAGATTTCATACATTTTATATAGACAACGTCCACTTTTATATTAACGACAATCAGATTTCATACATATATATATAGGCAACGTCCATTCTTATTTTAACGACAATCGGTTTTGTTTCATTCTATATAGTCAGAGCCTACTCTTATGTTAGCGACAATCAGTTTTTCACTCTACATAGTCAGAGCTCACTCTTATATTAATGACAATTAGTTTTTGTTTCACTCTACATAGTCAGAGCTCACTCTTATATTAATGACAATTAGTTTTTGTTTCACTCTACATAGTCAGAGCTCACTCTTATATTAATGACAATTAGTTTTGTTGTATTCTACATAGCTAATTCCCACTCTTATGTCAATGACAAATTAGTTTTCTTTCATTATTCATGGGCAACGCCCACCCTTACATTAATGGCAGTATGTTTAGTTTCATTCTAATTTCTTGGTCATTGTATACAACACTGCGAAAGGACGACCGCCTGGGGGTGGGGTGGGGAGGAATAGACAAGGGAGTTAAAAATCTTTGAGAGAACGGTATCAGCAAGGAAACTAATGTATTGAAGATGGGACTGGTCAAAAATATTTATCTTCTGAAAGATACTAAAGTACAGACTATGTCATTTTCAGCGTACATGCATCGTATATATATATATATGTGTGTGTGTGTGTGTGTGTGTGTGTGTGTGTGTGTGTGTGTGTGTGTGTGTGTGTGTGTGTGTTGTGTGTGCGTGTGCGTGCGTGCGTGTGTGTGTGTGTGTGAGAGAGAGAGAGAGAGAGAGAGAGAGAGAATGAGAGATTTGAGAGGTGTTTTGAGAACAAAATGCAAGAAAATATCTATAAATAAAGCAATTAAACAAAATTAACGAACCTAAACCATTATTAGAAATGGAAGAAGGAAGGGCGCGGGGGGGGGGGATATAGTTAAAGGAGTTAAATATTAATAATAGCAATAATAAAATCAATTAAAAGAACAATAAATTGACATCGGCAGTAAGACCAACAAAACCTAAGTGCGAATATGTTCATTATGTTTAATGAAATTCACATAGCTCCTCATGCATTCAGTCAAATATTTGGGATGCATTAAAAAACCATGTATTCATTTAAGTGAGTGTACTGACCTCTGACCTTCGTAATGATCTCCTACGTTACAGTTCGTGTCGTGTATAAGAGCAAAGTAGTTTACAATTTAATAATTGTTGAACTGATTATTGTTGGAAATACTTCTTGTCAAGTCATACATGATAAAGAACCAATTCCCTAACATAATTAACAATAAATAATAATCTGAAATCAAGGAATACATTTACATCAAGAACTTTCAATCTTTTATTATTGTTTTACAATGAGCGACATCCATTTCAGATTAAATATTTATCAACAAAAGACAGATTAAGCAGCAAACTTACTTTTTAATTACAACTACTGAGACCTTAATATAATGGTGGACCGGCACATGGAAAATGTCAAGGACAACTGATCAGTTAGTATCCGTGAAATTCTTATGCAAATAGTGTGTTTTTCTTATGGAAAAATCGCATCATTCAAGGAACTATTTTTCTATTGAAAAACTTATTTTTAAAGGAACTACTTTTCAATGGAATAATTGGTGTAAATGAACTAATCTTCCTTGAAAAAACGCAGCTATATTAGAACTAATTTTTACAGCAATAAATGAGCTAGTTTCTTGAGGGGTAGGACCAATTGATTTGTCGGATATTCTCTATTTAGAACTGTGACACCCACACCACCTAGTTAATAGTTATTATAATTATTAATTAATTAATTAACCCGTGACTAATTACAAGTGACGTAGAATCTTAATTTATGTTATTAATAATTCTCCAGCAGACACCATTCGTATCTCTCACTTGGCGGATATGCAGACATTGTAAAAGTTTTCTTTTTTCCACAACATTAAAGACAAACATTCACACAATATTTCCGTAGTTGGAAAACGTCTTGGAGAAGATAAATCCGTCTTTTAGTCTATATTTATTGAGCCCCCATCCACCCACTTTCTTCTCCAGCATAAGGTTACCAGGTTACCGATATGTGTAAGAAGGTCAATAAATTTATTAAATCAACAATCAAATATACACGTAATAAATACAATGACAAGATTACTTGACATCAATATTTCCATAACCTGACGCTACTTCGCTGTATTAGCTCCCTCTTACAGAACAACAATTGTAGCAATTTCCAGTAACTTCTTTGCACCAGAAATTGCTCGATGTAATCAGTATACCTTGCCGCCATACATCAATGGAGTGTAGTGTATTCTTTACACCTACACATGGTGGTAGATATTCCTCGTGTCTACCATGGTCGTACCAGTTTATAATCACTAAACTAGGAGGTTCAGATAAGACAAGGAAAGGCTGCTTTTTTACCCTGTATATTTAATCAGGGAACAAACCCTAAGTTTCCATTTTATTCCTTTTTTAACTCCATTCTTTCTTACATTCAAGTCTCAACTTACAGTTTCCTGCTACAGTATTTATTAGCCTGATACATGCATACAGCATAATAAATATAGCGTAATAGTTTTATGAGTGGGTTCACTAGAAACAATGTCAAATATTTAGCATACTACAAATAAGCATAATAATTCACAATTTGTTGAAATAATAGTCTACTCACATAATACATCTGTACATAAAGTGCAAATATAACGCATCAATAGCAAAAATGCACGCAGTATTTCTAAGTCCATTCTCTCTCAGTCAGTCAGTTAATTCGCCATTAAGCTAATGGCTGCCTTTAATGACCAGACTTCTTGCCACTCCAAATTGAAGTGATCAGACAATAGAATTCACTACAGCAGGTAAACTTTTGATCTCAACCCATTGGCTGCTCTTGTTCCCGTAAATATTAACCATTGATAATAAAAACTACTCATCCAGTTGGAACTGGTTTGGATTGCATCAGCAATTTCTAGCATATTCTCAACTCGAGTTGTTTACTCCAATTCTGAAACTTACAAAAATACCATCATATGGAGTGCCAAGGTCGGGTCACTTCGACAATGTAACAATTTATATAACAATTAAGTCTAGAAATAGGATAGGCAAATTTACTCCGCCACAGGAACTATTTGGATACTACGACCAAGCAAACATATAGTCAGCAACTAAAATACACCCCAGGATTCTTTTTTCAAGACATGAATATTTTGCAAGCTACAAAAATTATTCCATTTAACAGAATGAATGAAAATACCAAACTACGCATGTACATAGAAGTTAAGAGTTGGAAACCATTACGAACAATACAGCTACAAAAGAAAACGACAAGAAAAGAAAAAAATAACACAACGGAAAGCCGGCTACACAGAACAGAAAGTTCATCATTTTAAAACAAGGAGCACGAGTTTCAGTGAAAGAATGAAAACGTCAATTTACCGTAAAAGTAGGTCAGGGTCAAATGCTCATTTCCGGTACGAGTCAGAAACATGACAGGTGAGACATTTTTTCTGTCTGCCTCTGCCGCAACCTGATGGACTTGGTGTTGTTTGGTGAAAGTTATTTTTTCCTAAAGTAAATAAAATTATAAACGATAAAGTTGGGCATTATTTATCTGAAATTTCCATAGCAATTTGTTTGCTTGTTTGTTGTTACTTTTCCTCCTGCCTCCCTGACCCTCTTTTGTCACACTCATCCCGACCCCGTTCTCTCCTCGTTTATATTTTTCAACGTTGCGCAAAAGTTTAATGGGTTTCTCGGTAGGCTTCTTAGGATTCAGGAAAACAGCACTACTTTAATATGAAATCAATGTATGACTTACAATCTTGTGTTGTCGACCTTTAACTTAAAGGAAGAATGCACTGAGGTGGTGGGGGGGGGGAGTCCAGACAAATTCTATAATCAATGGCGACGTTTTAACAGAGCGATAGGTGTGCAGGAAAAAAAATAAAATGATGTTTGATATATTCTGCTAAATTTATTTTGAAAAAATTTGTCACGTAAAAGTGCGTCTTGTGCAGATTAAGTATGCATGTAGAAACTATCGTGACTGAAGTTTAAGTGCTCCCTCTGCCATAAATCTGATTCTAAAAATATATCTGACACTCAGTATACTCACGCACTCAAAAGGGAATAAGTCGGAAAAAATGAAAATAAATTATTTAACTTTTTAGCTGCATTTTTGAATTAACAAAATTAAGTAGTCACGAGTGAGCTAACAAAATTATGTAGTCACGGGTGAACTAACAAAATTAAGTAGTCACGGGTGAACTAACACAATTATGTAGTCACGGGTGAACTAACAAAATTATGTAGTCACGGGTGAGCTAAAAAGTTATTTTAAAACAAGAAGAACCCTTATAGGGATTGCTAAGCTGTTCATTTGACATAATTATGAAATATAAGACCAAACATCATCCGACAACTAACAAACAAGTAGAAAATATCTTTTTTTAAATGCAAGTGAAAAAAAACCCTGATATCTTTTAATAGTCTTTGTATGCATAGATTTACATTTTCAGATAAATGAACATATTTTAAAGAAATATGATTTGTTGTGCTGTTGTACTTTTGTTTGTAAACTTTCAAAGTAAATAACTATTCCCCACCCACCCCTAATTTCGGGTCTCTACTGGTTGTACTGGTGTGTGGGTTAGAAGGGTGGGGTATGGAGAAATGGTATACTGTAATTTTTAGGGTGTCATTTACCCATGACACCAAATGTGTTTGTTTTGTAGATATTTCTGTCATTTGTCCTAGACACAAATGTGTCATTTACCCATGACACCAATGTGTTAGTTTTGTAGATATTTCTGTCGTTTGTCCTAGACACAAATGTGTCAGTAACTTAGAACAGACGTTGTCGCTTATCCTAGACAGAACTTTGCGTCAATACCCCTCGTCAATATTGTGTCATTTACCTTTGATTATGTATCATTTACCCTAGACACAAATATGTGTCATTTACCTAGATAAGTGTATGTGTCATTTATTCTAAGCATAGGTGTCATTAACTCCAGACATAAACTATCACGGTGCATAAAATTATGCAAATAATGTCTAAATTAGTCAAATAAATATATTTTAAAAAGTAAATAAATATCAAGGGTAGATAAAAATAAAAAATATAATTAAAATAAATACATGACATAAATATATTCACGACAAGATGACAATGAAGCAGAGTGATTTCACCAATGAACTCTAGGTGCGGCTTGCACAAAGACAACCTTTGCCCTCTGCACAGCAAGACGTCATTTAGGTATGGATGTACATTCGTGTCACAATGACTGAATAACTGATTTCATCATTAATTTTCAAATTTTATTCATATCTCAGACAGAAGTAAGCACTTAAAAAGAGATTAAAATTGAGTTAAAAGTTAATAAAAGAGAGTTGTCATTTGTTGGCTGAGAAGAGTGACTCTGTGAATGTTAATGTGTGATTATTATTAATTCCCTAAAGTATCAATTTTGTATAACAGTGGCAGACTGACTACTTTTCTCATCAAATAAACTGTAAGCTTATCCCTGTTGACATGCTAAAAAAAAGTCAATGTAGATTTACTGGTTGTTCTGGGGAAACAAAATTGGCATGCTTAAAATAAAATTAAAGAATTATAGAAATTTGGGATTATTAAAATAAATAATCTGCTTATATTTTCTCTGCTTGCATGTGTGTGTGTGTATGTGTGTTTATAGTCACATAACTTTCCAACATCATAAACTACATAACCCTTATGCTAGTAGTGGCAAACAATGCAATGCTGACGTCACATACCGTGTGGCGTTTTTCTTTGTACTGGTGTTTGCAAGCCTAATGCAAGCTAACGTCACATACCGTTTGGCCTTTCTCTTTGTACTGGTGTTTGCAAGCCTAATGCAAGCTAACGTCACATACCGTGTGGCCTTTCTCTTTGTACTGGTGTTTGCAAGCCTAATGCAAGCTAACGTCACATACCGTGTGGCCTTTCTCTTTGTACTGGTGTTTGCAAGCCTAATGCAAGCTAACGTCACATACCGTGTGGCCTTTTTCTTTGTACTGGTGTTTGCAAGCCTAATGCAAGCTAACGTCACATACCGTGTGGCCTTTCTCTTTGTACTGGTGTTTGCAAGCCTAATGCAAGTTAACGTCACAGATCACTAATTGGCAGCAACAAGCGAGATGAAAACATCAACAAGCTGTGACGCGTCATTTCTCTATATATTTTGTGTGCGTGCGCGTGCGTGCATGTGTGTGTATTTATGTTGTGTTTGTGTGTACTCCTAGCAGTCCTAATTGACAACGTTAATTTGAGAACACATTACGACAGCGCACACTTCCTTGGCTACTGTTAATTAATTTGAGTTTCCCATCCGCTTCCAATTTAAGCTGATTTCACGGGCTGTCTCTTCTAAATTATCGTATACACATAACTTTCCTACGTCACAGGCCATGTGACGTTTGCCAAGCGGTGGCAAACCCAATGCAAACTAACGTCTCGGATCAGTGCGTCTTTGGCGCTGGTTGGCAACAACAGCCGGAATGAAAATATCCATAAGCTACGACTACAACAGAGACTACACTCGCTCCCTCAAGTTCGTTGGTCTAGGTCGATGACGTCAATCGCTTTCCAGGGACTGTACCACCCTTCCTGCCTGCGGGAGCTAGCTCACGGGGATGGGGGGGGGGGTGAAGAGGGGCCTTCTCAACTTGTAAAGATATAGTCTCAAGTCTCTCAAAAGAGCGGTCTTAGAAATTGGGGATCTAACGTCATGCCTTACAGCACTGCATTCAGATTTACTGAACGCTTCCCTCCTAAAAAAAAAATAACAAAAAAACAAAAAAAAACAAACAAACCAAATTTAAAAAAAACAACAAAGAAACAACTATTGATACTGATACACATCAGAATATCTACTACTTTCCGTTTCTTTTCGCCTGACGTAATCCTGATGGAATGAATTAATAATAAATAAACAATAAATAAATGCTTTCAGATTGCTCGCGTAAATAGTATGCATGGTATTTGCAACATCCCACAATATGCTGAAATGCTAGCACTGCACGATCCAAACCTTTCACGACAATAATATAAACGACTTCATTATTGTGATATTACCCCTTCCCCTCCTCTCTCTCGCAAGATCCGCCGCCCTCAGTTAATCATTTTTCGGACCCAGATCTAATGTGCTTCAAATGAACAGAGCAACATGCATTGGCCAAAATTTGCACATCACAAGAATATGAGACTGTAGACAGTGTAGAGTCTAGAAACAACTCTGACATCGACAAAGAGTTATTTTTTCTTGAGTACAAAGAAGTTAAAGACAATACTATCACTCTTCAAGTTGATAAATTAAATCGTAAAATGTAAATCTCCGTTAAAGAAATTACTACAACAGAATTTTTTTTTTTTTTTTTTTGTATGAGTAAAGTGAAAGATAACGTATGCATTCTGTAAAGTAAAAGGTATATCTTCCTTATTATTTGGAGTGGGGGGAAAAAAACACGAAGAAAATACACCAACAGATCGATCAACCAGTCACTAGCCATCTTTCTTTACCTGTGAAGAGGTCAGAGGTCAGTATTGTTATTTTAATGTTTAGTGAATTGTACTGTTATTATAGGCGCTCATTGTTATCGAAGTTTATTTAGTACGACACATTTCAATCACCATTCACTGTGGACAAATATCCAGAAAATGACGTCATCCGAGTTCAAAGTGCACCCGATCCACGGTACAAGCCAAAGGCTAATATGGAAGAGACATGACCACAAAATGAGAGTGACGCCACCTGAGCTCAACGTGCACCCATCCCACGGTGAAACCCACAGGCTAGTACACGGTCCGACGTGATCAGAAAATGACGTCACCTGAGTTCAAATTGCTCTCGATCCCATAGTACAGTTCAAAAGCGATCAAAGGGGCGGCTTGACCAGAAAATGAAAATGACGTCATTTGAGTTCAAAGTGTACTGGATTCCAGTGTTTGGAGTAGATGTGGCACGGACGTCACAGTGAAGTTCAGATGCTTCCTTATTGTACAAACGTGCTGCGTGCGACTTTAATTTACTCTTTTTTTTTTTTTTAGGAGGGGAGGAGGTAGATGGAGAGGCATAAGCCTCTAAATATGGATCCAGCCTGAGGGTTGGTAAGGGAAAAAAAAACACACACACACTACCCTACCTTACCCGCCACGCCTTTTTGCCCTCCACCCTCGCTATCGTCGGAAGTATCTTGAGCGTGCATCAGCCTCCAGTTTGATTTCGATTTGTGATAATAATAACCCTGTGACAGCAACAGGATGTGCCAAACTGCCGTGATGGATTATCACTTGTAAAGTCACATCCTTCTGTCCGCAGAGTTCTAGGCCACTGCAAGCGCTATAAGTGTTTCTCGGCACGAGTGCTGTATATGGGTCCGATCTAGTACTCTTGTTATCTAGGGTTCCTGCCGTAAGCACGTAGGCCGTAGGGCATTTGCAGAGTGATCTGTTCAGATTTCATGGAAACGGAGGTCCACGTATACTTTCCATGCCGAACTTTTCTATTAATTGCGGGCCAAAGGGACTGGCATTCATTTGTTTATTCATTCATTTGTTGTTGTTGTTGTAGGTTTGATATATTTAATTTTGTTTTGAATAGATTTAAATTAATGCTGATCGTAATATTTTTCATTCATTATTTCAACTGTTAATTTTCTTTAGATTTTATTTCATAGATTTAAATTAACTACTGCATTTACACACTTACCAGTTTTTCCATCATTTTATTAAAAATTTCCTGATAGACTTAATTATTATATTCATGAAACTTAATGGATTCAATAATTCTATTCTTTATCTCACCAGTTTAATTCATTCGCTCGCCCATTGTTTCTTGTAGATTTTGAACATTTAATGATGCTTTGGTAGATTTAATTCAAATAATATATTCATGCTACTCACAATTTCCTATTATTAATTCATTCATTTATACATTTTGTTACTGTGACAGAGTCAAGACAAAATGGTGTCGTGAACTCTTAACCCAGTTCTGCAAATTTGAAATTGTATTTTCGAATGTAGTTCCTTTGTTAGAGTAGTCCCGACATGCTCTGCCGTATTCATAGGTAGCGAGGACTCATTCCATATTATGTAACTTTTGGACAATAGCCGATTGTAGGTCAAAGCTGTAGCATCACCATGTGACTGGTCACGTGATGAATTCATGTACTTTCATAAATACACTGACCACGCGTATTATCTTCACTCCACGAGGGAACATGGTCGAAAGAACACGACATCGTTGCCTCTGATATTTCCGTGTAGTCGATATGAAAAAGTATAAGAGACCCTCTGTCTTGGATGCATTTGTCTACGTAAGAAGGTAAAAACACATCCACTTCTTAAAGTATTAATTGTATTCTTATTTTTATGATTTGTTGTGTGAATGTATGTCTGTGTTTTCTGCAGGAAAATATATGGTTGCATTATCCTCCAAACACGTGGCTCGATAAGAATGTGGCTAAGTCTAAATGTTCCATTGTACATAAATTAATTGTAATCTTTTAACCTTTAATTTATAAACCTTAATTCATTTTATGTCGCAGAATATCTGTGCACGTTGCGAAATTTTCATGATAATTCAAATTCATTTTTTGCGTTTAATTCCATTATGATTTGTAAAGCGCACATGCTTAATTTGAGTTATAACTGATTTTTCTTTATATGAATTCCATTTTGTATAACATAAATGTTTGGGAATTCATATGGCATGTAAATGTTAATTGTAACACGTATGTGGACTATATTGTATCTTTTCTTATAAACATAATTATATTTGTAAAGACACAATAGTCAATGAATAAGCTATGCATTTTATTATCGACCACATGCGTTGGACTGCGAAACGTTAAAGCTATGGCTCATAGGAATCATTCTATTTCCAGAGCGGGTTCTTCTTTTATCTTTTCTGGTTGATCTTCGTTATCATCCTTTGGCTTTTTCATTAACCTGTGGCTTGCTTGCCTGTGACAAGTACTGCCTGTTGCATTGTATCTTGGTGATACATTCATCACAAGTACCTTACCAGTGTCGCCTGTAAAGTCTGATGGAGGACTGGCATATCTAAATCTGGACAAGTACTGTGACGAACTTTGTTGCTTACGATCGTGATCCTGAACCATAATTAAACTGTGGGGACAGGTGGCCGTAACGACGTGCCTATGAACAGCTAAGTGCAGCGCTCTAAGACACTTAAACCAATAATCTATATCAGCACATTTGTGGACTCTAACGCATAATAATAACACATAGCTTAGGAGACTGAATGTCGTCTATTCTTAATTAATTGTTATTGTTATAAACGTTAAACCTATTAAATTCTTTATCTTGTTAAGACCTCTTATCGCAGTAATTTTTATGCATATTTTATAGACCAAATTTACGGTTTGGATGGGGGCGAATGAGCTGAGTGAAACTTTGAATGCATAATTATTTAAGAGAGTTTTAACGGTTTCCAAACCGAGCTTTGTACGCAAGTTTATCTGTCCGTGAATCTGTCTGTCTCTAACTACAAGACGCATTTTCGGGTAGACTGAAGGATAAGCTTGAGCAACCAGTCTGTTTAGGTCCACAGGGGCGGGCAAACTTTTGAGACCGCGGGCCAGATAAAATTGTTGGAACAGTTCGCGGGCCAGATAGACGACCAAATATCACAAGTCCAGCAAGTTCAGAATATAAAATGAGAACAAAAGTAATTACATGTAGCCTTGGCTGTTTGACAGCATAAAACAACGCCCATTTGTTGTTTTAGTGACTTTTGCCTTGCGGGCCAAAGGAATAACTGTGAATTGCTTGGCGGGCCAAAAGCAATAACTGTGAATAGCTTGGCGGGCCAAAAGCAATGTTAACTGTGAATAGCTTGGCGGGCCAAACAAAAATGCTTCGCGTGCCAGGTTTGGCCCGCGGGCCAGAGTTTGCCCGCCCCTGGTTTAGGATAATGAGGAGAATTAAATTAAATTGTTAAATTAAATTCTATAAATTCCTGAGCAGGGTCTTTAAATAAATGCTGGACACGTAACAGTTACTGTTGACAGTTTTCCTTTGATACATATTTGTATAATTTTGACACCCATCATGTTTCTTTTAACCATTCACTTTCTCACTGATAGGTTTGATTTTCCTTTGAAATATATTTGTATAATTTTGACACCCACCAAGTTTCTTTTAACCATTCACTTACTGACTGCTTGGTTTAATTTTCCTTTGATATATTTCTTTCATTGACATGCACGCAAAACATCAGGTGAATCGTAGATATGCTCGTGTATAACCTGTATTTGTTCCATGATTAATATAATTTTGATTCTTTTTCTTTTCTTATTCTGACTATTTAGAGCCTAGAAAATAGTGATGCTTGATTTTTGTGAAGCCTAGTAATTGTTCTAGGAAAGGTATCATATTGATTTGTGTAGGTGTCCTCCTAATAATTGGTTAGGAGATAAAACTAATGACTATTTTTCATTCTTCTAATTTTTTGAGTTTAATGAGAGAAATGTTGTGAAATCTGAAATCTCTCTCTCTATTGGTTATAATATTATCCAAATTGAAAATGAGTTAATTTTATTGTGGAAGGGCTAGGATAGACAGATTGACGGACAAGATAATGCTGTGGAAACTGGTATTCTAGATAAGTAACGCTTGAGAGGAGAGTTAACCAGTAGGTAGACCTTTCAAGGCCAGACTTAGTCACTCTCGACCGCAAGACCAAGACCGTGTCGGGTGACTGATTGATTGAGTGGAAGAATCTTATTTGTGTATAGATTAAAGATATGATCACCCAGGTAGAGATTGACGATTAATTAATCAGAAACCTTGTAGTGCCACAGATAGACTTGAATTTATTTTTTAAATTATTTTTTTCATTATTCGATTCCCCCCTCCCACTTACAACCAGTAGGCCTGGATTGAGCGCATGTGTAGATTGATCTACATAATCAGAGCGGGTCGGGCACAAATAAAGGGCATGGATGACACAGCCTATGTGGCATTTTGGGATTCAACAGGTGAAAATAAAATGGAGGGAGGAAGGGGGGAATCAACAAATAATGTCGTAGCTAAATTTATTCTATTCCATTCGCCTCTTTTTGTCAGTTGCCATTCATGTTTTTATCCACCTGTCTTGTCTTTTCTTTATTAATCTTATCTTCTTTTGTTTTTAATGCTTGATTGCTGTTTGTGTCAGGGGTTTCCTGAGCTTTTTTTCTTTCTTTTTTTGTTGTTGATCTCATGTGACGTCAATACACTAGGGTTAGTCAGTACACGAATGATAAACAGTTTCCTCTTTATGTACTATGAATCCCCTAAACTATCAAGCCGTGACGAAATGGGGGACGCGGACTATTAAATCAATTACAATCGACGTCAATTGCACTATCAATTCTATCAGTAGTGTTATTTTCTTTCGTTGTTATGCCATCAGAAAACTCATATTAATGCAATAAATAGAGACGCGTTAAAAACTGAGTGAGGGAGAGGGAAAGAGACCATTTCCAAAAAACTATTTTAAAAGTTAAGTAAACAATACTAAGAATGTGAAATATAACAAATAAGGGAAATAACTGTTAACAATACTAAGTATGTGAAATATAACAAATAAGGGAAATAACTGTTAACAATACTAAGTATGTGAAATAGCTGTTCTGAGCACATGATAAGGAATCCAACAGAAGATTTAAGGCGCGCATATTTGCAAATTATTGATACTACCTTCTTACTCGAGATGTGGAAACAATGGTCATGGGCTGGCATCTACTTCACGATATGGACACTTGATTATAGACTAACATCTGCTTCACGATATGGACACTTGATTATAGACTAACTTCACCCATAGATATGGATTGTGATTAAGAACGGATGTCCACTGCAAGATATGGACACTTGATTATAGGCTACATCACCCATAGATATGGACACCGTGATCAAGGGCTAAAGTTCAATCCAAGCTGTGTACTTGGTGATCAGAGTGCTAATGTTCACTCCCAGATGTGAATATGGTGATCAAGTAGTACTAGATGTGAACGTGATGATTAAGTGCTGACGTCCAACAGCAATACTAGATGTGAACGTGATGATTAAGTGCTGACGTCCAACAGCAGTACTAGATTGAACATGGTGATTAAGTGCTGACGTCCAACAGCAGTGCTAGATGTGAACATGGTGATTAAGGGTTGGCGTCAATGACACAATTAAATGTGTAGGGCCACTTTGGAAAGATGCATTGGTTAGGAGTTGATATCTTGCTGCTAAAATGCGAAAGAACAGTGGTCAGGGACTACTCCGAGCTGTGGAAGGTACAGCATCAAGATCGACTACCTCATTATGGTGGACACGGTGGTCAGAGATTATAGTCAGGGGCTAAAGTTCACCCCAAGATGTGAAAGACTCAGGGACTATCCTAAGAAGTGAAGGACACAGCGGTCCGGGGCTAAAGTTAACACAAGAGGTGAACAGAACAATTCATCGCTCAGTATTTATCCTAAGATGTGAAGGACACGGAGGTCAGGGGCTAAAGTTCACCCCAATTTATGAAGAATTCATTCGTCAGAGACTATTTCTAGATGTGGAGGATAGAGTGGTCAGAGACTAAAGTTTACCCTAAGTAGCAGACACATAGGTCAGGGGCTAATGTTCACCTTAAGATGTGAAGAACACAGTGTCAGAGGCTAAAGTTCACTCCCAAATAGACAGCCACAAGGAGCTATCTCAAGATGTGGAGGATACAGAGGTCAGGGGCTAAAGTCCATCATCCCATGACGTAAGAGATTGTAGACTGTAGAGCAACGGGTAAAAGTGGGTCAACCAGTAGGACCCGCGAGGCTAGTATGTTACATAAGGACACATCGGTCAGGGTTAAGTCCACTCCAAGTCCACTACACTAGATAAGCAAGAATTGAGTAGAAAGTCGTGTTATTGTTATGACTGTTTTCAATGCTAGTAATTATCTTTCAAAATTTCACGCAGGCATTACACCTGAGACGGAAAAGTTTCAATATTATAGCATGTGAAGCTGAATAATCATTGAACCGTAAAAGCTGCCAAGTGCGCAACGTTTGAGAAAACTAAAAATATCAAACCATGCGGCAAAGAGGCGCCTATATATATATATTGCCGCCATTAGCTGCATAATTAATTATTTTGGGGACTAGTGGCTGAAAGAATTAGC
This sequence comes from Sinotaia quadrata, assembly GCA_028829895.1. NCBI lineage: Eukaryota > Metazoa > Mollusca > Gastropoda > Architaenioglossa > Viviparidae > Sinotaia > Sinotaia quadrata. Next base: position 59,047,903 of record CM054183.1, read on the forward strand.
AAGTTATTTCTGCCTGCTACCTTTTCAAACGAAAAGAGCAAAATAATTAACAATAAAAATTTTAAGAAATGAAATAATACCCCACCCCTTTTGCCTCCCAACCATTTCTAATAACAAGACTAATTGTTGTTTATTCTTTCGGCCATCGGCAATTATAATTTCACGCTTTTTTTTTTCTTGTAGAATTTCTCTCTCTTTCTCAACATACACACACGCACACACACACACACACACACACACACACACACACACACACACACACACACACACACACACACATAACTCGCGAGGGGACTCGACCGAATACTTGATTAGTTTGGTAATTTAATAATGTAACGTATATTTTCAATTTCAGTTTTCAACCCGCCTTATAAATTGGCTACCTTTTATGCGACTGACATTCCATGATGAAATTTAAGGTCACTGACACTAGGCTATCAGTCATAACCATCTTCACATTTCTTTTTGTGTATGTGTGTCTTCTTTTTTGCTGACAATTATTGCTATTCTACAGATGTAGAGATTAAGTAGACTACTGCATATGTATAATTTACATCTGACAAACACCATTGAAAAGTTCGGCTTATGTTTCTAAGCAAGAATTGTATGTTAGCATGTGTGTGCGTGTGTGTGAGTGTGTGTCGTGCGCATATGTTTGTGCGTGTTTCATTGGTCTGCGTTTTCAAGAGAAATTTAATTTGAAATGAGTCTGGCAGTCTGCACGATGTACTTCACAGAAACTGTTCAGCAGAGGAGAAAGTGGGTCAGTCATTGTGGAAAGACAGAGCCGGTGAGGCTAGTAGGTCACGTGTTTGTGGGACTCTTGATGAGCATGACGTAAGCCGCAAGGACTATGACTCAGCTAAGCGGGTTGCCCGATATTAATGGGATCAGCGTTGAAAGTGGGTCAGCATGTTGTATTAAACATGCACATAAAAGAACCATGATGCCACACTGCATAGAAAGTGGGGTTGGATATTTTGCGGCATGGAATTAAAAGCAGCACATCACAGGGCAAGTAAACTATTTTAACAAGTTTCGTGGTAGTGAAAAATAGTCGTTCAGCATATTGTGTGACGTTGAAAGGAGGTCAGCACGTTATGTGATACAGAAAGTAGGTCAGCTTGTGTGGTATCGAAAGTAGATCAGCACGTTGTGTAGCACTTAAGAAAAAGCGGCATGAAAGTAGGTCACCATGTTGTGTGACATGGAAAGTAACTCCAAATGTGACTCGGAATGTAGGTCAGCATGTTGTGTGACACGGAAAATATCAATAATTCAGCATATTACAGGGCATACAAAGTAGATATGCGCACGGATTACATGTAAACTGTGCTTTTATGATCCTCAATGAAGCAACACAGTTTGCTTGTGTGTTCAATCATCCAATACACGGCTGGCTCCAGTCGCTCCCAATTAATGGTCGTTCAGAGAATTAATTAAGATGTGGAGAAAGATAACAATAATTTAACGGTAAAAAAATGACAAAATAAAAAATTACAAGTTACACGTGATACACACTATTCTCCACTATAGTTGGCCATTTAGTGTACAAGGGTTCTAAGTCTTTTCTTCTTTTTGGCTCGTTTGAGTCGTCGGCGTCGATAGACAGCGATGACGATTCTGAGCCAGCATTCCTCTGACGTGAATGTCCTGGGTTGTCGTCCTCTATCTCCAGTCTAACGTTACTGCCGGTACTCCTCAACTGGGAATCTGAGTCCCAGACCAAACCGTCAGCTAGACAAAAGGATGAATAAGAGTCCTTGTAATATAACATTTAAACCATACGTTCAAATGCTGTGCGGGAGTAGTGTGAGCTATACGTGGCTCTTACAATATCACTACTCCAAAAAACTATGGTAATTTCAATTCTTTATCAAATCAAATCAAGCAAGCATCAGTGCATTATTAATAACCAACTTTATAGTAAAAAGAATCCGGGTGTTTGGACATGCCTTAGTCATCTGACTTAAACCAACTGGTTCACCAACTTAACATGTCTAAATCTGAATCAGTGACCAATAAACTCATAACCATATTTTGTCAACTTTTTATTGTTACATTGAGTTGCTTTGGTGCTTACACTGTTGCCGCAATCACGCAGGATAATTACCGACTTGTGATCTCTATCGATCAGAGAGAAGTGGCTGATTTTTGTGATTTGGTACGATCGTAGAGAAATTGCTGATTTGAGATCCTTAGCGATATCAGTAATTTTTAAAAAAAACCGATTCTCTTAAAGTGCAATGCAAACATCCAAGGGGTTATGACCGTTTACAATTTGAAAGGAACGATATTACAATGATATTCATAAGCATAAATTACATAGAAAATTGATAAATGATAACTTTATGGACTAGCTTATTTCGTCGTAGAATGCATTTCTCCATGTCAAAATTTTAGATTTGAAGTGTTGCATGGATGTTATTGGGCTGCAGATCTATTTACAGTGTTCTTGAGAAGACGTAGATTAAAGGTCACCTACAGAGTAGAAGTCCAAGGTTATGTCCATGCGCTGAAGATACAGAGTTGGTGCAAGGTTACGTGATTACGTCCCTGGTGACTTTATGGTTACGTAATTACGTTCCTGTTGTCTATGTGGTTACGCCTGTGAGATATGAAGGCTAAATCAGTGTGATAATGTTATGTCATCAGCGAAGTGTGGTGCTATATCTGATGCAACTTGTTTTGTCAGTGTCAGAAGCTGGCCCGGTGTCCGTATAACATTTTAGTTATGCTACAACGTCGAAACTAAGAAAGTTAATGCTTTAGTGACTCGTTTAGCTATTATCGTTGGAATAAAGTTACAACAAACGTCAAACTAGGCAGCTGAGCGAAATACTTGATCATCGCTATCAAAATTGCTTAAATAGGCAACGAACTTTACTCAAGTCACGCAAAAAATTTCCAAATGATCTTTAAAACCATTTCAGGTTCTAATAACCAGTTACTTCAGCCGCTTGAAAAATAAATGAATACAAGGTACATTTCAAAGAATTATGCAATTGCGGGGGGGGGGGGGAGGAAATCAGCCCACTAAAAAGCAAACAAACAAAAGCAACAAACAAAAAAACCCAACCCAAACCCATTCAAACTGCACTATGTTCGGCAACCACCCACCCTGCCTCTCTTCCTTGTCATGTTACTCGCACTAAAATATTGCATCTCGCGAGTTAGTGCATTAATTACTACGTTCCGAAGACAGTAACGGCTACCGCCATGACAGCCATGACGTAAGAACGCCATCCTTTAATTGTAGATTGAGGAAACCTGTGTTGTTTGCTCCTGAATGAGTCATCGCTGACAGCTTCTTGGATATAATGATGCATTTTGTTTGTCCTTACTAATTAAGGAGGCCATCAACGTTGAAAGAAAGTACAATGACAATGCTGTTCCTTATTCAGTAGGAATACAACCTATCAACATTAAAAAAAAATAATAAGAATACAATGATGCATTTAGCTCTGTTCTCACTTATTAAAGAACCAATTAACGTCAAACTAAAAAGTGTTTCAGAATGACATGATTTTATGTGCTTTTTTCTTGTTAATTGTTGTATAATCAACCAGCGTTAAAAAAGAATGTAGGTTTTTTAATTCTTACTTCTTAAAGAACCGAAAGAATTAAAGAGAAAAAAAGTAGAACCACATATATTTTCTTTTAAATCCTTCTAAAAGAACTTAGAAACATTCGAGAGCAATGAACATTTTAACTGATATATTTCGCTTGTGGTCCTTTCTAAAATATAAGAAACACTAGAAAAACCGAGCAGATTTTAACTGAAAATATATTTCGTTTGTGGTTCTTTTAAAATCTAAGTAACACTAGAGGAAACAGCACGTTAAAAACTGACTAAAGACCAGTTTAAGAAGACAAGTTCACTAACGTCACGTAAGCGTGTCCATAAAAATCCATATAAAGTGCAAGCACAACTATCACTACAAGAAAGCAAATATTCATAAGAATACCAACGACACAGGAATCACTACAAGTATGCAAACATTCATAAGACTAACAACGACACAACAATCACTCAAACAAGCAATCATTCATGAGACACCTATGGCACAAACAATCAACTTTCACGCAATCACTCATGAGACACCAACGACACTGCAATCACTGCTACAATCACGCAAACATTCATGAAACACCAACAACACAGCAATCACTACAAGCACGCAAAAAACTCATGAGTCACCGACAACACAACAATCACTAAAGTACAAGCATGAAAACATTCATGAGACACCGACGACGGCCGCCAAAATGGGTCGGACAACAACAGCATAAAGTCACACATCACGCCGCTACACTACAGCTCCACGCCACAAGCGCAAAATCCCCAAAGAACCACCTTGCCTCAATTATCTCCCAACTCCTCCAACTCACAAACACTGACTGACTTCTGGTGGCTGTACAACAGAACTTCAACAACCAATAGCCAGAGCAAAAAGAAGACAACACACCAACCACCAGAACGAGAGCGGCCGGTAGAACACTACGCCACTCCACCCATGAGAATTGAACTCTAAGCACATAGAACAGTCACTCACAATACCCCGGATATAGGGTACTATCTAATCTACACCATGAATGCACTTTGAGTACCAAGACTGTCCGAGTCTCAAATTCCGGCTATATGGGGTAGCTCTGCAACTGTCCAGGTAGGAAAAGTGAAAAAGCTACTACAGTGAAGGGATTGGTCACTAATTATATTTTTTTAATGGAAGAATTTCACTCCTGCTACGGAAACAGGCAGATGCCATCACCAGACTTACCTCCGAAATTAAGTTCTTCCTTCATTTGGAAGCAGACCACACCAAGATTTCGAGTAGTAGCACACTGGACGCCAGCCGTGTCTTTACTAAATAAGGCCAGGCGTTACCAAAATTGTCCGGCAAATAGATATAAATGAACTGATATATGTACGAGAGTGCCAGACTTTCGCAATCCTTTTTGGCGTGTTAAATTCCTTCAGACGTCTCATTCCTTGGGACTCAGAAACAGACCATCGTCGAGTTATCTTTTCCTCTCGATTTTTCTTTTCTTCTTCCTTTCTCCCTACTGAGCTGCATTAATTTGTTAATTACTACACACGGTCTCAGGCTTTCATGAGGCCTTTCGTCTGTGGAGAATGGTGAGGGGAGACAGATGAATGGGGCGGGATAGAGCATGTCTGCTTGCTGTGAAAAGCAATGAGTTCATCTTTCGCGTTCTTTCGACTCTGTTTCTCTCTCTCTCTGTTTCTCTCTCTGTGTTGTATATTTTGCTCAGTGTCTGAGTTTTTATCTCTCTTAACGTCTCTCGATGTTCTCTCGCAATCTTCTTAGTGTCTGTTTCTTTAACTTTTTCTGTTTTTCTCTCTTTTGTTTATCCCTCAGATTCTCCCCACCCCTCTCAGTTTCTCGTTTCTTTTCAACTTTCTCTCACTGTCTCTCCATGTCTCCGTCTCTCTTACTCTGCATTTATCTCTCGCTCACACAACATTATAATATATACATAAACATACTTGCACTTATCAAATTAATTTATGTCCATATTAAATATGACTTTTGATAACATAAGCCCGTTTCCCCGCCTTGACATTCGTAGGATAATCAATAACCATAATTTTTTCATTCGTTCGTTTGTTTGTTCCCTCTAACACCTAGTCACAAACACCTCAACACACACTCAGACACATTAAAGAGCACGCAGAAACATTTGAAAACACACTACATATAAGCCTAATCGCACTCACGAAACACACATACACATATAAGCAGTGCGTGCATGTGTATGTGTGTGTGTGTGAACAGTGTTTTTAGGGAAAAACTTTGATCGGATAACTAATCGATGTCGGCACCGTGTATAACTGTATACGGTATTACTAATTCAGCATATTGAGAGGTTTTGTTCGATACGGGTTCAGAACCGCTTTCTGTTGGCCTATCAAGGTCAGCTTAGTCACTAACAATTGTAAATGAATTATATTTACTGGTCACGTGTTCATAACAACCATTTACTGGTGGAGGGGGGAATATTCCATTGCTCGTGGGTCGCTAAATAATGACATGTTGTGCAGTATTGCGGCTTTTGTACAGATGTTGACTCAAGGGAGACAATCGAGATAAAAAAGTAAGCACGCATAGCGCCCCTTATTTTCACTTAGCGGAAGCGTTATCATTGGGTTTCGTGCAACTGTTAAGTGCTCGTTCCCACACAGACGAGGCAGTACGGTCAAACGAAGCACACGATTATAGCGGCATTGGGTTTTGAGTCTAGGTATGAGTGGGCATTTTGTGTTTCATCAACGACTCCGGGTGTCAGTGTTTGCAAGGCGACCAGCAGTGGTGACAAATGTCATCCAACACCGGCTTCAGACAAATTCTAAATGTCATATGCTTTTAGAGCCGCAGTATCTGTTCTTCTATTTTTTCTTCTTTGTGCATTTCTCTCCCTGTTCTTTCGTTCTTTCTTTCTTTCTTTCTTTCTTTCTTTAATAGCATAAGTTCATCGAATGCATACCACATCGTCTGTCGTTTGAGAAGTCCCTCTCTCTCTCTCTCTCTCTCTCTCTCTCTCTCTCTCTTTCTCTCTCTCTCTCTCTCTCTCTCTCTCTCTCTCTCTCTCTCTCTCTCTCTCTCTCTCCCCCATCTCGATGAAATAATTTAAAAACGAAATAGGAAAATTTATCCTAACTTTGTCATATCTATTACTAATATGGGTCGCTCTTTCAGTTGTATTCGCTTCAAACACTAACAAGTGATTCAAATTTTCATCAGACTGAACTTGAAAATTAAAACCTGACAAAAGTAATGTCATCGACAGATGCTAATCCCTATCCGCACAAAAACGCATAGGAACGCACACATAAGCGCACAAGTAAGCAAATACCATAAAACTACAAAAAACTTACACTTAAATATTATATATAAACACATATTTAACTCACCCATAAACACATAAGCACACAAATAAACACACACATAAACACACAAAATTCCCACAATGCACACATAAGCACACTTGCATTAACACATAAACACACACATATAGAGGAACATGCATAAACATATATAAAAACACACAAAAGCACACATAAGCACGCACACACAAATACACATACGCAAACACACATGTATCAGCATACAAACACATATAAGCACATGCTTACACTCAGAAAAACACGCATATACACATGCACACATACATGTACACTTACACATGCACACTAACACATGAATAGACACAATACACATATATACACAGTTCGTGCACTATCATAGTTGCATGCGACCGACAGTGAAGAAAGACTAAAAAAAAAAACAAGAGTCCAGACAACGCCCTGACAACTCAAGTATTTTCTGTTCCCTCTCAGGGTCAATTCGGTTCTGGCATCTAAGGAACTTCTAATAAGGTCAGTGTGCTTGTGTGGGTGTGACCGTCAACTGGACCTGTCCTTTAACAAGCGGCTTATTAGCGCACAGACCATCCAACATTAGTCCATGTAATGTTACACATTTCACCTATTATAATTGATTAATTTGAGTATTCCAGTCATGTTACTACCTACATACAAATATGTAACATTCCACCCAAAAATATCTTTAAATACATATTACATATTTTTATTATAGAAATAATCAATTATATTATATTTTATTTATTTTTCTGATTAAAAACCATACGCTTAAGTTTGTCTGTCTGTCTCTCTGTCTACATTTCTATCCACACAGCTTATTGTCTTTCTATCTATCTGTCAGTCTTTCTATTTTTCTGTCTTGATGATGAATTTAGGGGTGATAGCAGCATCCAAAGTGGTTCGATCTCACTGCTTGGCAGGAGGTGTGCCGCTGTTTACAATCTGATGAAGGGGTGGAAGTGATAGACAGGAAAGTTGTAGAGTGGTGATGACGAATGACCTGTTGTCCGTGGCGGTCATGTCTGGCCGGTAGAGGCATACATTAGCTCGGTAGTTCGCGGGCTAATGTAGTGGTGGTTGGTGTTGTTAATGTCCTAGTTGTAGTTGCAGACCACGATGTTTGAGGGGAGAGAGTGGGTGGGGGTGTCTAACAGAGCCGAGGCTTGTAGCACACCAAGTCTTTACCTAGTGTGTACATACGCCCAGAATGTTCACCCCAACCCGTCTTCTTTGCTGGCGTGGTCGTCGTTGTTGCTGTTGGCGTCGCTGTCCCCGGTGTCCGTTGGGATTCGCGTAGACGAGTGCTGGCCGACAGTAAAGATGGCTAGCAGTAGTGAATCATGTCCGCAATGGGGTGATTAAAATATCCCCACTGTGGATACTGCTGCTCTCTGTGCTGCCATTGTCATTATTATTGTTGTTGGTGGTGGTGGTGGGTGCTGTTTCTCCTTGTGTTTTCTTTCTTTCGCTGGTGCTGTTGATGTTGGCTCGTGTCTCGCCTGAAGTGTGGTGGTGGTCTGTTTCTCTTTTTCTTTTACTTTTGTTGTCTTCTCGTGTTTGGTGATTTTTCGCATTGTGGTGGCTCTGTTGTTGTTGTCTGTCTTTCTGTCTGCCTGTCTTTTTATCTACCAGCTATCTGTTTGTCAGTTTGTCAATCCATCCATCCATTTGTCCGCCTGTCTGCCCGTCTACCCTCCCTCCACATGTTGGTCTGTCTGTCTCTGTCAAACTGTATATAAACCAAATGCATTTAAACAAAACATCAATAATAGAAAATACACTTAAATAAACACATCAATAAAGCAAACATTCACACACTTAAAAACATCAGTAGAAAAAATACGCGTTAGAAATCTAATCCGTGAATAAAAATGCACGCATACGAACATCCGAACAAAAAAATACACTTATAATTATAAAGATGTCAGAACACACAAATACATATAAGCAAACACATTAAAACACAAAAATAAAAATACTCATCTGCAAACAATTAAATTTAACTGATTTTCCTACTGCATTTATATTTTTATCTCCCCTTATGCAACATCCAGTCTCAACAAATCTTTATACTTGTCGAGAATTACCTAGACATCTGCCCCGCCCACTCTCGTCATGCAAGCAAAGTATGGGTGGTCTCATTGAGAACAACTACTTTTAAGGGGTATATTAGCCTTCTAATGTTATTTCTATCATAGGGTGGTTGGAATAGGCCTATTTTAAGATTGATTATTATTAAAGTAAACTTCACCTGAATCTTGTCTATTATGTTAATCATACCAGGTCAAATGGATGCTTCTCCAAATACTTTAATTGGCGGGGCACTCTTCAGTCATTGGAAGAAAACTTTGTTTTCATAATAGTAATAAATAAATTTTAAATAACATCCACAATTCTTCTCTACAACCAGTTGATTTTCCATTAGACGATAAAGATGTTTCTTTTCATGTCAGCTACTTACTGAAACAGTTTCTGCCTCAAATGGGCGTCGACTTCAAACAGACATTATGTCCATAAATGATTTCACTCTATTTTGCGATGCACGTGCACTATGCACTAAAGTTTAGCTTGCGTCAGACATGCGCAGCACGTCACGTCATCAAACAAAATGCCGGCCTCGCCCTTTAATGTCTGCGGACGCAACGCTGCTTTAAAGAGCGAGCCGCAGTTGTTGGGCGCAGGAAGACCTTCTAAGTGAACACTGGTGTGTCCCTTTAACTGATATCAAGAGTTCACATCTTTCACCAACTGAGGTTTCGATCAAAATGTTCAGCTGAAAATAATCACCCCCCCCCCCGCGCGCGCGCACACACACACACACACACACACACACACACACACACACACACACACACACACACACACACACACACACACACACACACACACACACACACAAGACTTCACACTGAAATAAAAGTACCCGCGGAAGTTAGTAAAGTACAAAGTGAGTATTATTTTGTTTGTTGCGCTAAGACGCTATTTAGGCAAATGAGTTATGGGTTTTAAGGTCATATAGTTCAACTTTCAACAATATTGTTTTTTGTTTTTTTTAATGATAAGATTTATAGGATAAAGTTGTGGAATTTAGTTTCCAAACAAAAGACCTTTGCCCAATAAAACTTTAGAAACAATTACAATATAAAAATGTGAAAATTATTATATATTTAACAAATCATAATGTATTCATTTCTCGGGTCACTTTATAAACCAAATGTGATAATTATTACCTCTTATTGTTTTAATTTAATCTAACATTATATTTACAAACTGCCACAGTATTCCTCTTACTGTCTTTACCCTCTACTACACCGGGGATGCAAAAAAAAATCTAAGTCTGAATGACACAGTATATGAGGTTCAAAAGGTTTCTGTTTCTTTTCCACGAACAATTGAATCATCTTGCATCACATTCCCTTGCAAATATCTTGAGTTTTTCATTTATTACGCCCCTTTTGACTTTGCCTCTTGGTGTTTGTCACTGGCATCTCACGTTAAATTAAAATTTCCCAGGTATCAACAGATTTGATTACCATTTATCTGAGATAATTTTAATTTTGACCAAAAATCTTGAAAACAAAAGCCCACGACAAAAGTAAAGATCTTCACAATCAAAGCCACAGCAAGCAGAGGCTGGTGTTTGATTGGCCATGTGACCATAGCAACACTCTCTTATTTGGCTGAGAATTATTAGTAAAATCACAGACAGTAGGTAGTAAGTACTCTCTTCAGGGTGCAAAGTCTTCTCCAGACGAGGACACATTTTTTTCCAGGTAATTTTTTTTTTACCGAACATTTTAAACTGACAGGAACTGTCATTTGTATCCGTTCAGTCATTATTTCAAAGAATTCCTATATAATCTTGTATAACTTGATCACCACACATAAGTTTGGTGTATCGATGGCGGCAGACATAAGGAAACACAGCTTTACATTACACAGCGTAACTCTTGCTCGCCAACTACAGACTCATCTGTATTAACCCTGCAGACTGACTGACCATGCGCTCAACTAATCACTTGACAAAAACCTACAAACACTCTAAACAATAAAACGAAAAGCACCACTGACGATCATCAACCACTACACAGGCACATTACCTGAGATCAAAGTTTACCTGTTTGACAAGAATTCTAATTTCTAATCACTTTGAATTTGGTGTGGCAGAAGTCTGGTCATGAAAGGCAGCCATTAGCTTAATGGTGAGTTAACTGATTGATTGAGAGAGAGAATGGACTTAGAAATATTTCGTGCATTTTGCTATTGATACTCTATATTTGTGTTTAAGAGATGTATTATGTGAGTAGACTATTACTTCTACAATTGTGAATTATGATGCTTTGTATGTTATATGTTATACGCATGACATTGTTACTAGAGAACACGTTCATAAACTATTATGTTGTATTTATTATACTATATGCATGTATCGGACTAATAAATACTGTTGTGGAAAATTGTAAGTTGAGACTTGAATTAAGAAAGAATGGAGTTAGAGATGAATAAACTGGAAAACTTAGTGTTTGTTCCCTGATTATATTTTACAGGGAAGAAACAGCTTTTCTTCCTAGAAGCTCAGGAATTTCTAGAATTTCTCGGTTTATTGATTTATAAACCACTATGACCAAGGTAGATTCAAGAAATCTCTACCCAATGTATAAGTGTAAGGACACACTGCACTCTGTTAATGTATGATGGCAAGGAATGCTTGACTACATTGTGGAATTTCTGGTATAAGGAAGTTACTGAAAATTGCTACATTGCTGTTCTGCTTGAGGGAAGGAATACAGAGAAGGGGTGCCCAGATTAGTCTCAAGAGAACAGCAGTTCATGGAACATCCTACATCATGCTTGAGGAAAATGTGAATAAATGACAATTCTATTGTAAACAACAAACTTGTGACATTGTTACGAAAGTGTGCAAAAGACTATTGCAGCTTCATTTTGAAAAGGTTATGTACAAAATATTATTGCTTATCTCTCTATAACTCAATTTCTGTTCTCTGATAATAATGATTTTGTGATTTATATTGACACTAATCTGCTGAATTCTGTGTTAGGATATAAGATTGTATATTGCATCGAAATTATTAGAATGTGGTTTCATGGAAATATTGATGTCAAATAATCTTTTCATGGAATTTATGTGTATATTTGATTGTTGATTTAATAAATTTATTGACCTTCTTACACATATTGATAACCATATGTTGGAGAGATAGTGGGTGGATGGGGGCTTGCTAAATATAGATTAAAGATGGGTTCATCTTTGTTAAGAAGTTGTCCACCTACGGAAGTATTGTGTGACAGTAAATGTTTATCTTTAATGTTGTGGAAGAGAGAAAACATTACAGACTATAATAATGTATCAAGTGACTAAAGTACGCAGACAGTGGGATGTATCACTTAAAGTGGGAATGTATATAATGTACAGATTTTATACTGAAATTAGCCTATACTGGTGCACTTCCTACATAAGTGTACACAGAAGTTCTAATTCCTCTTTGACCCATCTGACTTACAGCTACCTGCTACTATTTCAATCCTATGCTACTATAGTGGCTATCATTCTACTCATCGTAAATAAAGTTGTCATTAGTCAATCCTATGCTACTATACTGGCTATCATTCTACTCATCATAAATGAAGTAGTCATTAGTCAATCCTAGTTCAGTATTTTTGTCTGGGAGGATGCTCTCTGTAAAATTACATCTGCTCTAGAATCATCCTCCACAGTTAAGATAACAAATTTTGTCAGTTATTTATTTTAGGAGAGTACAGACTTTATGGACTGACTTTAAGTCAATGTGTGTTCACTTAAAGAGTGGGCACTGTTTATTAACTATAAAATTGTTATAATTTATTTACACACTAAAAATGTTTGCCAAGTAAGCTGTGCAAATTGTTTTTACTTTTTGTTTGAACACATGGAAAGGCAGCCTACATTCTTAATTCAATGCTTTTAAAAATGTATGTATTTAAGTCTATAGCTCATTCACGAGGCTGTCTGCTCTATCAGTTAACTACACCTGTCTAAGCGTGACTGAGCGAACAGTACATCTATCTTGTGATCTCTCTTGTGTAAAGCTGCTCACATTGATTCATGGCTATAACTCTGCCTAAGCTGCAGGAGATGTGAATATAGCACACACAACCCTTACATCTATAGTGACACTCATCCATGCACCACATAATTACTATCTCAAATCACTTGTATTTATGAATAAAATGAAGGTAAGAACATCAGTAATTAACGTGCATACACTTCTAACGCCAGCTTTGACTGCAATGGAACCACTTATCTAATTGTAATTATTTGACGAAGAGCAATACAGATTTCTTATCACACGGCAGTGATTTGCTGTGCATACGATTATCATTTCGAGTCTGAATTTGCAGATCAGTCACTGAGATAATGTTTGCATAAGGAAGAGTTTCCCTTTCGTGGTTGATTTCACTTGACTAAGCAATGCTCGCTCTGCATTGATGGAAATCCCACAGGAAAAGTTAATTCTAAATTGCGGCATATTTAGAGTTAACACCCTCACTGGTTTAGTATGCATAAACCACATGACATAGCCGCTGGGATTTCTATGAATACAGGATCGGAGATGAAAGAATTTGAATTCTTTGAGTGGTTTTTGCCACTGACAGTTTCGAGTTAGTGAGAGTACAGACCAGCGTCCCTCTGTAGTTATTTTTGGGTGTACTCTTATCAATAAATTGAATGATCCAGCAATAGACATGTCAACATTCTTTTCTTTACTCTTCATCAGTAAGTCAAATGATTTAGAATACCTATGTCAGCCTTTCCCTCCTTGTTTTGTCACTGTTCCTATAAATAAATTAAATTTATCTATTTTTTAAAAAAATGTTTTAAATCACTTTTGTAAATCCGTTCAGTTGTGAGGTCGGTCCTAGATTCAATGGAACGTGAACTCGTTACTCATTATTTTCTGACAGTGCGAGTTATCCTGACTCGAACATTACCCTCGTCCATCAGTCGCGCCGACAGCCCAAAACAGCAGCAGCAGCCAGAAACATCAGTAGTTTCGGCAGCGGCCCCGCAAAAGACCAGCAAACAGTACAGTGCAGCGCGTATGAGTTACCTACCCCTCCCAAACCAAAGACAAATAGTCACAAGTGCATGGAGTTGTGTCCTCTAGTTAAATAAGTCTAACGATAAAGTTAGTTTTATAAGTGACGTAAGACTTTTTATAATAATTACATATAATATGAAATTTGAACTAATAAAAAAAGAGAGAAGTCTCTACCCATAGTGTGTAAGTGTAAAGATACACTGCACTCTGTTGATGTATGGTGGCAAAGTATGCTCGACTACATTGTGGAATTTCTGGTACAAGGAAGCTACTTGAAATTGCTACATTGCTGCTGCTTGAGGAAACTAATATTCCAAGAGCTGCTGTTCTCTCTTAAGACTAATTTGGGCACTCCTTCACCATAACTAACACAGTGAAGTATGCGCCCAGATTAGTCTTGTGAGAACAGCTACTCATAGAATATTCTACAGCCTGCTAGAGGAGCATGCTGTGAACAATAAACTTCTGATATTGTTATGAAAGTGCATAAAGAACTATTGCAGCAATTGTCTAGACAAGATAGTGTACAAACTATTACACTTATCTCTCTATAACTCCATTTCTGTTCTCTGCTAAGAATTATTCTGTGATTTATATTGACACTAATCTGCTGTGTGCGAGGATATAAGAATGTATAGGCCTTGAAATTATTCAAACATTGTTTCATGGAAATATTGATGTCAAATAATCTTTTCATTGTATATGTTATATGTATATTTAACTGTTCATTTAATAAATTTATTGACCTTCTTACACATATTGATTACCATATGTTGGAGAGATTGTGGGTGGATTGGTGCTTGCTAAATATAGCTTAAGATGGATTTATCTTCTCCTTTGGTAAGTTCTCCACCTATGGAAAGACTGTGTGACAGTAAATGTTTGTCTTTAATGTTGTGAAAGAGAGAAAACAGTTACAGCCACCAAGCGAGAGAGATGAGTGGATCTTCTGGAGAATCATTAATAACAATAAGATTATAATTATCATAACTTATAATTAGTTATGGATAATTAATAGTAATAATAATCATAACCATTAACTAGGGTGGTATTGTGTTACAATATATATGACATTTTGTCATTCAACTTCTAATTTTCCTTTCTTGGATATTTCCAATTTTGAGTAATTTATATGTGAATAAATGATTTTATATAGACTATATCATAACAAACATGTTATAATATGACATATGACATTTTCAATGTCATATAAGTGTATAACATTTGTGAGGAAAAAAGTATTCAATAATTGTCCATATCAGCAAGTGATTCAGCTGGTGACTGAAGACTTATAAGCCAGCACTATTCAAGTTTAAATTTGACACTAATAGTTTGAATCAGCTGTCTACATGTTAGTGCCATGTATGTACATGTTAAATTCACTATTGTACAGCAGCCAACATTTCACCACAGAGTATGATACACATTGCTGACACACGAACAGAGACAACCCTGTCAACACAAATACACATTGAATCAGGTGATTGACTTTTAAATTTACAACTCCTAAGAATATCTCTATTATGATGTAGCTTTCCACTTTCAGACTCTTAGTGGTATGAAAATTAGTGTTTTATAAAGAATTAGATTACATGTTGAAAATGATTTAGTGCTTTTCAAAAAAGCCAAGACATTTTGAGCAGCAAAACTGATAATCAAGTGATAAACATTCTTGCAAGACCATGAACTGTTGCCTAATAGCAGCCTATTTATGTACCAGATTTCAGTAGCAGAGTTTTTAATCTAATAACTAACTTTTTTCATATGAACCATACTTTGTATTCAACCTTTGCCTTTGTAACATCTGCTTAGTATGTATACATTTTTGTTTGATTGTGTCAAATACATTTTGTTACTTGTTACACTTCCACTTCTATAAACAAAGGAGATATATGCATACTTGGGGGTGGGGGTTAATTTTTAATTGTTCTTAACAAGTCAGATAATAACATATCTTTGGAAGTGTCCCCCCCTTCCTGAGCTGAGAGAGTGTGTGGGCCAGAATTTTATATATCTATCAAGAGAGGCATTTGAGCTTACAAGTTGGGATTTGGAATTCTGAACCAGTAACATTCAGAGACAAGGTGGAGATGAAGTAATTAACGGTTAATGTCTCTGAGGCCTGACTGAGTTTCTCTGTCTGCAATCATGAAGACCTGTACGGGCAGGATTCAGCAGATTAGGGTTTGTGTAGGATAATCTGTTAAACTGCCCATTACAGTTTGCATCATAATTTGATTAAGCTCATGACTGCAGATTTAGATCAAACGATTCAAAGCATGACACATATAGGTATAGTGAACAATGATAATGCTATTTTTCTAAGCATAAGAAGCATAGTAATTATTTTGACAAGTAATTAAAACAACCTGATTTCAGGGGCAAATTAGACTCGTGTTGACAAGTAATTAAGACAACCTGAGTTCATGGGAAAATATAGAAACTCATTTTTAATGACAGCACTTCGAGTTACTGGAGAAAATTTCGCGTGAGCATGTGTGGGTGTGCGTTCGTGCGTGTGTGTGCCTGTATGTGCTATGTTGTGTACAAAACCTATTCATGTAACAGTGCACGCTGTATCGTCATCCTCTGCCTTTCCACACCTTTTTTCAAGCTTCCTCCTCCACTCCTCCCACCCTACACCCACCCCGAACTTACATCATGAAAGAGGCCAAGCATCCTTCTTTGTCACACTGACACACCCACCTCTTGTCGCAAAGTGCACTCAGTTGACTCCCCTGCGCATCATCTGGCGTCGCCATGCTAATCCCCCCCGTGTGCCTTCATCCCTGGTTACCTGCCCTTACCCAACCTGGAGTAGTACTGAAGGACGAATTAAAGAATGGGGGTGGAGGAGGCAGTGAGGTATGTAGTCGGGTAAGCCACTGTACATTTTCGATCAAAGACTCCCAGGTTCGAGGTCTCAAGACTGACAAGCGTTTCAACTCCACCCCAGCTGTAGAGGACGGACTTAGAGCCAGTGAATGGAGCCCCGAATGCTATAAGGTATACACAAATCGAAAGATAAAGTCCGAAGGACATCGCCACACAATTCTAAATTCATATATTTTTTAATTAAAATTAAAAAAAAGAAAGAAATAAGCATACTCCCATCAGCCATTCTTACTACCTTTAGTGTTAACATTTATCTTTTGAGACATAGTCAACCCTACTATCTCTGGCGTTAACATTACTGTTGAAACATTTTACAATCACAAGCTATTTAAAAATTTTCTTTTCCTTGCCCTTGTATACACCAAACTCGCTCTCATAAAATATGCAGTCAGTGTTGAGACATTTTTACTGACTCCACTTAAAATACAACCGATTCTACAAATCCGTCTCCCGATTCCACAACCCTGGAAAAGTCTTAGAAGAAAGGAAGAAATATCACATGAAAGAGGGGAAACAATTCTAAGGAAAGATACAGGTTAAAGGAAAACAACATTCACAGGACAAATATCACAGGAAAGCGTCACAGAAAAGTCACAAAAGAAGGAATAATGAAGGAAAAGTGTCACGGATGACAAGTTGCTATGTAAAACGACACGTTACTAGAAAATTGTCAACATCAATTGGGCGGCCGGCCATCTATCTATCTATCTATCTATCTATCTATCTATCTATCTATCTATCTATCTATCTATCTATCTATCTATCTATCTATCTATCTATCTATCTATCCATCCATCCAAGAAAAAGCAAGGTAATTCCAACTGAGATCTTTGTAGTTTATATATTTTATTCTTGTATTGTTGGTTAGTCTGTTAATGAGTCATTCATAAAAGTTCGGGAATTACCCTACAGGCAGCGCCTGCCAATCATACTTTGCCTTCAAATTACCAACTATATTACCAATCACATTCTCTTTCTTATGGTGTGATGTTGCTAAAACACAACTGATATGATT
This sequence comes from Sinotaia quadrata, assembly GCA_028829895.1. Lineage (NCBI taxonomy): Eukaryota > Metazoa > Mollusca > Gastropoda > Architaenioglossa > Viviparidae > Sinotaia > Sinotaia quadrata. Next base: position 59,065,820 of record CM054183.1, read on the forward strand.
CACAACTGTATTCTATAGGTCATTAAGGCTTTACATGTATACAAAAAACCGGAAAGACATGCATAAATTGAACAGTCAAATAAATGAATTAAGTATCAGGACATTCCAGATTGTTAGCACATCTCTCTAGTATGGTTTGTAAACTGGTATTAAATACCTCGAAATGTCTTTGAACTCAATAACCAGTAAATTAGGTTGAACCAGTAAATTGGATTGAATGGACTTTGAATTCAATGACCAGTAAATTGGGTTAAACCAGTATATGACACAAAGAGCAATGGAGAGTGATGTAGAGGGTGGAGTGTAAGAGTGCTGTCAGCATGTGACACAAAGAGCAATGGAGAGTGATGTAGAAGGTGGAGTGTAAGGGTGCTGTCAGCATGTGACACAAAGAACAATGGAGAGTGATGTAGAAGGTGGAGTGTAAGGGTGCTGTCAGCATGTGACACAAAGAACAATGGAGAGTGATGTAGAAGGTGGAGTGTAAGGGTGCTGTCAGCATGTGACACAAAGAACAATGGAGAGTGATGTAGAAGGTGGAGTGTAAGGGTGCTGTCAGCATGTGACACAAAGAACAATGGAGAGTGATGTAGAAGGTGGAGTGTAAGGGTGCTGTCAGCATGTGACACAAAGAACTACTGACGGAGCTGTTCGAAGTAGTATGATGGCTGGGTGTATGCATTGATGTCATTAGTGTTTCTGCAGTACCACACAAATAATTAACATTTTGTTATTTGTATTTGTTATAAGACACTCATTTGTGTACCAGAAATTGTAACGAAAATCCTTGAAATGTATCTTTCCTGCTATCTAATTTTTAATTTAATTTTCTATGGCCGTCGTAAGTGTGAGTCTTTGCAAGTCGCCCGTGACGTAACCACAACGGTCTTTAAGTTCATTATGTAAGTGTTAGAATACTGATACAAATTTGTATTTGAGAAAGTTAGTGAAATACCTAATACAAAGGGTATGATAAGACCATGTCTCTAAATGACATTTTCCATAAATGTATTGTTAGAAGTTGAAATTTATATTGCAGGGTAGATTTGGAACCCTGCCTGCAAAATCTGTCATGCATCGGTAAGTTAGGTCACTGATCCGATCATCGCCTCTTCCCACTCTTACCAACCAATGCACCCACCTGGGCTGACCTATTTTTTCACGGATAAACTTACTCAAAATATTAAATGTTCTCAGATTAAAAAAATGAAAAACAAAAACCGTTCTATCGCAGATTTTCGCCAACTATCATCAAACGGAAATCACCCTTGCTTAGTCTGTGTTGTAATTGCATGCCAATTCTGTCATGTGACCTCCAATTAGGGCGGGGCCCTGAATCGTATCCTCCTGAGTTGTGTATCTTATTTGCGAAGTCGTTCTTTTTTTCTCCTTCCTGTGCCCGGATAGGCCTGCTGATGGCCCGTACAGAATCGCTCGAGCTCATTCTGTCAAAGTAACGGGTAAATAAATGCGTGGAAGAACGTCCACCCGGTCCACCCGCTTGACTCCACACACCTGAAGTGACAAAACACGCCCGTGGCATCAGCATGATATGAACTAGATCAATACTTATTCAAACTTGGAAGCCTTAACATGGTTTTGATAGATATCAAATTTAGTCTTGTTGAACGCACGATGTTCTTTATGTATGGCAGTTTCTGTCAGTATTCATGTTTTGTTGGATATAAAATTTAGTCTTGTTGAACGCACGATGTTCTTTATGTATGGCAGTTTCTGTCAGTATTCATGTTTTGTTGGATATAAAATTTAGTCTTGTTGAACGCACGATGTTTTTTTTTACTTTAAGTATAACAGTTTCTGTCAGTATTCATATTTTGTTGGATGTCAAATTTAGTCTGGTGAAACGTACGATGTTCTGTATTTATACCACCTTTGTCAGAATTCAAGTTTCCTTGGGTATAACATTTCGTCTGGTTGCATATACTGTATTATTTATGTATAGCAGTTTCTGTCAGAATTCAATGTTGGAGCTTCTGAACGATTTGACTGTTAAACTGGTCAAGCGCAACAGTAAAAATTAAACAGAAGAATCTAATTCTGAGGGCGCTTCCGTAACTTTGAATTTAATTTTAAAAGAAGGATTTTAAAATAAAAATTTCTTTTGAACAATAGGCAATATTTCTAAAATGTTACCCCCGTTGTTTTCTTGAGAAATTGTTTATTTCTTTCTCTGCATACAGTGGTCGAATTCACTTTCCCACCAAAGGGAAGTAAATCGATTGTGTGGCTTAATAAACAAAGGGAATCATCACTATAATGAATATCGACAACAAAAGTGGCGGGGCAGTAAAACAGCTCTAAATTCTAATGCTGGCGTATACTCTTTCACAGACATATTTATCATCAGACAGGATAAAAGAACGAAAAAATTCTTTCTGACATCCCTGGATATTTTCTCTCAGTTACATTGTTCATGCTAAAAATGAAATGTCAAGGGACTTCAGTTAATCGCAGACGATAAGATGAAACAAAAATGTCACGTGTTCAGGTTCAGGGTGAAACGTGACGAAAGCAAAACATCGCCAACACTAGCGTCTGTAGGAGAAAAGCAGGACCGAATATTGCATTTTGCCTTTTTTAAAAATTGTTGTTGTTGTCATCTGCCTCGATGAAAATCAATTAGTTAGACATTTTTTTTTTAATGATAGAGACTTTATTATTAAACGTTGCAACGATTCGAATATTGATTATTAACTGAAGCCTTTTATTTTTCGACGCTGATCTAAAGGGTCAGAAAACTTTTAAATGGTTTCCTTTAAATTACTTAATAGTCTAGATGTTAAGTAAAAGAAGTAGATAGAACTGTTGATTAAATTACGCGTGGCATGAATTTCATGTCAATAGCTTTTAGTTTGCCTGCGAGTGAAAATATGTTTAACTAGATATACAGGCACAATTTACTGCCATGTGACTTCAGCACTCAATTAGTCAAATAAAATGGTAAGTCAATCAACCAACCGACAGACCGACCAATCAATCAATAAATCTAATTGCTATTCAATCAGTCATTATTACATATATATTAACGGCTTAGTGTCGTGCTTTTAATGCTTGTAATATTACATATTAATTGTTTGTTGTCATGCTTTAACTATTACATAATATTATATATTAATGGCTTACTGTCGTGCTTTTAATACTTGTAATATTACATATTAATTGTTTGTTGTCATGCTTTTAACGCTTGTAATATTACATATTAATTGTTTGTTGTCATGCTTTTAATGCTTGTAATATTACATATTAATTGTTTGTTGTCATGCTTTAACACTTACATAATATTATATATTAATGGCTTACTGTCGTGCTTTTAATCCTTACATACTAACATATTGATTCCTTGCTATTCTGCTTTTAATGCTTTCAGAATATATTATATTAATTGCTTGCTGTCGTGCTTTTAATCATACTAACATATTGATTCTTTGCTATTCTGCTTTTAATGCTTTCAGAATATATTATATTAATTGCTTGCTGTCGCGCCGTTAAGTGGAACATGTCAATCGTTAGACGGTTAGACTTATTCAGTTTGTAATCTGCGGAAATTAGTTACTTCGACAACGAGATAGTGCGAGGTACAGTGGCGACTTTGACATTTCTCTCCGCATTGTCACTGAAATCGTGTACACGTATTTTTTTCTAGTTAAAATAATGTGTCCAAACATCCCTTACTGATGTCAAGACTGAAGTATTTTTAATTGAATCAGGCAGTATTCAGTAGCTTACTTCTGGTTCACTACTTATCACTGCACATCAACCGGATATAACGTCACTGATGCCGTTGTACAAATCCTTTGCCTTCGAAAATATTTTACAGCAGTTAACTTTTGTTTTCAGGCTAATCTTTCTCCTTAATGCCCTCTTGCTCTTTCTAACGCTTGTTGTATCTTTAAAAGTATCCGGTGGGTGACATGTACTCTTGAACTGGAATGGCGTCAGAGTCCTAACTTATTGCAGGATCGGTCACACCCGTGCCACACCCACACAGTTCAAGTGACACTAATAGCAGTATTTAAGTCTGGCAAACGGCCAGAATTCTGCACAGTCTGGTGAGAGCCTTTCAAGTTACTAAAGTTTCATTCAAACTATAAAAAAAAAATTCTTCTCGAGGAATCCACTTTTGTCGGTCTGATATAAGTGCCATACAAGGCGTTTTAGTGGCACTGGCTAAGTCAGTGCGTGTGTGTGTGTGTGTGTGTGTGTGTGTGTGTGTGTGCATAGAGAAGGGAATTGTTAAGTCTATCTGAGGTGTGTGAATATGTGTGTGTGTGAGAGAGGGAGTGAAAAGTCAATGTGTATGGTTGCATAATGCAAGTGTATGGTTGTCGGTTCGACGTTATGCAAACCTTTCTGTGTGAGGTAAGTTTGTGTGTCTGTGTGTGTGTGTGTGTGTATGTGTGTTTATGTATGTGTGTGTGTCTTAGATAGATAGATAGAGAGAAGACTGTGCATACATGAATGTGTCAGTGTATGCGAATAAGTGCATTTGTATTTGCAGAGTTAGAAGGTTTGGCAGTATACCGATACTATTAACTCTTTTAGTAAGGTCTGCAAACACATCTGTTTAATTTTGTATTATCATTCACGCTACTGACTTTCTTCAGTTTATATTTCTTTTCTGACGACACAATCCATCAATTCTCTGTGTTAAATCAATAGCCTATACTCCTTAACCTGACGCAAGAATAATTAACAAAAATCCAACCCAAACCAACAACAGAATTTATAATGTGGATAAGTATTAAACCGATTTCTGAGCAAATATATCTCCTGTAAACTCCGTTGCTGTGAGTGAGTGAAACAATGGTTATAGGGGTAAAACAAATGGCTTTTTCGCGTTTTGAGTGTCGCTAAAATTTACAACGTTTCGTAAGTGTTCTACAGCGTTGCTGAACGTTGCAAAATGTGAACGTCAGTGTGTTTTGTGTGTATATGTGTGCGTGCGTGCTCGAGTTTATATATCAGGTGTTTGTGTATATGTGCCCTAAATATCTATATGTACATGGGAGCATGCTTGTGTATGTGTGTGTATGTATCGAATATGTATATGTACACATTGTGTACACGACTTGTGCATGTACTTATCACGTGTGGAAGAAAAATGTACATCGTGTGTGTGTGTGTGTGTGTGTCGCACGCATGCGCTAGTGAACGAGTTTATTGTGTACCTTGTGTGCAGTATGCATGTATGTTTTTGTCGTTTGTGTGTGTGTGCATGAGTGTGTGCGTGCGTGTCCTACATGCACGCACTAATGAATGAATTTGTTTACTTTGTGTGATGTATGCATGAATGTTTGTCGTTTGTGTGTATATACCGTGTGTCTGTGCCATGTGCACGTTCTGTGTTTTAACATGTTCCGTTTTCGCATGTAAATATGTATCAGTTTGTGTGCATGTACACGTGGCACCCTAGGATTTCGACATGGTGAGGGCTTAGGGCCGGCAGTCTGGTACTAGTAGTTTGGCGGAGGCACTCAGGACTTGCTTCGGAACAGAGTTTGAATAGCAGACATACTGCATTTACTTAGACAACTTATTTATTTTTTGAGGATGTTATATTTCTTAGTTTTCTCGTTTTGGCTGATAGCTGAAACCACCTATCCCCTCAATCCTACCCAACTGCGCCGCCACTGGTTGTGCATATAGTGATGAAGTTCAGTGTGTGTTGTGTGTGTGTGTGTGTGTGTGTGTGTGTGTGTAATTATGTATATATATATAATTATGTGTTTGTATATTTATGAGTGTGTGATATATAAAATTATGGTGTGTATATATAATTTGTGTGTGTGTGTGTGTGTGCGCGCGCGCACGTGTACAGACTGTAGAAGAGTCAGTGTGACTTTTGCTTGTTAAAAGAACTCGAGTTTGAGGTAAGCAGTTAGTCACTTCTCATTTTCCATGTGACCATTTCAGCACACCCAACATCCATCTCAATAACGATAAGGACCTACTCATTAACGTGATTATTAGAAAATAAGATAATGGAAAAGGAATTGCCAATAAAGTTGAATGTAGAGGTGTTCTTCAGGCACTATTCAAAAACACTTAAGTCCCATCTGTCCTGATAGATCAGTGTGACGCAAAACACTTGTTTAGCACGTACCTCAACTGGTACACAACACAACAGTGTGAATTATAGCTTGGACATCGATCGTAAACGAAACAGTCACCGGCTGGCTTAACATTAAAGCTATATACAGTGGTCTTGTGGTATTATAAAGGACAAAAATACTTAAAATGTATATATTCTTAACTTTAAAATTTCAAACTTTATCTAGACACTGTTCAGATTTATGATTCTCAGAATATTTTTGATTTTACTTGTGTCAATAAAATGATTTAAAGAATAAAGAGTGTAAAATAGATTTAAATATTGGATACCTATATATTAATAATAATAAGAAAATATGAGGAGGGAGGTGACAATGTGCAGAAAAACAGAATTTGCCCCAAATGTGAACTGACAGTATTACTTAGTAACAAAAACATGATGACGAAAACAGCAGTCACGTTAATAAGAGCAAGAAAATCTCGGTGATGTCACATCAGTGGAGCGTCGTCTCGTTGGCTTTAGAGGAGAGTGGCACTCAGTGAAGTGTCGCACTTACCTCAGTGAAATATCGCATTTACTTTAGTGAAGACTCACACTTGTCCAAGACATGATTCACACTTATTTCACAGGAGTGTAGCTTTCTTATTAGCAAATAAACACCAATAACCAACAATATTTTTTCTCTCTGAAATACAGACGCTAACGAGGATAATACATTCCAAGGGAAATAACCCGATGAAGGCTTAAAGAATGTGCTTATATCCCTTTCATTGGAATTGTTTCTTTCTCTTATTTGTCGATTATTATTGTTACTGTTATTATTGATGGTAAAGAAATGTAAATAGTGTGTGAGTAAAGAAAGTCTATACGTAAATTTTATTTAACAATAAGCAGGCTTCAAAGTAGTATAAATTATTATTTCACTTACGATATGTTCTCAGGCCAAATTGTATACCATAAGGGTTTACGTGAACATTTTAATAACAAAACTAAATAAATGTACACTTTGTTTTCATAAAAAGGCAGTATGTGTTGTTTATTGTTTTATAATAAAGAAGCATTTAATTGCTTATATCACGACATTATCTAGTAAAAGAATTATTTTTAAAAAAATCATTATATTAGTCATTTACAAAATTGTCTTGAAGGATGAATTACTTCCCTCTTTAGTAATACTAGTCTTTACAATATTGCCTTGAAAGCTGAATTACGTCCCTTTATAGTTTATATTGCCTTGAAAGTAAATTACTTACCTTTATTATTATAATAGTATTCACAGAATTGCCTTTATAAAGTAAATTACTTCCCTGATTTTGAAAGAAAGAAGATACTTTTGGATGTTTGGTCAACATTTCCATTCAGCGCTTCCTTCTTTCTTTCTGCGTATAATTTCTACGCACTCTAGTGGATTGTCTGATGTTTCGTTTAATAGTTCGTTGTCAGTTACAGTACATTGGCAAAAAATGGCAAATCGGTGATAACAGACATTCAAAAACTGCATAAAAAAAACAGGGGGTAGCAACTATCAAAATTATTTAAAGTTAATGGCGGTAGTTTTAGGTTTCGTTAAGTTAAACAAGTTTGCTAAGTTCACCACCGACTATCGACATGGCGACTTCTACTATTACTAGGTGTGAAAACATTGATTACGTTTATTTATAATTTAAAATTTTAAACAATTTAGAAATGACTAGATTATAGGATTGAGAGAGGTTTCATATTAAAAATATTAACTTACCAAGAGATAAAATGTTCTTTGATAGCGACATAGCGTAAAGCGTTGTAAAAATCAGACGACTGAAAACAAAGTATACAAATGTTCGCCTCCGCCATGCGTTAAAATTATTGATTTATTTCAGTTTAACTTTCATAGCGTTCTGCACTTATTGCAGAGTTGTTAGAATTAAGTAATATTATCGTATTGTTATTACGTGGTCGCAATATAGTTTTTGTTTTGGGGCCCCTGTTGCGCGCGGCCCTACGCACCTGCCTCACGTGCCTAGGCCTTAAAACGGCAGTGATCTCGGCCTTTGACAAACAAAAATTGTTTTAAATGGATGGATATTAAGTAATTGCATGCGTTTACTAAAGAGCTGATATTTTAAATGGAAATTTTGATATTGCATACATTTAATTTAAAAAAACACCCTGGAAGTATACAATTTAAATGCAATCCAACCGTATACTATAACCAGTTATTTCGGATATTACTACATGTACTTGTATTAGTAGAGTAGGAATTAATTCCCTTGGAATGTTGACCAAACACTTTCCCGCCTTTACTCACCTAAAACAGATTCATACATCACAGCTTTGTTGTCCTGTAGGATGCCATCTTCACTGACTTCAGACAAGAAACAACAGGTGATGTCATCAAAACAATTTAACGATTTATTGTGTCATTGAACAAATCTTTGGAGTCGTTGATGAAAGAATTGAAGAACATGCAATACAAGGAAAAGCTAATAAGGATGCCGTCACTGAGCAATGCAATTTGGGTTATTTCCCTTGCACTACTTTCCCTTCCCCTCTTACATGTTGTATACCAGATTCTACACTTTTAATACTCATCATATCTAGCTAAATAATATGTAACAGATTATTCTCTAAGAACAAATATTTTCAGCTTCCATTGGTCATATAAGTGATTTTCAAAATTCCACAGAATATACAAGTAATTAGTGCTCATGGCCCACAATGTACATGATCTTTGAACAAATAAAATATTATTCGTGACAGATACAAAGCAAATGCCACAGTAGTACATCCCAGTTTCCAATGGCCACTTCCTGCTAAGTATAAAGTACCTTTCCACTTGCTACTGGCAAATATTTATCGTCTTTTATCAGCTTAATAGCAAAATTAACTTTGGGTTTTTTTATTGGCATAACATTTTACAGCCTCTATTGACAGTTCTATAGCTATCAATGGCAAAAGCTATTTTTCCAGATTGTTATTGACAACGTTACACCGTCTACACGCAACTTTCTAACTTTTAATGGCAAAATTAATCTTCTATTTTCTGTGGGCAACTATGCAGTGTCTGTTGTCAGCTTTATAGCTTTTAATGGCAAAATTATCTTTCCAGTTTCTATTGGCAACCACCCAGCCGTATTAGTAATTTTTCTTCCTGCCAATACCATAGCAATTAAAGAAGAAAACGGTATATACAACAATATGGTGTTATGATCTGAGGTTAAAATGGTATCTACACGATATTATGTCTTGATTTGAGGTTAAAATGGTATCTGCACAATATTATGTCTTGATTTGAGGTTAAAATTGTATCTACACAATATTATGTCTTGATTTGAGTTAAAATGGTATCTACACAATATTATATCTTGATTTGAGGTTAAAATGGTATCTACTCAATATTACGTTTTGATCTGAGGTAAAAATGGTATCTACACAATATTATGTCTTGATCTGAGGTAAAAATGGTATCTACACAATATTATGTCTTGATCTGAGGTAAAAATGGTATCTACACAATATTATGTCTTGATTTGAGGTTAAAATGGTATCTACACAATATTATGTCTTGATTAAAATGGTATCTACACAATATTATGTCTTGATTTGAGGTTAAAATGGTATCTACACAATATTATGTTTTGATCTGACGTAAAAATGGTATCTACACAATATTATGTCATGATCTGAGGTAAAAATGGTATCTACACAATATTATGTTTTGATTTGAGGTTAAAATGGTATCTACACAATATTATGTCTTGATTTGAGGCTAAAATGGTATCTACATAATAATATGTCATCTATCTATCTATGTATTTATCTATCTATCTATCTATCTATCTATCTATCTATCTGTCTGTCTGTCTATCTATCTATCTACCTATCTATCTATCCATAGTCTTGCCGATGGTTGGGGCACCACTGATGACCTGACAACCAGTTTCCTCCATTCCATTCTGTTCTCTGCTAATCTTACTGTATTGCTCAGTTTCAGTCCTGTCCACTCTGAGATGTTATCCTCCTATCTTTTCCTCTGTCTTCCTCTCCTTCACCCTCCTTGCACAGTTCCTTGCACAATTGTCTTGGCAAGCCCTCTTGATCGTTTAACATGCCCATACCATTTCAGTTTGCGTCTTTTAACAATGGCCAATAGCTCTTCATAGGGCCCAATGGCTTGTCTAATTTTATTTCCCATTTGCTCCTTCGTGACATGATCTCATTACGAAATGCAAAACAACCTTCAAAAACATATAATATAACTGTATCCTCCTTTCCAGATCCGCTGTGAGGGTCCATGACTCACAGACATATAAGAACACAGATATAACCAGGGTGCGCATCAGTCTGATCTTTGAGCTGACTGAGATGTTTCTGACTTTCCGAAATGTCTTCAGCCTTGCCATTGCTGTTATTGTCAGCGCAATCCTGGACAGTATTTCTGGTTTTGATCCCTCGTCTGTCACGATGGCTCATAAGTACTTGAATTTATTAATTGTTTCCAGTTTCTGATCACCATTCATTTCAGTGCCGATGCCACTAGTGTTGTTGGTCATAAATTTGGTCTTCTCTGCACTGATTTCCATACCAAAAGCAGTAGCAGTCCTTGTAACAGATTCAGACAAAATTCTGTGTCCTGAACGCTTGCCCGGTTTTGCAAGTTTCAAATTTGAATTCAAATATAGTTCCTTTGTTAGGACATTTTCCCACACGCACCTGTGTTGAAATGACAGAGAGACTCGTGTTATTGTAACCCTTAGGTCAATAGGCAGAGAGAGACTCATCCCATGTTATTGTTATTTTGGGGGCCATAGCCGACCATACATCGAACCCATAACGTCACCTCACGACTAGTCACGTGACGAATTCATGCATCTTCATAAATAACTGACACGCGCAAAATACTTTACTTACACGAGGGACCACGGCCGATTGAACTTACAAGCTTCGTGCCTCCGATAATTCCGTGTAAGTCGTTACGAAAAGTATAATAGAAGACCCGCTGTCTTTGTTGAAGTTATCTACTGAGAAGGTAAACACATCGATTTCTTAAATTAATACTTACATTTTATTTAAGTTATCATTGTGTGAATGTGCGAAATTGGTAATGTGGAAATTATGTCCTTACTGCAACCTTCTCTAGACACGTGGCTTGGTAACAGTACGGCTAAGCTAGAACCATTACATCCTTTACACATTAATTGTCTAATTGTGAGATAATGGGTTATAATGCTAAAGTGATGGAATTGTAATCACAGAACGTTGATGCACGTTCATAGGATTTCTTTTATGTAAAGATCCTTTTGATGTAAACAATGTATAATCGCGTCTATGCTTGTAACGCGTATGTGCGTGATTTTAATTCATATTTGCTTTCATTGAAAAGTCTAAATGTTCTTTGAACGATTAAATTTTCTTGTGTGTGTAAACGTCGTATTTTAATTGTAACACGTATGAGCGTGATGCTGATTGTATTTTCACTATTATATTCAAACTATTGAATGAAGATACAGAACGGTCCTTTGTAAAACAAGCTACGCTATTATCAAAAGCCACTTGTGTAGATTGCGAATTAGTAGGAACTGTCGCTCATAAGAATTATTGTATTTTCAGAGCGGGTCTGAGTTTGTATCGTTGGGTTTGAGATTTCATAATCTCTGCGTCCTGAGATCTCTAGAGGAGTCCGGGGCTGGTCCGTTTAAGTTCTGCTGAACTTGATGTGAGGATCGGGCACTGATGTTATGGATCGTCACTGAAGCCGCAACTCATACTAGTTGGGTGCGAGTGTTGCCATAGCTGATGATAGAGTGTCGTCATAGCAGTGGGAAGTTGCAAGTTGAGTAATGACAATAAACTGGAATCACTAATCAGTAATTGACATTGAAACTATTCGCAGAGCTGATAATACGTAGTCTTGTTAGACCGAGCATTTGATTCAATTTTTGTTATTTGTAAATCTTTTATTAAATCTTATATTTGTTGATCAATTACGTAGTCGACTAAATCATTTGCGAGAAAGACCAAATTAGGGCTGGGTGGGGGCGAGCATCAAGAGCGTGACGAATGCAAGTATGATTAGTTGTAATTGATTAATGTGTCCCAGTCCGTGCAATTGTCACACAGGTTTATCTGTCTCTAAATTTTGTGTCTTACTACGAGATTAAATTTAGTCAGACTGAAGGATAGATCTGGGCAGCCAGTCTGTTTCAGAATAAATGAGGAGTTTTAATTAATCTAATCCTGGAATTGAATTAATCTAAATCTTAATTCTGGAGCAGGGTCTCTAAATAAATACTGACATGTAACAGTCCTGTCCACTCCTCATTTTCTGCAATCACATCGATGTCATCAGCAACAAAGCTTAAGTTTGTTATTGTTCTGCCTCCAATACTGACAGTTCCTTCATGGTCTTTCAGATCATCTATCATGATTCTTTCAAGGAAGAAGTTGAAGAGATTTAGAAATGTTTTCATTGAACTGATGTTAATGAGCTACTATACTGCGCTCTACTTGAGCTACGTAGGTACACGTGTGTGTCCAACACTATTGTTACACTTGCTCACAACCCAGGATTACTGGAAATTGGTTACGTGAATCTCCGTTCCAGAACCATGTGCCGGAAGTTGGGACTGGCTTTGGTCTGGAGAGATTGCCCAAGAAAATTCTTGGAACATTTCAGGTAGCATGCCTAGAGGCGGATGTTAAGACTCATTAATTATCCAACGCAGACAATGTGAGCTGTGACAAGATTGCAAAACCTGAGCCAGAGACTGCTTAACAGTCATACGAAGGTCATTTAACATTAACTATTGTTGTCCTTTTTACTCCTGTGATTCTAAGATGAGAAATAGACTAATAATTTGATTATTGATTACTAATGTGACCATTTTATTGTTAGGATAGATTGGTGGACATTATTTGAACATTTATCTTCAGTAATAGAATAAGTGTCTGTGTTCTTTCTTCAACTGTATATTCGTTTATATGTTTTGATTGTTGATTTAATAAATTTATTGTTGTTTCTTATTTATCGTTCGTACGCATAATATTTAAATTATATGTTTGGACAAATAGCAGGTGGATGGGGGCTCGTTAAAATAACTTAAAAGATGGATCTAATTATTCCTTAAGTAAAAAGTTCCACATAACGGAAGAAATTATGTGTCAGTAGAACGTCTGTCTTGTTGTGAGTAAAAGGTAGAGTTTCTGCAGCGCCAGGTGATTCGCCAAGTGGGAGACAAGTTGTGTCTTATTGGGATTTATTATTAATATATGAATTAACATTCCAGTCAACTGTATTTAGTTTTGAATTATTAATTAGAATATAACAATAATCTAAACCAGCAGCGGCGTGAGTCAACGGATGTGATGATGCTAATTTGAACTATGACCCTTTTGGACTGAGACATGAAGATTAATTGAGATCTGACTAGCAATGCCTTCGACAAAGCCGACGGTAATAACGATTTACAATATGATTAACTTAACTCTATATTTACTAATATACCGGCATTTTGCATTGACATCTATCTAACTGAGACTATGCCCTCAGTGATCTCCCCTTTCTTGGTCCACCAGACACTATGACACGATAGAAATTTTCTTCTCTTCCCTCCCCCAATCTCCTTCTTCTGTCTTTCTTCGTTGAAAAGTTTAACAAATAAATTGCGGATGTGTGTGGGTGTGGGAGGGGGGAGAGGGTTCGAGAGCTTTTTAAGTCACCACTGGAGCTTGCGTTGATCATTTCGTCATCAGACGTTCTCTGATCTAGAGTGCCCCAGTGGGACCCCACAGCCACCGAGATGGAAGGCGATTGCTACCAACCTCACACACAAAAAAATGTATAATATATTTCTTGCTTGAAAGTGCAGTTTATGTTCTGAAACAGAAGCAAAGTTGGAACATAAAAAATCTCTCAAGAGGAAAATTAAATTATGAATAAGAAAAAAAAATTAAAATATAGCTACAGATAATTTATGAAAGTTAATTACTATTTGTACAGATTAAGGGAAAATAAATAGTACGGTGAGAAAACAACACTGAATGAGGATAGAAGGAATACGAAAAACAAGAATGGAAAGAAAAAGTAAAAAAAAAATATATGCAATGCATATGTTTGTGCGTACGTGTGTTGTTGTGTACACGTCTCGTACGTGCGCGTGTGTATTTGTGTGTATGTGCGTGTATGCTTATGTAAGGTTATATATATGTGTGTGCATATGTGTGTGTATGTGTAAATACGTGTGTGCGTATGTTTGCATTTACGAGTGAATGTTTTATTTCGTTTGCGTAAAAGTATGAATGTGTGTATATATTTGTGTGCACATATGCGAACGTGTATATGTATGTGAACGTGTGTGTGTGTGTGTGTATGTATGTATGTATACGTGCATGCATGCGTGAGTGTGTGTATGTATTGGTATGTGCATGTATACGTGTGTTTGTGTGCGTGCATGTGTATATGAATGAGTGTATTGATTTATTTTGTATGTGTGTATGTATATTGTATGTTTAGTGTATTTGTGCTTGTGCAAATGTGAGTGTATTTATATATATATGTGTGTGTGTGTGTGTGTGTGTGTGTGTGTGTGTGTGTGTGTGTGAGTAACCTTTTTCAGCTTATCCAAGAGACCTGCCTCGCTCTCAAACACCACCAGAGTCGACACCAGGAATCTCAACAGGAACTTGGCACGCATCTGAAATGAAATGAAATGAAATAAATAAATAAATAAAACCTTCACAAATATCTAGAGACAAACAGAACAATCACACTCCCCTATCCCACCCCTCATAGAAACATAAGATTAACACACAGGCTTGCATGTGAAGGATTCTGTCCCTTGTAGAGGACAACATATTGACTCTGGTTTTGTGTTTCAGTTTATTTTTAAAGCATTGTCATCGTCATCGTCACCACTCCACACCACAGCATAACAATGGAAACTGTCTCTCAGTTAATATGCTGAACGGAACTGTAAGTGTAGACAAGACATGCAGACCTGCTCGTCGGCGCTGCCTCAATAATGGTAGTGGGACTATGATGGAATCAAACTCAGCTCATAGAGTTCAGAACCAGGCTTTACGAGGAGTCAAAGGATTGGAACCAAAGATTGGAACCAAGGTCCGACCTGAAAACAAAAACGTTTTCGTAGTCGTTTTGCGTTTAAGGTTCGCTCAACCTAAGCACGTTCGTATTTAAATGCTCGAGCTAGAATTTCGACTGGCGTCGTTTACAATTTAGATTAGAGAATATAATCTCACGCATGTTGCATTTAACAAGCATGACGTATGAATTACCAAATATTTACAAGAGTTCATACAAAAGGGACAATTCAAATCAAGCAAAGCGCTTTACAATTTACATTAAAATTACACGCAATTATTTGAATTACATAGAAAATCCATGTCGAGCACAGGCGCTCCTGGCTCTTAGTGAATTTAAAGTTATATAAATTAAAGTTACAATGAAAAGGAGTTACAATGATTTATATACAATAACTTATAGGTTTTAGTCATTTAACAACGAACCGTGCTTAAGCTACAATAGCAATGCATAGCACAAATTACATACATGGTCAAAATGCAAAACACAATTAATAAATGCAGTACCTTAGTGAGAAGTCGAGGTGTTATCTCAGTAATCGCGTCGGCCGTTCCTCTATGACTCACGAATACACGACGGTACTAGGTGTCGGTGCTTCTGGATTTTCGGAGTGGTCATACAGAGCGCGTTTACCGTATTTATCAGAATGCATAGAACGCATCACGTGACGGGTCTCGTGGTATGTGGTTGGTTCGAGAATTTAGACAATGGCCTAAAGTTACATAACGTTCCTGACCTCTTTGCTAGAAGCTTCTCGATACTGGTGTATCATGGGAGAACTTTAACAAAGGAATTTCAAATTTTGGATATTTGAAAACAACAAGTGGGTCAAAAAGTCATGACATTTTTATCAGACTGTGACACTCTGCAATGCTACATTATACAGTCTACATTCTACACTCTGCAATACTACATTATATAGTCTACATTCTACACTCTGCAATGCTACATAATACAGTCTACATTCTACACTCTGCAATGCTACATTATACAGTGTACATTCCACACTCTGCAATACTACATTATATAGTCTACAACTCTACACCCTACACTCTGCAATGCTACATTATATAGTCTACATTCTACACTCTGCAATGCTACATTATATAGTCTACATCTTACACTCTGCAATGCTACATTATACAGACTACATTCTACGTTCTGTTTCTACATTCTTGCCGTCATCAGTTTCATCAAAGACTTCAATCAAGTCTTCACTGTTATACTGCCAGCTGTGGGACATTGCAGCTCATGATGTAACACAATCATTTGACTGCTGACACATCAGTGCCACCTAGGATTTGCCTCAATGCATGATACACACTGCCGACATGCCAAATAAGACAACTCCATCTTCATATCTAAAGAGTATACCAGGTGAAAGGCTTAAAAAATCTATACCTCCTTAAAATGTCTCTTGTGATGCAATGACTCCATTCCTTACTCTTATTCCTTTCTGTGACCATTAGTGATTTATAAGGAGTTAGACTAAATATTCATGCAACCTTTGCACTCCTCAAGAAAACAGACTTTGGAGTCTGCATAATGAACTACAGTGTCAAACATTTTAAGAGACTATGAACTCTTGTATAATAACAAGTCTATTTTGTGCCAGATCTCAGTAACAGATTCTTTTCATTTAATCATTAACTTGGGTTGAATGAACACTACTTCTTAATTAGCCTGCCTTTGTGACAAATTATGTACTAATAGTATTGTTTCTTATTTAACTTTCATTGTGTTGAATAAATTTGTTAATTACACTTTCACTTCTGTATTTAAACAAAGAAGGAAGTATGAATGCTTAGGGAGTGTGGGCTCAATTTTAATTGTATTAACAAAGTCAGACAGTAGCATATTTTGGGTAAGTGTCCCCACCCCTGAGCTAAGAGATAGTGTGCGGGCCAGAATTTCTATACTATCAAGAAGTGTTTGAACTTGTAAAGTGGGATAGGAGTTCTGAACCACTAACACTTAGAGACACGTGGGAATAAATTAATTAACAATTAATGTCTCTTATGCCTGACCGAGTTCTCTGTTTGCTAATTACAAAGTCCTGTTTGGGCGTAATTAAGTAGATTAGGAGTTGGATAACTAATCTTTTAAACCGAACATCACAATATCAATGCCCAATTTCAGTAAACACAGGCATTACAAACAGATAGAAATACAGACATCAATGCCTGTAAACATGGACAGACAAATATTAGAAAGAAATTAATGCCCAATGCCAGTAAACATAGACAGAAAGAATCAATACCCATTGCCAGTAAACATAGACAGAAAGAATCAATACCCATTGCCAGTAAACATAGAAAGAATCAGTACCAAATGCCAGTAAGCATAGACAGACAGATAAAAAGAATCAACGCCCTTTGCCAGTAAATTTAGACAGACAGATAAAAAGAATCAATACCCATTGCCAGTAAACATAGACAGACAGAAACAATCAATACACATTGCCAGTAAACATAGACAGACAGAAAGAATTGATGTCCATTGCCAGTAAACAGAGACTGAAAGAATCAATGCCCATTGCCAGTAAACATACAGTAAGCCAATGAATATCCTACTTACCGTCGGCGCTTTGTAGAAGGCAATGCTGGTCAGATCCCGATTAATCACCATGTCTGGAGTCAACCCAAATCGGCCACAGTCCAGATTAAGGTCTTCACTTTGTTTCTGACGACCGCTTAAGATTAGGCTTACACCCTTGATGATCTCTTTGTTCTCACTTATGAATTTGTCAATGTCATTTATTGCCTGAAAGAAAAAGATAAGGTCTGTTGCTTACATATCACGAGAAACAGTCACTCAGAATGTCAAATATCAGAAGTGAAAGGGCATCTATTGTGTTTCTTACTATTTTAGCCTGTCAATTCTCTCTCTCTCTCTCTTTAAAAACACTTACAAATCTCTCTCTATACATACGTAGGATTATGTATATATATTAAAAATGTGGAATATGCATACACGTACCTTGATTGTTCACCAGGAGTTACATGTAACGATGGACTCTTGGATAATTTTGTATATAATCAAAGCGGCAATACAACTCTATGCATGACTCTACATTTCGAACTGCACGGCGATCTGAAGTCTAACATTCAAACTCTGTTTAACTCTGTGACAAATATTCGAGCCCTGTGTAAGTCTCATGCGACATATAACTCTATGGTCAAACACTCCACTTGAACATAATTCTGTGGTTTAATACTCCAAGTGACGTGTACCTGTGTGCATGACTATAATTTAGTCTGGACTTAGTTCTATAAAATAAACACTCAATCATGTGTAGTTCTATGGTCAGATATTCAGACACCATGTAAAACTATGGTCAGATATTCAAACTGAACTCTGTGATTCTATAATCCAAGCGGATATGTGAACACAATTCAATCTGAACGATGCTCTATGGTCTAGCATTCAATCCCCACATAAATCTATGGTCAGTGAAGCTGAACGTAACTCTATGGCCTAAAATTCAAGTCCGTATAAATGTCAGTCAAGCTGAACGTAACTCTATGGCCTAAAATTCAAAAGAAGAACAAATAATGAGAAAAGGAAGAAATAGAAGAAGAAGAAACGATTCATTAATTTGCGCTAAAAGGCGGCACGCCTGTCGCTACTCTTAACAGCCAGGGTGCATTTTCTGGATCGCAACGAACCTCATGTTAGTCAGTCATTATGCAGCGGATGTGCAGCACGAAATGAAGAGGGGTGTGGCCTAACATGTTACCTGGTACGAACTGATATAAAAACAAACAAGGATTTTTTAAATAAATAGTTCCGCGCTAAAATTAAATAAAAGGAAAAAAAAATATAGGCCCTGTCTCAATAAAACTAAATATTAAAATACCATTTGTCATTCAACGGATTGATCAGATGGAGTGCTCGCGATGTTCCAGAAACCGTTACCAAAGTAAAACATTAAAATTGTAAAGCAATACGGAGCATTACGAAATGAATCAAGGTAGACCATCGGGTGGGTGGGTGGGGGGAAGGGACAGGTAGGTTGTCTCAGCAGGGAATAGAATTGTAGTTGTCCTACTATTTTTGCATTGGGAAAAGAATTTTTAAAAACTAATTAAACGTAATTCTGCTAAACAGCAATGTCGACAGCAGCAATATAAATAAAAGTTCTTTAAATTGCTTGTGTGTCAGGCCCAAACAGATGCATTAGAAGATGCCAGCTTCAATGACTTGCAGCACACACGACAGAGATGAGTAAGGCCTTGTGCTCTGCGTGGGCCTATACATCTCGAGTGGAAATTCTGTATAACACTATCTCTGTCACTTTGATTACATTTATTTACTGCAGTGTAGTTCACTTGTCTGACAACTGATTAACATATTTAATGTGTCTGCATGCATGCTCAGAGATTGATGTTTGTTTTGCTTTCAGAACTTTATCATCATTTTTCCATGATGTACGTGAATTGATGTGCACTTCCCCTGGCCACGCACGCACGCACGCACGCACGCTCACACACACACACACACACACACACACACAAAGAAACGCATGCGCGCATTTACATGAATGTGTGTGTGTGTGTGTGTAAAAACTTTAATAGACCTGAACGGATTTATAATGTAACAGTATATCACTCCTGATGTTCGGTGTGAGCTTAAAGCATTCATACATGAAGATGTATTCCTTTATCTAGTAATAAATGCTAGCGCCCTTAGCATGCCACTTTTCATACATGAAGATGTATTCCTTTGTCTAGTAATAAATGCTAGCACCCTTAGATTGCCACTTTTCATACATGAAGATGTATTCCTTTGTCTAGTAATAAATGCTAGCGCCCTTAGCATGCCACTTTTCATATTTACATAAACGAATGTCGCATTTCAAACCAGTTTCCATGCTCATCGTTTATCAAGCAATCGCAAATATTACCAATTGCTCACACAATCTCATCTATTTACGGTGTCGTAACTTACTTACTGATATAAAAATGAACAGATAAGTGGCATTAGTTAAGTTTTTCACGAACCAATGCACGTACTTTGTGTTACTTTTGAAAATAGAATATATTGTTACAACTACACTTAGTAATAAATGACAGTCGAAGGGCGCAGACGTTTGAGACATAGCAGTCGTTTGTCATTTAAGACTTCAATTTACTACTGCTTACAATCCATACAGACGGGACTTGTTCACATATGTATCCGGCCAATACTCCTTGTTAATTTACTCAAGTTCACTCATTCGCCGTCGTGTCTCTGCCTTGCCTGAACTTTAAAACCAGCTTACGGGCAGTCGCCGAGAAAGGATAAAAACTTGAAAACTCTTTTAAACCTGAATTATCCTTTAATTATCCACGACAAGATAACGGATGTCCGGTAACTAATGTGTTTTGCAGTGTGGGCTGGCGACGCTGTATTTCCGTGGTCTTGCACAGCTGTTCGACACTAAGGCTCAAGCATTCATTTAAAGAGGAAATGATAATTTGATGGGGGGGAGGCAGAGATGTGGGTGGCATGGGTAACAGCTATGATTCATCGTTCTCTCCTCCTCCGTCGTTTGGGACTCGGTGCACAGTTGCTGTTTCCTCCGCAATTACAGGTTTGTTAAAATTGGGTTTTTTGTTTTTATTGTCTATTTTATTTATTTTGTTTTTGTGTCAATGCTCCTTTCTTAAAATTAAAATTACGTCACTACTATGTTCGGTGATTGTGTCACGTGTGAGTAATGAGCCATGATTATCTGGCTGTGTACTTGGTTGTTCATCGTATTATTTATATGGTTGTTTGTTTCAGTTGGTTTTGTGGTTGTTTATCTTATTAGTTGTGTTGTTGTTTGATTCAGTTGGTTGTGTGGTTGTTTATCTTATTAGTTGCATGGATGTTTGATTCAGTTGGTTGTGTGGTTGTTTGTCTTATTAGTCGTGTGGTTTGTCCTTTTACCTGTATAGAGGTTTATTTCAGTTGATTGTGTGGTTGGGTTTTTGAACTAACTGTGCCGGTTATCGTCACTATAGAATATGTCATGTTTGGTGTCTAGAACAGAGCTGATCAGTGTTATCCTTCTTTTCCCGCCGACAGTTGTCTGAAAGAATGGCGTTTGATATATGTGTGAAGATAATCTTTATCTTTACTGTCCTATTGATGATTAAATGGTGTTTGATATGTGAGAAGATAATCTTTTTCTTTACTGTCCTATCGATGATTAAATGTAAGAGTTTCGTGTGTATGGCATGTACGGAGACAATTTTTATTCTATTCGTTCAGTCGACCAGAGCGGGTATTATAAATTGCAGTTTGATACAGTCTGATTACGGTCCTGGGGTTTATTTTTATTAAATCAACATTTCACCCTTCCAATACTATTTTGTAACTGTATAATTACAAACAAAGACTCGAATTTTGTGTGTGTGCTGGGAAATGGGTTGTTACCTCTACACCGAAATAAATTAGATGTATCATGGCAAGGACCCTATGAAGTTGTCGAAAATTGAGTGGGTTCAGCTTCCAAATTCAGATTGGATTGAAAGTTAAGCATTTTCATGATAATCTGATGAAAGCATATAAAGAATGCCTGGATAATTAAATATGGTCACTACTATTGTAATGGGGAATGATGCTACCTCTGTACCAGATGCTGAATCCATATCACACCCAGGTGTAGCATATGTTGAAACTGTTGATAACATTATTTTTAATGGAACCCTTAGACTCTGAAGCCCAACAGTTATGGAGCATATTAAAAGAAACTCCTGATGTTTTTACTGATAAACCCAGAAAAAACTAGTCTGTGTGAATTTACAGTCACACCATGGGATCATAATCTGATCCCCATGAAACCGTATGTTTTACCTTATGCCAAATGGGATGCTGTAAAACTGGAAATCGACTCCATGTTAGCCTTAGGAATGATTGAGAAGGTGAAGTCTCCATACAGCTCTCCTATTGTCCAAGTTAAAAAGAAGGATGGCACACACCAATTTTGTGTGGACTAAAGGCAGCTGAACAAGTTGATTGTTTTTTTTTCAGCTGAACCGATTCCTGATTTAGAGCACCTCTTTGCTTGGCTCACTGGAGCTAAATATTTTTCTAACTTAGATCTGACGAAAGGATTTTGGTAAAGTCCAGTCTGTGAGGCAGACAGGCCAAAATTAGCATTCAATGCCCCTGATGGCAAATATCAATGGCGGGTACTGCCATTTGGTATCCTCACAGTATCAGCGGTTTTCACTAAGATGATGAGATTGCTCATTGAACCCAAGAAATAGGAATCAATCTCTGACTTCATGGATGACATTTTAGCATCTACCCAGACCCTGGAAGAGCACATCTGAATGTTAAAGAAATTATCCCACTGTTTGAAGGAATGTAACCGTACTGCTCGACCAACCAAATATTTCTTTGGACATTTTAAACTTGAATATTTGGGACATACAGTGGGACAAAGTCTCCTGTGGCTAGAAGCATCAAAAGTAAAAAAGCTTGAAGAGATGGAGAGAGCCATCTTGAAGACAAATGTTAAATTCTTTTTTGGGGTTGGCCGGTTACTAGAAAATTCATTCCCAAGTTCAGTACCATCGCCATACCACACATTGATTTGACGAGGAAAAGGCAAACCTTAGTGATTTGAAGTGAGGAGTGTGAAGCCAGCTTTGCTAGTCTGAAAGACTGCCTGTCACTAGCTCTTGTCCTTCATTTGCCTTCAAGAGAAACTAGCAAAACATTTGCATAAACTTAATACATCGCTGTAATATTTTATATATGAAATATTAAAGAGCAAATGGAAAAATATCATCCTGGTTTTGAAGACCTGTGCTTGGCACCACATAAATTCAAGTTGACATCTACAAAATTTTAGCCCATATAGCCTTGCTTCATTAGCAATGATCCTAGTTGATTCAGCCTCACAATTCGTGTTAACAGACTTGGACTTATCTACTTGAGTTTTTCCACTTTTCATCTCTTTTAACAAAATCTTCTAGTCGCTTGATTTAGTATAGCCATTGAAAATGGGCTGACGTCATAAAACGAGACCACTGACTGTATTAGAGAGGGTGAACAAAGGACAAAAATGTCTATCTGGCACAGTCAACACACAGTTTTTTAAATAATATTGTAGCAAATGCTAATATCTTAGAGACTTTATGGTCTTACATGAGCACAGGTTGCTGGTGCTCCTCATGCTGGAACACTTCCTACATAAGTGTACACTGTGTGTGTGTGTGTGTGTGTGTGTGCTGCAAGCCACAAGCAGTTTTATGTGTGATTATGTGCATTTATGTGAGTTTGACTCAGGATGATCCAGTTCTGGTTCAGGGCTATGTCCTGCTATCCCAAAGATGTGCTACTAATTTGGTTGCTATTAGTACTCATCCCAGACTATGTTGTCAATCATTTTCTCTTTCAGCAACCCTGCCTGGAAGACGTCCTTGGCAACTTGGCAAGACTGCAATTGCTCCTGAATCCTCCCTAGCTGAAAAGCATCGGAAGTCATTTGCAGAGAATAGCTTTTCGTGGACTGACTCGCCAATCTGTGTTCACTTAAAATGCCATATCTCCTTGACTATAGCATTGTTATAGTATTCTTATAGTATGAATATGATTTGTTTATATGCAAATATGTCTATTGTGTCAAATGTAGAATTTTTTTTTCAAACTCTCTAATGCAGACGGTGGCTTCAAATCTTTTGTTTCATATGTCACTATTCTATTCATTCAATCAAGTGTTTACACCTTTGTAGTATGGCTGAGCGTGACTGGGGGCGAACCAAAAATCTGTTTTGTAATCTCGCTGGTGTGCAACCCAACATGTGTGCCTCTCTGTAAGTTATGAGTGTGAGAGGAGTGAATACAGAACTCGAAATCAACATCTACAGTCAGATTCACCAGTCAATAGGCCACAGAATGTTTTTACTTTATACACAGATTTAATGAGTGTATTTAACTGTGTGGTGTTAATTCTCACCTCATAATTTTCCTTTGTATTTAATTTTAATGAATAAATATTTCATTTCCTTGATGAATTTAAATAGTATTTATATTACGTGTGAGTGTATCTGTCTGATTGTCTGGCCCTTTTAAACAATTTTCTTGACAAATTCTCTCTCTCTCTTCCCTCTCTCTGTATTTCTTTCTCTCGTACACACACACAGACACAATCCAATACAAATAGAAACATTGAAGGACCCGTGCACGTAAAAATTACCTGTTTGCACGGTCTGTATGAGAAGTGTCAAGTGAACCACTTACAGTTTTGTGCACGACTTGTTGGCACGCACACAAATTATTGATTCTACACTCGAGTATCTTCTGTGCAGGAAATTACTTCCGTTACTAGGTCAACACGGTGCACACGCCATTTATTGTGCTGTACCACTACGGCCGGGGAACGGAGGACGTTTGCCGAGGTCGTCGCTGTCTGTCCGAGGACAAATGCCATTAAATTCTGATTGACGAGGCTGTTGCTCTCTGTCCGAGAATAAGTGTATTTTACAATGTTGAATTTTCCATTTCATTACGTACAGCAAGCGAGTGCAAGTGTGCGTCTTTGAGTTTGTGTGTGCGTTTGTGTGTATGGCCAAGATTAACAACAAATTCCTTTTAATTATTTGTTTGTGCTGAAGCTTGTGTGCGCGCGCGCGCGCCATCGAAAACAGTTTCACATGTAATTGTATATTTGTGTTTGAGTATGCGTGATCTAAACTACAAACGCTTATGTGTAACTGTGCAAACTGTATGAATGCTGTTTGTATGCATTTGAAAGAGAGAGAGAGAAATAGGCTGTCTAAAAAGGTTATTGTTGTGTCTATATGCGTGCGAGCGCGAGTGTGTGTGTGTATATATATATGTGTGTGTGTGTGTGTGTGTGTGTGTGTGTGTGTGTATGTGTATGAATGGTACATGTGGATTTCTGTGTGTGTGTATATATGTGTATATGTATTTCTGTGTGTGTGTATATATGTATATATGTGGATTTCTGTGTGTGTGTATATATGTGTATATGTATTTCTGTGTGTGTGTATATATGTATATATGTATTTCTGTGTGTGTGTATATATATATGTGTGTGTGTGTGTGTGTGTGTGTGTGTGGTGTATGAATGGTACATGTGGATTTCTGTGTTTACAGCCGTTGGCAGCAACATTTTGTTTGTACCTGTTTGTGCGTATGTATATACATGCTATGATCTGCAAACATGTTTGCGGTTTCTGCATGCTTCTATGAACGTGTGTTATGTGTGCGTGTGACTGTGAGAAAGAGACAAAAAGAAACGGCTGCATGCAATTTTAGTCATTTGTTTGCGTGTATTGAATTCAATTTCGTGTAAGTGGGTGTATCAGGTCAGAAATATTTTTTTATATTTAACTGCATATCTAAATGCGAATGTTTTGGACTGTATGTAAATGAATGTGTGTGTGTGTGTTTGAGTGTATGAGTTTGTAGGCGTGTGAGTGTTGCAGGCTGCAAACGTTTTATCTATAATTATTCATCTGTAAGGAAACGTGTTCGGTTATTGCGTGCGATTAGTGTCTTCAACAGAATGCAGAAAAAAATTGTTATGCAAATGTTTGTTTGATTGTGTAAATGTGTGTGCCTGTGTGTGTGTGTGTGTGTGTGTGTGTGTGTGTGTGTGTGTGTGTGTGTGTGTGTGTGTGTGTGTGTGTATGGCTGCAAACTGCAAATATTTTGTATCCGACTAAATGTATGCCTGTTTGTTTGTATGCGTGTGTATGTGCGCACAATAGGTGCGTATTTTAGAGAAAAGAGTATATTTTGTTTCAAAGATTTTATTCACAAAATACCGGGTATGACGATAAGCACAGATACAGGTATTTTTCCTCCTAACGGTGCGAAGTCAATATTTCTTTTTCTTTTTCAAGAGAATATCAGCTGAAAGAGCGAACTGTTGGACCGTGCATTTGACTTATGCATTATTGACTTCTCTTAGAAGTCTTATCTTCCTGTCAATCCTTATTGACTTCTCTTAGAAGTCTTATCTTCCTGTCAATCATCCTTGGCCTTGAGGGAGAAAGAAACAATCGAAAAAGGCATAATCGACGGAAAATGTCTTTCCTATTTACCATATTTTTATTAAAAATTAGAAATGTTCCTTAACTCTCAAACGTTTCAACCCAACCACACTCCCTTACAATTCCTAACTTGAATAGACCAGTGGTCTATCGAAAAAATAGTTCTAATCGTGTAAAGTATTTGTGCCAAATTGTTTCATGAATTCATGAGCAGTTCCTTTACAGGAGTTTCCTTTTACTGGAACACTTCCTTCTCAAGTGTATGCCAAGCGTTGACTTACCCTTTGTCCCAGTTTTGGCTTTAGGGAGTTTAGGCTAAGTGCTACCATCCTCTATGTGTGCTGTTGTTTGCCACCATTTTACTTCATCCTAGACTAAGCTATCAGTCATTATCCTCAGTCAGCAACTCGGACAGGGAAGACATCCTCTGCATTACCTCATCTGCTCTAGAATTATCCTCCTCATCAGATATAACACACTAAAAGTTATTTACTTTTGGAGAGTGATGTCTTATCTCTCTACAGATCTGGGTCTGGTGTGAAGCAGTCATATTGCTTTGTGAGTGCATTCAGGTCTAAGCTGTGAGGTTTGAGTATAGTGAGTGTGTGCACGTGACACCAACAAGTTTGGGGACTGCTGAAGATATATCATTCTTAACTTTCAAATTGTAGTGCTGATATCCCTGAAGTTTTAGATTTAGTTTCTATTTCGTTCATTCTTAACTCCCTAGTTAGGACCTTATTCATAAATCCCTAGAATAAAACTGTCATTATAACGAAAAGGTGAAACCACAAATTTATTTTGTTTATGGTCCACTCTATTGATTTTGTTTGCATTTGTTACTTTTATAAATATTTTTTGTGAACTTTAGTAAGATAATTTGGGTTCACGCACTTAATTTACAATGCGCTCAGATACTTATGAGTGTTACTTCATCAAAATCGTCTACTATAATATCGCCATGTATTATTTTCATTTAAATTGCTCCTGTTTTTTGTTCTATTTTTGGATAAGAATTTGGCTATGGGACAGAATATAATTAAGCACCAAAAGAATATGTATTAATAAGTAAGGACTTATATTACTGTTGTTCATATTTGTCTAAGTCTTTCCTTGATATGTAATACCTCATTTTCACCAACCATTGTATGGTTCAATAAGTTTATTGTTTTGTTTTTGCACTGCTTATACATATTATTTGATATGAAAATGAACTGATTCAAGGAGGCGATGGCTTTATCAATAAATGTGAGTGGAATCGTGAAATCCTTGCATTCAAAAGTTAAGCCCCTTGAAGGAGAGGTTGACGTGTGAGTACTAAGTACTAAGCAAGTTATCATCAGACAAGACTAACATTAGACTTCGTATATCTAGTATGTCAACTTTGTAGCATTGTTTTGCCTTTTGTTTTAACAACTAGAATGCAGCCAGTGATCTCCATATACCTCATTGTTTTGCCTTTTGTTTTAAAAAGCTATAACGCGGCCAGCGGTCTCCATCTATCATATTGTTTTTTTGTCTTTTGTTTTAACAACTATAATGCGGCCAGAGGTCTCCATCTATCACATTGTTCTTTTGCCTTTTGTTTTAACAACTATAATGCGGCCAGCGGTCTCCATCTATCGCATTGTTTTTTTGCCTTTTGTTTTAACAACTATAATGCGGCCAGCGGTCTCCATCTATCACATTGTTACATGTTAAATGCCACCACTTCGTTCACCAGATTCTTCTGTTTATTCTATCACCTCTACTCATCTGTCTATGTGTGAACGAGTGTGACCGTAAAATGAGTGCGGTACACGATAGCAACATCCATAGTCGCACTCATCAACCCTACCATCACGTTATACAGCATAAACATTAACGTTTGAACTTATATAAAGAGTTTAGCTGCAAACCCAGTGGCTGTCATGGGAAAGTGCATAAACTGGCATTATTTCTTGCCATATATAACCCCAAGCTACAACCTGTTCCTAAAATACTTTTCGCATTATAATAATAAAGAAAAAAAGAAAAAAATCGAGAAGAACGGAAAATTAAATGACTAAACCAACAAAAATGGCAAGCATGTATCTCAATTCCATTCTGCAAAACAACAGGTCTAACAATTGACTACTTTCCATTGACCTCGAGTAACTTTTAGATATTAGATCCTTTAGGAGGGCTGGGACTGGGAGGTATCGGCAGTTATGCAGCCTCGCACCCGAATTCTTTCTTTTTCCTACCTACACCTCCCACCCAATTCCCTCCACGAACTTTTCTGCTTCTCGGTACGTGGGCAATCCCTTTTGTTAGGAATGTTCGATCTAAAACAAGACTTCACGGTTGTTTGTTTTGTTCCCCTCTCCCCCTCCCCCATAATCAACGATAGGTCACAACAATAACCGGAGTTCATGAGCGATAATCATCACTGTCTTAGCAAGCGTACGTGACGACAGCTGCAGGGGGTCACGCGGACTCGACTCCTTTTGATTGGTTATCGCGAAATCACGCATCACTGTAGTATATGTACATATTCACTAGCTCACGCCAGCTGACCTAGATTCCGTCTGTCATTGATAAGTTCTCACTCTACCTATCACCCCTCCCATTCATTCAAACTGTTCATTCAGTGGCCGTAGACAGGCACAAACTCAGCATCACAGTAAAATCGTTTGTAGATAGACTGCGAGGAGAAAGAAAGAGAAGTGATTTGCAAGTTGTAAATGGATAAGATGTTTTATTTTTCATGTAAGCAAAACCAGAGTGTGTAGGGGGGGGGGGGAGGGAAAGAGAGAGATTGTTGGGTTGTTTTTTTTTGGTCTTTTAAAAGTGTTTCTCACTAGAAACTGCATTAGGGCATACACTGAAATACTTGCAACATTTGCTTTGACAATTATCTTAGGATCGTCTGCGCCATTAGGTACCACTCCTTCCATACTGCAAGCAATGAACCTTCTGTACCTGCTATTAATATGACAAGCTTGAAGAGGAACGATTTCTCATTGTTACAGTAAGAATTCGAAATAACACCTTTTTGTCAACTGTTAAAGTAGTAGAAGACATTTTGGTCCAATAAACAAATTACGGAAAGAAAAATAGTAAAGCAGGACATGTGGCTGTGTGTGTGTGTGTGTGTGTGTGTGTGTGTGTGTGTGTGTGTGTGTGTGTGTGTGTGTGTGTGTGTGTGTGTGTGTGTGAGGGAGAGAGAGAGTTTATGGATGTATGAACAATAGACACACTGATATCAGAAATGTTTATTCGACGAACAGGAAATGTCAAGCCTACAATTTTCTATTGAAGTACCAGCACGGAAATTAGAAGAATGTAAACAAGAATCACGAACTTAATAACTTCATGCCATACGTCTCTCTCTCTCTCTCTCTCTCTCTCTCTCTCCTCTCTCTCTCTCCTTCTCTCTCCTCTCTCTCTCTTTCACACACACAGACACACATTTATATACAACATTTTTAAAGCGTGAGCATACATGTATGTGTGAATGCATGTATATTTGTTGTTGTATTAGGTAAGAAAGAAAGAAAGAAAAAAGAAAGAAAAAAAGAAAGAAAGAAAGAAAGAATTGGTTAGTCACACTTGCTGAAAATCTTTTATTATAAGTACATGTAAACTTTCTTCCTATAGAATATATTCCAGTCACAGTCCACAAGTCTACTGCTTTTATCGACCTGTGATGAAACAAAACTGAAGTAAATCGATAATTATTATTTGCCAATATTCGGGAGAGGGGTTTGAAGGGCATGACAGAAAAAATATACTGCTAGTGTTTGGTTTATTGACCAATCGTGTACTCTTGCTTTGGAAACAGTTTGTCTCACGGATAAATGGAAAGCATCTCAGGATGAGTTGAAGTTGAAAGATTTCAATGGAAAGACTACGAAGACAGCCTGGGTGATGAAGTATGTAGTTAGTTGTTTTGCTTTAGCTGAGTTAAATTGTTACTGTATTTTTGCCATTATTGGATCTTCTTTAATTTGCTATCTTTTCCCCCTAGTGTGTATTTTCTAAAACGTAGCTATTTTAGGCTATTTTCGTAATTAGTCTCTGCTCTTCTTCTATCTTTATTACTTTGCATTTATTTTTTGTCGATATTCAACAGGGGAAAATGTAATGGGATTTTGTAAGTTGGCAATAGATTTTGTGAACACCATCTTAAGTTACTTATTTGTTATGTGTTTAAGGCCATGGGAGTGGAAGGCCAACGTGCGCCGTAAACGACTCTGGCTGGATCTCCAGTTTCGTATTCTTCACACCCAAAGGTCTCACGGTACGTTGTGTTAGTTTTATGAATGAAGGGGGTGGGCTTTCAAAGCCCATACCGCGGCTCACATCCCGAGGACGTTCTCGTAGTGGGCAAGCCATTCAAAGCATCCCCCACGACGTCAGGACGGAATGCGAGGAATGTCAATATGCATGCCATCACAGCCCACCAAAGTCAGGTATGCCTGCCTAGAACACACCGCTCTCTTTCACGGGTTTAGTGAATGGCCGTATCACCTGGCAGTTTTAGTCCGCTATAAAGTTACCGTGGTAATGACCTTGTTGAGCACAACTAATGCCTGTGGATACGATTTGGTTAGAGCCTCCAAGATTCAGCTGGCCGAGAGAGATCTAGTGCCGAATTTTTGTTCTTGCTGTTTTGCTTTAATCCCAGCAACTGTATTATCACTAATTACATTGACGAAGTTCGAACGTCGCCTACTTTCATGGAGAAATGACCACTTTTTGACGTCAACAAAACGTCATCACTGGTTAATTTTATTTCAGTTTTATAATGTAATTGATAATGTTATTTGAAGACTAGGATAGTCAACCTAAAATGGTTCAATTCCGTGGATAGACGCCTAAGTCCATGCGAGCTTACAGTTTTTGATTTCCGAGTCATTTTCTTTCTGTCCGAATTTTATTACAAACAACTGTTTGTTCACATCTCTTGGATGCTCTAGCTGTCTAGCATATAAAGTATAACAATGCCTGAACATATGGCTGTGCCGAGTAAGCGTGGAGTTGAATTCTAGTCATATAAGTATTTCAGCTTTTTTTTTGTTTTGTTAAGGTTTTTTGTTTGAAAGTGTTTTCTTTTTCTTTATGAAGCCGATGAGCACTGACCTGACGGATTAATGGGTAGGTAGGTGGGTAAGTGAGTAGATGGATGGATGACAGACAAGACAAGATGGATGACAGGTAGATAGATAGATAGGTAGGTAGATAGCTAGACAGACAGACAGACAGACAGACAGACAGATGATAGATAGATAGATAGACAGACAGACGATAGATAGATAGATAGATAGATAGAACTGTGAATTCGTTAAGTGTGTAACATTTACTATGGTTTTAAATTGACGCAGGCACGTCACTAGCAGTTAAAATTTGCAAATAATATATCATATAATAATATAATATCATGCAAATAATATAATCTGTATTAATTATTATTTTGACAAGTGTCGATCGAATAGTATAAATACAGCGGAGTCCACTTTATCAATGGTGAAATAAAATGCTAATAAACGAAAAGTTTATAAAGACCTACTTGCAAGTAATCAATGGCTAAACTCCCATCATTAATTTCTGACGGTGGGTTGGGTGTAAGGAATCGAGGACTGAAGAAGATTACACTATGAGCATTTCACAAAATGAAGAACCGAAGATAAATATATGCAACTGATGCACGTATTTCTATAAAGCGAGCTGCATTCTGGGACTCCTGAAATATTTGCCGCCTAGACACGTCACGAACGCATGTTTGGCTGGAGCAGAAAGTAAAGATGCTAGGACTACAATATAAATTTGGGTAGACCTGTAATTTTTGATTCAGAAAGCTGCTCGGAAAGACCCGTATGTGTAAAGATATTTTCTTTTCATACTGCAGTAAATACTACGAGATGGGGTACGTGGATGATGTTCCTGAATTCTCCCTGTTTCTCAAGGAAAACAGAAGGTGAAATTGTTTTCTTATAAAAGAAAAAGAAATCCGTGATTACAATTTACAGAAATTAAATGGGTAAGTCAATTATTAGAAATAGGCAATGTCAGGTTTTTAAATTTAGCAGAATAGTTAATTCGAACTGTTGGGACCAGAAAAGAGTTGGAATATACAAAAGAAGAAATGAAAGAAGAAACTTCAGTGTACGAATTAAAAGACTCCACTTGTTCACATTCCTTTCTTGGAGTACATGTGCTCATTCCTCTTTTTTTTTTATTTCTCCATTACGCTTGACCAAATCCTGTGTAATAGAGCAATAACTTACTCGACGTGTATTTCAAACCAGTTTTATAAAATCCTGCCAGAGATCAGTCAGCTGAATATGGTTTCCCACAGGCAAAGCATAATTTGTTTCTTCCTAGCATCAACCATTTTGTTACTTGTGCAAACGTACAAACGCCTGTGTGGAAAACAATTTGGTAATAAGAGTTTTAATGCCTCTGGTACAACCGGAAGTAAAGCTGGCGTGAGGACTTCCTGTGCAATTTTATCTAGACAGGTTCGACTACTCGTTCCTATTCTTGAACTGCTATAGGACCTTTCGGTGTGTGGCAAAAGAGCAAGAGGGAGTGTTTACTCACCCATGAGCAGTAATTGTTTCACTGTTGACCTTTATGCGCGAAGGTTAGCGGAACTAGGAAAGAGGCGGCCACCAGATGCTGCCGCCAGGGGCCAATTTCACACCTCTAGCCAGACCTAGTCTCCTCTCAGGAGCCGTGACTGTTCGCTCGTCCCTTATTGATTGTGTATCATATCTTGGCCATGATATAAAGCGAGGCTCTAGCTTTTCAAAGGATGTCTGCAGAAACCCAGGCCTGACAATTAAACGACACCAGGCCGGTCTCTGGACTTTGTCATGCAAGCTTGCACGAAAATAGATGTGAAGACAACAACAGTCAGTGGACCACGCCTAGCTCTTATAGAATTTAGGAAGAATTTATATAGG
This sequence comes from Sinotaia quadrata, assembly GCA_028829895.1. Taxonomy (NCBI): domain Eukaryota; kingdom Metazoa; phylum Mollusca; class Gastropoda; order Architaenioglossa; family Viviparidae; genus Sinotaia; species Sinotaia quadrata. The sequence goes on from CM054183.1 coordinate 59,098,907, forward strand.
TTATAATAATAAATTGATGATGATGATGATGATGATGATGATAAGGACTATACAAACAGTGTCAAATGCTGATAAAGATGATGAAAAGAAGAACCACAGTGAAAATATTTACACCGAATATAGATGATACTAGAGACGATAATGATGATCGTAAAGACGAGAGACAACAATGATGATAGTAATAATGACGACGAAGACTATGATAATTGAATCATCTGCCAGCGAAGCATGAAAGTTGTACACAACCGTTCTTGGAAACATCGCATCAGTACTTGAAAAATTGCCAGAACGAACTGCTAGAGTAAATAAAAATAACGAAAAACCTCCCCCGCATTCTATTTGTCCGAGTACTAAAGGTCCTCTGCTCTTCTCAGTGCCCAACGATCTTAAAGTTTAACGTTCAGATAATGAATGTAAATGATATAAATAACTTTTAGATGCGACATAATTAATACAGGTAAATAAGTCATGGGCAGAGCAGACATGCTTTGTCAGGCCTTGGGCTACTTTCTGAAGTCCTGCTAGAATTTTGAAACCGATTTTCGAAAGCAAATATCGGATAGAGAACAATAACAGAAATGTAAATGTAATATAATAATTGCAGAAAATCTACCAAACACAGCCCAGCCTTCATTCAGCCTTCGTAATCCATAGCTTTGCAGGTATATTTTTGCTACGATTTCTAGACCATCCCTTTCTCTCCACCCTCGGCGCTTACGCCCGTTTGCGAAATCAGCGGTTCTCCTGAACAAAAGACAGTGAAACGCAAAATCAGACAAGAAAATTATTGATATAGGGGGTCTTTTTGCGTGTGTGTGTGTGTGAGTGTGAGAGTATGTGTGTTTGTCTATGTACATTTTGGCATGTACAAAAGCATTTGTGTATATGCACGTAATTGTAGCAGGGCTCAGAGGGAGACAGAAAAATTCATTGATTCTCTTTTAACCTAACCCCAGATTATGGACCTAATGCATTACGATGACTTATGAGGTTGTTCTCTCTGTGTGATGTTTTTCAAAACTTGTTTCGAGACTTGCCACACGATTAAGATCGATCAACGTTGACGCTCTCGAGTGGGCTCTCACACTTCGAGTCATTCATAGTAAGGCAGAAAGCATCAGACATCAAATCAACCTCCAGTTCAGGGGAGACACGACTAAGAGCAGTTATTCCCCTTCTTTAATTGTGGATATGAATGCGGCCCTATGTTCATCTGCATACCGACAGTAAAGTCATTGCCTCCTCATGTGAATCGCTTAGTCAGAAGCATCTGTTCATTATAAACAAGGTTAATAATCCCAAATGCAGAACATGGCAAAAAACATCTTTTATCGTCTACAATTTTAATTTTAAAAAAGACATTAAGTAAGCAATAACATAAATTTAAAGTATAGAATTGAAGACAGTTTTATTGCAGTACTACTGAATCAAAGATATAACAAATGCATATGGAATATACTTGACGAACGTCACTTCCGGAATGAACCGGGCACTGAAGACGTATTCATCACGAAGGAAAGATAAAACCCCTGAGAGAGATCGAACGTGAATGATGAATGTTACAGAATTTGCAACACCTTTGTTGCATGAAATCTCCTTTACAATTATTCAGGTAAAGTAGTCGGGGGCTAGGAAACTATGCACAACATGCATCTGACAAAATGTTACTACTTGAAAAGTAAGTGTATCATACTTGGAAAGCAACGAAAACTTTCTTTAAGTGATGTTTTTAAACACTAGAGAGACTCTATGTTTATCGATTCTTTCTTTTTCCTTCAGCATGATTTCTATCCATTATATATATTTTCGGTTACCAACAATCCACCCCAATCAGTACACGGTGACCTATAAATGAATTATATATAATATATATATAATTTTTCGGTTACCAACAATCCACCCGTCAGTACACAGTGACCTATAAATGAAACAATACTTACTTCGGTCAATCCTGAATGAACCGTGTGACGCTGTGCCGATTATTTTACATAACGTTTTTTTATTTTTTTTTAACGAAAATTAAGTTAGAGATAACGCTCTGCCAGTTATTTTATATTACGTTTCTACCGTTAGGACTAGAATTCAGTTTGCTGTAACCATTGAATATAATTCTGATACTACAGACGGGGGTGATGTCTCTTCTGACTTTTTTAATGAACAAATCTCGTTCGAAAATTCATTATTTTATGCTTGACAGTTCATCGGGTTTTTTCTAAGACAAACATAAGCGTGAATAAAGTTATCAATTAATAAATATTTTATTAAATTACTGTAAATAATAACAATGCAGATTTCATGAGATTAAAATGGGGTGACGGATGTGTATATTTGCATTAAGATAATAACAACGCATCCGAGGTATTAAGTATCACTGAATGCCTGTGTGTACGTGTGCGTATTTGTGTGTGTTTGTGCAGATTGAAAGAGATAACATTCCTGTTGCATTGAAGTACCTCTTTGTTACAAAAAAACAACACCAAAGCCGAGATAATGGCCCTTTGCTTTCTGACGCATGTCTGACTGAGAGGGATCTTCACTGTCCACTACTTACATATATGAACTAGACTGTTCACTACTTTTATGTAGAACCTTTACTGCCGATTACTAACTAATAGGATTTTTACTGTCCACTGCTTGCCTGTAGGACATTAACTGTCCACTACATACCTATAAGAAATTGAGTGTCCACTACTTATCTGTAGGACATTGACTGTCCAGTACTTACCTGTAGGACGTTGACTGTCCACTACTTACCAGTAGGACGTTGACTGTCCACTACTTACCTGTAGGACATTGACTGTCCAGTACTTACTTGTAGGATGTTGACTGTCCAGTAATTACCTGTAGGACGTTGACTGTCCACTACTTACCTGTAGGACGTTGACTGTCCATTATTTACCTGTAGGACATTGACTGTCCAGTATTTACTTGTGGAACTATTTTGAAGACCAATGAGCTCTAATAAAATATATGTCAGAGGTCAGTGCTGAAAACATTTTCCTATGAATCGTAACCTAATAACAGTCACACCCTTCATTCATGCGCGTGATGTTTTCCATAAAGTATTTGTTTCTGTTCAAAGTGAAAGAGTTCCACTATATTTATCCTGTATAGGCTAAGGCTGAGAAAGCTGAACTAATGAAACATGATCGCACTACTTACCACAAAGTCTTCACTTAAATGTTTACATTTATCAAGGTTTCTTGTTTGTGGAAGGAGTTTATGAATGGAACTCTTCGCAATTAGAACGTCCTAAAAGTACGTCACTTTCAATCGCCATATCTGTTCGGAAATATTAAGACTTTCTGTTGTTCTAGGCAATCTGACTCAAAAGCTGAATCGTTGAATTCGCTGGCAAAAGACCCATACCGCTGTAATCTGGATTTTATTTTGCAAATAACTTAATAGGTACCTCTGGTATGCACTGTCCTGTTTGAAAATGCTTGCACTTGTGTGTGTGTGTGTGCACATATGTGGTGTGTGTGTGGTGTGGTGTGTGTGTGTGTGTGTGTGTGTGTGTGTGTGTGTGTGTGTGTGTGTGTGTGTGTTTGTTTGTGTGGTGCACTGCGACATAATGCAACCAACATTCCACTATGCTTGTTATTTCCAAATATTATTTCCTGTAAGCACTTGCAAAAGGAAGTGACATTGCAAGTAAGGTAGGGATCTGATCTTGTTTCATACAACCAGAAAAGTATAAATAGCGATTTATACACCCTCTTCTTTCTCCTGTTCTCTTTTCTTTCTTTAAAATTAAATTTGTACATATTTTGGGAGGTGTATAAACTTTTTATGATTGAGATCAAAGTCTGACCTTAGAGTTAAGTTGACATAACCCACTTCCTGACTGCCTACTTTGCCTTTCACTTTCGACAATGCCACTCAACCTATGAACTCTTGCATAAAACGTCCTCAGTTCCCGAGTGTCCTTACCTTACACCAATATAAAGGTTGGGCTTGTTCCTTCATGCTGCTGACATTCTTCCCATGATGACGTATCTAGATCTGGTGTGCTAATCCAACACAGGATCACCGACTCATCTACTAACAATTTCAAGTCTATTTTTTCGCGTACTCGTACTTCTGCAACTAAATTTTTTTTTAAAGTTGCCATCCTCCCTTTCTTATTTTAGTTCCTTCATTGCTCATATTATTTTATTCGAAAGAAATGCATGAAAACAATTTGTTATTCAGTCTTTCTTTCCTGTATTCCTAATTTTGATTGTATTTTAACAGTTTTAAACTTGATGCAAATTTGGATAGCGGTTGCATAGCGTTATATTGTGACTGTAATGTCTGTTCCATGATTGTGTGGGTTTTTTTTTCTATTAAAGCCACACGTAAACGCTAATTTTCATGTTTCTAGATTTTCCTAAACAGTTGTAGACTCATTTGATTGTATCTCTCTGTTGTGCAATATTATTTATGTTGTGTGAAGGGTTGTAAATGCTTTGAAAATAAGTGAATTTGCGTCAGAAACTTAACGTGGCTGGCCGCACACTTCAATGTTTGTCAGGCGTTACAGAGAATGCAAAAATTTAATGATATAAATTACTATCAGTTACATTATGGCTTTGAAGACCCTATAAATCCCAACCTGAGGTAACAGAACAATAGCAACAGTTAAAAAAGAAGAACGCAAACATTTGTAAACTTTAGGGATGTATTGAATGTATAGAAAATAAGGTTAAACAGGCCAGCCACATTACTATCAATAATGTCTAGTTTAGCCCCTCCCCTTTCTAATTAGACAATACGACAAGGAAGATTCAGAAAAAATACTGTGACACCAACGCCATTTAGTTAATGGATATGATTATAATTAATTAATTAATCATCCAAAACTAATTCCAAGTGATGAGAATCCTAATTTATTTTATTAATGATCCTCCAGCAGACACCACTCGTCTCTCTCATCTGGCGGATATGCGGGCGTCGTAAACGTTCTCTCCCTTCCACAACATTTAAAGACAAACATTTACTGTCAAACAATATTCCGTAGGTGGAAAACTTCTTACTAAATTTACTCCAACACAAATACTAACATCAGTTACTTCACAGAAGTATATCACCTGAACACAACACAATATAAAGTCACATGACAGAATGAGTAACAAAATCTCACAAATTCTACTATTTAATACATAAAAAGAGAAAGTGGGGAAATAACATGAATAAAAATAGCAGTAACAAGAAGCCGACTGTCAGAATATAAGCAACAATTCTTTCTAAACAATTCAAAGTCCTATCATCAGCCAGAGTTCAAGTACTCACGACTGTCACAATTCTTTCAAATTACACACATTAGACTTATTAACAATAAGGGGGAAAAAGAAAACACTTTTTCAAAAGAAGACAAGAGAAAACTGTCTCAATTAATGTATGACAAAACGAAACAAGAAGAAGTCACTCACTCTTCAGACATTCAGGCACATTATGCATAATGCAAATTCAGTATAATGTTCAATTAATACATGTACCCTATGGGTAGCATGTAATCTACTTTCCCCATCAACAAATGGAAAACAATGAATTCTGTAACTCTATCTTGAGTGAGTTAAGTTAAATATTACTTCAGCCTTGTGACTAATTTAGATATTAGTAGACTCTTATTTCAGACTTGTGGCTAATTTAGGTATTAGTAGACTCTTCAAACTTGTGGCTAATTTAGGTATTAGTAGACTCTTACTTCAGACTTGTGGCTAATTTAGGTATTGATCCTTACTTCAGACTTGTAGCTAATAAAATAAGTAGCACCAACTTCTGACACACAGACAATACAACTGACATAGGCTGACCTTGAATACCACACGATAACGCCCACTCTGATTTGCAGATGTGGACAGTCTCCAAATAAATTCTGGACCGCTCCGTGAACCTCGATTTCCTCACAAGGGTCCCTGAATCAACACACTTACACTGGATATTCCAACGAAGAACTTAAACACAATTGATCCAGAGGAACACGTATTTCTTGCTACTGACTTGGCAGGGATTTCTTTGGCTTTCTGAGACTGAAGAAAAGTCACGCCCAAAACATAAACTTTTAACTGGCATGTGAACGCTCTGGTGAATCTGGGTTCAGACCTGCAAGACTGATGCCTCTCTCCGCCCAGTGATTGGTGTGGACCTTTCAATTGGCGTTGACGATCTGACACAAAGAACTCTAGTAGAAACTTGCCAGCTGACCTCTCGCTAGGGGCCATGGATCGCTCAGTACACCACTGGTCTCTAGTACGACTCTAATCTGCGGCCGCCGAGATAAAGCAATTTCTAACTAATGATAGCCTAACATTTTACCTATGCAGCATTTCTGTCTTAGCGTAGTGCCGCTGTACCAAAAATAATCTTCTGAATCAGCAGTTACTTAAAGCTCACTTATAGACAGACACGCACAACAGCACGGGTTCAAACAAGTGTTATATAACAAAATAATTACGTTGCTGACATCAGCAGTTTGTTAAAGTTCATGCACAAGTTAAATAAGCTATTTTTTTTTAAACATTGAGTAGCTAACAGCAAAAAGTATATTAGAAGACAAGAATATTAATAAAATATTAATAAAAGATAGTAAATTAATTAGCTTAATAGAATGATGGAATTTCGATGCTTACAGAATCTTTTCTTTTGCATCCTTGAACCAGTTAAGGGTGGCCTTGGCCTGGTCCTTCCTTCTGGTAGACATATATAGTGCTTGGTGCACAGGATACCCATTCTAAAAAAAAGTAATAACCGTTCTCCTTGAGTTTCCAGTAGACATAAAGACAGCAATTGACTCACAAGACGTACAGGGAACATGCAATGGTTTAGTGAAAGAAAGAAAAGAATAGACCACAATAATAAATATATCATGCATATAAATAATCACAAATATAATTATGGTTATTGTTACAGGTTCAGTAATAAGAACAACCTGACTGTCCTTCATCAGCTGTCTTTTAACCAGTTTGAGTCTGGGATAGTTTCTTGAATTTATGGCAGCGTCAGGATTGATTCTGTTCTTTCCGGCCAATTTTGACAGGCACACAATCTGGTTGGTTATGTGGTCAGTTGGGCTAAGTCTCTATGCATCAATGCAAGCAAGCAAATGTTTGCGACACTCACGATCTAAGGTTTGGGCATACTCTGTTGATTTAAGAGCTGTTTGGGCTCTGGAAACTAAAAGTAAATTAAATGTCGGAAGACTACCCATCGTAACGTCACAACTTATTTATCACTGACTCTACATTTGCTGATTTGTACCAAAACACATTAACAAACAAATATCAAACATTCACGTTGCACACAAGGTGCATATTTATGTATGCAATGAAGTAAATATAGACCATTTACACATATATATAAAGAAAAAAATAGAGATCACAAAGGCAAAGAGTGACTTTATAGTCAAAATCAACGTGTTCTGAGACCTTTGTTTTGAAAGTTGTTTTAATGTGACTAGAGTTCAAAAGGCAGTTCATTCCGGGTGTCAGGACACTGATGTGAGAAAGAATGTTTGGGTTTCCATGATGGGTAAACTAAGGTTATGAGTATCAGAAGACAATTGCATGAGAACACACTAAGGATATTGGCGTCAGAATAGTGCATGATGGGTACACTAAGGATAGGAATGTCAGAATAGTGCATGATGGGTACACTAAGAATAGGAATGTCATAATAGTGCATGATGGGTACACTAAGGATAGGAATGTCAGAATAGTGCATGATGGGACACTAGGGATAGGAATGTCAGAATAGTGCATGATGGGACATTAAGAATAGGAATGTCAGAATAGTGCATGATGGGTACACTAAGGATAGGAATGTCAGAATAGTGCATGATGGGTACACTAAGGATAGGAATGTCAGAGGAGAGCTGTAAATGCTAAAATGGTGTGTATACCATGCGTGGGCGAGGTCTGAGTTGTATATTTGGGGCTGGAGTCAGTGAAAACAAAGCAGAGTGCAGAAATCTTGTGCTTGATTCTTTAGTGATTAGGCAGTCAAAGACAATGGAGAAGAGGGGTTTGCATTGAGTTCAGAGAGATAGAATTAGAGGCTTTCAGACTGGTCCGAGCGGTTGTGTTTTGAACTCCCAGGTTTGTGATGTATACAGAGCGATGAAGCAGATAGAAGTGAGTTCCAATAATCAAGTCTTGACAACACTAATAAACACATGAGACCTTTTGCGGCTTCAAATGAGAGAATGTTGCGATAAGAGCTTATTCTCATTTCCAGACACGCTGTTCTGCATGTATTCAGGTCACGCTGATGTAATCGAGACAACTCTAGGCACGCTGTTCTGTATGTATTCAAGTACTGCAATGCATGGCAACCTATCAATAAAATATAATGTTATGCATGGCAACCAGTCTCTTTAAATTAAATGCAATGTGGTGGATGGCAACCAGTCTTTTGTCATATAATGTAAAGAATAGAACTCTTACTATTGCCATGTAATGCAGACATGGAAACCTGTCCAATAATATAGACTGTGTTACTCAGCAACCATTATATTAAAATGTATCTTAATGCGCGACTGCTAGACTATTACGGTGGTTCTCGTTGCACGTCCACCAGTATATTAATAAGCAGGATGAGAATGCTACATTTGTACCTTTCACATCTCACAGTTGTAGGCTCGTCCACCAGTATATTAATAAGCAGGATGAGAATGCTACATTTGTACCTTTCACATCTCAGTTGTAGGCTCGTCCACCAGTATATTAATAAGCAGGATGGGAATGCTACATTTGTACCTTTCACATCTCAGTTGTAGGCTCGTCCACCAGTATATTAATAAGCAGGATGAGAATGCTACATTTGTACCTTTCACATCTCAGTTGTAGGCTCGTCCACCAGTATATTAATAAGCAGGATGAGAATGCTACATTTGTACCTTTCACATCTCAGTTGTAGGCTCGAGACATGCCACAAACAGTTTGGTTTCACAACAGACTACTAGATAGTGGGGTGGATGGATCTCCCGACTCACACTTATTCACGACTAGACTGGAACAGAACAGTAACTGGAACAAATAGAGCTTGATGAACAAAATGGCGACTTTATTGAGTAGACGTGGATAGACAGAGATCACTCACTGTGATAGAGTGCTAATTACTACCGACAAAATACTCTTTACACTTGACGCATTAGATATAGACTTTATTTATAATAATAATGCAATAATGAGAAAGTAATGCTACAAATTAATATGTTTCCAAATTTAAGATATAATATTTTAATTATTACTCCAGTACACTATTCTAAACACTTAAACCACATTATATATTGCAGTGACCCAGAGTCTGTAACTGAGACTGGAGTGTATGGTTATGGTTGGGATTATATTTTTTGACAAATGAAGGGGCCTGTGGACGGGGAATTATCTAACCACATATTACAACAGAACAAGGCGTTTACTGGGTCAATGCTAACGTCATTTACTGACTGTTGAAGGCTGGGAATGTAAAATGGAGAGACTGCAATGATCAAAACTATTGAAGATGCATATACCATTTAACTGATAGAAAATGGCTACTGTCAAGTTAGAAGACAAAGACTAAGTTGGCAATGAATAACTCCTTTATCTTGACAGAAGATGGATGAAAAGAAAAGCTATTTCATATGGGAGATGAGGCCCAACCATTTTTGCTAAGTAATGACAGGTTCTATTACGTGACTTACTTGGTGGATAAATTACCCCTAGCGATCTCAGTAAAATACACACTGCCGGTAACTAGCTTAATAACAAATAACCAATTAGTCTTGCCGTGTGCAATATGAATTCTATTCAAATATTCTTGCAACTTAATGTTTCTTTACTTGTGAAACTGATTTCCTTATCCATAAAAAATAAAAAGAAAGATGTACCTATAGCTAACGCCGATTGGTCAATATATGAACAATGTATGAGTGGAAACAGAGAGTTATATTCAGTATTATAATGTCGAATGCTGCATGAGGAAGTCAATTTTCTCGACTTGCATATTTGTGCATTTAAAATTACCTTATATTTCTTGGGTCAACTGTGTGAATGCAGAAATATTGTATTTCCATTAAGGGTCAACGTTAATTTGGGGAATGACAGAAAGGTGCCGGGATAATAAATAAATATACAAATGTAAAAATATATTTATATAGTTATACTCCTAAGTTGTAGGTGTCATACACTTTCCCAATTTTTTCTGATTTTCCAGACAATTTAAAAATATTTTCTGTTGTTTTCCTGGTAATATTTTAAGATTCTGCGTTTTGTCTTTGGATTTCTTTTCGATTTTCTTTAAATTTGATTTGGTGATCTATTGAGATTCCTCGTCTAATCATATTTCTTTCTAACTTGTTGATTGTAATATGGAAATGGCAGTTTGGTGAAAACTTTTTTTCTGCTTGTGTTCCGAGAAGCTGGTTAAGCTTCTGCAGTGTTTAATGCTAGTGGAAAGCTTTGTTGAAAAGATGTTTTGTCCTCATTGAATTACAACAGATGATTCACCTATGCAAAGTGATATGTGTTGATATTCGAACTGCAATAGATGTGTGTATGTGTGTGTCTGTGTGTGTGTGTGTGTATATGTGTGTGTATGTGTGTATGTGTGTGTGTGTGTGCGTGTGTGTGTGTGTATGTGTGTGTGTGTGTGTGTGTGCGTGCGTGTGTGTTTGGCGACATATTTGCTCAGTAGGTCATCTCAGTAGGCTCAGTAGGACATCTCAAATATGGACTTTTACAATAATAGAAGTCAATTCTAATATTTAGGGGAGCCATCTTATTTATCCATAATTTTGATGTAACGTTACTATTTAAATTTTATGTTTGTTATATAAAGTAATCTCTTTGTGTATTCAGTGGACGTTAGGATTTTCCATGAATCTGGTGAACTATAACTTCCCCCCCCCCAAAGTGTTAAATTAATTAATGCAAACATTCATATGAGCCAACTGACTGTGAACGTTCGACTGGTATCCTTATTAAAATCAGACGTGTCTACTGCATTGGACTGAGATCCTTATAAACATAATCTAATCAGGTCTGACTACAACACTGAGCTGAAATCATTATAAACATAATCTAATCAGGTCTGACCTCAACACTGAGCTGAAATCCTTATAAACATAATCTAATCAGGTCTGACTACAACACTGAACTGAAATCATTATAAACATAATCTAATCAGGTCTGACTACAACACTGGGCTGAAATCCTTATTTTAATGTTTTAAATTATATTTTTGATCATAGATGGCTATTAGGAAGATCATAGATGGCTATCGGGAGGATCATAGATGGCTATTAGGAAGATCAGAGATGGCTTTCGGGAGGATCAGAGATGGCTATTGGAGGGTTGGATGTTTTTTTTACGAGATGTCGGAGGTAGCTATTATTTCCTATTGCATGATATTTGGGAGGTGTTGAAAATTGCTGTTGTTGTATGATTATTTTAATTTTTAATTTTAATTTCAAGCACTCTGGGATATTAATTTTGCAAAAATGGTTTGGCAGGTGCAACGACTTTAACTGGCTTGCAATATTATGAAAAATGCGAAAAATAAGACTAACAGACTTTAAAAACCAACACATGACTTGGTTATAAAAATTGAAAAGTTTGACCTAATTTTGTCCAAACTGGGTTAGCTGCCTTACATGGTTTTGGCTAGCCCAATGTGTATTAATTACTTGTTACTTTCATTATATTGTGTTTCAAAATTCACCAATAAGAAGAAGAAAATAATTTAAAAATTAATATTTTGTTTTTTTCCAAATTCAGACTTTAAAAATTCTTTTAATAAACCCGTTTAAAACAGAAGTACAGTAAAATTATAATAAAAATCAATCTCAATACATTTTTCTTCTGTTAGAAAAAGAAAACTTAACTCATCAAAAATCACATAGGTTTATGCCAATGAGTTTCTTACTCTTGACAATACAGCCTTTCGACTGCAACACTGTTCCAACTCGTTAACTTAACGTCGTATTTCTCAAGGGCATCGGCTTGAACTGACGAATATCAGTAATTCCAGAATTTAAAAAAAAACAAACTATCTTTGCATAGAATAAAAATTGATTTCGTTCTGTTTGTAAGACACGCGGTTACTTTATTTACCAGCTTCTCTTGCGACGATCTTCACATAGTTCTACCAATACTGCCAGCTACTGGTCAAGACTACGCTGTGCTGAGCCCGTATCAAAGAGTACTAATACTTCGGCTTCGGTGCTGTGATCGAATTCATTCAGTCTTCGAGGGCAGCCAGGCGGGAGCGCGCGCGCTGCGTGCTTGCGGTCATTCACAGAAGTGCTAATCTGGCACCGTGCACGTGCACGGAACCGCAAGTTTATCTCCAGGCGATACTGCCTGCAGCGCTCTGGCTGACTGGCGGCTTCAGCATTGGTCTCGCGGCCTGGCATTGCCAGCGCTGGAGATGACTCTACCTTTTTGCCTTGATTACCTGCCCCTGAATTCGGCATAACCCACTAAACTGCGTTCACGTTTGAGCTGGTGCGCACCGATACGTAACACAACACTGAGATTTTTAGAGAGAGAGACCACACAGACAGACAGACACACACACTAACTGAACTTTAAACGTAATTCATTTTGGCTAAGAAATCGACCGGCGGGCGCACCTGAATTTGCATGAATGGTTCTTTTTTTTCCTTCTTTTTTTTTTCTTTTAAAAGTTCATGTACCTAATCGGGCATCGGTTTTATTTATTTATTTTTAGTTATATATTTTTTTTACCAAGGCGCCGCCAAGCCAATGCACAGAAGTGCGTGCTTAATCAAGACAGCGCAAAGAGTGTTCAGCCGAGAACGCTTGTACCCACTTATACGCATGGAATATGGACACACTGTTTACACAACCTATCAACGGAATTTTGGCTTAAAATAGCTACTCCAGCCCTTTCCCAAAATGAACTGCCCGCCAAACCCAGTCCTCTATGTGTGTTCGTGGAGAATGGCCCCCGCGCGCATCTTAGACAGTGCAGCGAGCTAAATAAGTGTTCTTGTTCAGTGAGGGCCCTGAGCACGTTCTAGAATAAGGAGCTAATGTTCTTGTTCGGTAAGGGCCCTGTGCTCGTCCTTGACAGTGCAGCGAGCTATACAAGGGTTTTTGTTCAGTGAGGGCCTGTACTCGTCCTTGACAGTGCAGCGAACTATACAAGTGTTCTTGTTCAGTGAGGGCCCTATGCTCGTCCTTGACAGTGAAGCGAGCTATACAAGTGTTCTTGTTCAGTGAGGGGCTGTGCTCGTCCTTGACAGTGCAGCGAGCTATACAAGTGTTCTTGTTCAGTAAGGGCTTGTACTCGTCCTTGACTGTGCAACGAGCTATACAAGTGTTCTTGTTCAGTAAGGGTCCTGCGAGCTATGCTAGGGCTCTTGAATAAAAAAGAAAAAAGGCAACATCTGAATCTTATAGTATACCTGTACTGCAAACAAAACCCTCTCCTTCCCCACCCCCTCCTTCGTACTGTATGACGTCTTTCGTTTGCGCCATCAACAACGGTACCAGCCGTTGTTCTCGTTTGTGGTGTGCCTGGTCAGACGGTACTATTGATTGACTGCGTACGGCAGCAAGATACCGATCTAGTCCCGGCCATGTTGATCGAACTTGATCATCATCTACTGGTCTCAAGTCCAGCCACACCGTCCTCCTAAACTCCTGATCACGTGACGAGACTATGCGAGATAGGCCTAGTCAGTTCATGAAGTAACTTAATTGATTTGTGTCAGTCAAAGGAATGTTAGAGTTTTTACCTTGAATGGTTGAGTGTACATATAATATGGGTGTGTGTGTGTGTGGTGGTGGTGTGTGTTACGTTTCCAGTATTTATTTAAAGACCCTGCTTAGGAAATTATAGAACTTTAATTTACTATTTAAATTAATTCTCTCTCGTTTAACCTAAACAGACTGGTTGCTCAAATCATCATTCGACTAAATTAAAAATGCATCTTTGTAGTCTAGATCACAGATTTACGAAACTGATAATTTGCGTACATTAGCTAGATTGGAAATCGTTAAAAACTCTCTTAGATTCATATGCATTCATTACGTCATTCGTTTAGCTCAGACAGCCCCCATCCAATCCCATTTGGTCTATATGCATACAATTTACTACAAAAAGAGGTTCTTAACAAAATGAAAATAGATTTAATAAGTTTAACAATTAACAGCAACGATTAATTACAACACGACGTCTTAATTCTACACAGCGTTGTTCTCTCATTTTACCGTCTCTGTTAACAGTCTTAACGAGAATTCTCTTTTCTTTTATTGCCAAATAGTCACTTGATTCTGGACCCTAGTAGATATACTTAACTACACTCTTGGTCGCATGTGGGGTTCAACTGGTTAGAACTGGTCCACATCCTTTGGCTCATCGTCAGTACTGCATAGCATGACAGTCAATCGTCCACTCAATTACTGCATCGCTAATGTATTTGCGACGATCGTTAACCGTAGTTAACACGATGTACTTTTACGTATGGGTCATGAAGACGCCCGAGTCGGTGTACGACTCAAGAAGTACGAAGGTAGAGAGGAATAACATAAGAAGAACCCGGCTGAAACAAAGGATTTGGGCTCTGTAACTATTTGCGTCTATATTCGCAAAACCCAAGCACATGTTTCTTTGTTTAAGGTTCTGAATTTAGAATCTTTGACTATCGTGTCGTTTACAATTCAAATATGGTTATATTTAAATATACATTGTGGTCCACGTGTGTGTTACATATAACATTACACGAACGTATGAATTCTCAAATATTTACAGCATTAAAAATTAGAATTCACACAAAGGATTAATTCAAAATGAAGCATGAATGCTTTACAATTTTACACGAAAAATTATATGCAAAAACAATTTGAATTACAAAGAAGAATTCACCACGTGCACAGACATACTGGCGGCACTAGGGAATTTACGATTTATATAAATTAAAGATAAGAAAAGGTTACAATAATTTATATACAATAACTTTTAGATTTGTCCCTTTACATCGAAACACGTGCTTTGGCTAAAATAGCGCTAAGCTGCACAAAATACATACATCAATTCAATTACAAAATACAATCAATAAATGCAATAGATACTGTAAGAAGTAGACGTGTTATTGTTACCTCTTCAAAGTAGATTTTACTGCTCTAGCGCGGGTTCATCTTCGACTCTCTTACGACTCTGGTATGGCGGCGGGACGGAGCTATGTTAAAGCTGCCTGGTATGTCTGCCGGTCTGTGAGTGAGTGAGAGTTTTGGCGCGTTATGATCGTATTTTATGAAACTGCATTGAACGCATCACGTGACCGCTCACGTGGTATGTTTGATCTCGAAGGTGCTGGACACTGGCCTAAAGTTATGCAACAATCCGACCTTGCTAGAAAGCTTCTCTCGATACTGATGTATCACGGGTGAATTTCAACAAAGGTCCGTTCAAAAATTTAATTTTGAAACGAGCAATTGGGTCACGAGGTCATGACACAGAATTTGTCACACATCGTCACACCCCCTTGCTTTTGAGGCGTTTATCTTACCAAAAGATAAATGCCTCCTACAAATTATGTGTTATAAAATGTAGAAGTGCAAAATGAAGAAAAAATTTACAATTAAAAAATTTCAACATAACCAGAAATAATGTAACGCGGCAGGGAAATCAACTCTAGATTAACGGCACTCTCATACAATATTTCTCACTTCAGGAAATCAAAGAAAAATGATTTAAGAAAAAATCAAATAAAATGATTTAAGAAGAACGTTCAGTCTAATTGAATAGACATCCATCCAATGGAATAACATGTTCTGAAAATTTCACTATCTGTCCCAATAATCAATAGTTCACACACAACCTAGTTCGATCTAATCAGATTATTCAGAATAGAAATCCAACATCAACCAATTCCACTGAATACGTATCCAACAATAGTGTGATCAGAAAATTGACTTCCAATGAACAACACTATCAATATGCAGGTTATGAAAAGTTCCAGATATTGATTTCCTGTATCAACCAAATATCAGAGTTTGTGAATTACCAACTCTCATGAACTATCTATCAGTCCACCTGTCATATTCAGAGTTACAACACTAACACAATTCAATCAGTGTTATAGCTTGTCCCAAGTTTTTATGAAATGTCCAACATATTTACAATAACAACCACCAACTACGGTACAACAAGAAAATAATGAAAATTCAAAGAAGGTATCAAATCATTATTTCTACTGCTGCACTATCCTGCCTAGCACAATCTTCGTAGTTCTGTCCCAACCCCAATACACGTCGTCGCCCATGTGTGTCAACATGTCTATGGCATGACAACCGTATTCTTTCTTTCTTACTCTGTTCGTCAGAATGTCACTGTGAGGTGCAATATATTGCATGTCAAGTTTAGACTTTTCATTTCTCGTCCAGTAAGTACGTCCCTGAAGTGTTTTATCTCTTTCAAAACTCCCCAAAGTACTTGTCAAGTTTAAAATGTTTTTGGTAGTGTCAGTTTCTGCATGACTGGTCTCTACCCTGTCTAACAGTTTCAAACTTCTCGATACGTTCGGTATCATGTCAGTGTCACTGTGGCGCTGACTAAGCGAAGTCTGAATTTCAAATCTATCGCTCTTAGCCTTGTCACTGAGCTCACGCAAATGGAAATTTGCTCTCTTGGTGTTTCGTGCATCTGTAGTTACGTCATCGTGTACACATTGAACGTCTCTAGTTCGCATGCACTCAACGTCTTTCGTCGGAATGGCGTCAGATCTACTATGGGTCCATTTCGCATCTAGTCTAACGTCATAGGTTTGCAAATGTGTTCTGTCGCGGCTACCAGTCTCTCTGAAGTACCTGAATTGCAACATTAGCTTCCCCTCTAAATCTGGAGGTTCCGTTCTCCTGATCTTATCATAGACTGAAGTGAAATACCTCATCCCACTAGTTGTTTTCTGTTTTAACCCATTCACAACTAGGTGTTCGACTGTTATGTCTGTCAATTTGTCTCTCTCCTTGACAACATAAGTCTGTGTCTCTTTTGTGACTCTAGAATTGTCTAACTCTCCACTCGAGTATTTTCTAGTCACTGTGAGGTCAGACTCACTCGCTAGCGAGTCGGATTCCTGTGGTTGTATGAACAAGGGTTCTGTCTTAAACTCCCCAAGAGTTACTGATTGTCTCCCCTGGACCATACCGTTTATTGAACTAACATAATCTGTCTCCACCGACTTAGTTAATTCAATGTGTCTCCTCATCAGGTCGTCAGAATCTATGATAGAAATTCTGTCAGTTTCAGTCACCAACTGGCAGTGAATGTTACCTGTCTCTATTACACTGAATAACATCACCATGTCTATTCTCTGTGTGTTGTAGGCTACACTCCCACTGTTTCCTCTATCATAATTGTCTGCATCTGACGTCAGTAACAGTCCTGATGTCCCACCTACTCTGGTTATCAGTCCGTCACTCCGGTTTTCATTGTCTATCGATCTAGTTCTGTCACTCATTTGTACTGTGTCTTTGATCAATTCGGGATTACACTCCGTACTTTTCGTCAGTGAATCAAGGAACCTATCAGTTAATGAAACCCCCTCCTCCTTACTTCTACTTGTCTCAGTTTTTGGTACGTACTCATGACATTCCTTTATCTCAACAGGTGAGTCAATAAAGGTAGTCCATGTACCGTGGCTTCTGTCTACGTCACTAAGTCCGTTAAGTGATTTATCTGCAGACAGTCCTGCCATGTCTCTGACAACTGCGTGCATACACGTCAGTACACATGCATTGTTATCGTCGACCGTCCCTGTACAGTTTTCGACTATATCTTCTTCCATGTCACGTTTGGAAAAGAACTCTGTCTCAGCTCTGACAACTGTCATGTCATCCGAAGTAAATGAACTTATCATAGGCACATTGCCTCCGTCTGTAATGCTACCTATACTGTCATCTGGATCAAATACTTCTGTTTCCCTGGCTGTCAATGTATTAGCACTCGAAACCTCGCATAACGCAATAATCTTGTGTTCCAAAATTACGTCATGACTCACGTCAATCATCGGAGATCGAGATCTACCGATGTCAGTCTTCGTAGCGAGCACATTTTCATGACTCTCTCTTAAACTAACAGTTCGGTCAGTAGACTCAGTGGATGTGTCACTGCCTTTCAACAATACACAACTGATAGAACCCGTTTCTATCTTCTCATGCATACTTGTCCTGTCAGAAAAATCAGTCACTGTGTTGCTAGAAGTTTCATCACACCTTAACGGTACACAACCGATAGAATCTGTCTCTATCTTATCATGCGCATTCAGTCCGTCAAACAAGGTGTCACACGTACACGGCGGTGTATGTGTTTGTCCAAATTCTACACGTGTTATTAAGTCCTTAACAACAGTGTCTTTTCTTGTCTCTGTTTCAAGATCAAGCTTTGGTGCACTAACTGTTTCTGTAAACTGGTTAGCATGTTGAACTGTAATGGTTTCGTCAAAACATTTGTTTTTGTTTTCAATCAAACTGTCTAATTCGTCTGCTGTGCTTGGTAGTGCGACTAATTTCTGTGTGTCAGTCTCCACGCTCGCGGTGTTTGACCTCGGCAAGTCAAAGTTCACGGCCTGACCTTCCTGTCGTAATTTGTCAACAGTACCGTCCTCTTCAATTTTAGACTCTGTTTCGATTTCTGTCCACAACCATTCTAATTCTAGACTTTCTTTCTTTTCCATAAGCACTAGCCTCTCTTTCTTCAACTTTCTAATCTCGAACGTTAGGTCTCGCATTTCAGCCTCCCCTTCCCCTTTGAATCGGAAATCTTTATCACACAACTGTTTTGCTCGTGAGCTTATTGAAGATCTAATTTCTTCCCTGTGTTCTATTTCCTTTTCATTGAGTGCTAGCAAGATGAAAATACGTAGCGGTTCACCTTTATATTCTAGTGATATGCCTATCCCGTGTTCGCGTTTTAGAATCTCCATGAGCTGTAAGCTCCCCATCCGTTCATCGACCCTTAGATCTATCAAAGTCGTAAGGTGATCATCTTCTATCTCTATCCGTTCCATTGCTAACGCGCCATCGAGTTTTATTCGTTCTAACTCTTTCACGTGTTCCTCTCTCCTGTCTAGTTCAGTTCTCACGAAGTTCATTACCTCGTCTTCTGTTCGGTATCCGATCAAGGAACCTATCTCTCTCAGACTCGCAATAGTCTGTTCGAGATCCATCTTATTTATTTAGCGCGTCTGGCTACAATAAATATCTCTCGTGATTGTGTATCTAACCGTAGGCGATAAAACTCCGCTTTTATCCCACAATAACTTTTAGGCTACGACCTTACAAAAATTATTGAATTTATTCAGAACACCTTCCGAAATAAATTACGCGTTGGTTACACGTTCACCTGCTTGGCTACAATCTGTTGTCTCCAAGGCTTTCGTAATGTCACGGCTCCAACCATACAACATTACACATTATACTTAGCACCCTAAATATAATAGTCCGAAGTCTGTTACTACCGGTAACTCTCCTAGCTGGCGGTATAACACGTCGACTTCTCACAATGAAATATCCAGTAACACAATACTAAATAAATCATCAATAGCTAACATGACATATTTAACTACGCTTAAATATATCAACATTAACTAACATGCACGCTACTCTGCAAAAGAATACATGCACATGTCACAACAAAAGCAAGATAAATATTTCAACAATCCTGAATCAATAGAATATTGGCAATTCTCAGTTGTTCGTTTCCTAAAGATATGATGCGCCCTATGTATAAAAAATGTTACAATTTAATACATATCAATCCCATGACGAGGCCACACTTGTTACGTTTCCAGTATTTATTTAAAGACCCTGCTTAGGAAATTATAGAACTTTAATTTACTATTTAAATTAATTCTCTCTCGTTTAACCTAAACAGACTGGTTGCTCAAATCATCATTCGACTAAATTAAAAATGCA
Organism: Sinotaia quadrata; assembly: GCA_028829895.1. Lineage (NCBI taxonomy): Eukaryota > Metazoa > Mollusca > Gastropoda > Architaenioglossa > Viviparidae > Sinotaia > Sinotaia quadrata. The sequence goes on from CM054183.1 coordinate 59,118,817, forward strand.
TCTTTGTAGTCTAGATCACAGATTTACGAAACTGATAATTTGCGTACATTAGCTAGATTGGAAATCGTTAAAAACTCTCTTAGATTCATATGCATTCATTACGTCATTCGTTTAGCTCAGACAGCCCCCATCCAATCCCATTTGGTCTATATGCATACAATTTACTACAAAAAGAGGTTCTTAACAAAATGAAAATAGATTTAATAAGTTTAACAATTAACAGCAACGATTAATTACAACACGACGTCTTAATTCTACACAGCGTTGTTCTCTCATTTTACCGTCTCTGTTAACAGTCTTAACGAGAATTCTCTTTTCTTTTATTGCCAAATAGTCACTTGATTCTGGACCCTAGTAGATATACTTAACTACACTCTTGGTCGCATGTGGGGTTCAACTGGTTAGAACTGGTCCACATCCTTTGGCTCATCGTCAGTACTGCATAGCATGACAGTCAATCGTCCACTCAATTACTGCATCGCTAATGTATTTGCGACGATCGTTAACCGTAGTTAACACGATGTACTTTTACGTATGGGTCATGAAGACGCCCGAGTCGGTGTACGACTCAAGAAGTACGAAGGTAGAGAGGAATAACATAAGAAGAACCCGGCTGAAACAAAGGATTTGGGCTCTGTAACTATTTGCGTCTATATTCGCAAAACCCAAGCACATGTTTCTTTGTTTAAGGTTCTGAATTTAGAATCTTTGACTATCGTGTCGTTTACAATTCAAATATGGTTATATTTAAATATACATTGTGGTCCACGTGTGTGTTACATATAACATTACACGAACGTATGAATTCTCAAATATTTACAGCATTAAAAATTAGAATTCACACAAAGGATTAATTCAAAATGAAGCATGAATGCTTTACAATTTTACACGAAAAATTATATGCAAAAACAATTTGAATTACAAAGAAGAATTCACCACGTGCACAGACATACTGGCGGCACTAGGGAATTTACGATTTATATAAATTAAAGATAAGAAAAGGTTACAATAATTTATATACAATAACTTTTAGATTTGTCCCTTTACATCGAAACACGTGCTTTGGCTAAAATAGCGCTAAGCTGCACAAAATACATACATCAATTCAATTACAAAATACAATCAATAAATGCAATAGATACTGTAAGAAGTAGACGTGTTATTGTTACCTCTTCAAAGTAGATTTTACTGCTCTAGCGCGGGTTCATCTTCGACTCTCTTACGACTCTGGTATGGCGGCGGGACGGAGCTATGTTAAAGCTGCCTGGTATGTCTGCCGGTCTGTGAGTGAGTGAGAGTTTTGGCGCGTTATGATCGTATTTTATGAAACTGCATTGAACGCATCACGTGACCGCTCACGTGGTATGTTTGATCTCGAAGGTGCTGGACACTGGCCTAAAGTTATGCAACAATCCGACCTTGCTAGAAAGCTTCTCTCGATACTGATGTATCACGGGTGAATTTCAACAAAGGTCCGTTCAAAAATTTAATTTTGAAACGAGCAATTGGGTCACGAGGTCATGACACAGAATTTGTCACACATCGTCACAGTGTGTGTGTGTGTGTGGAGGTCGATGTGACTACGAATTTAGACAAAGACGCATAACTGTGACCAAAAATAGACCTGAGCGGTATTTTATTTTAGACTCATTTTACAAATTATCTTTTGTTAGGGAATAAGTAGAAGTGTCTGACCCGCGAGATCCGGCAAGAGTTTCAATGTCGATCATCACAGAACATGTAAGTTATAGATAGATAAACAGACAAATAGATAGATAGATAGATAGATAGATGGATAGATAGACAAATAGATAGATAGATAGATAGATAGACAAATAGATAGATAGATAGATAGATAGATAAACAGACAAATAGATAGATAGATAGATAGATAGATAGATAGATAGATAGATAGATAGATAGATAGATAACACGCACACTTATTCAGAGTTTTGCACCTAACGTTTCCTCTATATCAGTCGTCATGACAACATAAACTATCCAGGTTACAGATTGCTAAACCACACGTTAATCTTACGCCCCAAATATTTTTGTCTTTCACGCACACACATATTTCTAATATCTAAATTGCACACGTGATCCTATTGTTTGTGGTTGGCAGGCACAATAGAAGTTAACGTAATGTTTTGAATTTATCTGGCTTTTTCTTTCTTCTTATGGAATTGCTTACCATCAAATGCAATCGGGATATGAAAAGTAATCTCTGTACATATGCTCACAATCTTGCAAACACAGCACATATATTCAGTAATGAACAAAGAAACAAGACAGAGAATTCATTACGCCGACGGAAACTTATAGACCTACAGTAAAACTTCATTACATTAAAGGCGCTAATCAGCTATTTCAGGAAGTTACCAGAGTATAATTATATCTTCACCTGAGCAGTAAAAGTTTCAACAGACTTTCAGTGTTATTGTCCCTGCTGAGAGGCAAGCTTTCAAAGAGAGTGACTGTAAGCCACTATATCTCTAATCAGATCCGACACGCTAAATTCATCCCACTGTAGGGGCCCCCGATTCTGTGATAGGTCAGTGGTGTTGAAAAGCTGGCGACCCCAAATTCATTCCTTTCCCTGTCAGGTCACAGTAATGCATTTCGATCTGCACGCACGGGAATGTTTACAAGGGCAGAAGAGCCCCAGAAACTAACGTTTGAGTGGACATCTGGTTAAAGAATATGAAGGCTATTATATAAAACCGTACCTATGCCGGCAAGAGGGCGGTTAATGGTGTGCATCAAATGGTGCGATCTTTTTCACCCCCTTCTGCCAGCCCTCCCGCCTTCCACCTCGAACACAAGTGTGATGTTGTGGGGTCCCACTAGGGCACCACTTCGTCTGATGACGAAATGATCAATCCAGTGGTGACGTAAAAGTGTCTCCATTACTCCATTCCCCCCCCCCCCCCGGCAAGATCCATTGGACAGCATCAATGTCGTCGTGTCATTTCAAAGCGCACCTGTCTCAACGAATTGTACAATCCACTGGCTAGAGCATAGGCGGCTTTGTTGTATGCCAGTTGGTCATTGTTGCATGCATCCTTTTTAGCATACTTTTGTTGCATGCGTCGTTTTAGCATACTTTTGTTGCATGTGTCGTTTTAGCATACTATTGTTGCATGTGTCGTTTTAGCATACTTTTGTTGCATGTGTCGTTTTAGCATACTATTGTTGCATGTGTCGTTTTAGCATATTTTAACCATTCCAAAGCGAAAAGCAAAAGCAAGGTGATCGTCACGACCTTGAAGAGTATAAATACCTCTCTCTCTTTTATATATATATCGTGTGTGAGAGTGTGTGTGCGCAAGCTTGAGCATATGTGTGTGTGTGTGTGCTTTCGTCTAAATCGATCAGTTAACGTTACTTCCACTTATCTATGTACAATTCCTGGAACGTTCGCTGATTTCACGAACAATGGCTAATTAATTTATTTTTGCTTAACCGCCGCCCACTGCTATAGTTCGTTTCATTTCAGCACTTAATGTACTTATGTTGTTTATGAAACGTCTGCTTCTCTCAAGGACTGCCATTCGAATTAAGTCAATCAATCAACGCAAGCCTAATCATACGACCCCGGGATGATCAGAGAAATATTTTGGGGATCCACGTTTGTTTGCTTGTATGTCTATTTAGTTTGGTTTTTTTTTTGCTTGTATGTCTGTTTACTTATTTTTGGTTGATTGTATGTCTGTTTAGTTATTTTTGGTTGATTGTATGTCTGTTTAGTTATTTTTGGTTGATTGTATGTCTGTTTACTTATTTTTGGTTGATTGTATGTCTGTTTAGTTATTTTTGGTTGATTGTATGTCTGTTTACTTATTTTTGGTTGATTGTATGTCTGTTTACTTATTTTTGTTTGCTTGAGTCTCTGGTTTAGATGTAAAGGTGATGATCCAATGATGCTGCTATTCTTGTAGTTCTCTTTTGTTGTAAACAAGTATCAGTCGATGTTATAATATGCAACTGAATTCAATTTAGCAATTCCTAGGCACACACACACACACATACACACACACACACACACACACACAAACGCACGCACGCACGAACGCATGCACGCACACAAAAAAAAAAAAGAAGAAAAAGGTGTAATGCTGAGATTAGACAAGTGTGAAGAATTTTGACTTAATGAAGATAATACAATAAGAACTAGTCTGCTTTAATTGCTTTTACAAATTTAGCACTTTACTGTAAACCCAGGACAAAAAGAATAATATATATTATATTAACTACACTTTGATATATAATGGTAACACACATGTAACATTAATTACACTTCGAAAATAATGCATTCATGTAATGCAGTCTCACAACTCTCCAAAGAATGACATTTCAGCTTCACAGTTCCATTCATCTGTGACAGGAAACTCTTGAAATGCCTATTCCAACTCAACAAGTATATCGACAAGTGGACTAGGATCATTTGATTTTATTCTATAGTTAAGGACGAATTCAACCGAAATGATCCTCTGCAACGAGAATGTTTCAATAGTACTTGACACTGACACTGGCAGTTTGCACTGATTTGCCATTGTCATAGTCACTGACTCGGCCAGTGCCAGTTCTTTAAATATGCACTGACACTTTGAGAATATTTCACTGGCAACAGAAGTTAGGGTTCGTTGATGTTCGGAAGACCAACTGATAATCCATTATTTAATAATCATCGATAACCTTACAATTGACAGTGAAATTAAATCATAAGCAAAGAAATGCGGGTACCGGCATTTATTGTCAGTCGAGGGTTAGTGAGAAGGAAGGGGTGTTCTTTGACAGCAGATTGCCTTGGTGCAAACACCTGAAATATACTTTCTGGCACAAGCCCTTAGCCAGCGGCTCAGTTTGGTTCCGTTACAGAAAGTTTGACAGAACAATGAATTATTCTTATTAGCAGAATTTAACCGGCTGAGGTTCCACAAGGTGCAGTCCTCAAGTTCATCACAGTTTCCATAAAATGGGGTCATTGACAAGAGAGAAAAAATTGCAGTGGGCAGGCTCGCTTCTCCCATATGGGGTTTACGGTACCTGGAGGGGGAAACAGCCAGCCAGCCCTATCGTCCTAGCCAAGATGGCGGATCTTCTAATTTCGTATCAGAGGTGAGAAAATATGTCGGCTTTTGCGTACTTGTGACAGCCTTTTACTCTCGTCTGTGCTCTAGGAGCAGTGCTAAGAGTTGTTTCGATTAACTGCTCACGATTTTGTCTAGGGATTATGCGTTAAAATAACTTTTAATTCCCCATCCAGGTATCGGAGGGGACTCTTGTTTTGGCCCTGGCACAAGGTATGTCGGATGTTTGCAGGCAGAACTTTTGCAGAGGTGATTTCAGTGTTTGCTCTAATCCAGAATATATAAATTTTAGTGCTTCCACAACGGTCTTGGTAGTAATTTAAATTTTGATTGGCAAGTTAAAATTTTAACTGTTTCGGGCGTTTTACTAAGGGTGTTGTGAGAAAAACGTTTTGTTTTGATGATTGGAAAGTTTTTGGCTTTGATACGCATAATGAGCTGTGCTATATTATCGGTGCCCGAGCCTTCGTAATACCAAGTACAATACCTTCATTTTACATCTTATTATTTTGTACACATTAGCACGCGTGAACTTTACTTTTGGGTGGTAGATGTTGTAGCTTGTATTAAGTTGTACAAAGTTCACTTCAGTTGCACAAATGCCATTGATCTCAATCCTGTAGATATTGGACACACAAAATTGTGACCTTTTGTCTCTTTCTAATTGTCTTTAAAAATAGAATGCATTAGTTAGGAGTCATTAAGGCAAACTGGAGTAAACAAATTCAGTAAATTTACTTTTGTTTTCAATCACAGTTGTGGTGATAGTGGTACTAGTACTTGGTAGTGATAGGTGTGACCTGCAAAGTTTTGTCTTGAATTAATGGACTGCTTAGACTCTTGGCTAGTAAATATACATTCACTTTCATCAGTCATTTGTGATCTGTAAATGTAATGTTATCGCTACTGATTTTTTCCTATGACTATCAGCATATTATTTAAATTAATGTTCTTAAACCAGTTTTATTGTTTCTACTATTACTTTTAGTATTACTATAAATACTACTTTACTAGTCATGAAGTGTTCATATGTTAGTGTTTATTTGATAACATTTTTTGGTATTCTGAGACAAAATTCATGAAATAAAACTAAAACAAGAAGGTAAGTGTAATGGCTGATGAACTATATTATTTTATGTATGACTTTGCAAGAACCTGGTAGTGGTACTACAGTGGTAGTTTATTGTATTGTGCATCTGTTTGCTAAGATATACACATTCTTTTAAAGAAGTTTATAGTGCCATGGAATATGAATGATAATATTTTTTCTACATATGTTTGTATATTATAGCTGTTTGTATTTTTATTTGGCCATTATGAATAAATTGATTTAATTTAAATTAAATGCACAAATTGCAATTTATAGAAATTGAATGTCTAATAAGTAAGTTGGTTAATCCTTGATCTCTTTACCCAGTTATAAAATTTTATAAAAGCTGATTCATATGTCTTACCAGTTTTGTTATTCTAATATATATTGTATGATACTGTTTATTAAATTATTATTTTATATGAATCAGTTTTCTAAGTTATATATGCTGACTAGTAATTACTATGTTACAGACAATTTGATTGCTCATGAAACAGGCATTCACTTGTTTGAAAGTAACTGTAAAAACACTGCATCTGAGTCTGTCACATGTTTTATCCATAACAAAATTACAACAGTAATATATATATATTGCTTGTACACTTACACACATTCTTGTAATGCATTCACACAGTATTTAAAAAGAAAAAATTTAATTCTTTTTTAATTTAGTCAATAAGTAATAAGTATGAGCTTCATCAGTTCATGTGACCTATATCAGTATATGTGACATTGTTAACTCACTGACCTCATATAAAGCATATTTAATTCTGATTAAGAACTTAATGGCTGCTAGAGCATGTGTAATTCTGATTAAGAACTTAATGGCTGCTAGAGTATGTGTAATTCTGATTAAGAACTTAATGGCTGCTAGAGCATGTGTAATTCTGATTAAGAACTTAATGGCTGCTAGAGCATGTGTAATTCTGGTTAAGAACTTGTAGTGCTGGAGCAAGTGTAATTCTGATTAAGAATTTGTTGGGTGTTGGAATGTGTGTAATTCTGATTAAGAACTTAATTGGTTCTAGAGCATGTGTAATTCTGATTAGGAACTTAATGGCTGCTAGAGCAATGTGTAATTCTGATTAAGAACTTCATTGGTTCTAGAGAATTTGGTAATTCTGATTAAGAACTTAATTAGTGTTAGAATATGTGTAATTTTAAGAACTTAATGGGTGCTAGAATTAGTTCAAGTATGTCATTTCAGTAACTGTTTTTACTCAGCACATTAACTGTTAAATCACTAAAATCATACTTCATTCATATTATTTACATTACAATCTGCCAAAGGTGTTTGTCTGGATTAAAAAATAAAACCTTCCTAGGATTTACAGTCCTTATACTGTTATAGCTGCCAGAACACACTCTCTCAGATTTTTAAATTTTATTTTAATTTATGCTTAGTTATTGATATATTTTTTTATTCAGAGTTTTACATTTTTGAGCAGTTCCTACGAATGGGGAGTATTGATTAGTGATAATGAGATGTACCGATACTATACAAAATAATTGTATGCAAAACTTGTAAATGTTGGGTAATGCTTAAAGTAATAAACATACCAGGTTTTTTAAATATATTTTATGTGAGATAATGTTTTCATCTTTTAAAAGATAATACATTTTTCACAAATATCAGAACTAGATTTGATAAAAAGCTAATTACTTGTACCTGTTTACAAAGTATGTAGATTGACATATGTCTTGTAGATATTGTTTTCTTCAGAGCTTTTGCCACCCAACAACATGAGTACTGATGTATGAGATTAATTTGCTTTATGCCAACCACAAATAAAAGTGTCACTAGGTCTATGCTGCTAGATAAACCTGTTCATATTCACTAATTCAGTTATTGATTGAATGTACAATAATTGCTATTTAAAATATTTTAAAATAAAATCATTCATAAAAGTCAGCCCTTTATCCATGAGTTTAATTGATAGATTAGTTGATTATACAGTTCTGTTATAGTTTATTTACTTACTTTTTTATATTTTAGAATCATATTTTTTTTTTTAAAATGTTGCCTCTCACTCTGCTAATGGAACATGCATTTCTTTCTCTTTTTTTTTCTCCCCTACATTTGCTTTTCATTTTCCTAGTAAATGAATGCTAATTTGTACTTGTGGCTAAACTGTGACTGTTGGGATTCTTGTAATGTTTGTACATAGCCTGTTTTTTATGTCCTGGATTTGCTGCATTCTTCCTAGGAAATAGTTTTTAAACAATTGAAATAAATAGTTTAGCAATTATTTTGCTGTATTTATTGTACGGACACTGCGTTATATGTGAAGTTTCAGTCAATTATTGCTATTTTTGTCCATACAGTTTGTTGTTAAATTAATGTCCTTGATTTCTATATATAAATTTGGTAGTTTGTTATAATAATGCATTTGTATAACTTTTCATTAAGAACAGAGAAATACTGTATTTGTGTAAATCAAGGGAGCCAATTAAGCCTGATCTGAAAAAGGGAGATTAATTTTAAAGTTTAGTCCCCTGATTACTTTTTTTTCAGTCTGTTTTAAAGAGTATTTATTATAAACCTTTTTCTTGCTTTAAGTCCAGTTACCAATCATTCTGAATAAACTGCAACTAACTACTCATAAGTTTGCTTCCAAGTAGTGTGTTCAACCGTTAACTTCATCAGTAAAATATTTGCATTTAAATGAAAATATTAATTGTTGCTAGTTGTGGCTATTGTATTTATTTTAAATAAATAATGAAAATACTTGTTGTAACTTTTGATGAATTTAATTTAAATTATAAATCATTTTGAAAGTTTCATAAATATCTTTGTATAAAATTAAACTTAAAGAAAAGTTAAATTTTAGACATGAAGTGTAGTGTAAATATATATTTTTTTCTTTCATGGAGTATTCCTGTTTTTAAAGTAGTTTACTGTGGTTATTTACTTTTTTTTAAAGTTAATTTATTTATAACTTAAAAGTACCTTAGATATTGTTACTGATTTATCTTAGGATAATCCACTCTGTGATTAAATTTGCATTCATAATTCCATAATGTGTTAATTACAGATGCCCCAGTAAATGTACCAATTTAAATAGCTTCAGACACACACATCAAAAACATGCATACATTTACACACACACACACAGACACACACACACACACACACACACACACACACACACACACATGCATGCACGCACGCACACACACACACACACACACACTCATAGACTTTCAGTAATGAAGTTGAATTATTAAAATGAGAATTTAAATAAATATTGGTGTACCCTAAAGGCCAGTGAACTCTGCTACAATAGACCATACATTAGACCAATAGTTCCCATCCTTTCTGTGGCCTTGATCACATTCAAATTTTCAGAACAGTGTGGTGGGCACCAATATTTTTCACAGCTTATTTTGTATTGGACGTTAAATAATATGCAGACAATCATATTTAATAATACATAATATGAATCTAGAACATCTTAGAGGTGATGTTAACATAATAGGTTTTCATTAAATTATTCAGCAGTTACTCTTCACTATTAGTAATACTGAGTGGATTTGCTCTTTTTAAAATTCTACCTTGAACAGTGGAAGATAAGTAGTTTTTATAAAATAAATATTGTAAACAGTTCTGATATATATATTTTTATAAAAGTATAATATTTGCTGAACTAATAGTCAAAATATATGTATTCTTCTTACTTCAATAAAAATACCAGTTATGGTAAATTAAAATACTCTTTATTGATACTTGTGTCCGGATTTCAATAATGTAACAAAATTTAAACACAAGTTGTATTGTTACTTCTGTCCGGATTTCAATAAACAAATATGACCAATGTTAAACACAAATTTTAATCATACACATTAATCAGTACTCAATGGAGAACAGGTATTATTAAACCACATGCATGTTATAATAAGTCAGTTTGATCATTCATTGCATTTGGAAGAGTAAAAAAGATATTCCTTCCAAAAAACAGTCATCCAGATTGGCATCTTTAAGTCAAGATCTGTATTTTGACTATATTGATTGTTGAAAACATGGCTTTACATAGATAAATGAAATCAGAATAAGATTTTCTTTTGCATGCTTCATTCTTCAACGTATAAAACCCTTTTCGGTCAAGAAGATTTCAAAACATTATTGCATATTGCACAAGATTTTAGAAGAATTTCATTTTGAATGCCCAAATCCTCCATTTCCTCCTCTTCTTTTCTTACTTGCACCAGCAGATTTTGAATGTGGATGACCAAGGATGACAGGTTAAAGTCACTGTCATAAATCACTTTCTTCATACTTTGGAAGTGTACAAGACACTTCGTCTTCATAAGTGACATCTACAAATTCAGTTTTGCTTAGAATAATTTGACAGAACCTGAAATGGGTTCTGAAAGTTGGATGGAACAATCTTACATCTGCACCATTTGTCTCATCTTGTTGTGGGTGCATGTAAATGCCTTGGTGGGTGCCATGGCACCTGTGGGCACCATATTTGGAAACCCTGCATTAGACTGTTACTTGTGTTAGTAGATTAGAACTAACTCTGTACCACGAATCTTTTGCCATGTGCACATTTATTATGCTAAAAAGATAAAAGGTGAAGATATGGAGGGAATGATGAACCAAAATAGACTGTTTCATAACATAGATCATTGTAAGAAATTTATTTAACCATTGGTGGATGAATGTAACAGTGAATGCTGTTTTCATGTGCTTAAGCCAAGGCCACAAATGACAATTTTGATCTGACACCAGACTGACAGGCAGATAGGAAGACAAAAGATTGACAGATATGGCTCTTCCTCAAGTAACATTCATTCATGCTTGAATAGGTGTAGGCAGTAAAGAAAGGACAGAGAGGCTGGTGAATGCACACATGACTTTACTAACTAACAAAAGGAACTAAATGATAGAACTAGAAGTCATTTGCTGCATACTTTCATTTGGCAAGATGTGGGTTTGCTTAGAATTGACATGTACATTGCAAGATAAATTTATTTCACTGAAAGTTATATTTACTAATACATGTGTATATATATATATATATTAGCCAGGTCAAAGCCTTTCTATTCTTAAAATATTACATATATAATTATAAATGTACATAAATGCAATATAACTTCAGACTGTCTTGATTAATATTATCATACATTTCGCTTTCGGTCAGCACTGTCATTGATTGTGTTCAAGTCTGTCATTGATTGTGTTCATGTCTGTCATTGATTGTGTTCATGTGTGTCATTGATTGTGTTTGTGTTCAAGTCTGTCATTGATTTTGTTTGTGTTCATGTCTGTCATTGATTTTGTTTGTGTTCATGTCTGCCATTGATTGTGTTTGTGTTCATGTCTGCCATTGATTGTGTTTGTGTTCATGTCTGTCATTAATTGTGTTAAGTCTGTCATTGATTGTGTTTGTGTTCAAGTCTGTCATTGATTGTGTTTGTGTTCATGTCTGCCATTGATTGTGTTTGTGTTCGTCTGTCATTGATTGTGTTTGTGTTCAAGTCTGTCATTGATTGTTTGTGGTCAGTCTGTTATTAATTGTGTTCATGTTCAAGTCTGCCATTGATCGTGTTCATATTCAAGTCTGCCATTGATTGTGTTCATGTCAAGCCTGTCATTGATTGTGTTCGTGTTCAAGTCTGCCATTGATTGTGTTCATGTTCAAATTTGCCATTGATTGTGTTTGTGTTCATGGTCAAGATATTATTAATTGTGTTCATGGTCAAGCTTACATTGATTGTGTTCATAGTCAGGCTTACAGTGATTGTGTTCATGGTCATGCTGTTATTAATTGTGTTCATAGTCAGGCTGTTATTGATTGTGCTCATGGTCAAGCTTACATTGATCGTGTTCATAGTCATGCTGTTATTGATTGTGTTCATAGTAAGGCTTACATTGACTGTGTTCATGGTCAAGGTTACATTGATTGTGTTCATGGTCAGGTTTTTATTGTTTGCATTCATGATCAGGCTGTTGATTGTGTTCATGGTCAGGCTTTTATTGATTGTGTTCATGGTCAGGCTTACATTGACTGTGTTCAAGGTCAAGCTTACATTGATTGTGTTCTTGGTCATGCTGTTTTTGATTGTGTTCATGGTCATGCTTACATTGATTGTGGTTGTGATCTGTTTGTTATTTATTGTTTTCATGGTCATCTCTTGTTGACTGTGTTTGTGGTCAAGTTGTTTATATTCATGGTTAGGCTGTAATTAATTGTGTTTTAGTCATGCTGTTATTGATTGTGTTTGTGTTGAAGTGTGCCATTGATTGTGTTTGTTATCAGGTGGTTGGTTATTGCTTGTGTTTTGGTCAGATTGTTATTGCTTGTGTTTATGGTCTGGGTGTCATTAATTGTAGTTTAATATTTAAGTTAGGTTGTTACTGATTGTGTTAGTGGTCAGATTGTTAATGATTCTAAAAGCATTTTCTGGTTTTTGGTGAAGATTCTCTTGGAACACTGGTTGTTGGACTTTCTGAACTGAAGGCAAGAACAAGTGCAGAATATTTCATTGTCTCATTATGTTGACTTGTGTAAGGTGGCATGCATGTTTCTTGCTTTCAATTTCCCAATTTCAAGTGTGTCACCATCAGTATCTTGAGAGCACTCTTAGTTATTTCTTGATGACATACATGCTGTACTTGACTAATCTTTGCTATGCTTAGTTAATCTCTGGTACTGGTAGGTTGGTGAAGAATTGTATAATTTTCAAAGTAGTATACATTTAATTAGCAGTTGAAAAAAATAAAGTTTATTTTTAGCCTTTAATTGGTATATGCCATCTACTTTGTTAAAGTTTTATGAACTCATCATTGATGATTTGTGTGTGTGTGTGTGTGTGTGTGTGTGTGTGCGTGCGTGCGTGCGTGCGTGCGTGTGTGTGTGTTAACTTCATGAAAAGTATTTAGCTCAAAGGCTGATTGCTGATTTGTTTAATGATTAAATGCAAATTGTTTGAATTTTCTTGAACTTTAAATGTTATCGGTTGAAATTGAGATAACCTTTTAGGTTTGTAAATTATATATGAATTATACCCCAACATTTAAAGAAATGGTGTTTATATATTTTATATTGGTCACATATGGAGTCATCAGTAAGCATCAAGATATGCAAGAAAAAGCATTTAAAGTTTAAAGAGTATTAAAGATTATCTTTACTTAGCATAATGTCAAGAATTGCTATGGTATTACTGTACTTAAGTAGTCAGTGATACTTAAAGCTAAGACCCATAAGGTAGCAAAATGCACCTTGACCAGCCTTTTCCATAATACTCTATGTTCTGACTGAATTAGAGAATTTATTATTTTAAAAATTGAGGCATACTGATGACTTCATTATAGTTGAAAATCAGAGCAACATTAAGTTATGCAACATTATCTCTCTATCTATTTATCTCTCTATCTATCTATCATTTATCTATCTATCTATCTATCTATATCTTTTATATTTATTTATATGTATTTTATTAAAGAAACCCAAAACACCTATCTTAATTTTGAGAATTGTTACTTTTTACTGTTTAAATTTAATCAGAGATTCCACCTACAATTTACTTAGTTGTTTTTAATTTCACATCATAGACAGGTCAATCTTTAGTAACAGATGATAGAACTCATACGTTTTTGAATCAGTTATGAAAGTTAGGAATATATCCTGTTCTGGTTTATTATAGCTATATTTTTTTAAAATTCATTATCAATCTCTGAATTGGTGGTGCACTTGATCCATGATGTTCCATGCTAAGTAAAATTAGAATTTCTCGGTTTGAAATTAGCAGTGTTGACCACATATATCAAAACTAATGGTGCCACTTAATCTTTCCAATCTTGTAGTTTTTCTCTGGGATTAAAGAAAGGCTATTCTACTTGTAGACTTGAAATGAGGTATTTAGGTATTTTGTAACATAAAGTAGATTTAGGGTTATAATAATTATTGGTCAAATCTGAGCTTGATTTGTCCTTAATTTATATTTGAGAATTCTTTTGCCAAATTTTGTCATCAGTATTTTTTGCCATAATTAGTCATCATATATTGGCTTTATTTGAACAAGCTCTGTCATTATTTCAGAACTTCCATTCAGTGTAATTTAGCATTATATTTGACCACAGTTTGTCATAATTGAGCTTTATTTAATAATTTGACATCACTTAGTTTCTTTTTAACAGCCGTGATTTGTCATAATTTCTAGTCTTTATTTCTTTGAAATATGTAATTATATATGAGCTTCCTTCTTTGATAATTTATCATGTCTTTGATTCTTTATGGCCTTAATATGCTATCAGTCTGGGCTTCCTTTTGCCACAATTTGTGATTATATATTGGCTTCATTGGACCGAGATGTACTCTCACATCTGGGCTTGCTTTCCTTTGCTATAATTTTTCACTATATTTGTTTTTTGCATTTGGCTGTAATTTGTCATATCTGGACTGTCTTTGACCATGATTTGTTATAGCTGTAGTTTTGCTGTATAATTTGTCATCATATCTTTATATGTCTTTTTACATAATTTGTTATCATACCTAGGCCTCACTTTTGCCATGTATGCCATGCATTCCTTAATATTTCTTCATTTTATTTGAACTTCCTTTGGATATAATATGTCAGTTGCCACATTTTATGATTTATCCTCATTTCTTGATTTCCTTTAGCTGTAAGTTGCTAACATATCTGAACTTCTTAATTTTCATTATATCTGGATTTCCTATCATCACAGTTTGTCATCATATACAAACTTCCTTCAATTTGCCATCTTCTCAGGGTTTCGTAATTCCTAATTTGTCATTATATCTTGTCTTCCTTTTGCCACTATTTGTCATCTTGTCAAACCATTATCTCATTCTAATTTGTCATCATGTCTGGGCTCCCTTTTGCCATAATTTGTCTTTTTTTTTTTTCATGTTCAGGCTATTTGCAGTCACTTGCAAATTTTAATCATATCCAGACAAGTGTGTTGCCATAATATAATTTACCATATGGTTTTAGTAGTGATCAAGACATTTCATCTGTAAAGCATTCTTTTGAAGATCATTGTACAAATCATATATGTTTCCATCTATCTAAGTAATATTTTTTTTTTGTTAGTAAAATGATATCTCCTTATTTTAATTGATATATTACTTTAGTTATATGAATAAACATATTTGGAATTATTGAGATTTAAAAGTACTAAAGAAGTGATCAAAATTTATTATTTACTTCGAGCAAACAAACTCAAATTAAGTACAAGTTGCATATAACTGAAGTTGCAAAGTAAGATATTGATGTATTAAAATAATATTTAGCACTATAACTTAATTTGAGTGTGATTTTATAGGATGGAAAGAAAATATTTTCTTTTCTTAAAATTGTTTAAATCATCACTTCAAACAGTTTTCCAGAAATTGTTACTAGATAAGAGGAATGAGATAGACATAGATATAAGAAAGTGCAAATCATTTACATGAACAGTTTTTGTGCCAAATTTTATGAATGTAGTAATGGTGAAACTTCAGTGAAAAGAATGTGAAACAGATTGAAAACTTAATGAAACACAAGAATGCATTTAAAACCCAAGGTATTTGTAAAGATGCTCTGTTCGACTTTTCTGAACTCTGCTGTACTGATATACTTTATACAAAATTCTTACAATGAGAACTTCAAGCAAGAGCAACTGAAAATGTTACAGATGAACATTTAAAAATATTTTTAAAATATCTTTTCTTTTAGAGTGATTTTGTCAGTAGTTTACTATTTGAGCAAAATCCATTTTGCTGAAGGAACATTTTTGTGTGCATTTTTTATTTATTTCCTGAGACTGCTTTTTATTTAATAACAAAAAATTAAGATTTAAATGATTGTTCTCATGTTGTAATTTTGAGCATTTAATATTATAGCTCATTGTAAGAGTAATGTATAGTTTGTCTGTATGATGTAAAGTTGTAGGCAGCCATTGTGAATATTTCTTTTTGTCTCATTATATTGACTCCTTGGTGAAATGTTGTAGACTGCCATTGTGAATATTTGTTTTTGTCTCATTAGATTGACTCCTTGGTGAAAAGTTGTAGACTGCCATTGTGAATGACTCATTAGATTGATGACTCCTTGGTGAAAAGTTGTAGAGTGCCATTGTGAATGTCTCATTAGATTGACTCCTTGGTGAAAAGTTGTAGACTGCCATTGTGAATGTCTCATTATATTGACTCCTTGGTGAAATGTTGCACAGTGTACACACTGTTTCAGCATGTGTGGCTGGATGTTTCAGGTTGTCTATATAATGTAATGTTTCACTTTGCCTCTGTGATTATTTCATGTTATACTCTATGGTGAAATATTTCTAGTGTTCTGTATAATGGAAATTTTATGTTTTTCTTCTGTGCCCGTATTTCAGTATTGATAACAAAAGCCACATTAGAAAATAGGTTTCTCATATTAATTAATATATATAGTATGGTTAGTTTAAGAGTTTTTTCTGCCGTGTCATTTTTCAGTGTTTATGGTATTAGAGAGAATTTTCTATATTAATCTTAATACTATAGTGGATTGTCCTATTCATTGGCAGTTTCTCATGCACTCAACATGATTCCTTTCCATGTCTTCATCATTCCTTGTGAAGAAACACTTCCAAGTGTTCATTTTCATGTCTTCATCACTTTTTGCAAAGAAACACTACCATGTGTCCATTTTTGTGTGATTTCTTATGATTTTGTGAAGAAACACTTCTCATTTCCATGTCTTCATCACTCCTTGTGAAGAAACACTTCCTTGTGTCTATTTCTGTCTTCTTTATTCCTTGTGAAAACCAGGAGCCAAGAATTAGAATAAAGAAATCGGGGGGGGGGGGGGGGGGGGGGAACTTGTCTACAATTGGGTTGTTGATTTCCCACTAGCTAGTGATGTCAGCCTAACAAATTCTCTGCTCTGTTTCAAATGTCACCCCCAAAGCGCGAAAAAGCAGAATGACCATTTCTTAGTCTCATTTTACCAAAATGAATTTTAGACTCTCATGAGGCAAGTCCCTGATTGGTCAATTTTAGATATATCATTTCTAAGCTTAGCATCAGCACTAGCTAATGCAATGCTCAACTCTCCCACAATGATGGATTGGAAGGTTGGCTGACTTATAATCTGTTTAACAGTCTTCTCTCTTAATCTTATCCCTCTTTCTCTCTTTCATACACATGAAAATCATTCAGATTAATCCACATACAACTATAAATTAATATAAATAAATTTTGTACAAGGAGATAGTTAAAGATGACTTCATTGTTACAGTCTGTGTCAGGAAGAAGATACCAAAATGATATTTCATTCATTTTGGCTGTTTGACAAAATATATCATGCTGCCTTAATGAGGGAAAGACTGCAGAATATTTAGGTTTATTATTTCAGTATTTGGTAGGATGTACACATATATAAAGTTGTTTTGAATACTAAAGAGCAGTGTGATGCTATGCCACCAAGTTAATGGTTATGATTATTATAATTATTTAATCAGCCATAACTAATTACAAGTGATGAAAATCTTAATTTATGTTATTAAAAATTCTCCAGATTACACCATTTGTCTCTCTCATTTGGCGGATTTTACGGGTGCTGTAAAGTTTTCTCTCTGAATATCCAGATATTTATAGATTGTTTATATTTTAAATTCTTTACAACCTTGTTACTGGTTTTTTTTTTTCTTTTAAAGCAATGAATCTCTTTGCAGTTTTAAAAAAGGGAATATAACATTATATAGAATAGCATCATATGATTCAGATTATAACTGCAATTTTTGATGTGTTTTAAGAAACAAATTATTATTCATTTCAGAAATATATTAGGGTTTTTTTGGTATGTTTTCAGGTTGCAGAAAGAAAAGGGTGATGGGAGTGTGTGATTCACATATTTGTTCAGAGCTGTATGTACTTTCAAGATTGATCTATTTCAAATTTCTCAACCAATCCATCATACTAAAACATTATAAATTATCTAAATAACTTTGAACGTTTGTCTTTTTATTTAATTTCCTCTAAAGGAAAAAAAATGCGTTGTGTTATTGAAGAGATTAAATTATGGCAATCATTGAATTGCTTCTGTGCAAGAGTATAACACCAAGAGACAATCATTTGAATGGGCTACCCTTTGTTCACTTAATTGCACAGGATGTGAAACAGAGCAGTTGTTCAGCTGTGTCCAGATGCTTGCTGAACAATGATTTTACTTTATCATCTTAGTTCTGAACAGAGTCTTTCTTGCATGTGCAGCTCGTTACCTTTGTCTTTTTTCACCTTTTTCTCTTCAGAGGATGTGTGCTGAAGAAAAGCATACAAAATGGGCTTAACTGCTTTCCATTGGTCATATGTTTAACATCTTACTCTTATATACAAGTGCCAGTAGGAATCAGAGTGTGGCTACAATGGAAATAAAAAGGGATGGGAGCAAGGATAGGGACATTGGTGAAAAAGGCCTGCTGTCAGGGTCTCTCACCATACCCAAGTCTAGCTCTTTTTCACCAAAAGTGGCCAGACCCAAACTGCCAGCCTGTGCTGGCAGCCGCTCTCCTTCCCGTTCCAAGACAGATCCTGGCCGTGAAGAGATAAAAGCCATCCTGGAAGACATCAAGAATCTAAAAAAAATTGACTTTAAGACCTTCATTCGTCCTCGTAATATATCTAGTCAGCACCACCACCAGCAGCATCCAGGGGGATATGCCACATTGCCTTACAAGTCCCAGTCCACGACCACATCCCCAAACCAATCTCCACGAATTGGGTCACCAACTGTCGATGACCCTCGATTCACACGGGACCGTTCACGCAGTCTGAAAATGCTTACTGATCGACTCAAAAACAAAAGTGGTAAGCTTTTAGGGGAACAAGCTCTAGTTCGAGGACAAAATGAGCCTAGCGAGCAAGGAGAATTCCGTGAAGGTTCTGTTCCACCTGATTTTCTGCATGTGCGGCATATGCCTAGCCCAGATAGATGTTCAGTGGAACGAGTTGTTGAAGAAGAAGAGGAGATGCCTGAATCTCATGAACCAAGTAATGATGACAGCAGAGACAAACATGGGAGTGAAATGTTTGTGTCTCAGCACAGTGATGATAGCGTTGATATACCTGAGCAGCGTTACCTGAATAGTCGTGAGCATACACCAGATAGTGATACTGGTTTAGCTATGAGAGCAAAGTCCCCTGAAAGTGACTATGCATTGAAAATGCCTGATGAAGATGATGATGAACACTCTGCTCAGTCCAAGATTTCCTTGCAAGAACGAATTGCTGAAGATGAAGGTGTGAGTGAGATCTCAGATGCACCCCGCCCTGCGACAAGCACCCACACATACCATCCAACAATAGGTCGCAATAAAGAGTTTTTGAAGCTTGTTGCAACTGTTCCCTACCCTCAGCGAAGGACAGGGATAACAACAATAAAAACAGTGGGTCGGGTTCAAGCCATATATGGAAAATCCTCCTCAGAAGAAGGTCCTTCAAGGACTTCAGAAGATGTAAATGCCAAGCCTCGCGTGCAGAGACGCAGTCAGGAGGGTCCTGGTGGAAGCCAAAAGGTAATATTAAACTCTTATTTATTAGATGATTCTTGATGATGATGATTTTGATATTATTAATAAATAATATTGACATTTGATGAGAAAAGTGAAAAAGAAACATGCTCTTCCATTATGTTACATGTTATAGTATTATATTACTTGTGGTCCACATTACTAGTATAACCAAGGTCACATATGCAGTGGATTGTGAATTTCAAACTTTTATTTTTTTCAATCACATTTGAGTTGTGGGGTGGAATTCAGTCATGCCTAATCAGTCGTAAACCATATTGAGTGTAATGGGATTAAATGAAAATAATTCCTATATGCTCTACTGCATAAACACTTACCAGAAATAATCTTTAGAGTCTTAAAATATGTTTGTTTTTCCATTTTTAACTAAATTGCACCATGCATAATAAATTTTGCCCTGCAAAACAAAAAAAAATTACACTAGGTTCAGCAATAAAATAAATAATTCCTTATGCTGTTAGTTTCTTTCCAGAAGTTGTGTTTTCCAGATCTAATCTGTATCAATTAACTAATTAAGACTGAGATATTGGTCTCTTGATGAACATTTTTAATTAAATATCTGTTAGGTGTGCAGACTTGATATTTGTGCCTTTAAATAATAACATTTTTCTTATACAGATACCCCAGAGCAATTAAATGTCTCAACCAGCATCAACAGTCTGTGGTGTTATTATTTTTAAAAACTGTGTTAATAATTCTATATTTCTTACGGAAATTATCCCTGCAATGAAATGATAAACATTATCTTATTTTATAGATTTAATAATTTGGCACTTTTGCATTCACGTATTTCATATTTCTCCACTTCATGTTCCAATATATTCAGTTTGATTAGTTGATATTTTTCCTTCTTTGAAGACTCATATTTCTTGAGTTACAAATTATGCGTTATTGCCTCTTTGCCAGGTGATTATGATGTACTTCTGTTTAGAATAATATTAGGAGATTTCACAAATACTGACTTATATATATAATTTTTTTTGTGTTTGGCTTTTATGACTGCCCTTCATATTATCATTATTAGGTATAAATATGATTTGATTTGATTTGATTTCTTTGATAAGATTACTACTACATATATATATTTAAACTATTGTATTAAGTATAACCACCTTGTATTTCTTGGGCTCTTGTAATTTTCAGTTATATTTTTTATGTCAATGCTTCTAGCAATCTCCTCGCTTCACTACTCACCCACCCCACAAAAAAGCATCACACAGAGAAGAAGGTTCAGTGGACAGCAATGGGTTTGCTCCCCTGAAGATGTCTTCTGGGGATAGCGAAGACGAGAACAGGCAGCAGTCTCAGACGTCACTAGCTGACTCCCAACTTACGTCTGAGGGTCCAGAGTCACTCACATATCAGGATGTTGTGGAGAGTGTTGTTGCTGGCCAGGCAACTGATCCTTCTGATCTTGACAAACAAGATCGGAAGAATGGCAAGGTTAGTAAACAGAAGTCACGCTCTGATCCAAATGGGGATCGCTCTCGGGAGAGCCTGGATTTTGCACCTTCTATGGATTCCAACCAGTCTCATAGTGCACCTATGTTGGTTAAAGATAACGATGATTTAGCCATTGATGATGGTTTTCAGATCCAAGTGTCTAAATCAGATGAAACTCTATCACGGCCGGGTCATGATCCTCATGATGAAAGTGGGGGAGAACGCACATCTGATGAAGATGACCACATAGAGAGAGAAAATGAAACTGGTAATGAGAGTAGTGACCTTTTCACTCCCCCAGCGAATACCACCAGCATACCTTTTAGTTCTTCACCCCCTACCCCTGTCAGCCAATCACCCACAAATACATTAGAACGTCCACAGAACACACAGGCACATCATACTCATCTTTTGAGCGTTCCTTCTTCCTCATCATCCACGCGGAAACCCATTGCAAGATCAGCAAGTTCTGCGAGTGTCTTGCAGAGCCAGAGAAAACACATGGCAAGTGGACGCAATGGGGATCGTGATGGTCCCCGAAAATTCAGCATCACCACAGATGAAGCTTTGTCACCCTCTCGCTCTGCTAGCCATTTAATACCAGACTTTTTTCCCCTAGGAGAATCTGGTGTGGCTACCAGCATGCCTGCCGTGTGGAAGGATCGTCTTTCAAGCACTGAGTCACCTGAGCGTGAACCAGGTTTCATTAAGGTGAGTTATTATGCGATGAATGGTTGAAAGATAAAATTGCTGGCATGGATAGTTTGAAAAAATATTGTGCATTGCTACTGATTATACAGGAAAACAGATTCTTGGTAGGTTTTTGTGCCCATATTATGAGTCAATTTATTTGTTTGAAGTCAATATGAAGTGCTTTTATAAATTTTCCTTTGTGAAATGTTGTTTTAAAGAGTTTACCAGATCAAAATCTAATTTTAATTAATTGTAGATTTTGTTGCTTATTCTTTTATTCTTAATCCAGTCCACTGATTTTCTAACCCTTTAATGATGTCTGTTCTTGATAGTCTCTGATGCAAGATTCTTGCAGTTCAGGATAGTCATCAGACCACTAATACTGAGAAATTTTCAATTTTTATAAGGCATCTACTTTTTAATCTATCTTAAAAGGTGTCAGTTTGTTGTAATATTCATTTGATAGCACAGCACCTCAGTTAACATTTTAATAATTATTACAATACTAATGATAAAAATACCAAAACTCAACAGAACATTGTGATTATTTATCCATAAACTGCTAAATCATCATTGTCAAATCAGACTTATGTTCTTGTTGTGCTCTGTAATAGTTTTTAAATGTAAAACATGTCATTTAAAAACCCATTTTGGTAATGATAAACTATTTAAGATCTTCACTTTATCATTACTTTGCATTAACAATTAAACATACTGAAAATGCAAATGTGTGATGTGAATTTTTTTTAATATAAAATAAACTGTAATTCACTGCTTTGAACAAAATAATTAATAATAAAATGGGCCGAAATACATGTGAATGTTTATCACTAAACTGTCCTTATCACCTAAAAAAGAAAAATACCTTCAGCATTTATTTTTCTTTCTTTTAAAAAAACAAACATCAACCAAGAAAAACAACAAAACACAATCATTTATGTCTGTTAATACAAAGAGATATAATCAATAAAACCAATAATGAAATGTCAGAGAAGAATGTTGAACCGGTTTAAACCCAATGCAGTGCAGGACAGGTCTAAAAGGAGGAAAATTTGAAGAAAAAAAAATCTTCCACCTTCACTGAACAGTATATATAATTTATTACTAATAAAGCTAATTTTTACTTTGTCATTAAATAACAGTATAAATCTTGGATATGAATATATATATAATGATGACATTCATAGATAGATATCTTTGATTTAACTGAAATGGCACTAAAGTGTCATAACTTCACTGATGATCTGTGTCACAGGAAATGAGGGACCGAAATTATATTTTATTTCATTTCATAAAAAAAAACCGCTAACAAAACTAATTGAAGTAATCCGAGTTTTGTTATTTTACATATGTAGCATGTAACTTCCAGTAACGGTCACCTAAGATCTCTTTAGTAGACAGACGTTTGTGACGCAGTGTGTGTTAATTATCATGTCATATTGAATATATATATTAGTTTATGAAAGATATGTATATTAAATAAATTGGGACAACTGCGCAATACCGTCACATGTTGTTGACGAGTGAAATGGCCAGTGCGCATTAGAATTGACCACAGAAAAGCGTGCATCACGATTACCACTATATATCCAAGGCAAAATCATGTCACAGGACATAGCTTCTGGAAGTTTTGGAAGCCTTCAGTGAGAGCTATATAAGAGGCAAAATGAAGACTTTATTCTCAATGTTGAAAACGTCGATTCGTCTGAAGCCAGTCTAACTTCACGTATGAATTATCTCATGTACAGAGATTTCATAAAGGAAAGCTGCAAAGATCTCTTTCCATCCGTTTTCCATCCGTCTGATGCCATATATTGAGTAACGAGGCAAAATTACTCAGTATAACTTTTGGCAAAGTGGAAAGTTCACTGTCCAAGAAAAACCCGATGCATGCGACGCTGGTTGTATGCAGTTAACGACACGAGGGACCAACTTGTTCTCCCCCCTGTCTGAGAGTTCGGTTGGACAGATCTATCCCGCTAATTGAGAGGCTAGCACCGAGATTTCTTACAGACATCCGGATTTCTACACTCAATGTAATGCGACGACACATCCCACTGGACGACTCCACCCGATAATGCTAAACGTCGTTGGGATGTCCGTTTCCACGACAACCGGTACAACGATAATTATCGAGGCTGACAACAGTCAGCTAAATTTCAGATTTCTCCCCAGTGATAATCTGAAAGTGGTGCCTAGATTCTGCAGAATCTTCACCTGTAATGCGACGCCTCAATTGCGTCCCGTCTTCACTTTGAAGTGCCGCTTATAAGTGACGTGTGAGCTTACGTCATCTCCTTGGAACTCTGACATTAATAGTGAGTAATCATTAGCACGGCTAACGCGCACATACTTAAGTCTAGGACTCTTAAGAAAATGAACACTATTATATCATTTGCAAAATAAGAACTCTAATGTTAAAAGTAATGCTTATTTTACATGTCAACTATTGTTAAAGCGGCCACATTTGCCGCATAAGAATTGTGTAATTAATCTTTATTTTATATTTTGAATTTCATCATTTTCATCTCCCCTTATTTCCCACAGAGTGTATGACATTGGAAAGTTGAATGAATGATTAATCACTGTGCGAAAGAGTAGTGCCCCTTTTAAATCAGGAAATAAATAACCTGATTTAAACATCTTTCAACTCTCTTGTTATTCATAATTTTTGAGAGGGACGAAAGAATTTGTACTATTGTTTTGCACCGTTCGTCTGTTCGTCCATTTATTCACATTTATGATACACACTCACAACACACACCGCCAATAAAACGTTCCTTGGCATGACATTAATAAATTGGACCCCATCCAAACATCAATGGTGTATGTCATGTGTGTCTATGTAACAACTTGACGCGACGTAGTACTGGCACACGTCACGGGCTTTTCTTGGAGGTGCACCGGAGCAGGCCAAAAATAGACTTCACCCCTTGCATCTCTAACTTCAGCTCGGGTCGGCTTGTAACGAGCCATCCCGTTTTGTGACATCTGGTGACCACTGACCGTGATCTGACAAGGTAAATTGTGTTGTTGTAAGAAAGTGTCATCTCTTTCCTGCTTTTCTATCTCATCACCATTATGCATTGTTTATTGCATGTTAGGGCTTTGCTATTGAGACTTAGGTGAACTGGATTTTGATAAGACTTATTATTGTGTTGAAATAAGTTTTATAATCTTTACGCTATTATCGTTAACGCGTACCGACTCGTGTTTAGACGTACATAGATCGATATTTTGTACGCTACACTAGCAACTGTTGTTTTGCTAATTTTGCTAACTTTGCAAATTTCCGATTAGGATTTCTTTTACTCGTGTTTGTAAAAATCCTAATCACGTGGTGGCTGGTGTTCATACGCACACCATTGCACCACTGTGACTGACAGAGGTCAAAATCCCGCGAATATTCTAAGTCACTTTAGCCACACTCGTGATAACTAGCAATTTTAAAAATGGCCGAGCTAGTAAACATAAAGAAAGAACTCATGGCTATGGGTAGAGAATTCGGTTATGAAAAAGCCGACTTAAAGAAATACGTGGATGAGGAGATAGCTAAATGGTATGTTGCGAAAGAAAATGAGGCGAAAGAGGCTAGAGAGCTAGAAGAAAAAAGAGCGAAAGAGGCTATAGAGCTAGAAGATAAGAGACAGTTAGCTAAACAGCTAGAGATGAAAGACCTGAGAGAGCTAGAGGAGAAAAGAGCGAAAGAGGCGAGAGATCTTAAAGAGAAAGAAATCCAAGATATGAGAGAAATAGAGTTATTAAAGATTCAGTCTGCTAGGGATTTAGAAGATAAAAGGCAGGAAGTAGAAGAGAAAAAGCTTAAGTTAAAAGCTAGAGCACATCAGGAACAGCTTGAATTAGCTAAGCAAGAGGTAACAGCTAGAGAGAAGTTGTTAGATGGGACTGCTAAGCAACAGGCCGAATTAAATAAACCCCGTACACGGCTAGCTTTCTTTAACCCTGAAGTCGAGACGATTGACGAGTTTTTGACACGCTTTGACAGTTTCATTGCCAACTTTAATTACACTGACATTGAAAAGAAACAACAACTCGGTCAAATACTTCAAGGTGAAAGCTCGCGCGCATTTACTGATCTAACGCGCGATCCCGCTATTACTTATGCAGATCTCAAAACGGGTTTGATGCGTACTTTTCAATGTACAGCAGAAGGCTTTCGAAAAATGTTTAGGAGAGCCATACCTAAAGCAAATGACACCATGCAAGCCTTCGGTACCCGGTTACGCCATTATCTTGATAGATGGATTGATTTGACAGACATCCGGAAGACATATGAGGGCCTATTTGATTTGATATTAAGAGATCAATTTCTCCATATTGCTCCGCCTGCAATGACGACATATTTGCAGCGAAATCCCCCGACTAACTTCTGTGATATGTTGAAGCTAGCAGACACGTATAATGATTACCCTGATCCGGTAATTACGAGGAGTGCGCCACGCCCTCCTCTTACAAATCGGCAGAAGTATACACCGAAACCGAACCGACCAATGACGAAATCGGAAAAACCCGAACCGGTACAACGGACATATACTAAGTCACAAGACGTACGACGTCACACACGTGACTCCCCACCTATGACATGTTACACTTGCAAAGGGAAGGGGCATAGTTCTCAGAACTGTCCCAGTCCACGTGATGTAAAGGTATGCACCACAGGTGCAACTCTAAAGACCCAACAGGCTACAGTAAACGGAAAAAGAGTCAAAATACTGGTCGATACAGGCGCGTCCATAAGCTGCATAAATGCTAAACTTGTACGCCCTGAACAGTATCTAAGAGGTAGTGTCCGCATTCGATGTGTTATGGGACACCTTAGTACATGTCCAAGAGCCACTGTACATGTTACGTCATCCGTATTTTCCGGTACAGTCACCGCCGCAGTAATAAGAGACATGCAGTTCGGATTCATACTATCACCCGGGCAGTGTGACGCACACACTGATGGCATCTATCCTGTTCTCCCCGTAACCACTAGAGCACAACGGGAACGTAGTAAACAAGGACCCCCAGCTCTAAAGATAGTCGAGAATACATTCCCGCAGTTGACCCCAAGTCAACTCAGTCACCTGCAGCAGGAGGACAAAAGCTTGTCCTCAATGCTAAAGCTGGCACGGAAAAACACTATTACGTCCAGCAAGTACGCGACAATTACGTATTTCCTGAAGGACGGACTAGCGTTTCGGCGCACCGACTTTAAGGAAAATGATACCAGAAGCACCACGTGTTTATTTACCCCTACACCACTCAGACAGCTGATTCTTAGTTTTGCACACGACTCAATCATGTCCGGACATCAGGGCGCACGTCGCACTGAACAACGGATTCGTGAAGACTTCTTTTGGCCAGGCCTGAGTAGGGATGTTCGCTCGTACGTTCGTACATGTACGCAGTGTCAACAACATATCGACCGAGGGCGTGTCAGTCGAGTTCCCCTCGAGATAGTACCAACAGTAGAGGAACCATTCCTAAAAGTCGCAGTAGACATTATTGGCCCAATCATTCCCGCGGCCGAAGGAGGATATCGCTATATCCTAACAATCGTGGATTTTGCAACACGATATCCAGAAGCAGTCGCATTAAAGGGCATCACAGCAATCGAAGTCGCAGACGCTTTAATAGACGTATTTTCTCGCACGGGCGTTCCCCGAGAGATATTGAGTGACCAGGGCACTCAATTCACCTCAGCAATGATGGCTGAAACAATGCGTCTACTGGCGTGTAAACAGTTGTTCTCATCACCATATCACGCTCAGTCTAATGGTGCCGTTGAACGTTTCAACGGTACAATAAAGAAAATGTTAATTAAAATGGCCTCGGAACAACCCGACCAGTGGCCGCGTTTTCTAGCACCATTACTCTTCGCGTATCGCAAACTCCCACAAGAGAGTACGGGCTATTCACCGTTCCAACTACTATACGGCAGACAACCTCGTGGTCCCCTTAAGCTAATAAAAGAAACATGGGTCAAGGGAGACACTGTGACCGATGGTAAAGATGTTCACACGTACGTAGCCGAACTACGTCAACGTCTGACCGAGACATGTCACTTAGCACAGGAAAACATTCGCGAAAAACAACCCCGATACAAGCGAAATTTTGACCGTACTGCTGTGGAACGTGACCTCGAACCAGGTCAGCTCGTGTTACTCTTGCGGCCCACCCATAACAACCGCATGCAAATGCACTGGCGTGGACCCTACCGCGTTATTAAGCGTGTGAAGCAGAACGATTATAGCATACAGATAGGAAATAAGCAGAAAACCTACCACATAAATATGCTAAAGCGTTACTACGAACGCAGCGACGAACAGATACAAAACGTGAATGTCGCACTGATACAATTGGAAGACTCCAATTTCAGAACAGACATGATGTCCGCCGAAACCCAGCCTAACCCCGCAGTTACAGTCGATCAAGTCGAGATTGACTCGAACTTAACTGTCGAACAGCGCGACGCAATGTCAAAGCTCTTACACAGACACGCGCGCATATTCACCGACCAACCGGGCCACTCAGATTTGGTTGAACACCGCATCAAACTTTTAAGTGACAAACCGATACGCTTAAAACAGTACCCACAGAAATATGAGAGCACAAAGTACATAGCAGAACAGGTGCGTGAAATGCAAAAACAGGGCGTGATTGAACAGTCAATCTCCCCATATTCATCACCGGTCGTCTTAGTTAAAAAGAAAGACGGTACGCTTCGTTTTTGTGTGGACTACAGACAGTTAAATGAGATAACTGAATTCGATGCGGAACCTATTCCAAATCAGGACGAATTATTCGCAAAACTAACTAAGGCACATTACTTTTCGAAGTTTGACATGTGCAAAGGGTACTGGCAACTGTCAGTTGCTATTGACGACAGACCAAAAACAGCCTTTCCAACCCCGCTAGGCTTATTTCAGTTTTGCCGACTACCGTTCGGACTAGCGAACGCACCCGCAACATTCGCGCGCTTCATGCGAAAATTACCGTTAGAGAGCGTTAACGCATTGAATTTCTTTGATGACATACTGGTAGCAACAGGAACATGGGACCAACATTTATCCTCAGTGGGTGGTCTACTTGATATTCTCGAGCGCCATAAATTGACCGTGAAACCCACCAAAGTACGCGCGGGCTTTCGAGAGATTGAATTTCTTGGCCATATCATAAGTGACGGACAAATAGGCCCAAATCTAGACTTAACTGCAGCCATTCGTGACATGACCTTACCGACTACAAAGAAACAGGTCAGGGCAGTTTTGGGGCTAGTGGGGTACTACCGAAAGTTTGTCCCAAACTTCAGTACGCTTCTTAAACCACTGACGGACTTAACTGGGAACAAACAACCCACGAAAATACGATGGACGGCAGAGTGTAGCACCGCCCTCGAAAAAGTGAAGGACATCTTGACCAGTAAACCCGTCCTACAGTTACCAGACTTTGACAAGAGATTTATTGTCAGGACCGACGCATCAGACGAAGGCCTCGGTGCCATACTTCTCCAAGAGACAGATGACGAATACCTACCGGTAGCATACGCGTCTAAGAAACTGTTAGATCGTGAGACACGGTATTCTACGATTGAAAAAGAGTGCTTAGCAATCGTATGGGCACTCAAGAAATTTAGTGCATATCTGTACTCTAAACCATTCATCCTGCAGTGCGATCATAAGCCGCTTACATATCTGCGCACTAGCATGTACGATAACGCTAGGCTAACTAGATGGACACTCCTGCTACAGGAGTATAGCTTCGTTGTCGAACACATCGCGGGCCGAGAAAATTCGGGTGCCGACGCATTATCCCGGCATGCCATAACCGCGATATAAACAAGAGAGAGGATAGTCTCTCCACAGATGCGCATATAATTCCTGTGGGGACTATCGTGTGAAATAAAATTTTTTTGTTCCTATTTGATTTCCACTCTGTGAGCTCCAATCAATTTTAAGAAGGGGGTTGTCACAGGAAATGAGGGACCGAAATTATATTTTATTTCATTTCATAAAAAAAAACCGCTAACAAAACTAATTGAAGTAATCCGAGTTTTGTTATTTTACATATGTAGCATGTAACTTCCAGTAACGGTCACCTAAGATCTCTTTAGTAGACAGACGTTTGTGACGCAGTGTGTGTTAATTATCATGTCATATTGAATATATATATTAGTTTATGAAAGATATGTATATTAAATAAATTGGGACAACTGCGCAATACCGTCACATGTTGTTGACGAGTGAAATGGCCAGTGCGCATTAGAATTGACCACAGAAAAGCGTGCATCACGATTACCACTATATATCCAAGGCAAAATCATGTCACAGGACATAGCTTCTGGAAGTTTTGGAAGCCTTCAGTGAGAGCTATATAAGAGGCAAAATGAAGACTTTATTCTCAATGTTGAAAACGTCGATTCGTCTGAAGCCAGTCTAACTTCACGTATGAATTATCTCATGTACAGAGATTTCATAAAGGAAAGCTGCAAAGATCTCTTTCCATCCGTTTTCCATCCGTCTGATGCCATATATTGAGTAACGAGGCAAAATTACTCAGTATAACTTTTGGCAAAGTGGAAAGTTCACTGTCCAAGAAAAACCCGATGCATGCGACGCTGGTTGTATGCAGTTAACGACACGAGGGACCAACTTGTTCTCCCCCCTGTCTGAGAGTTCGGTTGGACAGATCTATCCCGCTAATTGAGAGGCTAGCACCGAGATTTCTTACAGACATCCGGATTTCTACACTCAATGTAATGCGACGACACATCCCACTGGACGACTCCACCCGATAATGCTAAACGTCGTTGGGATGTCCGTTTCCACGACAACCGGTACAACGATAATTATCGAGGCTGACAACAGTCAGCTAAATTTCAGATTTCTCCCCAGTGATAATCTGAAAGTGGTGCCTAGATTCTGCAGAATCTTCACCTGTAATGCGACGCCTCAATTGCGTCCCGTCTTCACTTTGAAGTGCCGCTTATAAGTGACGTGTGAGCTTACGTCATCTCCTTGGAACTCTGACATTAATAGTGAGTAATCATTAGCACGGCTAACGCGCACATACTTAAGTCTAGGACTCTTAAGAAAATGAACACTATTATATCATTTGCAAAATAAGAACTCTAATGTTAAAAGTAATGCTTATTTTACATGTCAACTATTGTTAAAGCGGCCACATTTGCCGCATAAGAATTGTGTAATTAATCTTTATTTTATATTTTGAATTTCATCATTTTCATCTCCCCTTATTTCCCACAGAGTGTATGACATTGGAAAGTTGAATGAATGATTAATCACTGTGCGAAAGAGTAGTGCCCCTTTTAAATCAGGAAATAAATAACCTGATTTAAACATCTTTCAACTCTCTTGTTATTCATAATTTTTGAGAGGGACGAAAGAATTTGTACTATTGTTTTGCACCGTTCGTCTGTTCGTCCATTTATTCACATTTATGATACACACTCACAACACACACCGCCAATAAAACGTTCCTTGGCATGACATTAATAAATTGGACCCCATCCAAACATCAATGGTGTATGTCATGTGTGTCTATGTAACAACTTGACGCGACGTAGTACTGGCACACGTCACGGGCTTTTCTTGGAGGTGCACCGGAGCAGGCCAAAAATAGACTTCACCCCTTGCATCTCTAACTTCAGCTCGGGTCGGCTTGTAACGAGCCATCCCGTTTTGTGACATCTGGTGACCACTGACCGTGATCTGACAAGGTAAATTGTGTTGTTGTAAGAAAGTGTCATCTCTTTCCTGCTTTTCTATCTCATCACCATTATGCATTGTTTATTGCATGTTAGGGCTTTGCTATTGAGACTTAGGTGAACTGGATTTTGATAAGACTTATTATTGTGTTGAAATAAGTTTTATAATCTTTACGCTATTATCGTTAACGCGTACCGACTCGTGTTTAGACGTACATAGATCGATATTTTGTACGCTACACTAGCAACTGTTGTTTTGCTAATTTTGCTAACTTTGCAAATTTCCGATTAGGATTTCTTTTACTCGTGTTTGTAAAAATCCTAATCACGTGGTGGCTGGTGTTCATACGCACACCATTGCACCACTGTGACTGACAGAGGTCAAAATCCCGCGAATATTCTAAGTCACTTTAGCCACACTCGTGATAACTAGCAATTTTAAAAATGGCCGAGCTAGTAAACATAAAGAAAGAACTCATGGCTATGGGTAGAGAATTCGGTTATGAAAAAGCCGACTTAAAGAAATACGTGGATGAGGAGATAGCTAAATGGTATGTTGCGAAAGAAAATGAGGCGAAAGAGGCTAGAGAGCTAGAAGAAAAAAGAGCGAAAGAGGCTATAGAGCTAGAAGATAAGAGACAGTTAGCTAAACAGCTAGAGATGAAAGACCTGAGAGAGCTAGAGGAGAAAAGAGCGAAAGAGGCGAGAGATCTTAAAGAGAAAGAAATCCAAGATATGAGAGAAATAGAGTTATTAAAGATTCAGTCTGCTAGGGATTTAGAAGATAAAAGGCAGGAAGTAGAAGAGAAAAAGCTTAAGTTAAAAGCTAGAGCACATCAGGAACAGCTTGAATTAGCTAAGCAAGAGGTAACAGCTAGAGAGAAGTTGTTAGATGGGACTGCTAAGCAACAGGCCGAATTAAATAAACCCCGTACACGGCTAGCTTTCTTTAACCCTGAAGTCGAGACGATTGACGAGTTTTTGACACGCTTTGACAGTTTCATTGCCAACTTTAATTACACTGACATTGAAAAGAAACAACAACTCGGTCAAATACTTCAAGGTGAAAGCTCGCGCGCATTTACTGATCTAACGCGCGATCCCGCTATTACTTATGCAGATCTCAAAACGGGTTTGATGCGTACTTTTCAATGTACAGCAGAAGGCTTTCGAAAAATGTTTAGGAGAGCCATACCTAAAGCAAATGACACCATGCAAGCCTTCGGTACCCGGTTACGCCATTATCTTGATAGATGGATTGATTTGACAGACATCCGGAAGACATATGAGGGCCTATTTGATTTGATATTAAGAGATCAATTTCTCCATATTGCTCCGCCTGCAATGACGACATATTTGCAGCGAAATCCCCCGACTAACTTCTGTGATATGTTGAAGCTAGCAGACACGTATAATGATTACCCTGATCCGGTAATTACGAGGAGTGCGCCACGCCCTCCTCTTACAAATCGGCAGAAGTATACACCGAAACCGAACCGACCAATGACGAAATCGGAAAAACCCGAACCGGTACAACGGACATATACTAAGTCACAAGACGTACGACGTCACACACGTGACTCCCCACCTATGACATGTTACACTTGCAAAGGGAAGGGGCATAGTTCTCAGAACTGTCCCAGTCCACGTGATGTAAAGGTATGCACCACAGGTGCAACTCTAAAGACCCAACAGGCTACAGTAAACGGAAAAAGAGTCAAAATACTGGTCGATACAGGCGCGTCCATAAGCTGCATAAATGCTAAACTTGTACGCCCTGAACAGTATCTAAGAGGTAGTGTCCGCATTCGATGTGTTATGGGACACCTTAGTACATGTCCAAGAGCCACTGTACATGTTACGTCATCCGTATTTTCCGGTACAGTCACCGCCGCAGTAATAAGAGACATGCAGTTCGGATTCATACTATCACCCGGGCAGTGTGACGCACACACTGATGGCATCTATCCTGTTCTCCCCGTAACCACTAGAGCACAACGGGAACGTAGTAAACAAGGACCCCCAGCTCTAAAGATAGTCGAGAATACATTCCCGCAGTTGACCCCAAGTCAACTCAGTCACCTGCAGCAGGAGGACAAAAGCTTGTCCTCAATGCTAAAGCTGGCACGGAAAAACACTATTACGTCCAGCAAGTACGCGACAATTACGTATTTCCTGAAGGACGGACTAGCGTTTCGGCGCACCGACTTTAAGGAAAATGATACCAGAAGCACCACGTGTTTATTTACCCCTACACCACTCAGACAGCTGATTCTTAGTTTTGCACACGACTCAATCATGTCCGGACATCAGGGCGCACGTCGCACTGAACAACGGATTCGTGAAGACTTCTTTTGGCCAGGCCTGAGTAGGGATGTTCGCTCGTACGTTCGTACATGTACGCAGTGTCAACAACATATCGACCGAGGGCGTGTCAGTCGAGTTCCCCTCGAGATAGTACCAACAGTAGAGGAACCATTCCTAAAAGTCGCAGTAGACATTATTGGCCCAATCATTCCCGCGGCCGAAGGAGGATATCGCTATATCCTAACAATCGTGGATTTTGCAACACGATATCCAGAAGCAGTCGCATTAAAGGGCATCACAGCAATCGAAGTCGCAGACGCTTTAATAGACGTATTTTCTCGCACGGGCGTTCCCCGAGAGATATTGAGTGACCAGGGCACTCAATTCACCTCAGCAATGATGGCTGAAACAATGCGTCTACTGGCGTGTAAACAGTTGTTCTCATCACCATATCACGCTCAGTCTAATGGTGCCGTTGAACGTTTCAACGGTACAATAAAGAAAATGTTAATTAAAATGGCCTCGGAACAACCCGACCAGTGGCCGCGTTTTCTAGCACCATTACTCTTCGCGTATCGCAAACTCCCACAAGAGAGTACGGGCTATTCACCGTTCCAACTACTATACGGCAGACAACCTCGTGGTCCCCTTAAGCTAATAAAAGAAACATGGGTCAAGGGAGACACTGTGACCGATGGTAAAGATGTTCACACGTACGTAGCCGAACTACGTCAACGTCTGACCGAGACATGTCACTTAGCACAGGAAAACATTCGCGAAAAACAACCCCGATACAAGCGAAATTTTGACCGTACTGCTGTGGAACGTGACCTCGAACCAGGTCAGCTCGTGTTACTCTTGCGGCCCACCCATAACAACCGCATGCAAATGCACTGGCGTGGACCCTACCGCGTTATTAAGCGTGTGAAGCAGAACGATTATAGCATACAGATAGGAAATAAGCAGAAAACCTACCACATAAATATGCTAAAGCGTTACTACGAACGCAGCGACGAACAGATACAAAACGTGAATGTCGCACTGATACAATTGGAAGACTCCAATTTCAGAACAGACATGATGTCCGCCGAAACCCAGCCTAACCCCGCAGTTACAGTCGATCAAGTCGAGATTGACTCGAACTTAACTGTCGAACAGCGCGACGCAATGTCAAAGCTCTTACACAGACACGCGCGCATATTCACCGACCAACCGGGCCACTCAGATTTGGTTGAACACCGCATCAAACTTTTAAGTGACAAACCGATACGCTTAAAACAGTACCCACAGAAATATGAGAGCACAAAGTACATAGCAGAACAGGTGCGTGAAATGCAAAAACAGGGCGTGATTGAACAGTCAATCTCCCCATATTCATCACCGGTCGTCTTAGTTAAAAAGAAAGACGGTACGCTTCGTTTTTGTGTGGACTACAGACAGTTAAATGAGATAACTGAATTCGATGCGGAACCTATTCCAAATCAGGACGAATTATTCGCAAAACTAACTAAGGCACATTACTTTTCGAAGTTTGACATGTGCAAAGGGTACTGGCAACTGTCAGTTGCTATTGACGACAGACCAAAAACAGCCTTTCCAACCCCGCTAGGCTTATTTCAGTTTTGCCGACTACCGTTCGGACTAGCGAACGCACCCGCAACATTCGCGCGCTTCATGCGAAAATTACCGTTAGAGAGCGTTAACGCATTGAATTTCTTTGATGACATACTGGTAGCAACAGGAACATGGGACCAACATTTATCCTCAGTGGGTGGTCTACTTGATATTCTCGAGCGCCATAAATTGACCGTGAAACCCACCAAAGTACGCGCGGGCTTTCGAGAGATTGAATTTCTTGGCCATATCATAAGTGACGGACAAATAGGCCCAAATCTAGACTTAACTGCAGCCATTCGTGACATGACCTTACCGACTACAAAGAAACAGGTCAGGGCAGTTTTGGGGCTAGTGGGGTACTACCGAAAGTTTGTCCCAAACTTCAGTACGCTTCTTAAACCACTGACGGACTTAACTGGGAACAAACAACCCACGAAAATACGATGGACGGCAGAGTGTAGCACCGCCCTCGAAAAAGTGAAGGACATCTTGACCAGTAAACCCGTCCTACAGTTACCAGACTTTGACAAGAGATTTATTGTCAGGACCGACGCATCAGACGAAGGCCTCGGTGCCATACTTCTCCAAGAGACAGATGACGAATACCTACCGGTAGCATACGCGTCTAAGAAACTGTTAGATCGTGAGACACGGTATTCTACGATTGAAAAAGAGTGCTTAGCAATCGTATGGGCACTCAAGAAATTTAGTGCATATCTGTACTCTAAACCATTCATCCTGCAGTGCGATCATAAGCCGCTTACATATCTGCGCACTAGCATGTACGATAACGCTAGGCTAACTAGATGGACACTCCTGCTACAGGAGTATAGCTTCGTTGTCGAACACATCGCGGGCCGAGAAAATTCGGGTGCCGACGCATTATCCCGGCATGCCATAACCGCGATATAAACAAGAGAGAGGATAGTCTCTCCACAGATGCGCATATAATTCCTGTGGGGACTATCGTGTGAAATAAAATTTTTTTGTTCCTATTTGATTTCCACTCTGTGAGCTCCAATCAATTTTAAGAAGGGGGTTGTCACAGGAAATGAGGGACCGAAATTATATTTTATTTCATTTCATAAAAAAAAACCGCTAACAAAACTAATTGAAGTAATCCGAGTTTTGTTATTTTACATATGTAGCATGTAACTTCCAGTAACGGTCACCTAAGATCTCTTTAGTAGACAGACGTTTGTGACGCAGTGTGTGTTAATTATCATGTCATATTGAATATATATATTAGTTTATGAAAGATATGTATATTAAATAAATTGGGACAACTGCGCAATACCGTCACATGTTGTTGACGAGTGAAATGGCCAGTGCGCATTAGAATTGACCACAGAAAAGCGTGCATCACGATTACCACTATATATCCAAGGCAAAAATCATGTCACAGGACATAGCTTCTGGAAGTTTTGGAAGCCTTCAGTGAGAGCTATATAAGAGGCAAAATGAAGACTTTATTCTCAATGTTGAAAACGTCGATTCGTCTGAAGCCAGTCTAACTTCACGTATGAATTATCTCATGTACAGAGATTTCATAAAGGAAAGCTGCAAAGATCTCTTTCCATCCGTTTTCCATCCGTCTGATGCCATATATTGAGTAACGAGGCAAAATTACTCAGTATAACTTTTGGCAAAGTGGAAAGTTCACTGTCCAAGAAAAACCCGATGCATGCGACGCTGGTTGTATGCAGTTAACGACACGAGGGACCAACTTGTTCTCCCCCCTGTCTGAGAGTTCGGTTGGACAGATCTATCCCGCTAATTGAGAGGCTAGCACCGAGATTTCTTACAGACATCCGGATTTCTACACTCAATGTAATGCGACGACACATCCCACTGGACGACTCCACCCGATAATGCTAAACGTCGTTGGGATGTCCGTTTCCACGACAACCGGTACAACGATAATTATCGAGGCTGACAACAGTCAGCTAAATTTCAGATTTCTCCCCAGTGATAATCTGAAAGTGGTGCCTAGATTCTGCAGAATCTTCACCTGTAATGCGACGCCTCAATTGCGTCCCGTCTTCACTTTGAAGTGCCGCTTATAAGTGACGTGTGAGCTTACGTCATCTCCTTGGAACTCTGACATTAATAGTGAGTAATCATTAGCACGGCTAACGCGCACATACTTAAGTCTAGGACTCTTAAGAAAATGAACACTATTATATCATTTGCAAAATAAGAACTCTAATGTTAAAAGTAATGCTTATTTTACATGTCAACTATTGTTAAAGCGGCCACATTTGCCGCATAAGAATTGTGTAATTAATCTTTATTTTATATTTTGAATTTCATCATTTTCATCTCCCCTTATTTCCCACAGAGTGTATGACATTGGAAAGTTGAATGAATGATTAATCACTGTGCGAAAGAGTAGTGCCCCTTTTAAATCGGGAAATAAATAACCTGATTTAAACATCTTTCAACTCTCTTGTTATTCATAATTTTTGAGAGGGACGAAAGAATTTGTACTATTGTTTTGCACCGTTCGTCTGTTCGTCCATTTATTCACATTTATGATACACACTCACAACACACACCGCCAATAAAACGTTCCTTGGCATGACATTAATAAATTGGACCCCATCCAAACATCAATGGTGTATGTCATGTGTGTCTATGTAACAACTTGACGCGACGTAGTACTGGCACACGTCACGGGCTTTTCTTGGAGGTGCACCGGAGCAGGCCAAAAATAGACTTCACCCCTTGCATCTCTAACTTCAGCTCGGGTCGGCTTGTAACGAGCCATCCCGTTTTGTGACAATCTGGTGATCTTAAGAAGAGAAATAAGGTTAGCTGGAGTCTCTTTTATACAAAGACATTGTATTATTTTACATCAGCAAGTGAAAGTAAATTAACTACCTAAAAACGTAACTTTTGAGACAGTGAAATGAAGGTAAATCTTGCTGTACCATAGCAGGCACTTTGGGGACATTTTATATAGGGATATGTGAGAAAGTGTGACAAATACATCTTTCATCACAGTTTTATAGCAAATGTGTGTACCATATTTTGCAACAATTACCAATAGCTGTTATACAGCTTTAAATGAAGCAAGTGAAAAGATATCTGCAATTACATTGTTTTATCCTGGGATGACCAAATATAGTTTTAAGTATCGTGTCATAGTTTATGGGTTTATTCTAGCAACTATGATGAATGTAGTCCTCAGGTCTCCATTCAAAACTTCATCTAAGGGTTTCTGGAGTCTACATTCCCTTATATTATTGCACGTCACAAGTACTTTATTTTTGGCCCCCATACTATCTTACTGCTGATCACCAAGTGGTGACCAAGTTTTATTGTTTAGAGGCCACTCATGATTTTCACTCATGTGTAAGCTTGTTGGTTGCTGTTTGGAGAGTTATAATAACTTGGCTGAGATTTTGATAAAGATGTACTGTATTTCTAGCATAAACCTTATGCCATCTTGCTTTGCAGATGCAGTCACTCTTTTTCTCTCGTAGGGAAGCGGATGGGCTCCACTCCCCGTGATAAACTTCCAACTGATATGCATTTCTTGACAGCAAACTTAATAATGTCTGTGCAACACATCAGTAAATTTGGTCATTCTTTTAGTTTTGAAATTGTATACCTGTTATCCATGAAATTCAATTCCAAAAACGCGCATTACTGTAGAACATAAATTCAAGAATTCAGTTTTTTCATATCTTAATGGCAGGTTGAGCAAATGAATAATTGCTATTGTAACCATTTAACAACAAAGAAATATGTTTATCTATCTCCTTTTTCATACTTTATGCTCTTGTCTTTATATGACTCTGTACTATGTACATTTTTGGGCATGTGGGAAACAAAGTTTCAGATGAACAGAGGTTGAGAACTAAATTTTACCATTTTTTTCTTTAGAAAAAAAAGTTAAATTGAAGATTCTTATTTCTATTATTGTGTTACAAAAGAAATTACATCTACAGAAATATTCAGAATTGAGAATGCTGACAAACATTTACATACTTTCTTTGAGACACTGTACTTTCTGACAAAAATGCATACAGTATACACCTTCTTGTGGACATTGTACATTCTAACAAACATTCATACACCTTCTTGTGAACACTGTACATTCTAACAAACATTCATACACCTTCTTGTGAACACTGTACCTTCTGACAAACATTCATACACCTTCTTGTGGACATTGTACATTCTAACAAATATTTGCATACCTTCTTGTGAACACTGTACATTCTAACAAGCATTCACATACCTTCTTGTGGACATCATATTTTCTAATAGGAGCTAAGAAATACATGAACCCTCTGTGATTGTGCAGAGAACCATTCTGTTTAACTGTCAGACTGCTTCAG
The DNA here is from genome assembly GCA_028829895.1 of Sinotaia quadrata. Lineage (NCBI taxonomy): Eukaryota > Metazoa > Mollusca > Gastropoda > Architaenioglossa > Viviparidae > Sinotaia > Sinotaia quadrata. The sequence continues at coordinate 59,158,661 of CM054183.1, forward strand.
CATCTTAACTGCCTTGTCTGCCACTTCCTGTCTCTGGAGTCAGAGACTGGAAGGGGGTGACTTAGCTATTTTTAACCATGGGATTATTCACTAGGTCTACACTCTTATACAGAGGCAACTAAAATTTGAGGGATAACCAGCTGGCTTACCTTGATTAAAGTTTATAACTCTCAAGCTTTAAAACAGTGTGTATGTGTGTGTGTCACTACATCTTCAAATGAAACAAAAAGACCAAAGAAGCAAACAAATTAACTAAAACAAACAGTAAATTGACACAAACATTTTAATGTCACCTCCTTCGCAACTGTATACCAAAATATAAACATGTTTACATTGTTTTCTCCTTGTTATTGTAACATGTATATGTTTGTTGTTCAGCTATTATTTTTGAACAAGCTTTGAGAATCTATTCCTTTCCCTCCCTTTCAGTAGAAATTGATTAGGAAAGGATAACAAAAATATTTTGCCAGAACAGTTATTATTTTAGGGTTCTACTTTTAACAATCTTTATAAATCATACTTAAGAATTTTATGAAAAGTCCAAGCATACTCAATTTCAACTGTAACTTCTTTTTTGTTTAAACATTCCATTTAAATTGGTTACTGGAGCCTCACAGGTATGTTTACTTACAAATATGTATTTTTTATATAGAACCTTTCAATAACATGACGTGTGTACTTGCATGCCTCTGGAGCTTGCATTATGAATGGCATGTGGCCCCCCCAGGGACAGGTCACATCTAATTGTTGTCAAGTTATTTGACTAATGCCCGTCTGGGTCAAGAACAAAGATCCTGATTACTATTTATCATATATACTTTTTTTTTTTTTAATGCAGATCATTGAATACTTATTTTGTTTTTAATTTTGTCATTAAGAAAACTTTGTACTCAAGTGTTTATCTTTACTACATGTGTATCAAGCTATATACATTTTTCATCTTTTGAAAACTCATAATTCATATATGTGTTTACCTGTTACTTTATTAAAGCATTGTGATACATCTCTAGGGGGAGTGTACCATTTTGTGACGTGAAATACAAGAAATAAAGTGGATTAAATCTAATTAGTTTGCAAGATAAAGTGTACAACAGGTCCTAATACTCACATAAAAACATAAGAACAAATAAAAATATAAAAATGTTGATGTTATATTAGTTTGAATCTGTAAAAAGCATATTTTTGTTGAAAACTTAGAAAGTAAAATTTTAAAGATTTTTTTTACCAGGAAATTTTTTTTTAAATAAGCAATATAATTATCCCATTACAATCAATATATTTTCTTTATTAACCTAAATTATTAACTTAATCTGGATACATTTTTTAAAAAAAAGCTTATAAAACAACAACTTTGCAACATGGAAGCCATATTAACAAATTATCAGCCATCATAAAGGAAGCTCTATTTTTTTTTTCAACATAAACAGGCTAAGTTATTATGTTGCAAAGATGATATTAAGTAATAAAAAAAGTATCAATTTAAGTATAATGTATTTTAAATATAATAATAAGCCTACTCATGATATTTCAATTCTAGAATGTAATTCACAGGTTTTTCTACCCTTACTAGCTCAGGTTTAAAACATACACACAGCTATGTGAAACTTTAAATGCAAATGAGACCACATGGATATGTATGTACATAAATATGTAAGCTAATTATGATGTTAATTAATTTAATAAAAATATATCAAGATTATCATAATCTTACGTGATGATTCTGATAATGTTCATGCTTCTTCTTTGCAACCATATGATCTTATTGGGAAATGAAAGTTAATTTTTATATTTGGTACTTAAACTTATCACACCAAGACAAAATGACATGAGAGATATCTTTCCAGAATATGATGCCTTTGAAAAATGTAAGAAGTAGTTTGCAATATTATCATCAATATTTTATATTTACAAATTTATTAGTTCCATTGTAATGTGATACAGAGGAAACAAAGTCAAAGTAGTATTCCTACAGCTGAATATTTTTGATTATAATGAATACATTTGAAAAACACTAGCATATTAATACTTTCAGTTAAAAAAAACAACAAAAAAAAAAACCCCTAAATAAATCCACATGGCATGTTCATGTGACATTTCGCAATTTGGTATTTTTATGGTAAAAGAATAAAAGTTTTGGATCCATTTTATATGGAAACTAAGCTTTGCGAAGATTCTGCCTTTTAAAAATATTTCTTCACAAAATTTACTATTTGCAGATAAAAGGAATATTGAATATTGCATTAACATATTATCCCTTCTAAGAAAGTCTTGATATGTTACGTTTGTTAGATTATTTATAACTGTGAAAATTAAAGAAAATGGCTATATATCCATGTCATGAAAAGAGGTTCCATTTTTTAGTTTAAAACGACTTTGCTTTACAAATATTTACAAAATAAATAAACACATGTTCACGCAACTATTTTATGTATCTCTCACATCAGTTTTGGATATATAAACACACAATATTTCATGCTTTATTTTTAAGAAAACACATTTCAATTGGACTCATCCTTCGGTGGTACACTTCCCCAAGAAAATGAGCCATATATTAGTTTATATGTTTATAACATAAGCAATGAAAAGAATTATTCTTCTGATTTGAGTATGTAGGGATGAATAAATTTATTTGCATGTCTGCTATTAATTTATATATGTTTATGTGCAGTCATCTATTATTTAGATAGGTCTCCGTTTGTGGTCTTTCTGTCAGGTGTAGAACAAGTTTAGTAAAACAAAAGAGTAAACAAACAAAGCAGTTTTTGTTTCATATTAAGAATGATTTCTATATTAGGAAAAAGAGCCGGTTTAATATTGGACTGAGAAGAGGGTTTTATTTCCACATTATTACATTATCCTGATGTCTGGTGGTTTTTATATTTTTACGGATCTAGTGGTAAGAGGGAAAGTATGGAACAAATTCTTCTTTCGAGATTAATGTAAATAGATATTTATAGATGATTGAAACTAAGTTAGAGATTGCAATTATTAAATATTATAAATAGATATTCATTTAGAGATTGCAATTATGAAATACTAACATCTATTTAGAGATTAAAATCAGAGATGTTCCAACTAAGTAAAAAAATATTATTTGTTATAGTTGTGAGTTAATATTGTTCTTTTGAAGGCATCATCTTAGATTGACCTTTTAATATTAAATTAATAACGTAATTTTACAGATTTGTAGCAGTAAATAGTTAATGAAAATAGAAATAATTAAATGTTTCTTTTCTGCAGGATAAGCGGTACCACATTGTGGAAGAGTTGTACAGAAATGAGAAGGAATACGTGGAAGCTCTGCGAGTTTTGAAAGATGTAAGTACTTCCATTCACATACTTTAATTTTTCTGCTAAAAGTACTGGATTGGTTAAAGGAGATCATTCTTTGAGTAATACTGCCAATAAATAATTATGTTAATTATACAGCCTTAAGTTCATCATAGATGGTTGTAAAAATGTAACACATACTTCCCCTCTTAGTCTTTAACTGCTATCTGCTCATTCATTGATTTGTGTCTGATTTTATGTCCATTAACTTTAAAAGTTGTAAGAAATCTTCTCATTTAAAAAAAAATTGCATGGCATTTTTAAGTTACAACTAAATAGTGCTTAATTGCATTGGTGCATAATTTTTGATTTTTATAATTTTATGTACTTTTTTTTTTTTTTAAAGAATTGAATCAAACTGTAAAAATTTGTTTTCATGTAGAAGAAAATAAAAGATTTGACCTGACAGAGTGTATTCATTGTCTATTGAATTGTCAGTCCGAGTTCAATTATGATTTATGATCAAAGTTCCCTCTAATTTTTCTGAGGCTGTGTGCACAATAATTTCTGTGTGTGTAACTTTTTACGAATTGTGCACATTTTTGTGCACATTTTTGTGCACATTGAAATGAATCAAAATATATGGATTGGATTAGCATCCAAAGTAAACAGATATGCATTGCATTACTATATACTATTTCACAAAAGTAATTTTATTTTAAATTCTAAATTCTCATTACTCATTTTTGCATAGTGAAGTTTTGAAGCAAAAAAAAAATTCACTTTTTTTACACTTATTACAGAGGTTGGATAATTGGAAGTAAAAATGAATCCATAATAATATTTAATTTAAAAATACATAAATGTTTTAAATTGTAACAAAAAGCTGTTCAAGATTTTCGCATCAAATTACTGTTATGTCCTAAATCCTAATACATAATCATGTAACTTGAAGAGTGTTGACAATAATTAATGTTAAATGTTTTAATTGCATGGACCATCTTATGATCCTTAGCATTCACCCATTCAGAATAAACTTTGTCCAGACTTATTATTCTGCCATCTAGAAGGTGACATTTTTAATTCACATGAGCATGTATAGATGGAATTCTAATAAATGATTTTGTAGTTTAGTTTATAGATTGTTTATCAAACTGAAACCATGTCTAGATGGAATTCTTCTAAATGATTTTGTAGTTTAGTTTATAGATTGTTTATCAAACTGAAACCATGTATAGATGGAATTCTTCTAAATGATTTTGTAGTTTAGTTTATTGATTGTTTATCAAACTGAAACCATGTTCATAGCCATCAATGGAACTTAGAAAAGTTCTTTCTCTATCCATTAGTTTTGAAAGATCTTAAAATTGTTCACTCTGAAGTGCATATACAACCTTGTCAGGATAATTAGAAACTAATTTACTTTTGATCTCTGCTGAAAAAAACTCTTAGTCATTGAACTATTGAACTAAAACATCAGTTTCATTGAGTCCAAGGATGTCATTGTATTTTGAGCACAGACTCTTAATTTGCTCAATACCAAAATTAAAATTGCATTGTGCTATAGCTTCACAATCAAAAGCTGACCAATCCTGAACTTCATTCTCTGGAAATCTAATTGCAAGATTGTTGCAAAGGGATTGTAAATGAAAGTTAGTATGGACTGTGTATCTACTTCATTATTTTCTTGACCACTGCTGTCTAAGCAAGCCTTATGGTTTTCATCCCATACAACTTCATCACAGAGATACTGGTTTCTTATTTTGTTCATGAATTTGTGTGCTAATTTTTATTAGCAGTATTTCCATACAGGAGAGAACAGGTATATATTCCTATCTTGTGTGCGTGTGTGTGTGTGTCGGGGGGGGGGGGTGTATATGTGTGTGTTTGTGTGTGTTTACTTTTTCAGTGTCCTTATTAATGGAAATAAATGTATTTCTAGTCATATTATACTGTGTTTTCTAGTGGATAGTAAACACTAATGATCATGAGTTTTGTTTAGTTATGCTTTTTTCTTTCAATCACTTTTTCATCTGGCAGAAATATATGGCTCCACTAAAGAATTCCAGCAGTGTAGATGATGCAGTGGTAGACAACATTTTCTACATGATTCCAGAAATCCTAATGCATCATTCAGTTTACTTAGATTACCTGGACAAGGTGTGGAAAGACTGGGACTCTAAGACTTCCACAGTTGGCAATCTCATACTATCCATCGTAAGTGAATTGAGATGTTTATTGTCGTTTGTTGTGTTTTTTTAAAGGACAGATACCAGTAAGATCACCACTTGTAATTGTTTCCTTTTCATATAGCATCATATTGTACTTTTTTAAAATCCCAAATTTTAAATTTTTTAATACAATATGTTTATAAAGGATAAAGGAACAGGCAATAGCACCCAAGGTCATTCAAGGCATCATGGGAAGACAGTCATGTTCAGAATCAGCAGCAAACTGTGCCATACATTCTACCAGTAATTTATTTGAGATTTTCTTTGCATATGAAAAGTTAAAATTATTTCTTTAATTTTTAGACAAAGAAGATTAGAACCTTTATTGTTTTTATGTATAACCTTTCACTCAAGTACAGTCTCTTTTCCATTTCTTGGTGCCACAATATTATGTTAACTGGAGAAGATCTTAAAGAGAAAGCCACAAATTATTAAAACAATTGTAACCCATTGGTGTTACCTTTTATTTTGCATTCAGACTCTCCTCTGTTAATTGAGTTTTGATTTCTTTCATTATAAACAATGTTGTATTATATATTTTGGTATTATTTTAACATCACCACAAATATATCAGGCCAACTTAGTGTACTCTGGTGGAGTATGCAAACTGTAATCACTTAAAATTTGAAACTGACAAAGCTTCTTGTGATTAATTATAAAATGGGAATAATATATGATGTCCATCTTCTTTTGTTAAGTATATCTCATTATATTTACATTATATAAATAAATGTGGGTGTTTTTTTAACTTTAAAAAATATTTATTTCTTCTATCTTTAAAATTTTTAATGATTTAACTTCAGTTTATTTCAACATCCTGGTTTTGCTATAAACTGATGCTACAAATTATTTTTTCTCCAGGTGAGTTTATACATTTCCTTTCATTTTTCTGGTGCATTTCTCATTAAATTGCAGTGAGGCACATTGCAGTTTGATTGCCATGTATTTTTTGTTAAATATACCTGGTGTTCCTGATATTCACATTGTGCTGTTGAATTAGAAAAAAGGGACAGATAATCTTAACAGAAGATTGCTGGCCATTCTGTATGGATAGGGCAAACTCAGTTTTGTTGATTATGCTTTTCCCATAATATAAGGTCATAATTATTATTGGACTATTTGAGATTAGTTGACAATTAGAGATGATGATACCATGGAAACCAGGTTTTCATGAGATGATGGCAAAAAGTTTGTTGCCTCGTTTGTTTATCAGGCTCAGGAGGACACAGAATGTATATGTTGACAATCTGCATTAACACCAGTTATGTCTGCCTGAAAACACTTTGTCATAAACTTCTTTATATGAAGATTAAAGTCATAGTTTTGTCATAAACTTCTTTATATGAAGATTAAGTCATAGTTTTGTCATAAACTTCTTTATATGAAGATTAAGTCATAGTTTTGTCATAAACTTCTTTTATGAAGATTAAGTCATAGTTTTGTCATAAACTTCTTTTATGAAGATTAAGTCATAGTTAACATGTTAATAAAACAGATAAATATAAGTGATTGTCAAGACATAACAAATGTCTACAGTTCTGTGCTCACTTTGTACTGTACAAATTAGCATTCATGTTGTTTTGTTCTCATTTAAGAAAACATATTTTCTCCAATTATATTTTTTCCTAGTTTTCTAAGCAAACCGTCTTGGAGAGTTATCTTTCCTTTGTGGAGAACTACAATACATCAGGCAAAGTCATAGAAAATGCTCTAACTACTAAATCTTCTATGCAGAAGTTCATTGAAGTAAGTCACTGAAAATTTTTTGTGTAGAATGAATGAAGTTGTGTGTATGTGCGTGTGCGTGTGTCCTTAATTATAATTATTCAAACTTATTTATATATTGTGACCTATCAGTATTTGCTTTTGATACATTTGTGTTTTGTAAAGAAAGCACATATTTTGTTTATACATACATGTAGTTATTTATAATTTTTTATTCCTGTACTTTCCCCCATTTCTGGATGTCCCAGTATACTACTTTACTATGTTACTTGGCTTTTAGCTGTGATTAGGGACACCAGGGTAATATAGTAGGTAGCCTATTCAAATTTTTTTTAAACATTAGCTATTCTTCTAAATTTCATGGTGTATATAACTTTATCAAAATAGAACTTCATTGAAAACTTGTTACTTGTGATTTTATTGTGAATCACCATGCCAAATGGTGAAAAAGACTATAAAATGTAATTTATTGAACTAAATCTCATTCTCAAACAGTATTGACAATTTTCATAAAAACCTTTTATAAATATGTGAATTATAAAGCAACTTTTAAAATTCTTTTGTCTTGAATCATTTTGTCCAAGCAAAAGAAGCAGAAGCATATTCACTTTCTGTTTAAGTATGACCTTGATCTCTAGAGATTGTATATTCACATGTGGTGTAACTGGTTTAATAATGTACCTTCTTCATTAATTTAATTGATTACTATTTTTTTACTTATGGCAGAATCTCTCAGACAATTGACTTAGTGGTGCTAGTTAAAAATAACAACAACAATTAGTCAGCGACTTTTAATTTTAAATAACAACTGAAGTACAAAATTAGGCTTACATGTAGTTACAGAATACTATATATAGTTATATTAATTCGTCCTGTGTACACAGAAAAATTAATTGTGCAGTTTTTATGAATTTCATTCAGTTATTATTTATTAATATCACAGATACACCCATACACCACCCCACCTTCAGATCTTTTGTGTTTGTGCATACATACGTGTGCACATGTACAAGACCATTCTTTTAAATTGATGTTTAGATTTGCAAAGTGTATTTGGATAAATAAATTTAGTCAGGAAGGTTAGCATATAGATCCTCCCACCTCCATCCCAACACGCACATGCACCTTTTCTGATTCCAGTATCTCACCAATATAAAATTTTGTTTCATAATTGCATTATGTTGTCATATTTTATTTCAGTTAACTTTCTATAATTTAATGTAAAAGAAAATATAAAAGAAAAAAAATTAAGTGTATTAATTAAAATAAAACATTGTCAGGATAGCTGGTATCAGATTATATACATGCACATAAATGTTGTCTTAAATTATCAAGCATGAATATATGTTCCGATTATAGTGACGAAGTTATTAAATGTGGTTTGTTATTAATTCATACCTACTAATGTTATATTTGAGACAATATTCAACATGCTTTTCAACTTATTTCATGCATGAGAGATGGCATACCTGACACAGCCTTCTCTTCATACCATCTCTACCATTCTAGTTCATATCTTTTGATATAAACTGTTACTGTGATGATTTTGTTATAAGCAAGTGGGAGACTATTAGTCAGGAAAAGTCCTTCCTTCCTTCCTTCCTTCCTTCCTTCCTCCCTTCATTTCTTCCTTCCTTCCTTCCTTCCAAACTTCCTTTCTTCCTTCCTTCCAAACTTCCTTTCTTCCAAACTTCCAACTTCCTTTCTTCCAAACTTCCAAACTTCCTTCCCATTCCCATGAACATGACATTGCAACATAATGCAGGCCATGTGATTAAAAAAAAAACACCCATGTGTTTGATTATAACTTATATAAGTCACATTGGTTTCTTTTTGATGAATACTTTGAATGTGACAATGCTACAGTGCATGTTAAAAAAATCCCACATGCTTGAAGGTCAAGGATGCTTTAGCATTACTCAGAAAAGTTCCCACGTGGCCATCTGAAAAACAAAACAAAACCACATGGTCGAAGGTCAAGGATGCTTTAACTTTATACAAAGAGCTGGAAACCTATATATATTATATATATATTTAGATGACAGGTAATGAAATATGAACTAATGTTAATAATTTTGTTAAATTCAAGTAATTTATTACCAGTCTTGTTAAAGACATTAAAACAATTCAAAAGGCAGCCAAGCCTTTGGAAAGCATACAATTTACTGACATTCCTGTAAAGAAAAATAATTAAATAAGAAAGTTAATTGCTTTTACACAACTTGAATTACTGCCAATCCTGTGAAATGCATTTAACATCTTTGCATATCTGATGCAAAGCACTACCACTAACCAGTAACTATGCCTTTAAAAAATGATCACAGAACTATTGCCAATCCTTAAAAGATAGCCTCTGGCTTATTTAACACAGCAGGCAAAAATAAAAAAAAAGAAAGTCAGTTTAACAAGTTGTCCATATTGGTTTGTCCTTAAAGTGAATAATAATACACAATAAATACTTTTCCAAGTAAAATTTTGTATTTCTTTTCATTGTTAATTTGTTCTGTCCAATGTCCCTGTCTTGTGATTGCTTGACCAATCACTTTCCCAAATTATAACATTTTCTTAGAACATTGCCATACTAATTTTTCTTAACAGCAATGCCAAAAGGACAGTGGCAGCAAATTGTCCATGAAGGATCTTATAGTACGTCCAATCCAGCGGATCCCTCGTTATGAACTCCTCATACAGGTAAGCATTCTCATAGGTGTATGTAGAGAAAGACACTTTATAGCCATTGATGTATAGATATTTCAGTGCTTTTCCAGCAAAGATAGGATACTACCTCATAGATTACTTAAAAATTTATTTTCCAGGTAGTATTGTTCTACCTGCTCTGTACATTCTTGTAGGAAAAGTGTGTTTTAACTAATGAACAGAGAGAAAATTAATTCAGCAGTAACCATCCATAATGCAAAGTTCAGAGTATTTTATCAGGAATTGAGCTTAAGTTGCTTGACAACATCTATACCTAACTCTTCTTACCAAAAATAAAAAAATAAAAATATATAATAAAAATGTAAGCATGCCAAATTTCATTGAGATATATTTACTCTGGCATGTTTGTGAATTTTGAAAGGAATTGCTAAATTTACCTACTTTGTTGGTTATCTGATGTTGAAGAGACGCACATGCACATGGTGAGAGTGGGGGTAGGGAAAGGGGTCAATAAAATCCAATAATAAAAATTATCTGATGCATTCCAGTAGCCTTGATGTTCAGTAAGTGAAGCTGTGATGCCCTTTCTTGAACATTTGTGCCACAGCGGTTGCTGGACAACACGCCAGAGGATCATCCAGATCGAATTCTGCTGCAGCATGCATGCCGCACAATGCATGAACTTGCTGTGAAGATTGGCACAGTCACTGACTCACAGCATGAAGAAGATATGCAGGAAACACTTAAGAAATTGGAACTTCTCCTTATAACAGATGTGAGTCAGAGATTTTAATATTATTGACTTTTAATTTTCTGCATTTTTCACTGAATAATGGATATAAATGTTTCATGAGGAATAAACAAATAATCTTCAGATAATGGATTTATTTTATAATTGATGACTGATGCATAAATAATTCTAAGGAATTGGATGAATTACTTTTTATAAATTGCAGAAATATAAATAATTTTCATAAATCAGATGGATGGATTTAATTTATAGTAAAGATGCATCTTCAAATGATGTCTGATGCTAAGATACATTTTCTGCCTTTCTGTTTTTTTTTTATATGGTTGTTGATCACTTGGCTTTCCCTTTTGTAAGTAACTTAGGCTACATTCAGTCACAGAACTAGTTTTCTTTCATAAAGTATTCACTCAAACAAGACAACTAAACATATATATGATTGTTGTATATTTAATTTTTATTACACTTGTGTCTAACTTGGAGGGTGGGTGGGTCAAATAAAATGGATATATTTTGTTTTTTGTAAAGACAACAGATTCTGTTTTGGGGAAATCATTACATAAAACATATCGGTTTAAATTAATTAACAAATCTTACTTATATGATTAGTTAGGCAGTTGTATGACAGATGATAATACATAACAAATGTAAAACTATAGAACTATTGTACACATTTTTTGTGCATCTACAAATCTATTTGAGTTCTCTTATTATATTCCATGAAGGCTGTGAAAAGTAATTTTGAGTAAGATCTTGGTTCAATACTGCATGCCAGTTACTCATTTCATTAAAATTGAATTAGATTTCTTTAATATACAAGTAATATACTGTGTGAGGAAACTAAATGTATACACATTCCCTAACTGATTTTGATTAGGGCACTTGGGTATTTCATTATGTGAGGAATGTATAAAAGTTTTATTCTTTGCCATTTTAAATAAGTTTAGTTTCTTTACTGCTGATGTAAGTATTTCCAATTCTGGTTTGGGTGTGGTGTGAATAGGTTAATCAATCCACTGGTAACTCTCCAAACTTGTGTTAACTTTTGTTTTTTTGTTGAACAGCTGGTGGCTTCAGAAAGAACTTACATTCGACATGACATGGTGCAGCTTATGGTGAGATGAAGTTAAAATTATTTTTCTTTCTGATTGGAAACTCTGTATTTTGTTGTTGTTTATTAAATACAGTTATTGTTTATTGAGTATTATTGATATAAGCATTGGTTATTTTACATGTATGTACAAAACACACACTTTCATTTGTCCTTTAAAGAAAGATATTATGAAAAGAAAGAAATCACGAGAAATATATTCTTAAATATTGCTTTTGACTATATAAAGAACAAGAGGTAACTTCTTGTTTCAGAAATACCTGGAAAACTAAGCAAATTTATCTCCCTCTGACATTTTTTAAAATATGAACTTTTGTGACTGAAGTGTGTGAGATTAAAATGTGCAGGAAAAAATTAGAGTATTTGTGTATGCATGTTTGTACTTTTAATTAATCATATGACTAAAATGAAACAGCTGTTTAAATTAAATCTATAACTTTTAACATTTTTAAAAGAAAAATAAAAGCAGAATAAATACCTTAATTATTGCCTTTGGATTTTTAACATTGAAATAAACAATAATTATTGTGTCTATTACTTGGAATCAGAAACATAACATGCAACATAACTAATACTGATACCAGAACTCATGCACTGTGAGATATTTCTCAGGTGATGGGCCCCAAATGGATTGGTAATTTTGTAGTTTCAGGCCATTTGTGCAGTAGCATAATTATGTTTTAGTCACATGATATCCTAATGACATGACAACCCATTTACATTCCATCAAATTTAGGTCTGTGCTGCTTTGTCCATTTAACTTAGCATCATGCAAGTGCAGTTCAACTGTTTGATAAAAATGATTGACCATGGGACATCCATATTAACAATGAAACAGAATGCATTTACAGAACACTCTTATGATACAGCACACTGGACAGTCATTTAACCTTGACACTTATTTCCCTGCAATGAACATTCTTATGACTCACTGGACAATTATCCATCAAATGGACTATTCTGAACAGGACATGACTTGGTGGTTAATCAGTTAATCACAAAACTTAATGCTCTGAACAGAACACTTACAACACTCTGAACAGTCATTAATAATCAAACTGAATACTCTTATGGCACACTAGACAGCTGATGATAAACGATATTGTATTGTCAGAATTGAGCATTCTTTTTATGCTAGGCAGTCAGTTAATAATGAATTTGAATATTTTTAACAGAACTCTCATTTGGTACACTGGACAGTCTGTTAACCATGAAAATGAATGCATCATGTGATGCTAACACCATCTAGTTAATGGTTATGGTTATTATTAATTAATTAATAATAACCATAACCATTAACTAGGCATTTAGTTAACCATGAACACAACACAATGGAGAGTCACATAATCTTGAAACTGATAATATTCTTTGAAAGAATGCAACACAAGCAGACTCATGATCTACTTTCTTGCTGAAACACCAAATATGTGTTGATGTTGTTAAATTTACACCTCTTGTTTTTAGCATGGGGGGATGTAGAAGCATTTTTAAATATATTTTAATGTTTTTTGGTTTCACATTTTTGCTCAAAAATGTGAAGTAAACTTTTATAGAAATAGGTGTATTGAAACTTTTATGCATGTTGATATGTTATTTTAAGGTCTAGATGCTTACTTATAATGGTCACTGGGTTTCATGTCGCGTTCCATTGCATTTATATATAAAGTTTTATTTAAGAAATATTTTTTTGTGGGGTATTGCAAAACTCTGTTGTGTGTGTGTTTTTTTTAAGAAAAAAAAAGAATTTCTATACCCAGCTCTTTGATGTCATTAGGATTACAAAGATATATTTCAGTGTGTTCTTTTTATGATAACAGAACAAAAAGGACCAGTGTTGTGTCTGGCTATTCTCCGACTTAATTCTTCTCAGCAGCATCAAGCGCAAGAGTGGTCCAGTGACTCGCAAAGTTTCCATCATCCTGTAATTTGACATGTTTTTCTTCCTTTTATGATACTGATCTACAAGTTTAATCTCATGACCACTGATTTGCTAATTTAACCTTACCACTACTACTCAAGTTGTAATATGTCATGTGATTGTGTTAATCATCCTTACGGAAGAGTTCAGAATGTGCATATGTATTTTCTTAGGGGTGGTGGTGTATTTATTGTGATGAAATTGCCTTTTCATTACAGAAAAACACCCGGTGGTCAAGACTTCACTGAAAACATCAAACATAAAGTATGGCTAAGAGTTGGTCTGGACTGTCTTGAAATTGTTAAAAGTAAGTGTACATTGTGTACTTTAAAGGCTCATTTCTTATTAATGTAGTTGCTGTCTTGAAATTGTTCAAAGTAAAATACATTGCTCATCTTAAAGGCTCAGTCTTTCTAATATAGTTCAAACTTTTGAGCATATATTCACATTAAAACACTTTCTAAACATTCCAGATTTAAGTGGAAAGTATCTTTGTATCATATTGAATATTAAAATTCAATTAAGAAAATCTTGCGTTGATAATATTGAGAGTTGCCTACTAATCTAATTCATTTACAATACTAATATTAGTGCTTGGGATGAGAATACATTTAACCTTCTCTCAGAACAGTATACTTATAGTAATGGTCCTCCACTATATCCATTTTCGTGTATGAATAAGGAAATCCACTATTGTCAAAATTAGAGTTTCACAATTTACAAAAGAAGAAATATCACTCTACAACATGTGTGCTTTACAAATTACATAAGTGTACCTTTTCTAATAGGCTACTCACTAATGCCACACAAAGCATCTCTGCCAAAAAAAATGCATACATTAGTGTTCATACATACAAATAATTATAATTAAGAAATGGCAGAATCTTGAAACATTCTAATTAATAAAACGTGTGAAAACAGTGTACAATACTGGCTCTCTGAAATGTAGCTGAGATCGTCAGTGCTAACTTAAGTTTTAGTTTGGCTTAAGTTTGATTACATCCCTGCCATTCTTAAAATTAGTAACAACACACTCGTGGTACTACTATAATCCTGACCATGTTTCGTGACATCCCTTGTACCAACTTTTGGGCTGCATGGGCAGCAGATAGATGCAAGCAATGGATTCTCATGATCTCTGCCCTCACCCATCAGTCAAATATATATTTTTGGTGTGAAATATTTTCAGCTCCCCACATTTTAGGTGTGAAAAAATAGCTGATTGCAATTAGGTGAAAATAGTTTACCTCTTAGCCAACAGTAAGCAATGAATGTACACTCTAAATAATGATATCTGTCTGAAGAATAAGTAAGTAAAGAAAATATATAATTTCAGACCAATAGCAGTAATTTGCCTTCCAGAGGATGCAAATCCTTATTCTGGGTTTAAGGAATAGAAGGTAATTTCACAATTTTAGTTAGTTGGCATTTAGGTAATAAAAATATTAAAATATTAATATACAATCTTAAGTGTATACTCTTTTCATAACAACTACATTTAGACATTCATTTAGTGATGAGAGTGTCTTTAAGAGTCCTTAATCTTGGTGTAAAAGACCGAACACTTCAAAGTACTAAATAAATATACAGTAATGGTACAAATTAATATATTTTGAAACTACACAAAAGGGCGATAGATGTGGCAATGATATGAAATCATTGAACGAATAGAAAAAAATTAGAGTAAAGGTTGATAATGTAGGTGGAAAATATATATTATAAGATGTTCTTTCTTTTTTTTTTTTTTTTTAATAAAATGTCACTATATTTGCAACTGTAAGTTCAGAAGATATTTCACATGGCAGAACCCTGGGTGTGAAAAATGTTGACCATATGTTTTTGTGGTCTTCATCCCTAAGGATACACATGTCTATGGCATTATACATGACTGAAGTCAGATGAAGTAGCAGTTAGTGTCAGCGGTGGAGAAGAAGGCATAATATGTTGGATTCTATGGGATATGAACTGCGGCATTTTGGACTTTCTGAAGGTTCTGCTTCAAGCAATATGAATTGACTAGAAGACAGTTGCTATAATAAGATTTTCACAGTGCTAAAAGTATGAGGGATTTTATGGTTGTGATTGAGAAAGAGCTGAAAATAGAGTTTATTCCTCATGGAATGATCTACCAGTGCCATAATGATTTCATTTGAAACCACATTCTTAGTGTGACTTTTGAGCCCATCTTTTCATAATTAAGCAGTTGTGAAACCATCATCATATTTTTAAAAAAATATTTCCATACTTTTGTTCTTCTGAAAACTGTATCTATACATTCTCTTTGTTTCTGTTTTTATGTGTAAGAAATAATTAATGAAAATTCTATATTTGTTTCCTAGGTGGAATATTTCCTACTCATTTATACCTTTTTAATTGTGTTCATTTAAACCCTTTATTTGCATTATTTGTGTTGATTTATCACAATCTTTGCAACCCACTAACATTCAAAACAGGGTACGGTGAGTATGATGTGGGTGGAAAGATTTTTTTTTTTATACCAGCTATGACATAGTTTCCAACAGTTCATTCATGTTACAGGTCAAAGCACACTTTGTCGAAAACCCACCGTTGACAAAGAGCAAGTGGAAGAAGATATTAACATAGTCAATCAGATCTCTGACCTTTCTTTGCGTCTGTCAACACCTCATCAGGTAATGACTGGTATCTTTCATGCAGATTTAGTCCTTAGATTGCCACTTAACCATGAGAGTTCCAGCTTAACCTTGAGACCTTGAGAGTGTCAGCTACCTTGCTGTCTTTAACTGTCTTTCTGTGTTTTATTTAACAAGAAATTTGGCAAGGAAACAGTACCAACTGTAATATGTATGAACTTTTTTCCCCTCTCAGATCTCACAAATAGAAATTCTTATATTTAATGTGAAATAGTTGGTGAATGCTTGGAGACAGTGATTAGTCACTTATTTAGTTTATTACATTTTGTTTATCTGTTTACTACCACAGACCTGTTTACTATCAATCTCTGAAATAAAATTGTCATTATAATGCTTTTGCTAAATACAATGCTCAATTTCATTCATACAAGTCAGTATGAAAATGAAATACAATTTCATTTTCTCCCAGACGAGCAGTTTTACTTTCTGAAAAGGGTTCACACTAAAAGTACAATTTTGCATGCTTCCCCTGGCCTTAAAGGGATTCCCATGACCAAGACTTTTTCTCAGTCCAGTCTTGCATAGAGTGAAATTATTTTGGTTCATCAGAAACAATGCTGGTTTATGATTCAGCCCATCTTCCTTTGGTCACCTAACTCATCAATTATTTAAATTTAGTACTTCCTTGCCCATTTTTCCTATGACTTTGATGGACAGTTGGACACATATAGGCATGTGCATTAGTCTAAACTCTTTATCCCTCTGATTAATTCCATTTCACATCTTATTGCCCTTTCATACCTAGCAAACATGTCCGACTAAGAACAGCTATCTAATCCCAATCAACACTCTTCCAGGCATACTTTACACCTTAGATATTCACTTGCTTTTTATTTAAGTGTTGAAAGTAAGCCATCTTTGTTTCTTTATAAAAACATATTGTAGTTGGTTGGCCTGTTAACCCATTTCTGTAATATAAAAATATATCTTTGATCAAAACCATTTTGCGATGAACTCTTGCAGCCATTAGAAGATGCGATCAAAGAGTTGAGTGGTACACTCTCCCGACAGCTTGCAGAAGCAGCATTACGCACTGCATCCTCAGACTCAAACAAGGTTGAACTTCTTGTAACAACACAGTGAGTTTTTGTTATTGGATTTTGTTGGGAGTTTTTTTGTAATTTTAAAAGCTAACTCATCAAACCAATTATTCTCATCAACACTCAACCATCCATTTTTATTATGTTTGATTTTCTGACTCAAGCAGCAAAGAAGTTCCAGCCATTTGCAGAGAGTTCATTGTAAACATGATTAAGAGAAAACAAACATTATTTTGCTTTAAGTGTTTGTAAAAGAAAATGTTACTTTTAGATTAAGTTAATAATGAAGAATAAAATTAGTGTAAAAATAAAAACATATACTTGTAAAAATAAAATTGACAAAAGTATTTTGCATATAGTTATTTACAGTTATAAAAGTTTAGTCCATATCTGGTTTTGTTAGGTAAATATTTTTCTAATTCAGTCATTTGAGATGGTCACAGAGTTTCTAAACTTACTTTGATCAAGTAATCCTAGCAGACTTCATGGTTCCTGAATTTAATCTGATATGGTAATTTTAACAAACTTCAGAGTTATAAACTTTATTTGACATGGTAACTTTAACAAACCTCAGAGTTATAAAACTTTATTTGACATGGCAACTTTAACAAACCCCAGAATTATATAAAACTTTATTTGACATGACAACTTTAACAAACCCCAAAGTTATAAAACTTAATTTAAGCATGTAACCCTATTATAAATACAGTCAAAAGTATGGTTTCTGCTTTGTGATGTCATATAAAAATGTGATTTTGTGACTGTTATAAAATTGTCATTGCCACCCAAGTTCCTCTTAATTGGTTTAGTGTATGAATAGTTAGTACAGCTCTGTGCATTACATTATTATAAAGCTTTATTGGTATTCAGATTTGATGCAAAGTATTTCTTTTCTTCAAATGGCATTGTTTACTGTCTTCATTCACCTTGCCCTGCTGTAAAATGCACAAGTACTTGCTGTATCTGAGAAGCACAGAACATTAAACTAAATATATTTAATTAAAAATTTCTTTTAATTCCTGTTAATCAATGTGCATTTGGAGACTGCTTCAATACGTTGAGAAGTATATTAGCTTTTCAAAATTTTAGGTGCATGAACATTTGTTAACTAGAGACTCATTATAAGAAAAATTTAACCCAAGGTGAATGGGTACTTACTATAATTGTGCATGCTGGATGGCTATGAGTAAAATCATTAATTGTTTTATGCACTAATGGTTGTTTTATAGAATTTAATCATCTCATTTTTGTTTCATCTTTATAACCTTATTGAGAATGTCAGCAGACAGTTAACAACTGAGATGGTAAATTATTTTGATTCTTAGAGAGGGAGTACTACACTTAGAAATGTGCTTTTCATCAGCTGAGAAACGTGCTTCCTGGGAACTGGCCTTCACAGATGCAAAAAATAAACTTTGTAAGTGTTGTTGATTTTTTATTACTTCCATAGTATGCTTGGTTATTTCCTGTACATAAAGCTGCACATTTATCTAGTTACTTTCTGTGAGTATGTATGTATATTTCTGGTTACTTTCTGTAAGCATGATTGTAAATGTCTGGTTATTTCCTGAATGCTTGTTAATTTCTGGTTGCTTTCTGTATGCATATTTGTAAAATATCTGGCTGCCTCCTTGTATGTTCATAAATTTTTAATAAAATTTTGTATTTTCATAATTTCTGGTTACTTCTTGTATGTTTGTAAATTTCTGGTTACTTCCTGTATGTATATAAATTTTTGGTTACATCATGTATGTTTATAAATTTCTGGTTATTTTCTATAAGCATGATTACATGTCTGGTACTTCCTGTAAATATTTTGTACATTTCTAGCTACTGCCTTGATGCCATTGATTCTAATAAGTGGTGGTGATGATATACCCAAGGTAAAATTAAAAGGATGATTACTCGTAATTCTGATCTATATACACAGAAAAATTGTATTCTCTTTTTGTCTAATGGGTCAGTTTTATTTATTGACATCTACCCAATGTATACTTTTGAAGATATTCTTAAATCTTTAAAATGTTCTTTTAGTTTTTTCTTGGTTATTGATTTGACCTCTTGTGCATCTCTCAACTGTCATGTCTTTACACCATTCTTAATTTTTATCTTCTCTCTACCCCCGTTTTCTCCTTTCTACTCCTATCTCCTCTCTACCCCTATCTTCTCACCATCCCCATTTTCTCCTCTCTATTCCTATCTTCTCTCTCCACATGTTTCTTCTCTCTACACCCATTTTTTCCTCACCTATCTTCCCTCTATATCCATTTTCTCCTCTCTACACCTATCTTCTCTCTATACCCATTTTTTCCTCTCCTATCTTTCCTTTGTCCATTTTCTCCTCTCTACACCTATCTTCTCTCTACACCCATTTTTTTCCCTCTCCTATCTTCCCCCCATATCTATTTTCTCCTCTCTACACCTATCTTCATATACCCATATTCTCCTCTGCACCTATCCTTCCCTCTGTACCCATTTTCTCCTCTCTACACCCCTCTTTGCCTGTCTTTTACTCTACATCTATTTTCTCTCTACACCTGTTTCATTTCTCTTTGCCTATCTTTTCCTCTACACTTAATATCCTTTCTACATCTATCCGCTCTTTTTGCCTGTCTTCTCCTCTCTACACCTGTGTTCACTCTTCACCGTTTGTCTTTCTTTGCATATCTTCTTTTCTTTACATCTATCTTCTGTCTTTAACTCTTTACATCAAATCTCCTCTCTACATCTCTCTACACCTTTCATCCATCTTTGCCTGTATTCTCTCTACATTTATCTTCTCTCTACACCTTTCATCTCTATCTCTTCTTTCTACACCTGTCTTTTCTTTACGTCTTTCAGCTCTCTATGCCTTTCTTCTGTTCTTAATATCTATCTTCTCTCTACACTTTTCATCTCTTTGTCTGTCTTCTCCTCTCTACACCTATCTTCTCTCTAATTTCTCCTGCAGGTGTTAGACTGGAAACAAAAATCTCAGTAGCCAATAGTTTACTTTATGCTGTTGACAAGAATTCTACTAGTATTATAATTAAAAGAAACACTTGCTTATTAAAGTAGCAGTTTAGAACACACAAAGATAATGAAATACTTTGTGTATGTACAAGGAATTAATGCTGACCTGTTGATGAAAAATTTAATTATTATCATACTTTAGTGCTGTTGAAACTTTAGTATATCAGAAACAATATTTAAAGTGAAAATGTTGAATGGTGGTTTTAAAATTGCTGGAATGTGTGTGGGATTGTACCTTGCATATGATTACAGAAAATAGTACAAAAGATTTACCAGCATTCAGTACCATTTCAGAATGAAAAAACAGTCAGCTGAAGAAAATTTTGCAAGCATTGAATTCTAACAATTACATTTAGAATAATTATATTCTCACTGATACGTTTGACTAAACGTAGAACTATGGCAAATTTAAAATGGTGAAGATGTATTTATGCCATTTATGTTTACATCAAGATTGACTGAATTTAACTCACGTTCAGTTTTGTTAGCACTGATTCTTTTTGGTTTGAAATAATGTAATAAGTAGACAGTTTGTGAGCATACATAGCACACAGAAATGCAATTTCATTTAAGGATTCAAACTTTTTATCACCCTTTTCTTGTCATTCGCATGATTAGCTGCAAGCATGCCATTTATTTATACTTACACTTATTGATCAGGAAATTAGGACAGGTTCTAAAGGCTAATAAATCTCTAACAGCCATTTATAACATAATGTAGGAAAATTTTCACAGCCCATATCACCGCCCATAGTACAAAAAACGCTCTGTAGAACACTTCCATGTTGTGTGTTATTGAGTGCAGTCTCATCGAGTTTAATGTGTCCTCGCTCCCAGTTTCCTGGGTAATAAATAAATTAATATTTTAAACTACATAGTGTGCACAAATGTATATTGCTGGGAATTATGTTCCACCCTTTCGTCAGTTCCTCCATGATTAATTTTGAATTGTGCTATTCAGAATTATTGATAATCTCAGTTTTGTTTGATTCTGTTTTTTTTCTCCCCCTTTCTACAGCATTATTAACAGATAAGCGAGCACCTGAATTCCTTCAACCATTACAAATCACTAAGACACGAGCTGGAATGCAGGTAAATTTTTAAAGAATATTTTTATGTCAAGTTTGTGGACAAAAGTAATTTTAAATCTCTTAACTGTTAAATCAGGAAAAGCTGTGTTTAATTTGAAATGGAAGACTTTAGTAAACAACTCTTTTCCAAAGCTTATGAATGAGCATTATAAAAAATTTTCATTAGTGAACTTGTTAATCTTCTGTTGGAGAGAGTTTCCATAATCTTGTAGTGGAAGGGTGTTAAGTGTTACTGAGGCTAAATTTAAAATATACAAATCTCATATATATTTATCACTTCATGTATTTAAAATCACTAAAGTGGATAGCATAGAGATGAGCATGTAATAGTAAAATAAAATAATCTTTAAAAGTACTTAATGTAATATGTTGTGGCTTTTATATTTGAAAAGAAGGTTGTCTTTAATTTCATGGTAGACTTTGAAAAAATAATTCCATTCAGTTGTGTTTTCCTGTTTTTCCAGTTCTCTTGTGCAGCACCTATTGATGGAATGAACGCCAATGGGTATCGGGATGTGTGGGTGTGTAACAGTGATGGTTATGTGGGTCACATGTGTCTGTTGAGTTTGCAGCCAGAGCCCATTGTCACACTGAACACACCTGTTCCAGGCTGCAATGCTCGTATCCTCTGCATCTGTGCTGTGCCAGCATACTCGGGTGCTTTTCGTAGGTGAGGATTCTTCCTTTTATTTTTATTAAAACAACAAATATTAATACACTGAATATTAATAATAAAATTATTTTAATGTAAACAATAACAACCACAAAATGAAAATAATAATAGACCAAAAGAAGGGGTTATACAATGATGATGGTATTTGTTCTTGAGAATGAAGCAGGAATGTTTGTCTCTTTTTCCCCACAGACGTAGCAGCCAGAAAGGTCACTCAAAACACAGTGATAGAGATCAAGGGCCGCGGATCCAAATAGAGTGTCCAGAAAATGAAGAAGAAGAGGAACAAGAAGAAAGACCTGTTATACATGACAGACAAAGACGTTTAATACGTGGAAGAAGTCGATCACGGGACCAGCCAGAACCAGAAGAGGATGAGGAGGAAATTGAGGCTTCCCTGGAGGAAGGATACCAGTCGGATTCAGAAACCAGTGATGATGATGATGAGTCTATACCTTTCATGCGCAATACAGACCTATTTGTTGGAGGTATGTATTGTAAAACATGCCAACTGCTTTCATTTTATTATTTCATTAGGTCTTCATTTCTTTCTTAAGTTTAATTTTATAAGTTTATTGATGACATTTCTTGCATTGCTGCATTTAATGTTTGTCATTTGTGTTAGCCTAATAGGACATAGATTGGTAATAACAGATTAACAGAATCATTTCCTGAAATAGTTTCATCACATTGTTTGGTGTTTTTCTCTTTTTCTCTCGAAATATGACCTTGCAGAATTTTTGTCAGATGATGAAATCCATCGGTCACGAGTGTCCGAGCTGACACAGAGTTCCCCAGACCCCATTACGACTACGGGGATGTGGCAGCAAGATCCTCAGAAGTCCACCATGTGGCTTGGGACAGAGGATGGATGGTATGTGGATCATGTAATTAATTTTAAAGGCAGATTAGAATTTGACATAGTGTCTCTTTAGTCTTTAGATGTTAGTCTGTAATTGAAATTGTTTGGCAACATCTTTCAGTTAATTTCTTTATCATTAGCTGTCATTGGACGTCTTTAGCATTCAACAGAATTTCTGCTAGAAATCTTTGTTATGTACTTTATGTTGTTTTGAACACATTTTTCTTTTAAAAACAGGTATGAATAAAAATGTTAAAAGGTTAATATTTGAAAAATTACTTTTTATAAAGAAGTGTCTCTGCACACAACCATTGTAGGTGGAAGACCCAACAACTCCATACACAACTGTCCATGTTTTGTAGAGAAAGTTTAGAGTATTTTAGAGAAAGGTTCAGGTTAGGGTTAGCTGTAAATAAAATCAAAAGTAAATCCATATGCTAAATCTGTTTTCTTTTAGAGTTATCTTTCT
Source organism: Sinotaia quadrata (assembly GCA_028829895.1). NCBI lineage: Eukaryota > Metazoa > Mollusca > Gastropoda > Architaenioglossa > Viviparidae > Sinotaia > Sinotaia quadrata. The sequence goes on from CM054183.1 coordinate 59,182,141, forward strand.
ATTAACTTTTCTTACCTTGTTTATGTTTAGTTTTTGCATTTTTATTTTTGTGTTAATAAATTTTTAATCAAAGTAAAAATAACATGGATTAACATTTTCCTTGTATAATATAACTTTTGTCCTTTGATGTGACATAGACTCCATTGTTATTTTAAACATGATGGTAGTGTACTGAGCTGTTTGGTCTTCCATCCATGATGGTCATGTATGGAGTGCTTGCCTTTTTAAAATTTAAAATATTGTTATTGATGATTATAATTATATAATTCTTTATGTAGGTATTTCATATCAAAACTAAGCAATATCAGCAATACACTTTATAACCAAAGAAACTAATTGTAATTCTTTATGTAGGTATATCTTATCAAAACTAAGCAATATCAGCAATACACTTTATAACCAAAGAAACTAATTGTAATTCTTTATGTAGGTAAATCTTATCAAAACTAAGCAATATCAGCAAGACACTTTATAACCAAAGAAACTAAATTACATGCAGCTTCTAAAAGTGTAATTCCTTTTTATTTATGAGGGTTTTACTATTTATTTAATTATATAGTTTGTACTCAGGCATTCAGAGATTGAAACTTTTATTTTAAAAAAAGTATCACTCGACAGTAAACACATGTACACCCCATTGTTGCAAAGACTTACTTTTCTTCAACTGCTTAATAATAATAATTATTATTAAAAAATGATACTGTTGCTGATGTAAATATGTATATTGATCGAATTTACCTCACAGTTGTTAATGTTGTGTTTGTTTTTTTCCCATACATATGTTTGCAGCATTCACATCTTCCAGTGTACAGACAACATAAAGACAACAAAGAATAAATTAAAAATACAGCATGGTTCCCCTGTACATTGTATAGTGTAAGTACAAAATTTGAACAGATATGTGTATATATTTATTTTATTTTATGTTATTACTAAGGTTGTATGTTACATTACAATAAATAAACAAGTCTTTAAACATTACCAGAACAGATAATGTTTTTTTTAATGGTTTTCATTGATTAAAAGGAGGCAGCAGCAAGTTACTTGCATCATTTGAATAGAATTTTCAGGTTAAGGAAAGAAGTTTTACTGTCTTTTCAGCTTGTGTAAATCTGTTACAAAATAACAACTATAGTTTTTCTGTATATTTTCTCTTTATGTGGGACAAAATTTGAGCAATTCCACAGCTTCAGAGTTGAATTATACCTTTGTAAACAGATTTACTTTACAGTCTAAAATATATTGCGCACTTTCTTTCATCAAATATTTGTTCCTCAAAGTTAGGGTACACTTTATGCACAAGAATCAATGACTTAAAAGTTTTTATTTTGGGACTTCACATTAGAAGACAATACCTAAAGATATTATTAAACATAAAATTAATATGAGGTGTTGATTATTTGGTAACATTATCTGTTCAGTTTTGCCAAATGCTAATTTTGGTATTAGTAAATTGTTCAGTTTTTCTGTGCCAACAAATCTTTAACTGGCATTCTTGCCATGAGTCTCAGAATAGCATATTGCTTTAAGTTTCTCAGCTACAGGGCATGGAAAGGGCTTTCTTCTGATTTTCTTGCATGTGACCCAATTATATGCACATGTTGAATGATGGAAAAAATGCACATTGAACCCTCCCAGACTGTTAGAGCCCATAAGATTAGAGTTATTTCATCCAGTTTAGCCTTTAATAGAATGGGGCCCTGAAAGGCATTGTCAGTTCTTCCAGCATCACCAGATTCTGTTTTAAAGATATATCTACTTTAGCTTGTGACCCTCCTTTGAATCCTTCAACAGTCCACCTCTCCCTTTTTTCAAGATTGATTTTTTCCTTCGCTCTTTTCACTTAGGACATTATATTTCTCTCAAAAACTTCCTACCTGTTTGTGATTTTCCTAAAGTGTAGAGATCCATCTAGTTGTATAATAGAAAAAGTAAGTAATATATTGTTTTCTGAATACTTTGCCAGATGTTTACTTTACATAAACATAAACATAAGCCCTCCCAGCCACCCCCACTATTTTCCTGTCTATACCTCTCTCCATGGTATAAAAGTGGGATTATTTGTCACAAGAGGCATGCTCCTTTCTTTTATATCCCCTTGACAGATCTTATTTGGCATGTATGTCTTTGAGTTTGAGAACATACACTCTTAAAGTTTGCACATCTGTTAAGTATCCATTAAAAGCTTATTTTGTTTATTAATAGTTCAAACCTAATATTGTATTTGTTTTGTAGTGACAAAATGGTGATATATATATTGTTATATGTTTTTTCAAAAGATTTTTTCAGATATTCTTGAAAGTTTCTGATTATTGATTGGTCAGTTGGTTGATTGATATACCTCTATTTTGAGTTTTCAGTCAATACAATTGGAATTTGTCATGTATATTTGTTGCTTTGTTAAATGTGTATCCACTTATGTGGGACTGGTCAAATAAATTTTGAATTTGAGGTTTATCAGCTGTTTTGATAGATATCTATTATGTGTGATTGGTTAAATACATTTTGAATTTGAGTGTTATCAGTTGTTTTGATAGATATCTATTATGTGTGATTGGTTAAATACATTTTGATTTTGAGTATTATTATCTGTTTTGATAGCTATCTGGATAACAAAGTCTTTGCTTCTCTTGTGAATGGTGATCTCATTGTATACAAGAGAGATGCAGGTAAGCTTTCATTATTAATATTATCCAGTTTATTTTTCTCACCCACCCTCTCCCCATTTTAATCCTCTTTTTCTCTTGAATTTTGAATGCACCCATTGCTAAGATATACTTCTGCACATTTATGCAAGATGCTAAACATATTTCCAAAGAGGGATGTAAATTTAAATAAAAATGGAATTTATGCCAATGAAGAAACCCTAGACTCAAAGATTATTTAATATGCAAACTAATGTCAATGATTCACACAGTAAAACTGGTTAAGGATTAAGTTGTTGTTTTGGGTTCAGTAAAATACAGTTTGTTAATTCAGATCTAAATGGAATAGTAAATTGCTAATGCCAACGTATGCTGCTTAACCTATGTGTCACTGGACTCACTAAGCCTTGACATTGCCATTGGTGGTTTGATTCACATCAGTACTATCAGAAGTTTATGAAGTAAGAAATTATTTTGTATTAAGAATGAATGCTTCTGTTGAAACCCAAGTTACTTGTGAATTATGGTCCTTAAGTTCATTCTGTGAACGAACTTTAAACAGTCTTTTTAGTGATAAGATTTGGGGGATATATCTGAGGAATTCCTTATTTCCCCAGCAAATCATTTATTTCCTTTATCAAATTTAGGATATACTGAACAGTGTTATCAACTTAAATTCTTACAGATAAGACTGTTTATAAATTTATTAAGTCACTGTGAAATAGATTTACATGCTACCATGTACATATATAGTGTTCTTACGTATATTACGTTAGTCTTGAAATTGTTTAATAGTAATACCTCACTTTGATTTGTCTGATAGCTCTATGCCTCATAGCAACTTGGAGACGCGTCAACATCTTATATATATATTTGTGTAACGTATAAATAGTTGACACCTCATTCTTTAACAGGTGTCTTGGGGTATCCTACAAATAGTCTGCACCTCAACTATAGACAGGCATCTTGGGGTATCCTACATACTTTAAATACCTAAACCATTAAAATGTTTGGTGTAGCCTTTAGATAGTCAGTAATTCAGACATTCTCATGCATATTAGTAAACTTACATAGAGCCAGTACTCCCATGTGGATGTGATTTAGTCTATAGATCGTGTGCAAACTAGCATCTTTCACCTGTCTTTGTTTTCATGAACCATTGTGAGAAATAGGCTACTGTTTGAGGGAAAAGATATTTTTATCATAATGACTTGAATATATATAATTTATAGTCTACAGATCATTTGTGCAAGCTAGCATCTTCCAGCTGTCTTTGTTTTCATGAGCCATTGTGAGAAATAGGCTACTGTTTGAGGGAAAAGATATTTTTATCATAATGACTTGAATACATATAATTTAGCAATAATAATGTGGTTTTATTTCAGAGGGCTTGTGGGACACAGAACACCCATACACACGCACCATAGGCTCCCCAATGGCACCTATCACTCGTATGTTGGCTGTTGCAGGGAAACTCTGGTGTGGCTGTCAGAACACCATTCATGTTATTAACCCTCTTGCTCTCAACATTGAGGTAATGGTTTTTGATGCATTATGGTTTGGTGGAAACATAAAATTGCCTTTTTTTCTGAATTGTATTTATATATTTTTTATTGAGAGAGAGTAGTGTTCTTTGTTATATGTTAAACATAAGATGCCACCGAAATACATCTCTTATCATTGATGTCATCATATTGAGATTCATTAACTAGGTAATTAGGATCAAGAGTATCGAGATGCAAATACCAGATGCTCACCTATGGCACCCATAATTTTAACATGGGTTTTGTTGTTGAAATTCTAAATTCAGAGTCCATTAGCAAGATGTTTTCAGTCATTCTTGAGAAGTGTAACAAATTGTCATTTAAAATTTTCTTTCTTTTGAAGTGAATTTAATTTTTGTCAAATTTAAATTGTAAGATATATAAAAGATGTGCACAAATAAAACTGGAGAAAGGATGTGCTATTGATAAATATTTGTTCATTCAAAATATAGCCACCAAAAGCAGTGGTATTTCTAGCTTGGGCATTAATGTCACCAGTGGTATTTAAACTCTTGGACTAAGATGCTTTTTCAGCTGATATTTACAAAATGACAAATCATATTTCTGATTTCTGGAAAATTTGACAAAATTTACACAAACGTTAGCATAATTGTTAGTTAACAAATATATCAGTTGTATTTTTGAAAAAAACTGCAATACATATAGAATTGTTTTGTGTTACAGTGATCTTATAGCATGCAATTTGAAATTAATTATAAATTAAACATCACTAATAGCTTAAATAAGTAACAGTTTTAAAACATACCTCTTATGATTTGCTATTCATAAAGCAGTTTACTGTTGCTTAAATTTGATTAAGGAGCCTTTCTTTACATGTAGGTGTTTATGTAAATTAAAAGCTTTATTTTTATGAGGAACTTTACTTGAGTTTGGTTACTTGTGTTTTTGAAGTAGTTGAAAAGTATTTTTTAATATTAAGTCACCATTTCTCTAAGACATTTTTACCTTTTAGTCTTTAAATCTCATTACTTTTACCCGAGGTCAGTTATATTTTAAATTTTGAAAATACTTGCTTATTTGTAAATATTGACAACAAAATATTTTTTAACCGTTTAAAAGAAAATCACTAGATGATTGTTTAAAGGAAATGTAATAAAATTTTGTGATTTTAGTAATCCACTTGTAGAGTTTTTATTTATAAAAATTGTCATATATGATGATAAAATAAATTATAATTATATCTGGTGAAAACATTTTTATAATAATATGATTAAATGATTAAGTTGTTCATATTATTTTGGGAGCCTTTTCATCTATAATAACTCTACAGAACATCATTTTAAAGGATATATTAAAATAAAATAAATTTGTTCATATGTGTTTGTGTAATTCTTAAAAAAGTATTCTTTATGCCTCATCAGCCTCATCAAAAAATAAAACAAATACAAGCAAAATAATTAATATATCTGATACCTCAGAATTTGAAATTAGCTGCTTATATCTATACATATCTATTTGTCCTTTAAAAAAATGTTTGCAAGCTAAATTCATTAGAGAAATTGTATTTGATAAAAATTGTCATTATTGTTTGTTATTACTAACAAATTTTCCCTGATAATGGCATAAAGTCATTTACATAAATAATTAAAATTAATTTATAACTTTCATAGCTAGGCATTCTGATGACAATGTTTTGAAAAATAATTTTTAACTTTTAACTTGGCACCAAATTCTCTTATAAATAAATATTAGAAAAATATATTTTTATTTGTAAAAATTACACCAACATAACAGCCTTTTTTATTACTTTTTAATTTTAGCAATTTATATTATTTTCTAAAACAAAATTTAAATGATTTACTTCATTGATATGCAGTTAAAATCATACTATATATCTTACATCCCTTGATCTTAATCAGTTACATTCTTTTTAGTGTAAAATAAAAATATTTAAATAATTGTTTCTTTATATTAACATCAAAGACTAGTGTAGGCATGGATGAGATGTTTATGATGTGAATGCCCTGTTGCTAGAATTCATTCTATTTACCAATGTGTGTATGTGTGCAAACATTGCGTGCAGGCATGTGTGACATAAACCGAAGTGCCTCCCCTATACAACTGACTGACTGTACGAATTTTTTTCAATGATAACATTTCTTCAACAGAGATCATTCCAAGTGGGATTAGATCCCAACCGAGCAGTGCAATGCATGGTGTCATCAGGTCAGGGAGTGTGGATTGCATGCCAACAGAGTTCAAAGGTTAGCTTGCTGCATGCTACCACATTTGACTTTTTGCTTGAAGTCAGTGTGGCACAGGCAGTAGCCCTGAAATTACAATGTGAGTATTGAGTTCTTGTAATGTTTCATTTGTTTGTTTGTTTATATTGCATAAGATTATAGTCTTTGTTAAACTATGCTTCACTTTTCTTTTTTTCTCATTAAATTATGCTTTACTTTTCTCCATTTTACTTATTTCATCAAATATCTTTGTTTAGTAAATAATCAAGAGTTATATTTGGCTAGTTTTCTTATGGAACAATCTAAATGTTCATTTATCTATCTCATTTTATTTGTTTTGTTGTATCTGTTTTTATGCAATATTTTAATTTTAACGAAATAGTTGTTTATTAATTTTTGTAGAACTTTACTGAATACTGATGTTTAATCAAGACTTTGTGTCCTAAAATTAATGTCCTTTTGAACTAATCTTAATCAATGGTAAATATATGATAAAAATTGTTGATTAAATATAAGCAATAATTAGTAGAAAATTGTTGATTTTATTGAATGAAATTTTTTATGAGTATATTTTGAGAAATTATGTCAGATGAATGTTTTATCAAACAATTTATTTTTATTGCAACACTTCAATGTATGAACCATTTTTTTTTTTTAAAATAAAGAAAATAAAACATTTTAAATATACCTCACTCAAGTTTGCCTGGTACTCCAATATTATTTATATATCTATTTACCAATGTGTGTATGTGTGCAAACATTGCGTGTAGGCATGTGTGACATAAACCGAAGTCCCTCCCCTATACAACTGACTGACTGTACGAAAAGATTTTATATTGTTAACCATTTAGAGAAATCACTGCCGCTGGTGTAAACTAAAATGTTGACAAGCAAAATTCAGTAAAAAATATAATTTATTATGTTATTTCAAAACGTTTTCTCCCCTTAATACCATCCTCAGAAAATAAAATAGAAACAAATATTTTTTTAAAGTAGTGCTTGCATTATTGAGAAATAAACATTAAATTAGTCAGAACTATACAAAACAATCTCTTTTTTTTATGGTTTTATTTCCCTTTTAATAAATTTTACAATTTTATTTCTAACAAAGAAAAAACAACCTAAACATCACAAGTTAATCTGACAGAAGTTTGATTCCTTTTTTAAAATCTCCATTAAGCTGTAATTATATTGATTGATCTGCAAGCTAAACTTTAAAAAAATTGATTGGTCTAAAGCTGCTGATGATATCATTCGGCAACACAAAGCGGCCTGCTTGCGCATCACTGCCCTGTTGGTTTGTAAAGATCTTCTTTGGGTTGGGACCAGTGCTGGTGTCATTCTTTCTATACCTATTCCCAAGATCACCTCCACCACAAGTCATGGTTCCTTGGCAACACCCACTGTGACAGGTGAGCATTTGTTTCTTTTATCCATATTTTGACCAGTACCTTTCATCACTAGATAAGTAGCATGATGCATATATTTCAGTTGTAATTGGAAATGCTTGGTCTCTGGATTATTGGAGACACATTTGATACAGTTCTTGTAATGTTGTCATATATTTGATAGCTGCTCTCAAGGTACACTTAGCAATTTTTCATTATGTTTAACTGTTGTATAGAATTTATACTAATTTATGAATTGAGCCTTCATCTGTACTTTCCAAGGAATGAATTTTTTTAATTTCTTGTCTGAGTCAGCTGGTATTTTTCCTCACAAAAGATATTCTTACAGGAGTAAAGCAAAGTTTGAAGGCTTCTGAGTTAGAAATAAAAATATAAAATATTCATAGATGTAGATGCATCATATGTAGTTTTATATCAGAATAATTTTTCTCTTCGTACAACTTACTATTATTTATTGTATTTGTATTGTTCACTATTTCACCTTTGTTGTTTTTGTATTATTCAGATTTAATGAAATTTTGATAATCAACTTTGGCTTTATTCACTTTTTGTTCTATAATTGTTGATGTGTTTTTCACTTGAAATATTGACAGTCTGCTTTGATTTTGTTTTTGTTATTCTGTTTTGTTGTATAATTGGCATTCCACTTTTGCTTTGTTATGTTTGTACTGTTTGGCTTTGTTGTGTTTGGCTTTATTGTATTTTTAATTAATTGACTTTGTTGGGTTTGTATTATCAACATTTGTGTTGTAATATTCACAGTCCATTTGGCTTTGCTCTTATTTCTGTTGTTGCCAGGTCTTGTACATGGTCACACAGGCCATGTTCGCTTTCTGACATGCGTAGAATTGTGGAGTGTTGGGGCTTCTCAGAAGCTTGAAACAGGGGTTCCAAAAGAAACTCATGGGGGAGAAGGTGTCATATTACAAGACTTACACCGTCGCTCATCCATGGCTGCCACAATGGCCACTATGGCAACAAGAATGCTAGTTATCAGTGGAGGAGATGGTTATGAGGACTTTCGAAACAATGTAGCCAATGAAGCAGCAGGGCGAGATGACAGCACCAATCACCTGCTGTTGTGGCAGGTTTGACCATAACTGGACTGAACACTTTAGATAATAACACAACGACAAACCTCTGATCTGTCCGATCTCGTCAATTGGTCATAGGATGCTTGCCAATTGTTTGACCTCTGCCCTTTGACTTGTCTGACCATTGTTTCAGTCACATGTTCAAGGACCTTTTAACCATAACTCCATTTCTCTTATACCATTACCTGAACATGAATTGTATTAAACTGTGTTGAATTTCAGCAGACTTCACCAGTTAAAGGTGCAAAATAGAAATGAACAAGAATGAAGTGAGGATTTTACTGCATTGAAAAATAACAAAACAGCTATTAATTTGAGTAACAAAACATATTTCATGCAGTCATCCATCATCATGTTTATACATTTAAAAAGAACATTTGCAATTTTTCGTTGAAATATTACAAACGTAAAAATACCAAGCCCCAACTTTTGGGAGCTACAAAGGTTGAGATTTCTCATACTCTTAATTAACATATCCCAACACTTAAGATGCTTAAGGTGGGCTTGAGTCTCTACATTACAAATGTGATAACTGATTGATAAAATAGCATTTCAGGAGCTAGATAACTGTTGCTTAGCTAATATTAGTGTTAAATAACTGGTCTTCTCTCATACTTCAAAATCAATCTCAAAGCACCTGATGCCCTAAAATGTAGCACTAAATGACAAAGCAATTTGTATTGTGTTTTGAAGATTCTTAAGCCAACTGCATGCAGGTATGCTGTTGCAAATGATTGCAGTCTGTGTTATAACAGCTTTTTGAAATCACATCAGGTGTCATTTTGAAAATGATCAAATTATCTTTCTCTAAATGTGCAGCCAAGCATTATTTATTATTTTTGTTGCTTTTGCAAAGCTGGGTTAGAGTTTATTTGCAGAAAACTAATTTCTCTTTATTTTGTATTTATTATTTTGATGGTGATGGTTTTGAGAGGGGGAACAACATTGTTTCTTTCATTGAGATAATTTAATAGTTCACCCAAAAGCTGTCATATTTATTATAATGGTTGTTTTTATATTTTTGGAGACGTGATATATAAATTATACTACTTATTTATATTATTTTCAGCATTGATTTGAACTGAAAATAAGCTTTGTTTTCTATGGTTGTTGACAGATGCCTGATAGTTTGGTGAATTTGTTTATAAATGTAATTCCCCTCATATCCACACCCCAGTGAAGTTCATTTATACAGAATGAGAGAGCAGCTTTCAGATAAAATACACAAATAATGTCATGGCTTATATCATTATTTAGTCTTAAAGAGATTTTCATGTATGCTACTGTCCCCACAAAAATTCACACATTCACTAAGGTTGTTAAAGTAATTTTTTTAAAGCAAGATCTGACTCTCTCCTTCCCACCCTAAAAGCACAATCTAAATCCTGCAGTGGATAATTGATTTTTCCAGCAGACATATTAAGTAAGTAATAATTAAATTTTAATGCATACATATTATTTTACATAATATTGAATTACAATGTTTAAATCTGGCATGAATGATAACAAATGTAAATGATCGATGTTTTCTGATGTTTTGTTTCAGACATTTCTTTCAAAAGTTTGTTTTGTTGTTGCATTCTCCATAGATATTGTTTTTTAATGTGTTTATTTGTGATGCAAATGCACTGCCATTCTTGAAATTATAATTTTAATTTTAAAGAGCTTATGCACAAACACATACAAATCTCTTATAGTTGTTTTTTTTTCAAATGTTACTGAAAGGGAAAAAAGTGTTTTCAATCTAAACAATCTCCCTGGAATTATTGTTTTCAATGATCAGTCATGTACATTTTATTCATAGTGCACAATGTAGTCTTTGTCTGTTACATATTATTATACTTAAGAATGTAACAGTCTCAAGCATTTATTATACAACTATGCAATCAACCTATGAAAAACATTTTCCTTTGCAGCAAAAGCTTTTTTTAAAAAAAAACCTTCATCTCTGATGCCATTTATTTTTTAATCAAAATAACAGTATTGCTTTACACTTGAATGGTTCCTTATGGTTTGTGTGTCGGTGTGAGTGACATGGTATGTGCTGTTGTGTTGTACAGTTGACTGACACCATTAAAATACATCTTTTATCACTGATAAAGACTTAAAGGTGGTGGTGGACGGTTATCATCTGGTAATACGTTTTGGAGAGGAATCCAAGGACACGAGTATATTGTGTGTGTATGGGGTGGGGTGGAGAATTTACATAATTTTGCTATGAGTGGGTTCATTTGTAGCACATTTTGCATGCAGAGCATGTATTGATTAGTATTAAATAATTGATATATTTTAAGAATTACCTACAGATTGTTTGCTACTATTACTGTACACTTTTTGTCATGCATTAGAAATCTTTGAATTGGGTTTTATGTACTCTGATGAATCTATTAAGTGTCTAAAATAATTTACATGACTTATGGTTGTGATACATTTCAGTGAAAAATGTGCACAGCTTTTTTCACGAGTTAGAGATTGAAGGTTTCTGTAGTCTGTCACTTAATCTGAAATCTGTGAATATTTAAAATATACAATTTTTGCCACATAATTTATCTCATATGAAGTTTTTAAGCTGGAGAAGAAAGTCGTAAGTTTCAACATCAATAGATGCTTTATCAGTTGTTATCTGAGAGGAACTGTCACTCTAATTAGCATATTTATGTCAAATCATGTCCAGACCTTAAGAACATCTCACTTATTTTTTAATCATTGCAGTATACTTGCAAAAACAATTCAGTGTAGCAATATATTTTAATATTCATATTTTATTAATTGGCTGCAGTTGTGCACACTGCAAAACTGACTGCTAGAAATCGGGTGTTCTGAAATGAAATTTTTATTATGATAAAAATAGATCCAAGCCTGTGAATAAAATGAAGTTATAACACAAGCTGCAGTAAGCCCATTAACAATCTATTACATTGCTCTATGTTAGTGTGATACATGTGTATTTCATTATTATTATTTTTTAGCTGTAAATGGAATTTTGTTGAGTCATGATTAATGTTTTTCTGGTCTTCCCAAGACTGACTTAACTGATGTGTATGCATCTTTCTGAATTACTTATACCCAGTTCTTCAACAAAAGTCGCTTTTTGTTTCATTTTGCTGTACAAATTAGGTTTTTTTGTTGTAAAATAGGTTTTTGGTTGGAAAGTAAGATTTCTCAAATGGTATAGATTGTGGACTGGACTGGCATTATTGTGGTGTGACTGTTATTTTCTTGTCACTTAATTTAAGCGATGACATTATTGTGGACTAGTGTAAGCATTATCATATTATTTCACCTTTCATTTAAATCCTTATTTTCTTTTGTTTATAAGCTGAGGTGCATTATATTTTGTGTTGCCTTGCTTTGTCTCCCTATAATTTGATCAGTTAATGTGTACATGTTCAGAGTTGCCTCAATTAATATGTCTCATTGGAAAAAAGATTTTCCATATCTCAACAGCATTTATACTGCAAGCAATATTTACTAGTCTGAGTTTGGACAAACCTGTCTGTTAAAATCTTTTGCCATTCATTCTAAAATTTCTTTTAAAACCCTTGATGTAGAACAAATAATGAAGTTTTCATTATTTAAGAGTATTTTTAATTTTACCCATTATTTTGGAGTTAATGTGTTTGCATAATTTTGTATGCAACTATACGTACAGATTAGATACAGCATGCAAATAAGAGTGATTCACTGGATTTCATCCAGATGTTATGTAGGTGAGTAAAGGCCAATTTATATACACATACCATATTACTATGATGATGCCAAGTTGGCATAAGCTGGAAGTGTCCCCACATTTAATTGACACACAGTTTTTTTGTTATACAAGAGACATGATGTATTGACTTCTAGACCTAGGTAGGGCTTTGCTCTTTTACGTTTTTATTACCTTTATTTGCAGAAAATTAAAAGGTCCTTCTTGGATATTTTTACAGTGGTTGCAATCAGAAACACTTGACCTTCACCTGATTGAAGAGCTTCACTTAATTTATGTTCATCTGTATTTTAAAAAAATGGAAAGTGCCTCATATTAGTGGCAGGCTGCAATGCTCTGCTTAATGTAGATGTGTAGATTTTATATCTGAACGTGGTTCAAAATGGCTTCCTTACAAAAAGATTTAAGCTTGTGTTTTCATTATTCTTACTATGCTTGACTATGTAATTTTAAATTTGCATTATTAGTTACAGTTGGAAACTACTGAATCATAAATTTAACTTAATAAATAAAATAATTTAAGTCAGACAGTTGAGGAAGGGGCCTCCAAACCAGAAGCTAACAAAGAATGAATTAGTATTGCAGCGATTCTTGCACAGCCCCTTTGGGGCAGCTATGGTGTCATTATTTACCCACAACTCACTGGTTAACTGGTTTATAATACAGTGTAGATCATCGGTCCAGTCACTGGTTAAACTGGTTTATAATACAGTGAGGATCGTTGGTCCAGTCAGATTAAGCTTTTTCATGGCTTGCATGGATCTGTCTCCTGAACTTAACAATGTCATTGGGCACTATAGAGTTGGCAATCCCTGAGGTATCGATGTAGGGTTAGTCAGTAGAAATTGATACTGCACATATACAAAAACTGAAGACTATTAAGGTCATTGTGTTAACCTTTTAAATTTTCATACTATGGCAGATATATTGGTCCCAGGCTCAGCCATTGGTGTTTCTTGTTGAATTAAAATCTCTCTAGATATTAGAGAAATCCATCATCGGGTTTACCTAAACAAAATCACTGTTCTAGACACTGTCAGTAAATGATCTTTATTTTATGTTATTTATTTTTTTGTTACATTAAAAAAAAGAAATTTCTTACAATGCCTTCTTGTAGAATAAATTAATTAGTTGCTTGCTTCATGCTGTGAAATCAACCATGGCTGGAAGTGCATTCAATTAATACAACTAACAATTTCATACTTTATTAGCTTCTGGTTAAACCAGAAATTATAGTAGACCAAAACAATCTTTAGACCAAGGCATGTTTAGTCCTACAAGCATTTTATTTTACAGCGTGTATTTAATAAAATTATTAAAACCCTACCCCTCTAGACAACTAGTACTAATTAACCACATACACTCAAAAGATTGTCAGTCATTAGTTATGAGCAAATGGTATCCAAAAACTAATAATAATATGACAGCTATATTTTAAATTTTATTTTTGTATTTATTATTATTTTTTTTAACCATACTCTTTTAGCATCCTAAGCTGCATTTCTGGACTTGAGATATTAAGAATGAAAATCCCTAATAGAATTTGTAGATGTGTTTGTGATACTGACCAGTTTGGCCAGAGCATCTGATGATTTCTTTGACCAATAATGATGATGAACATATTCCTGACATTGTATGGCTGTTTGCATACATTTTTTCTTTTCTTATTTCTTTTTTTTTTGTGGCCAGGGGTCTTCTCACAAATACCATGTAACTATATCTGTACATTTTGGAAGTTTTAAGACATGTGAAATGCACATGTTGATAGTGTTTTAACAGCCACTGATAAAGACTTTTTGGTTCTTGCAATGACAATTACTGCATTCATATTTTTTCCTCTCATGACTGTAACTAGTCTCTACAGCATCCAGAGTGAAAAAAAATATGTTGTTGCTGTTATTATCCATGTGGTTTTTGTGCATATACTAGTAGTGCAATCTATAATTTATGATATATTTAAGTTTCAGTTTGACTTATTTTGTGCACTTCAGCACACACAACCTAATCACATAAACATGTTCCGATGACACACAAGCATTTCTGTCAAAATTTCACACGTTTTATTTCTGTTTATCCTCTAGAAAGGATATTTTATCTTTTTGTTTTGTTTTGTTTCCAAAACACATAATGAATGGACTGGTAACCAACTTTGACATTTTGACTCAATCAGCTACTGAAGGGGGTACTTTGATATGTCATGTGACTGATGTCTGTAATCATGCAGTTTTGTGCAGGAACAATGTTCATTTTAATGCGGGCTTCAATGTTGAAATTCATATTTCCCTGATATACACTTTAGTTTATGGTAGTGGGTGGAAAGAGGAGAAATTATTCTATTGCAAGTAGTGTTATGGCATGCTGATGATTGATAGGCAATATGCATAAAATTGTAATGTTTAGATTTCATTACAATAATGTTCCATGCTATAACAAATTAAATATAAGGAGATGAGAAGGGATAAACCACAACAACAATAGAAAATAATCATAACTAAAATTTTCAGTTTTATCAAACTAAATAAATGGAGCTAGCAAACATATTTCTAAACTTTACTTATTAATTTCTTTTTTATTTAAGAAAGAAAAGGGAAATGAATCTATTGTCTTGTATCTATCATGAAATAAGACTCAGCTGTTGCTGGATCAGGTTCATTATTAGAGTCTGATATGTGCCATAGACCAACATTGATCTGCAAGTGCTTTCGAAGACAGGCAAGGTCTGGCCTGTGTGTTGTGGCCAGATTCTCTTTAAACCTGTTTAAGTATCATTCTGAGCATTGAAAATGGGAAGTGGATATAGAAATTGTAGCCTAGTTATGTTAGTAACTTGATGCTAAAAAGAAAGATTAATTTATGTTTATAATTAATCTGCTGCTCTCTAAGTCCTGTTTTTGGTTGCTCTTGGCATACTGCTAGAACTATTGAAGACCCTGCACCTTTTCGATTTACGCACGAAATAGTGCGTGCAGCCAACTCCTGAAAGCATGTAGGGGCAGGATGGGTGACAGGGTGAAAGCATCGCCAGTGATCCATGCTGCACTGACAGTGGTCATGTGACCGTGCCCACGACTGAAATAAACATGTATAAACCGCAAAAGAGATGTGTGTTCTTATTATGAATGTTTATAATGTAACTATTTGCATACACGTTTGTGATTAGCTCTGTAATGACACTATGTGTATATAAATTCTGGTATTTGTTTCTTTAAATGTATGGCAGTGCTAAATTATCCACAATGCAATTAGTCAAATCATTGGCCATACACGCTTTCTGACACAATCTACATCAATAAAACCAAATGTAAGTTGAAGTTTATATAGCAAATATATATTTTTTTCTAAAATCAACAAGCTTATTAAAAAGAAGGCATCAACATAATAAATATAATGATAGAACTATTTTATAATTTTAAAACAAAATTTTAAAATGGTGTATGAAGCATGCTTTTCGATTCATAAAATTTGTATGATTAAGCCATGAAAAATCAAATGCTATTTGCTGACAATAAACACACATTTTTCAATCAAGATAAACAAAAATACATTATAAACTTTAAAAAAAAAAAACTGTATCAGCTTATTAATATACTCAAAACTTTGTACAATGATACTGATTATTTGTTTGAATTCAATTCTTTTTCCTCAAAAGTGATAGTTAAGAACAACAATAAACAATGGATATATTTCTGGCAGTCTATTGATGTCATTTCAGGTATTAATGCAATAAATCCAATGACATTTTAAATTATTTTAACTGTCATAAGTGTGAACAATTAGACTGCCTGCCATATTAAACACCAAAGAGTTTTCAGAATTTGTTTTTAATTAACAAGAAACTAAGCATTCATTCATCACAAATTGTATATTGTCTGGAACTCCCATGAAGACAAATGACTAGTGAAAGCCAGAATGATATTTACAATAAGTTTGGAGAGAAAATTTCTTTTAACCTGAATATTCACATTTAAGTAGACTTTGCTTTAAGTTTAAATATTTGTAACATAGAAAGCAAACTATAAAAATGGTGGATCTCTTACTTCATCTACATTTACAAATGGCTTGGTGAAAATAAATATGCTCTTTTCCTTCAAACAATAAAGCTTCATCTACACATATTTTAAAATTAATATATTTTATCACTTATTTTGTTCCCTACATTTAAAATGTTTAAAAATCAGTTCTAAGTGTGGAACTAATCTGATAGGATACCAAATTAGCTTTTCTAGTTTTATTTTCTCTGAAGAAATTTTCTTGTATATCTTAACAATGCATCAGCACAAACTCTGTTTCAGCAAACAACACTGAAACATAAAAATGCCTTTTAAATATTATTTTGCATATGGCGGTAATTATACTCAAGGATCAAAATTCCACAAAATACTAACAGATATATATATATTTCAAAAGTTAAAATGCAAATACATGCGTAATTTAAATAAAAAAGAAATTTAACTTAATTTTCACACTCAAATTTTGGCATTCAGACATCAGTCTCAACATCAGTAATCAGAATACAGAAAATGTTAAATCACAAAATGTCATAATTAATGCAAACTGGTATTATAATGTGCATGTGCAATGCAATCAAGCATGCAGTGATGCACACACAATCAAATGCAAAGTTAACATTTGGTTAATTCCATTGTTAAAAGTTTGGTTATTATCAGAATACTACCATCTAGTAATGGACTTAATGAAACTTAACATATTTCTGATTAATTCAGTGGTTTCTTGAAAGCTGCAATTCAGAAAATGAAAGGGATAACTGCAGTCCTATGCTTTGGGTAGCTGGGAAAATTTTTTAAGTACCATTGATGTGTTGTAATAGAAGCAATACTCTGGTTAACGATGACAAAGATACCGAGGCTAAGCAGCACTGGATTGCTGAAGTGGAACACCATGTTAAAGCTAATGTAGATGACCATCTCCGCAAAAAAATGTGGGCATGATACATACTCAAAGAGTCCTCCTCGGGGCAGCATGTAGCCTGCATGATTAACACTGTCTAAAAGCAAGCATATAGGAGAGCAACATTAAGAAAAATATTTGGAGCAACAAAACTAATGAGTATGGATAGGTGTGTGTGTATATATATATATATATAAGAGGAAGATTATTGCTTTTATCAACATCTGATTATTGCTTTTATCAGCACTGTGGTGCCATATAAACCATTTCAATGCCAAGGTTATAATGAACTAAACTGCAAGTCAATGTTGCATTCAAAGGGAGACAATTCGGCCAAATATAATTACCGGTAGTTACTTGTGTATAATTATTCTACAATAGCAGGGGTTCTCAACGGGGGGAGGGGGGATTGGATCACGGACTCTCAAACTATTGAAATATTGATCTTTCTACAAACTAAGTCTGTTAAGTAATTAGTTATGAATATACATGTGTAAAAACTATTTGTATTCAAGTTTTAAAATCCATCAACATTTTCTATTGCTATTAAATGTGTCACTCCACTGTAAAATAAGCTTGGTAAATGTGTATATACAGTAAAACCTCGCTATAACGATAATTGGGGTCCATAAAATCAGATCGCATTAATGGGGGGGGGGGGGGGAACGTGTTAACGCGGGGTTTTGCAATACACGTATTTTGGCATAACACTTCAAGAACCTGGTGAAAGTGTTAAATTTCAGATCATTTTATATTAAAAGTCCTATGTAAACTCTTCCTCAAACTAATAATAAACGTTTTACACACAATTTCTTATACTTAAAAAATATTTTTTCCCTGTACGAGAAAAATACTCGTACAATGCATATATATGTATTTCAAATTTCAGGAACCATGCCATGATCATTTTACATGCATATTTAAATTCATATGCAATCTCATCCCCAAAATGAAGTTAAATATTTTTTATACTCTTTTTCATGTACTTTGAAAAAAATAAAATCATGTGTCAATGAAAATACGAAATTTTGGGATCCAGGCCACAACTGCATTATATCCAAATTTGCATTATTGCGGGGTGTGTTATCACAGGGTTCCAATGTACTAATATAGAAAAAAAATAAAAGATTTTCAATATTATATGCATATTATTTAGAATGCACCTTTTGAGTCAGACAATCTTGGAAATGGGGGGAATGACATTCTTACATATGGTGAAAAGTGGGCAAGGGTAAAAAAAGATTGAGAACCAGTGTTATAGTGCTGAGTACAGTACAAAGGGTTAAAAATGAGAAATTTCTTGGAATGGAGTTCAAAATATAAAAAAAAAATTCCTAGCATATGGTACTTTAGCAAGACAATTATCTGAGAAAAATTTTTAAGTAAGAGCTATTTCTGGGAAACAAGCTTCTCACCCCCATAGATACACTCCCCAAAGGATGAATTGTCCCTATGACAAATTAATTTCTTTAACAGATTTAATGAAGTTTTACCTGATCATTATCACCCAAGATTACAACAACAACAAAAAAGTTGCTATGAAAGTTGAAATTAAGTTAAAGGTTAAGAATACCTTTTTTATTTGTCCGCAAGGATGCCAGAATTTTGAAAGATTGGTGCTGGATGATATTGGCTACCAAAAATACACAAACAGCAATCATGCAGAGAGTCAGTTGCTGGGGTTCTATTACATCTGTAATCAAAACAAAGATACAAAACAAATATACCATTTACTGTTTAACACATAATGACCTATATCAAAGAAACAGTGATAAATGAGAGCCATTTGCTGGATATCTATCGTATCTGCAAACAAAGGGTACAAAACAAATATACTATTTATTGCTTAACACATACTTAGTATAACAAAGAAACAGTGATTAACACTTAATAGAGCAATTTGCTTGGGTCCATTACATATACAAATGAGCCAAAACATCTGCCAGAAAGCCAAAAACAAAATGTACAAAATAGATATAAATCTGCTTAACACCAGATGTCTGTACATGTGTTGAGTCACATGATTTCCAATGAAACTATATTATTTTAAATATGTTTATTAATAGACACAATGACCATGAACTATACCACCATATGGCACGAAATGGAAACTACGTGAGAAAACTCTCTGTTGGTACCACTTGCTGCTATTGTTGTGGTTTTAATTTTACATTTAAATGACAACTTTTTTTTGTTCCAGTGAAAATGACAACTGCTATGTGACAGAAGTTATTAAAACACTAATTTACATATAATTTACTGATGCTATTTAATTATAATTAGGGTGGTATTATGCAGCAAAATACTAGAACATAAAACATGCATCTTCTAACTTAACTTAAGCAATGTTGATTGTTTTAATTTTTTGTTGTGGTTTTTTCCTTATTATTTGTGTGTGTATTTGAAAAATTATTTTAACGATCAATAGTAGTGAATCTTATCTCAAAATGTGTTTTAAAGTGAACTCAGCTTTTAAATATTCTATTCACACAACTCTTGATCACTTTTGTTAACACTAGTAAACTGTTGTTTAAAAGTTTTAAATATTCTATTCACACAACTCTTGATCACTTTTGTTAACACTAGTGAACTGTTGTTTAAAAGTTTTAAATATTTTATTCACACAACTCTTAATCACTTATGTTAACAGTAGTAAACTGTTGTTTAAAAGTTGTAAATAATTTTTTAAATAAATATTTCCTAAAATTTACTTTCTCTCCACACACAAAAAAAATTATTACATTTCTTATATTTTACATAGAGTTTATTGTTATTTTCTTTTGTTCTAATATAAATAGACTATCTTAGGATGTATAATTATTTTGTTCTTTTAATAAAGAAACCACAATAGCAAGTGAATTTCAGGAATAACATTAGCCCTGTGTTATTGACACCAGACGTGCTGACCAGCAAGGAATGGTCAGTCACTCAAGAGCAAACTTTACAGCATCGATTTTGATCTTTGTCTCAGAAATAAAGAATAAATAAATTGAAATGTATATAAGATATTAAACAAATTTAAGATTGAAAGTAGTTTCAGTTTGGTATATTCAGCAAGGAATGGTCAGTCACTCAAGAGTTAGCAAATAATCATAAATCAACTTAGCACAAAAATCTAAACACCTCTCTCCCCCCATATTCCTGTTTACTACAATTATTGAATTAAGCTACCAAAACTAATCATAAAATCAAATCTTTAAGACAGAGAAATTTCTGAAGATCTGTATTCTTAAGTTTGTCAAAAGTGAAAACACTAAGAAATCCCTTAATCTAAAAAATAATTAAAGCTATATTTATTTAGATATGGCAGTAAAAGAACCTCGTCCTTATTCATCAATAGCGAATTTATACAAAACAACATGATTTTCCTCTCTCAAAAAGTATTTCAATTTCTAGAATTCCATTAAATTTTAAGGAAGTTTTATCCAAGTGAAAAAGCAATAGTATTAGTAACAACATCTGCTAGTCTTTTGTACTTTACATATGGTTACATGTCAGCTTTTGGGAATATGGTTATAGAATATGGTGGGGTCAATGGTGCATAAAATATATGAATACACTTTTAAACAAAGTACATAAACACGTGCATTAGCAAATGTGCAGAGAATATATTATCACATATCAAAAGCAACACCAAAAAAAAAAATGTCTTAAAGATGAATGGAAAAAAGTTCAGTGTTTCAAATGTCCACACCTTTAATCTGTAACTGTTCAAAATCAGTTCCAGTCAGCACACACAAGCCAAAGGATAAATAAAAAACTATGCCAAGAATGTAGTGCAATAATGTCATGGTGGCTGTTGCAGAGAAAATGTTGACAAAGAATGTCTCGTAACTGCGTCGCAACACTTGTACTTGATCCATGACCAAAACCAATAGAACTGGCATTGCATCAGTGACATCTAAGAGAATAAAGGAGAGTGAACCAAAGCTAAATATAAAAAGAAAGAAATTATTAATAAGATAATTAAATAAGAGAAAATGTGCATACCATCATAATTTTTTTTAAATTTCAAATTACATTTATTTTCACATCCACAAAGTGCTGAGTGATAATTATATGATTAATCATAATAAAACAAAATTTTAAAAATATCAAATTAAAAAGCAAAAAGTAATTTCATTTTATTTAAAGTTCATTCTCACTATAATACCAGTTTTATTGACAGGGAACTGCAGCCATTTAAGAATCGTAGTGAAGCATCCTGGAAAGGGATGACCCCAAAACAGTTTAAGACAAACAAGTGTTAATATGGTCCCATTTGTTACAATTCCAGTGATGTAAAAATGTTGGTACCATCTGTAAAGACATACAATTAAAAGAATTACTCCCACAAGTCAACATTAGAATTAGGAGGAATACTTTGAAAAATAGAAGTACTACTGCATGAGTAAACAGAAAAATAATTAAATCAAGGTAAAAGTGCTCATAACATTTTCTGTAGAATTTTACCAATGTACTTGTTGAAAGGTTTGACAGCAGAAGAAAATGAAAACAATAAGAGGCTTTAATATGATATAAGAAATTGAAAATTCTTAAATAATTTAACATTTTTAAAGTGAATGTTAACACGCAACAAAGGAAAATGTCAGGAGCACTAGTGAGACATCATAGATCTTAAGTGCATAAGAGACAGATAAAAAGTGTCACACAGCTATGGAAAGGACTATGTTCTGAAGATGTCAAACAACATGGCATTAGAGGGTATGCATTAAGCAATGACATTGTATTAGGCTAAAATCAATAAATCCGTCCAACACATGCACTCTCCAATTACAGAATTGTATACAGGAATAAGGAAAAACATACAAAAGGGTGTCAGTATAAAAGACCCATATCTAGCCAATTTATTAAGTCATCAGTGAGAGTTATCAGTGTTCCATATAACTATAATTGTGACATTTGCCTCATCTCATGCCAAGTAAACAATCTCGTATTGAGACCTATGATTTGTTGTATAAGAATTGTTGATAATGTATACACTGGCTGTGATACATAAGACAGGTGAAATGAGAAGCTTAGTTTAATTCAACACAAAACTGCTTTATTACTAAAGAAATAATTTAGTAATTATAATTCAAAATTCAGTCATTTTATGATCTTTAACATACAAAATGCAGTGTTCAGTAATTTTATTATACACCCATAATTCAAAGTAAATCATACCGTTTTGGTACTTCATAAAACTTTCTGCTTCCATCCACATATCCAATGCGCAGTTTACCCCAGCGAAATAATGAAGATATAATGGGTATCAGTGATGGGTACAAATCTAAGACATATACCACCACCAAAGAGAAGGTTGTTATCAGCCAGAACACAGAAAATGCGCAAAGTTCCATCCTCTTTCCAAATCAGACTCTATGGCAAGATGTAAAAATTATGTTGTGCAGTATTTTATAGACAAGGTTGATTTCCTTAACATGGCAATGATTATGTGTCAGTTTGCATGCAGATTATAACAAAAAAAAAGACATGCTCTCATTACTGACATTTACAGCAGTTTTAAACTTTCACTTAACTACAAAAGATCTAACTTTTTATTTTTTTTAGTTTGTGTCGAATTATGAGAGAAAGCAGATGAGAAAGTTATGGAGCTCAGTATAAGTTATTAAGTATAGTGAAACCTCACTATAACGCGATAAGTGAGATCCATAAAATCAGATCGCATTAATGCGGGGTTTTACAATATTTTACTTTTTTCCCTGAGAACATATATGTGTATTAATGTCTAATGTAAAAAAAAAAATCAAGTTATCATCAGACGAATATTAAATGGAATGCATTATTAAGAATAAGATATATTCAAAATAATGGACAGATACTTTGCATGAAATAATTTTACTTATTTTTATTTGTTATTACAATAATACACATTGGTCGATAATACCAAGACTGATGTTAATGTAGTTATATCATGAGATGAATAGTGTATCAACACTGTATAGTGCCATCATACCATGCAGTTCATCCATAATGCATTTAATTCCATTGAAAAATCGCAAACAGATTAAAAATATTCAATAATTTTGTCTGAATTCAAAATCTAATTCAAATCTAATCTAATTCAAAATCACATACTTAAAAAAGTATTTTTCCTAGTATGAGAAAAATCAGGAACCATGCTATGATTGTATCAAATGTATATTCAAATTCATATGCGATCTCACCCCCAAAATGAAGTCAAATATTTTTAATACTCTTTTTCATGTACTTTGAAAAAAATTTCATGTGTGAATGAATATACAAAATTTCGGGAGCCATGCCATGACTGTGTTATATCCAAATTCATGTTATCGTGGGGTTCCACTGTATAATGTAATACTTATACACATACTGTTATTTAATTTCCATCAGATGATGCTCACTTGAAAGAAGTATCAAATGGTCATTGTTAATGTATTGTATATTAATTAATATGCATATGTGGGTTTTCTTATTCATTACAATCTTTACATTGAAATATATTTGAACAAGAGGTTTTAATATTTAAAACATTTCTAAACATTTGTTTAATCCACCATAAAATAACATGCTATAAAACTGTCATTTAAAAACTAATATTTAATTAAAAAATGATATTATTAGTAAATAAATGTATAAAATTTGAATGAATGATACAGATAATATTAGGTGCTATTACTAATATTTGTGTAACACTAGCAGCTAACAGCCAGGTTACAAATATAATCAACCATCTCCCCCCACAACAAGACATCACACTCATAGATCAATGAACAGTTTGTTCTTGTACTTGTAGGCAATAGTCTGCATGAAAGTATCAACAATCCATGTGCCTATACAGTATACTACAGTTTTTGCAGCTGGAGATTTAATGATGAAAAGAATAATAAAACCCACTGAGAGTAAATTAATAATTAAGCATGGATATTGTACATGATATATAAGAAAATTATGTAATGTGATATTGCTGAGCATTTCAGAATGCTATTTACATACATGTACAATAATGAAATTACTAAACAATTTATATTCACAATCAGATAAATAGTACTGATGCTCTGATAGTGGGATTGTTTGCTATTGATATTATAGTGTTATTACTCTTACTATGTGAGAGATATAATATATGCCATCAGTGTTGTTTTTCCTAGTAATTTGTGTACATCAATTTTACACATGATCTATTTGTTTTGTTTGTTGTTTTTAAATTTCCAGCACTATTTAGCATTATGAGAATTTGAACATTATTCTAATTCCTCAATGTATATCTTACACTT
Source organism: Sinotaia quadrata (assembly GCA_028829895.1). NCBI lineage: Eukaryota > Metazoa > Mollusca > Gastropoda > Architaenioglossa > Viviparidae > Sinotaia > Sinotaia quadrata. Next base: position 59,206,895 of record CM054183.1, read on the forward strand.
GTGTTATAAGTCTTGCAAATTATGTAATGTTATCACCACAGAGAACTGCTGTTAAAGGTGGTAAACTAAACAGTAAATAGGCAGCACATTGTTCAAGACTATGACTACGTCTATTCTGTCTTTTGGGCAAGACTGGCACAATTGAAGTAATGCATATTTAATTATAATGAGATTAGTAAATAAATGTATAAAATTCAAATTAATGATACAGATAATACTAGGTGCAATTACTAATATTTGTGTAACACTAACAGCTAATGTAACTGACAATACTGAAATTAATTTATGAGCATAAGTCTTGCCACAGTTCTTTAATGTAGAAAGCTATTCACATGAGCTAAAGGTAAATATAAATTATAATATTAATAATGAAGTAGGAAATTGGAGATATAATACATGATTTGATGTAGAATTTCAAGAAAACTATTCACAAGAGCTAAAGGTAAATATAAATTATAATAATGAAGTAGGAAATTGGAGATATGATTATAGGTTGATATAGAAAGATATTCACAAGTGCTAAAGGTAAATAAGCATTGTTCTAAAAGGTAATGATCTAAAATGGTAAATCTATGTTTTAATCTTTCATTAACTTAAATTATAAAAATAGATTAGATGTGTATTAAGCACATTTTAAAAAGTATTTAATCTTCAAGGATATTTTCACATTATTTACAGTATTACTATTAGTATTAGGATTAAAAATTCTTTTAATTTTTAATGGATGGATTGAAGCTGGGTGTGTAAGTCTATCTACCTACTTATTCATCCTACCTACCTATCTACACTTGGTAGTATATCTTTTGTCTCAACTGTTCATTACTGAATAAATGACAAAAAAAACAAACAACAAAACAAACAAAACAAAAAACCCCAGAAACACAGACAAGGCATCATTGCTTTTAAATTTAACTCATAATCACACACCACATGACATTCAAAATATTAAACTAAATGGAATTCTTATGCCAAAGACAGTCATAACTAGTAATACTTATATATATATATATATATATATATATATGAAAGTATGTAATTATAAATAATCATTAAAAACCATAATTCTCTGAACATTATAATTTACATTTATTTGCTTTCATCTTGAAGAAAGAACAAGGGAGTATTAAACTAAATTATGTAAATCTCATTACACTTACAAAATGACAATACTTCCAGGAGGATCTCAGTATACATTTGATGAATCCATACAGAGGCTACACACTCTTCATACAGATACAAACAACTACATCCACAAATACGCTGTAAATAATGCACTGAGCATTCACTGAAATTACAGGGCGGCTGTTGGGTTGTTCATAAGTAAATAAGGCAACAGGCAGAATTTAAAATGTTTATTATTAATTATGAAACTTTAAAATTAACACCATTTGGAGCAAATAATGTGTCAGAAAGACGAAGATGCATCTCTGGATATGTCACTTTGACTAAAGGAAAGAGGAAGTACAGGGGAAGGAAATGGAAGTGGCTAACAATGTCACTTGCCTAATAAAGTAAAGTAATAATGAGTGACTAGCACACTGTGACAGATTTAAGCAATGGAAAATGCTTAGAAAATTATGTGCTAATAAATGAGAATTAACTTAATGAAATTCTAAATTCATCATCTAAGGTGTAGCCAAAAACAATCCTTTAGCAATTATTTACATTCTATGAAGTATACAGTGTTGGTCTAATGTAGCCTGTTGTAATATTTAATATACAGATATAATTAAAACATTGTGCTTTAAAATTTAAATAAAAGTACTGCTCACTATTGCTCGGATCAAGTTTCAACAGTGATCAGTGTCTTTTTCAACTAGCTAACTCCCCAAATGAATGCTATCTCAGTATCTGCTTGTTTGACTCATTCAAACAAATCTGTAGGCATGTGTCATGATGTATGTGTGTGTGTGTGTGTGTGTGTGTGTTGTGTGTGTGTGTGTGTGTGTGTGTGTGTGTGTGTGTGTGTGTGTGTGTATGTATGTGTGTGTGTGAAGATTTCTGATTCAGACAGCCATATTGATGATATATAATTATAAGTCTATCTAATTAATAATGCACTCTCCTAATTATGAAGTATATTTGCTGATACTGTGGACCTTATCTTAATCAGATAAACATCCAGTCTGCTGGAAAGAAAGTCATCTACCTAATAAGTTTCAATAGCAAAAAATCTAAAAAAAAAGTGTGACCATTTAATTTGGTCAACTTTAATACAGAAATACATAAAATAATTATATGAAAATACATTATATAACACTATATCAAAATTAGGTATTAGTTAATATATTTTCCTTTTACATAGTTTTTAAATAAACGGTTTTAATGATTTGTCCTTGTTGCTAACACAGGATTAATGGTTTTAGTGGATGCATATATTAGTGTGTTTTTTAGTATATTTATATATTGCATTCGCACATAAATCATGAGTTGTTTATTTAAATTTATGCAAATTTGATAAATTAAAAATCATGATTTAAAAACAAAATATGAAAAAAAATCATCTGAAAATCAAAATTGTATCATAATGAATCTGACTTTAAATAACTAGGTTATCTTTAATTTAGTTTTTTTTTTACACAGACTAATGATAACAGATAGCTAGTTGCGCTTGGAGTTGGAATTAGGATTCACTGCCAAATAAAAAAACTAAAGTAAATCCATACAATAAATCTAGTAAATTATGCTGTGTTATCTTTTCATTAACTTTTCTTTCATTTTGTTCTTGCTAAATTTTTGTGTTAATAACTTAAATAACGCTGTAAAAACTTACGAAGTAACTTTATCCTTCGATATGAAGTCCCCTTTGTAACAATGTGAGCCACTGAGTTATATAACTAGAGTTATAGAAATTGGAGAACATCCAATGATAGCAACGAAAAGCAAGCGCTGCGGATGTATCGCTAACGGAAGTTTTGGTGCTACCATCTTAAGAATACAAGATAGTCGGTGATCAATTTGCATTGTGTATAAATGAATGAATAAATATATTTACAAAACAAATAATTAATACAATTTTACCAACATTTATATCTGTTTTTAAAAGCTTATTTTGTTCATTTGTCTTTCTCTATAATTTAAATCTTATAATCGAAGTTTCTATTAATGGCAGCTGTGAAAGCATTAATAAATTAAGAAAATACTAAATATTTATTTCAAATAAAAATATTATCATTTAACAATCCATTATACTTACAAGCATTGGAAATCAGCTTGAATACATTTCTTTAAATAACGGAAAGCAATGCATGCAAACTGAAACTGTTAACTTGTGTAATAAAATACTAAGTAATAAACTATAATAAAGTATTAATTTCACAGAAAGGAGACGTTACAGTTAAGATTTTAATTCAATAAATAAATTTAAATAAAGTCGACAATTTAATATTTTAAAAATTGTCAAAAACATTTAGGCTATTCCATAATATTGGTAAAAAGTAGTATCTTTTAATTATATTCTTATTGAGGTAAAAGTATGATTATGAATAATATGAATTAGTGCCAAAGATAATCACATTGATTCAAACCATTTTTTAATAATACTTTTAAAATAGAAAGATTGAGTATACTTACGTCCTTGGAGACGATCGTATTCATCTTTGAGTTTGAACAGCTCAGCATTAAAGAAAGTAACATCTGCAAACCTACACTCAGACAAGACGCCATTTTGTGATGCTCTATTGAACGCACGGCTGGTTAACATAACAGTGATGATGACTAAGTGTTTAAAAGCATTCATTAAAAAAAAATATGTCTTAGTTAACATTGTAAATTATTTAATTCATTTTATTAGACATTTCTTATAATTATAAACTCTTTTAATTAGAAAATACAATCACCAAATGATATCAACAATAATTGTTATCACATATTTTGTTGAAAAAATTCTAATCAATGTTTTGTTTTTGTTTTTGTTTTTTAAATTTGTATGTTTTTCAGGTTTATTATTTTATCCACTGATGTGTTGTGTGTGTGTGTGTGTGTGTGAGAGAGAGAGAGAGAGAGAGAGAGAGAGTTTTAGTGCAGTTATCTGGGGAAAAAGCCAGTCGATAAAAACAGAATGCTGTAGACAAGGGGTGCACAAACTTTTTAGGCCAGAGGGCCAAATTTCCAATTGATAGTGCGTGGAGAGCTGCCACACGGATGGCTCAGTAGAACAAACAACACAAATAATGAAATAATGTGCTTTACATTTGTAATAATGGTAACATCCCCGATGGCCGCAGAGAGCTCTGTCTCGGGCCACATGCGACCCACGGGCCCCGGTTTGTGCACCCCTCCTGTAGACAATGTGATGAGAGAGAGAGAGAGAGAGAGAGAGAGAGAGAGTACATGAACATTTACTAAAAGTAAATATAATTTCCCCTCATATTACTTATTTTTTAAATGGTATATTCTTCTAACTTTGTCAGTACAACCTTAAAAACATAATTAATATCTTAATTACTTTTAAATAAGGGAAAATCAGATTATACAAAATCTTTTAAAAAATTGTATAAAGTATTGGAAAGGTGTGGTGGAGTAAATTTGCCTATCCCTATTTTTAAATTTAAATTGTTATATAAATTGTTAAATTATCAGAGTAATCTGACCTTGGGTACTCCTTATGAAGGTATTTTTGCAAGTGTCTAAATTGAAGTAAACACAAGAGTTGAGGATTTGCTAAAAAATGCTGCATTGCCATTGTTGAGATATGATGTACATGTATTTATTATGCTGTGTACATGAATTGGCTAATAAATACAGTCAGGAAATTATAAATTGAGACTGGAATGTAAAAAAGAATGAAGTTATAAACCAATAGGCTGGAATCTTAGTGTTGCTTCATGATTGTGTTTTTCAGGTGAATCAGCCTTTTCATTTTCTTCATGTATGAATTGAACCTCCTGGTTTGCTGATTGTAAACTGCTGCAACTGACTGTGATAAAGATGGGAAGCAGTGTGTAAATGTGGAGATACACTTCACTCCATATGATGTATGGTGGCAAGATATGCTGACTACATGAGCAATTGCTGGAATAAGGAACTGCTAGAGTTGCTGTAATTGTTATTCTGCTTGAAGAAACTGACACAGCAAAAGAGGGCGCTCAGATTAGCTTTGATAGAATAAAAGCGCATCAGTGTTTTTCAATATGTGCAGAGAGAAAGACAGAAATTGATGTGGACAATGAACTTTTGACTTTGATGTATAAAGGCATGCAAAAAGGACAATTGGGGCTTTGTTTAAAATAGGTTGTATTTCTAATAACTCCATTTCTATTCTCTAATAAGAATTACCCTGTTATTTGTAATAAATTATTGAATTGGATTTTGGATAAGACTGTGAATTATAGAAATTATTGAACATGGTTTCATGAAAATATCGATGTCAAGTAATCGTTTTCATTGTATTTGCCATGCGTATATTTGATTGTTGATTTAATAAATTTATTTTCAATTTATTGACCTTCCTACACATATGATAGGCTTATGTTGAAGAAGAAAATGGGTGGATGGAGGCTCACTAAATATAAAGACAGATTAGTAAGAAGTTTTCCTTTTACAGAATATTGTGTAATGGTAAATGTTTAAATCTTTAATGTTGTTGAAGAGAGAAGACGTTTAGACCGCCCGCATATTTGCCAAGTGTGAGACGAGTGGTTTGCTGGAGGATCATTAATAAAATAAATTAAGATTCTCATCACTTTTAATGAGTTTCATATGATCAATTAATTTTCATTAACTAAGTGGAATTGGCTTCACAACTGGTATGTTTAGAAGTGGTTTACAATTGTTACTGAAAATATGTCTGTATTGATGCATTTGAATGCTTATTAGATACTAGAGTCACCACATTACAAATGTGTATATGTACTTTATTTTGATAGAATATTTTGTTAACAAGTGGTTCAGCAGATAAAACAGTTTTGAATAAAAACAAAACAAATAATTTGTAACAAGCACCTTCGACGAACTTTGATGAGTGAGGTACAGTCTCATTTTATTTAAATTATGGAACGTGTTTTGGGCACACTTATGTTTCTTCTTTGATATAGTGTGAATGGGTAAAGATTACAATTCTTAATTATAATTTGAAATAAAATTTAATTCATTAAACAAATTTATTTTCTTTTTCTTTTTCTTTTTCCAGCATTGCCCTATTTTAAAAGGCAAGCCCATTTATTCGTATAACTAAACATAAACACTTTATCATAAAAACAATAAAAAGTGGTCCTAAGATGGACAATATAAAAATATCACATTTAGTTAAGATTTTAAGCGGATGTACAAAAAGTTTGTCATAGCCATGATATTCTGGACACAAATGAAAAAGTGTTTTGAAACAATATGCAGGTACAAGCGGAATGTATGATACAATATTCTGGATACAAATAAAAGGTATTTTTAAACAATATACATCTATAATCAATTTTACTTTTAAATAAATGTGGATGGACAATACAATTGTGTACATGAAATTATGCATTTCTAAGAAAGAAAAAATTAAAAATAAAAAGGCAAGCTAGGTTACGAGGTCAGCGCGCTTTCACCCTCCTTTCGGATATCGACTTTCATTCCCGCAGTCACTCACACAGCCATGCGTGACCTCGAGCCGGTGTTAGATTTGTTTACATTTTCGAGGTTGGGAGGTTAGGGTATGGGGGTCGTCGCGCGTCCGTTTTCCATTCATACATTCATTTATTTTCTTTTTACATTTTAAACCATAGATATCAAATCTAATTTTTTACTATTATTTATTAGTTTGCCTCTACTTAGATTGACTGACGTATCACTATGTAATGGTAGAACTTATACCACTAGTACTGTTACATAGATTTGAAAAGATAATTAATTTTTTTAACCAGTTTATGATGGTAGACTTTTCATATAAATGGTACAGTACTTTTGGTTTAAAATATTTATAATACTAGGGGTATGATGATTAATTAATGAATAAGATTCTTAGCCGTTAACTAGGTGGCGTTAGCGTCACAGAGTATGCACCAATTGTGATTCTTGGAATGTTAAACAAGAAGACTATCGGTTTATCATTTTTGTTCTTTGAATCACCATGTTTATTTTAATTCGATTTACTTACATTTTTATTCAAGAAACAAATACATAATTTTTAAATATAAACAATTGTTAATTTTTATTTGATCACGGTCACGTTTAAAAATGGTAGGCCCTAATTACGACAATTACTACAATTCAACATAATAAATCTACCCATATCAAGTGGGTCAAAAGTGTCTAAATAGTGGTCATTTCTTTTAATTTAGAAAACATCAGTATATGCCTCTTGTGATACTGAAACAAGTCTCTTTCTAGTTATCGCATATTAAAATAGCTGCGCGATTTTCTTTTGTTTGTCTATCATAACAACGGAAGCGCATAGCAACCGAGTAGGTGGGATTTCTATGACTGAAAGGCAGATAAGTGGCCGCCCTTGGAAATCTGGCGCCAAAATTAAACATGTGCTAGCTATATTAAATGCTCAATACATGTAGAAGTAAACAATAGTCAAAAGTACTTAACACTTCATTTAATATATTCTGAGAAAACGGGAAAATAAGTAAGCAAATGGCACATAATTATATGCATGGCTTTTCAGATATTCAAGAGGGAGATACTGTTAAGAATTGCTGCAATGATCTACAGATTCCGAATCAAAACGGCGTCGGGTAAATTTTGTGTCGCAATTTGAACACTTTGTACCTGTCACAATCATTTCGTTTGATTGCAGTAAATTTACACATTTTGCTTTATTCACTTTAAATATTGTTAAATATTTTCTTTCGTAATACTAAATCTTTCATTTGTTTTCGTATATTATGTATTAACGTTAAAATCAAATGCTGCACTAGACTAGAGGAATAAAATATAGCCAGCTTTATAAAATTGTACATTACTGCAAAGCATCATTACCAATTGCCAGATGCTTTACTCATCATTTATTTTTATTTTTGTTTTAAGAAATGAAATTGTACCAGGAACTGGAAGCCAGAAGAGTCTGAAGAGGAATAACTACCTTTCTTGGGATGAATATTTCATGGCTATTGCATTTCTCTCTGCTCAGCGCAGTAAGGACCCTAAAACACAGGTAATTACCCTTTGCATCAAAAAAAAAATGTAAAGGCTTAAAATAGTTAAATCTCACCAAATTTGCATACCTATTAAAACAAACATATATTCAAATTTCAATCAAATTATATGTCAAACCAAACTTAAGTGGTAAATGTCTTTTACTAGTTAGTAGTTTTACTTTTAGCCAACATTAACAAAGTAACAAGCAGATTTAATGAATATAGCATTATTTATATAATTATACTTTTTATACTTATACTTATAGGGACTACTTTTGAATGATTAAAAAAATATATATAATATAGGCCTAGCTCATTCACATGATGAAGTCTACAACAGGGCCTAATGCTCACATAAAAATATAAGAAAAGATACAAATTATAAAAATGTTGATGTTATAGGATTAGGAGTTTGAAATATGTACAAAGCTTGGGCTATGTTTCTGTTGAAAACTTAGAAAGAAAAAAAATTTCTTTACCAGAAAAATATATTTTATCTCCTCCAAGTTTTCGCTTTCGTTTCAGTAGCCTATTTTTCACTAGAACATCCTGAAACATAAGTGACTAGCACATACCTTGTTAACCTGGGTGAAGTCTGATCCAGTATGGAATGAAATTTTGTTTTCTCCATCATGAATGGGATGGGTGTGGGTGTAGTTTGGAGAGAGCTGCTTTTCCCTCCCACGATAGTCCAGAGATGGGATTTGAAGTTGTCACGCATCCATGTTTGTTGCCACAGCTGAGGTAGCTTAATATTCTGGGTGAGGTTTTTTCACCCACAACCCCTGTACTAACGAGACACCTTTATTATTATTATTATTATTATCCCAAACTTTGATAAAGTTTTTATTATGTAAAATTTATTTGATTCTAATCATGATTTTTTGTGTGTGTTTAGAATCTGATTAATTTCAGATAAAAAGGAATTGTGTTTTCTTTGTTCAGGTTGGAGCATGCATTGTTAACGAAGAGAAAAAGATTGTTGGTATTGGTTATAATGGCATGCCCATTGGCTGCAGTGATGACATCATGCCATGGGGACGTAACCCAGACAACAAATTAGAGGACAAGCATTTATATGGTTTGTTGAAGAAATTACATTCAATTGTATATTACTGAAATCTTAAGTAGATGAAAGAATCATATTCACTCCATGTCTTAGGTGAAATCTCATGAAATTTATAGAAAAAATTGTTTTGTAGCAGAGTATGATAAAGATGAAGAAGCCAGATTTTCTCATTGGCTTTCCTGAAGTAAAATAGATCCATATTAGTCATCTGAATGTCATCTAGAACCAGCTTTTAATATATAATTTTATCACAGTTTTGTTGTGTTAATTCTGAATTTTCAGGATAAATTATTGATGACAAATAACTATTTTTATTTCATTTTGATGATTTCTTTTGATTTGTAAACTGCTTTTTATATACACTGTACATAGAATATATATCAGATTAAAATTTTATTATTGTACTTTAGTGAGTCGCACATGATTATACTCTTTTCATTATATTTGTTTTTTTTTTAACATATTGGTATGATGGTTGCATATAAGTATGTAGTCCCACTCATTTTTTTCTACTTGACATTGTACAAATGTTTTATGCTCAAAATGTGTGTTCTGATGAAATAAGGTTGTACAGAAAAAATTATGATGATAGCTATAATACTTTTTGAGATATTACAAATTTAGTGTCGTTATTTGTGGTCAACTTTTTTTTTAGACGTAATGAATGTGTGATTTTACAAGTTTATTACAAGCAAGATATAAACCTCACTGAAAAACAATCTAATAATTCTAATAAACATAGTGACATACAACAAGAAAAAACAGATATAATGCAAAATTTACTTTTCAGTTTATTATAAATTGCAAAAGAAAATGGGCTTTTGTTTCATAAAATTGCTCGCAAAACGCAACAAAAGGGAACATTCATGGCATCATAACATATGCAACTGATGAACAAAGTACATCCAAAATGCATATTATTAAACCATGTACCATGTAGTTAATGCCTATTTTTTTCTAAAGGCATTGCAAAGAAAATGTGGAAATTAATGGAGGCTGAAAATGACCATTTCAGCAAATTTTAACCAAAAAAACAGCATTAACGAAGTTTATTACAGAAAACATAAACAAGCAAATGGTCATATCTCTGAAACTATACATCATACAGAGTTGGTTCATATATCAAAATGATCAGCAAACTATGCTCTATCTATATCTATAAAGATAATTTCTGTTTTAATTGCATATTAAGTTACAGTTATCATTTGACTGTACAATTTTTATTTACAAATAAAATTAAAACGTATAAACAGTCACATCTCTGAAAGTATACATCATACAGAGTTGGTCCACATATCAAAATGATCAGTAAACTCTACTGGATCAATATGTATAAAGATAATTTCTGTTTAATCACATATAAAGTTACATTTTACATTTTATCAAGCAATTTTTATTTACAAAGAAAATTAAAACGGATAAATGGTCTCATCTTAGAAACTATACATAACACAGCATGGGTTCACCTATTAAAATGATCAGCAGGAAGTTATCTATTTATCTAAAGACAGATAATTTATTTATAACCTTTTATCTGAATTAGTATTTTTCTTACAACAGAAACTTTCATATTTAAAAAAAATCTTTAAAACTGTATACATGGTATTCTTTACGCATAATTCATAGATAATAAAACATGCTTGACAATAATATTATTAATTATAACAAAATAATAAGTAATAGATTAATACATATCTTTATGTTTTGAAAGTTTTGAGACAGGTATTAAAGCATTGAAAATATGTATGAAAAATGAATTGCTAAAACTCTGTGAACATGTACATTAGTGACATGATATGATATTTAATATAATAATAATTCAATTCTGTGATATTTATTTCCAACAATGAAAGTGCACAACATAGATTCAAATACTAATCACAGTACATATTTTTATAAATAGAAAATTCTTCCTGTAATGCACTATAGTCAACGGCTGTCCAGGTTCTTCTGTTGGTTGTCTCCATTGTTAAACCCCATTTAAAAACAAACTTTGCATCCACATCATCACAGTCCATGGTTTCACCCCACCCCAGTAAATGAGATGCTACAGTCTGAATAATGCTTTTAGTTTTCTTTCCTGACACCTCTCCCACAGCTACCAACACATTTCACAACAGAATCTGTAAACTGTCCCTTTTCATCTCTAGTGACTATCTACAGGAGAGTCTTTTAGCCCTTCAGTGCATTCAATCATAGGTTGGATGTATTTTTGTGATTCTCTAAGCTTACATTTCAAATCAGCAACTGTTTTGATACTTTTACTTAGATTTTGTTGTGTCAGCTGAAGGATTTTCCTAACCTTTCTCAACTTTTTCAGCTGTGCTCTCATTTTAAAGTTTTTGCTCTATTAGCTTTTCTTTGAATTTTAATGCTTCTTTTGATCTGTTTAGATTATTTTTCTGTCTACATAGAGTAGCACTATCTCTTATTTTCTTTTTAAATTTTTCACTTACACATGCTAGCTCATTTGTTAAGCTATTTTTTCTGAGTGGCAAAATGAAAGGTTTGCTGATAGTTCTTCTATCTTTTCAGACAGCAAATGAATCTTTTGTTCTGAGTCAACTTTACTTTTAATACTAGCTTCCTTCAGCATCTGTAGCTCAGTTTCAACTGTCTCCATCTTACTTGTACTAGTTTTAGATTTCTGCAAACATGCTATTGTTTTCTTACATGCAGCAATCTCATGTTTTGCTAAGTCTAGCTGTTATTTTAAGACTTCACAATCTTGACAACTATCTCTTCTAGTAGTAGTACTACCTATATTTAGAGGCTGATCCTCTTTGAAGAATCTTTCATTCAAAAATAAATCAAGGTTCATTTTACCATCTGACTTTGAAACACAACGAAGAAGAGCATTGTAGTGCTTGTGTATTGTACTTAAGTAACTTATTCTGTATTTCAGATTTGTGCATGTTTTGAGTGAGGGGCAAAGTTGTACAAGCCAACCATGCAGAATGTGATTTTTCAAACTTAATTTTTTAGCAAAACTTTCAAGTTCTAAACAAAGAACATACCATAAAATATTTAATCGACATTTTAATAATGTGATATAAAATCTTCATGTTAACTTATTCTTAATTTATGTACCAACAAAAAAATTAAAAGATCGTGAAACCAAAACAAAGGCATAAGCCATATAATTTTTTAAATTAAGAGGATAACATTATGTTCAAATTCAAAACAAACAGGATAAAATTATTTAAAATATATGTATATAAAAGCATTCACTAAATAAATATCTTATTAGCATTATTGTAAATCCACTGCTTGAAAAGAACATTTCACAGACCCAAGTGTTTCGGTTGTTTACTATTTTTGCATCAAGAGTTATCTTTTCTTTTTAAATTATCGTCGTAAGAAAACGATTTTTCTAAATAATAAGATAACCATCTTGACTAAAATTAGTTAAATAAATAAAATAATATATTTAAATACGATCTGCAACTTCAAAATATATATTGCAAGGAAATAGCAATCAAACTTTCGCGATAGAGTGATGCACCGACTAACCTATTTTCAAACTACGGAATTGGTAGCGATGGTGAGGACAAAATGAATAATTCTGCTTTAAAAATAGAGATATGTTTACAAATAAACTAATCACAGAGTAAAGTAATCATTATTAAATGCTTACAAAAGATCTTACCGATAAGCGGTTTTAATTGTTCACATAAAATGTGAGAAAAATCAGCGGTAGCGTCAACGCGTGTTTCGCACGTGGAAGCCATGACTGAAAGTGAAACAGGATGCGTACTACGGGGTTTTCAATTTAGTGGAGAATCTTCTAGGGGTCACTAATCAAGGGCTACAGCATATCATTAGAGAGATATTGAAATTCCGCAGAAAATGATATATTTTTCACTATTTTGTGATAAATATTTCTTCCGAAAATTTTATCGTGAACTTTTTAGTTTGAAAATTTATTTGGTTATTCGCATCAAACAAAAGTGAAATTTATATGATTGTAAAGAGTTATATGTCCTCTGTTTAAAGGACCAATCAGTTTTAGGGTTACAAAACGCTAGATGCTCCACAATCTTTTTAAAAATTGGTACCCGAAAACGTGAATTTTACTTTTTCGGCCGTGAGGCGACTTTTGACCCATTTTTCTTGCAACCCTAAGGTACTTTCGTCAAAGTTTATGGATACTATAATAAAATTCAGAAAAAAAACAACAAAACCATTCGAAAGACAAAACATCGATCTTTATTTTCATATAAAAATGGTTAGTTGAGGTTTAATGTGAAGAAAACCGCTCTGGAGTAAAGTTTAGCAAATTTGTGTGCGTTTGCGAGTTTTTGCCTGTAAAGTGGTGGCCGTGGGACTACCTAATATAAGTAAAATCAGAGAATTTTAATAATATACTAATTACTATATAGTGCAATGCACATGATGTATGTATTCATGGCATTTGAGGTGATATGCTGTTTATAAAAAACAAAACTTTACAGTAAATAGTATCACAGATTAAAATTTTAATACACTGCCTTTTGTTAGTTGAACTGTCTCTCATTAGCTCACCCCAGACTTCCTTAGCCTGTTGGTATAGTGATATTTTATTTTATAATAAATTAGTAGAGCTTTTCTGGAATGCAGCCGTTGTAGTCAGCTTTGTTCGTTTAGTGATACATCATTTCATTTCATAGCGGCTCAGTGTTGTTGATCATGAAATCAGATTATTTTATTTTATTTTTTTAATCTGTCTGTAGTTTGCCATGCAGAACTGAATGCTGTTCTGAACAAAAATTCTGCTGATGTTAAAAGATGCTGCATCTATGTCGCTCTTTTTCCATGTAATGAGTGTGCCAAGGTCATTATACAGTCAGGAATCAAGGAAGTGGTGTACTACTCTGATAAACATGCCAACAAAGATGAATTCAAGGTTTCAAAACGACTCCTTACTGAAGCTAAAATTATTTTAAGGTATTACTTATTTCAATACTTATCTTGCATGTTAGAGCCATACCACATGGCACAATGGCTTGTCAGCAAGAATCATGAAACTAATTGTGATATAAGAAGATAATTTTATGGCATGCACTTAAAGATTCTGCAGTAATGCTTTACAGCCTAGCAGTAAAGTAAATATTCCTCTTAGTTTTCTAGATTTAGTAAATCAGTTTTTGGTTAAAAAATGAATAAAAAAAAACCCACATGAAAAATATCACCAGCTCTGTCAATATGTTAGTTTGAGAGTAACTGTATATTGGTTTCTTTATGAACATATTATATTATTGTTACCTTTCTAGAAAATACCTTCCTGTCAGTATGTTAGTTTGAGAATAACTGTTTATTGGTTTCTTTAAGAATATTTTACATTATTGTTACCTTCTAGAAAATACTGGGCCTGTCAGTATGTTAGTTTGAGAGTTTAATAGTTTCTTTAAGAATATTTTACATTATTGTTTCCTTTCTAGAAAATACCAGCCTATGAGAGAGAAGATTCTCATTGATTTTTCTGTCATTGATGAAGAAGCAAAAGCCAGTGATATTGACAGGGTTACTGAGGTATTACAAGATTAGAAAAAAGTTTAATTTTTCACTTTTCTTTCTGTTCATGTAAGATGTGATTTAAAAAATTGGACAAATACTATTGCAAGACATGAGATAAATGTCATTATAGTAAATATTAATCCTGTCCTTGTAGTGAAATTACATTTGTTTTTAGTAGACTTTATCCAAAATTAAACTTGACCTAAGAATAAAAATATATTTTAATCTACAGAATGTACAGTTATAAACAGTGCAGTTTGGCAATATAAGCATTTCTGTAGTAGAAAAAAGTGTCATAGTGGATAATACATGTATCATAGTATAATGCAATACATAATAATTACTGATTGTAGCTAGGGTTAATGTACACTGACAAGAAGAGACTTAAACTTGCATGGAAACTTTCAGCATGTACAACATCTTGAATAATTTCTATGGCATCGCCATTGCACCATCTAGTTTTTACTGACCGCATCTGTCATGTCGAAAGTCTAAAGTATACAAAACATCAAGACATGAATAGTTAGTCATAACTCGTGAAAGAATATATTTCACTATTTATTGGAAATGTGTGTGCACCTGCATAGTTCTTGTTGAATTAAAAGCAACAAGCTTTGCAAAATAAAATAAAGATTTTGAAATATTCATGTTTGCCTGTTTTTCCACTATATAAAATCTTTAAAAAATATACAATTAGGGATGTACTACAGCTTTATTGCTACTGGTTTTAGATTTAAGAATATTATTTTTGGAATAAATAAATATACTATAAAAAAAAATATATATATATATATTTTTTTTTTAAAAAGAATTAACTGTGAATTTGTTCAGTTGCAAAATAAAGAGCACTATTAGCTAGTAGGGTTAATTATTGGTTGGGATTTTTTTTGCTTAATGACCATTTATTTTAACTCATAATTTATGTGACTATTGTACCGTTTTCAAGATTTTAAAATTTATTTTGAATGTTTAGTCATTTTGCCTTATGAACCTGCCAAAGTAGTATGCTTTTGTGTAAGTGTTATCACTGATTCTGCCACATTCCTTTACTGTTCATAAATAATAATAATAATAGTTAATTATAGATATATTTGTATTTTACATTCTTTATTTCTTTTAAAATTTTTAAGCAAACTAAATGTATTATTTACTTTTACACTTTGCTTGCTAAACTTACTAATTTATTTGTTATAAAATATTATATAAATGTAAATCTTTTCAGTTTTGTAGATTATGATTACATTTCTTTTAACTTTCACAACTCACAGTTTAAAAAAAATATATATTTACAAAAAATATGAATGAAATATTTTTTTTTTTTAGAAAGACTTCTGTTTCTTATTTTTAATTACAGGATTTGGCTGCATTATGATTACTTTGTACGTGGAACACAAATTCCTAATTCAAGGTGAAAATGTTTGTTGAGACAATGGTAAACAGTGCATAAATATTACATCCAAATTGCTTGAATGAGATTTATTACAAATGATGAAAATGGATAGACTGTATTGTCACAAAGTGACAGGAATAGTCATTTTGGGAAATTTTATCATACATGTAGGATGAATGAAAACTGAATTGCTTGTTTCTGTGCTTGCTTTATCATTGTAGAAAATGGTTCGATGAAGTGTAGAATGCATCTTTTTCATTAAGGTGAAAATTATATACAGGTAGTCTGATTAACGTAATAGATGTTATCCAGATAAAATATATTGAAATTGCATTAATCTGACACAAATTAAACCTATAAAATAATGTAAATATTGTGGATATTCCATTCCAGTCCAGTCATAGTTGATATTAATTTTAGCATACTGTTTTTTGTTTTTTCAGAAGTATTAGAGTGAGCAATGCATACTAGATTTGAAACTGACAGGTTTTTATTACATATATATAACCAACAAATGCGTATTTAAAATTTAAATACTGAGAAAAATATATTTCATTTGCAAGTACATTTTGAAATAGTTGAGTATTAGTATAAGCATATTGGAAATAAGAATAATGCCGACATTAATGAAAAGGCGATGTAGCATTTTATTTTATAACAGAAAAACTCAGGAAAAATGCAGTCCCAACATTCAGTCCGTTCTTTAAAGGTACATTGAATTTAGTCTCAGGTTTCCAAGTTTCTGTAAACTGATTAATGACCTCATCAAAATTCCTCTTAGACTGTTAATGTTCATCTGAAAGTAAAGCCAGATTTGTCAATTTTGATTTACTTGTGGTCAACCGAAAGAATATTTGTTATCAATATCAATTTTGAAAATAAATGTTTGACATGAAGCATTAGATTCAGACAGATGAGAAACTCTTGCAACTGCTATGCTGTCCAATTTTTGTTCTTTTCTGGCAGCTTCCAAAAGCCTCCAAAATAGTATCTTTTACAGAGTATTCATTGAAAATCTAATTCAGCTTTTGAATATACAAAGAGTTCTTCTGTGTTGCACTTAATAAAGTGTTGGGCTGAGTAACAGTAGAGATTGACAGAATTTGGTCTGTTGCCTTAGAATGAATCTCTAGTTTTTCATGAAACTGATCAAACAATTCAAGATTACTGTAAAGAAGAAATAAGATAAGATGTCATAAGCAGAATGTTAATTTTGCATTATGGGATGTTATATTAACTAATTGCTAATTAATTAAATCTGAAATATTTTTCTAGGTGAACATTTATGAGACGAACTTTGCATACATCTTGTGAACATTTAGGACTTTAAACCATTTATATAGATAGTAAAAACTGTCCTGTATATCTATCTCTGCTAATAACATTTTGATTGGCTTACTTGTTGCTGTTGATTTTTCGATTTGCCTGTTCTAGTTGTTGAGCTTTCTTTGGTCCAGTGCCTGCTAGTCAAATAATTCTTAGATAAAAATCTGTTCCAACAAGCTCTAATTGTTTTTAATTTTAAAGTGAAAAAATATTTATGTAAAATATTTCTTATTGAAAATATATTTAGATTTCTTCTCTGCATTGATATTTGATAATATGGGACATTTGAGTGTTTACTTGGGATTTTTTTGTTTGTTTGTAGAATATGGGTCTTATATTAGCTATAAAGAATATCATTCTGTAGTTAAACAGATATTATTCTTTTGTTTCTATGTTTTCATTATTTTAATCTGCAAATTTTTATTTTAGAATATTCTAATTATTTTAATTTTGTTTGTTGAAAATAAATGTATGTTTAAATTGTCATCGTTTGAATTTGTTATTTACAGATTTGTGTGAATTTTAAACATTTTAAGCGTGGCTCAGTAAAGAGGGCCACCTTCAGAGTTCAAAGTTCACATGCTGTCATGCAAGGTCAGATGTATGCAAGGCTTAGTATATCCATTTAAGAAATTTGAAGTCATGTGTTTGGGTTTTTTACATGACTAGTAATTAGAAACAGATCCAATAAAACCTATACTCTTTGCTTTAAAGCTCTTATACCATATTTAGTGTCTTCGTGCACTTTAAACATCTCATACCAAAATATAGCTTTTATAATAGAAAGAATTTATTGTCTTTGAGCACTTTAAACATCTAATGCAAAAATATAGCTTTTATAATAGACAGAACTTATTGTCTTTGTGTACTTTAAACATCTCATACCAAAATATAGCTTTTATAATATTGAAAGAATTTATTGTCTTTGTGCACTTTAAACATCTCATACCAAAATATAGCTTTTATAATAAAAAATTAAAAGCGAGTATAATTCTAAAAAATATTTTCAAAATAAGTATTATAGACATACTGAAGAATTTTATAAGTATTTATTTTCAAATTGAAAAACAAATAAATAATAAAAAGTTTTCTTTTTGTCAAACTTCAAATATTTTCATCGTTGTTTTTTTTTTTTGTACAAGTCTACTAAAAAAGTTAAAAGCTAGTATAATTCTAAAAAGATTTTCAAAATAAGTATTATGGGGGACATTTTAAAAGTATTTATTTAAATTTATTACTGAATGTGTTGTTTTCCTAAGTGTATTATTTCAAATTCCAAAAATAAATAAATAATAAAAGTTTTGTTGTGTTGAACAGCAATGTTTTTTTCCCTTGAATAAAATCCGAATGTGAATACTTTGTTGAATTGACAATTGAATATAATATAAAATAATAATTGTTCTTGTGTAAAATATTCATTGTTTCCTTAAAAAGTTCCATGCTTTTGCACACAGGAAAGTTGCACGAAAACCATGAATGCTTTAAGGATGACTGGGTTTTTTTTTGTTTTTTTGTTTTTATTATCGCATTTTCACATCCAAAATTTCAGTAGGGGCTGGTTGAATTTCATCTACAGTTAATTAGAATCAACCACACAATAAAGTTCATTGGTAGGATCAACCATACAACTCGCCATCAGAAAAATCGGCCTCTATACTTGCCATGCCTGACAAAAAGTTTCGTTCAAAATGGCTGCTCAACTTGAACAAAAGTGGGAGTGGTGGAGAAATTGAGCCCTTTCAATGACATGACCATTCTAATAATAGTATCTAATAGAATAGAATAGATGGCAGCTGAACACATCTTTCCTTCACTCTGATTGGTTATTTTGAACAATTAGTATCACTGAGACTGAGTGAGTGAGCGTCCATGCTGGTAAAGCCTCTTTACCGCAGAAACTGGCTAGACACTTTTGACATGGTAAAACTCTTGTACTGCACACACGCTATGGATTAATAATCGCTATTGAATTGTGTATTATATTTTACCTGTATTAATTTTTAAAATGTTTATGCATATACCAAAAAATTCCAGTGCATGCTTACAATAAATTGATTAGCATGTTTAATTAATGAAAAGTTGTGAGAGTTTTATTTATATTCAAAGTTCTAAGAATGTATACTTTGTAAATAAATATTGAATACATGCATGTCAAAATGATATTAAAACACTAATATATTAATCTTAAGGCCAAACTAATAATCCAAATACATGTATCTATCTTTATGTATTTTAAAAATTATTGGTAGGAAATAATAATAGCCAAATTGATCTAGCCTACTTCTCTACATTGTAGTTGTTAAAAACTGCATTGAAATGATATAGAGTTAGCTGTACCAAAGAGGTTTTCATTAGAATTTATGAAACAATCAAATCTCTAATAATTATGACAGGCTGATCAAAATCTCTAATAATTATGACAGGCTGATCAAAGTCTCTGATATTTATGACAGTTAGGCTGATCAAAGTCTCTAATAATTATGACAGGCTGATCAAAATCTCTAATATTTATGACAGTACCAAGGGTTGAAGGCTGAAAGGGCAAATTATTGCTTATGGTCTGAAATTTTATATTTTCTTTACTTATTTATTCTCTGGACAGATATTATTGTATTTTAGTGAGTGTACATACATTGTTAACTGATGGGTAGGAGGTAAACTATTTTCATCTAATTGCTATCAACTATTTTTTCACACCTCACGTGGGGAGACCCGAAAATATATACTTAGCTGAGAGGTGAGGGCAGACGTCATGAGAATTGCACTGCACACATCTATTTGCTTGCCTGTACAGACAAATAATACGTACCAAGGATGTCAAGATTTGTATTCAGGAAATTATAGGATCTTAAGTGAAGAGTTGCTAATTTAAGAATGACAGGGTGGTATTAAACTATCTAAGCCAAACAAAAACTTAAGTTAGCACTGACGAACTTCAGCTGCATTTCAGAGAGTCAGTATTGTTATATTTACTTTACATCTTTTATTAATTAGACCAGTTATTAAACTGACTTTTAAGTGTTTTCACTTGTTTATCTACAAAACAGAATGCAGAAATTAACTTGAGTTTTTTCATTTCATTCAATCCAGGCATGCATGCAAACATTACCCAACAGTGAAACGTGCATACAAAATGCATAAAGAACACATATATTGGCATTGATTTTATTTTTTCTTCACTTAAAATTTAAATTTCTCATTTTTTGGCCAACAGTTGTTTAAGTATCTCATTTCTTTCTTTCAGTATTTCCATTGATTTTTCCTGTATTTCCATTGTTTTTTCCTGTATTTCCATTGATTTTTCATGTTGTTCCATAACCCTCTCTAAAAGTCTGTCTTGCTTCTTGGAAAATTCTTTGAACCAGACAGGCGGTTCTTCCCGCTTTCTTTTCAGTCTTGGGGTTCTCTGTTTTTCTGCCTGAGGTGATGTGCTGGTGATTTGTTTTTGTGTTGGTCCACAATCTACTTTACAGGACTTCTCAGAATCTTGGTTATCTGAAAACATTACAAAACAAAAGAAGAGCACTGAAAGTATTGCTTAAACCTGAGCAATTCAAAAGTGTAGACTGTTGAATAAAGGACAATCATACTGACTTATTGTACTCACTTGTCATATTTCGTCATTAATGTACTAATTACAACATGGGATGATCATGCTGACTTATTGAAATCACTTATTAGTGTAAAGTGTGCATCCAAAACTGAGAAATTCTGGTTGCCTTACTATTTTATTAGATTTAATTCGGGGCAAATAAATTAGATTCTTTGACTAAAGATCCAATCTGCAACATGTATAGATACCAACTCAGATGAAAAATGTTTAGTGATATTTTTATGGGAATTGTCTTTTTTTCTTAATTCCCATAAAGTGTACAAATAAATTAATTTTAAGTATATGTACAGACACTAAATCATATACCAAAAAAATTTTTTTAAACAAAACACGGGCCAGTCCTTTCCTTCTACAAATTACAACATTTCACAGATGTAAATAAATTAAATATAACAAAATCATACAGTGTACTTTAAGTAGGATAAGATTACAATGCAATGTAGGATATGAATATAAATCTCTGTAGAGTAGAATATGTTTATGGAACTATCTATACCATTCAGAGTCTGCTGCTGGCTATGTTTAATTAATGTATGTGTATTAATTTAATGAGGGTTACCTTCTATGGTTGAAATGGTGATGTTTGGTATGACAGATGGGTCCCCTTCCAGCACATCCTTCATCAATTCAAAATATTCCCATGAAATGGCACCTCTTCCTGTTTGTTTATTTCTGTCACAAATTTGTGTATATCTGCAGCATACAGTATTAATATATATATATATACATCTCTTTAATTTCATTATACGCAGCATGTGTTGATTGATACTGCGAACAAAAACTAGGCAAATATAGCTTTTTTATGTTCAGCAAAATGGAGATTTTGATGCAAAGTGATGCACTTTTAGCAATATTTTGCTTCAATTGAGAGATTAGTATGTGTAAATTATCCTTTTCTAACGTTCCATCATTCTTGGATTTCATAGATAAATGTGTATTTATTGTTTGATTTGCATCTGTGCTGTTTATACATTAATGTTTACACTATGGTAAAAGTGTGGTGTGGTACATTTTTATGACTACAAATCATTTACATAACTTTTAAAATCTTTAAAAAGTTCCATAGCTTTGGATGTGTTGCAATATTTCTTCTTTGTTCCTAAAATATATTTGAATACAGCAACATATCGAGGAGTTCTTTACACATATATTATGTAACATTTCAGAGGTATATGAACTTGTTCTAAATAGTATATATATATATATATATTATCCCAGTAAATTATCTAATTCAGCAATCACATATAAGTGTTTGTTTTAACTATAGTTTAAATTCTGAAGGCCATTTTTCTTAATCAATTCATGTATGTTTTAATTTATTTAATTAAATTAATAAATAACTGTCATATATTTATTTTGATTGCAACAAACTGCTATAATTTAATAAAGTAAAGAAAATAGAATTTTAATTTGTTGCTGTTGCAGATAATAGTGTAATTTCATATGTGTATACTTACAATTATACATGTTCTCCATACACTTTTTTGTAATGTTTGTCTGAGTGTCATTCTACATTTACCCTACTGCCACACAAAATAAGATGAACCTACCACTTGGCACCACCACAACACAAGCTCTCTCGCTAAAATTATCATACTATATCAAATTATTAGACATTTTTTTAAAAACATAATGTTAAGAACATAGTAATATTGTATATATCATAGCATGCTTTTTCAATATGTATATGTAATTTCAAATATGTATATGTAATAATATCAAGATGTAATAAGTTATTGTAAAGTCTTAACACCAAAGCAACTTTCTTACAATAAAAATAATTTTGCCACACACCTGTGTTTTAAAGCTCTCCATTTATCTGTGCACTTTCCTGCTGAGTATTGATACCCATTTTTTACCATTATGTCAGAGATGCTTGCCCACATTTTAATCCTCTTGAATGCAGAGTTTGAAAAATGACCCTTAGCAATAAAATCTCTCACTGTTTCTATCAAAAGCATAACTGAACTGTGACTCCAATTACATGCATCTGAAAATAACAACAAAAATAATTAAAAAGCAAAACAACTATGAACAAGTGTGCATATTTAGCTGGTTAATTAAATAATCTGTCTTAATTAAGTCAATTTATTATGAAAGAAAAACTTATTAAAAAAATTACAAAACAAATGTCAACTTTTAGATACACTTTACAACCAATTATTTCTTATTGATAATAAATTTAACTACCTTTGCTGACATCTTCAACTGATGAGGCTGCTGGCTCCACAACACTATTTGAAGCACCACACGATTCTTCATGTATCCTGTAAAGCTGACCCAAATCCACAGCTTCAGGATAACCCCCCAACTTGTACTGTGTGAGGGTGGTATCAGTCAAATTCAAGTTGAGTTCTTGAGCCTTTTCATGTGCAATGGTCAAGCACATGGTCATTCGTAGTGCTGGAATTTTAATACAGTATAATAAAGTATATGACAATATTAACATTTAAACAGACTCAATTCTGCTAATTTTAATCAGAAATTATTTTCTGACTATTAGTATTATTGTTATCTTCATACACATTATTATACCTTTATTCCCCAGTTTAATAAAACAAGCATTTTGAGGGTGGACATCAGTTAACAATTATGAAAAATACCACTTTTATTTTATTAAATCAATCTGCTCAGGGCAGGCATTTGTTATTTAGGATTAAGGTAAGCCAGTGATCAATTTGCATTGTGTATAAATGAATGAATAAACATATTCACAAAACAAACAATTACTGAATTAGTACAATTTTACACACTTTTATACGTTTTAAACAGCTTATTTTGTTCATTTGGTCTTTTCTACCCAGTATAAACTATAATTTAAATCTTATAATCAAAGTTTCTATCGATGGCAACTGTGAAAATATTAATAAATTAAAAAATACCAAATAATATTTATTTCAAATAAACATATTATCATACAACAATCAATTATAATTACAAACATTGGAAATCAACTTGAACAAATTTCTTTAAATGGAAAGCAATGCACGCAAACTGTTTAACTTGTGTAAAACTATAATCGTCAAGTATTTATTTCATTGAAAGGAGACGTTAAGATTTTAATTCAACAAATACATTTAAACAATAGTCGACAAATTATAATTTAAAAAATTGTCAAAAACACATATTCATAATTATAATATCGGTAAAAAGTAGAACCATGCTCTCTCTATACGTCTCGTGTTACTGAGGTAGAACTTAAGTATGATTATAAAGGAGTGAAACAGATAAACGCATTGATTCAGATTATTTTTTAATTACTTTTTTAAAATAGAAAGATTGAGCGTACTTACGTCCTCGCAGGCGATCGTATTCATCTTTAAATAGCGCTGCATTAAAGAAAGTACCATCCGCAAATTTGAACCCAGCCAAATAAGACGCCATTTTGTGTTGCGCGGCGAACTACCTCCCAGAGCCGTTTGCAAACGTTTGCTAATCAAACCGTTAGCAGCAAACGGGTCGTTCAATAGCGCGAACGGGCCTAACGTTACGAAACGTTAGCTCTATTGAACGCACGGCAGTATCACCACCGGTGATTCAGGTGGGGCAAAAGAAAAGACAACCCTTGTGCACTAACTGACATAAACTATGTGGGAGTAGAGAGAGGGCTATAGCGTGTGTTCGCTTTTAACTCACTATAAGATGTAAATGTCGTTTTGTTATTTTTGTCATTAAATTATTGTTATCTTTCTCCACATCTTAATTAATTCTTTGAACGACCGATAATTGGGATCGACTGGAGCGAGCCGTGTACTGGAGGACTGAGTGCCAAGTTGATTTAAGAGGGGATAACTTTTGTGATCCCAAAGGCAACGTTAAGTATTCTGTTCGTCGTTGTGTTTTTAAGTTGAATAATTTCTCCACTAGCTTATTGCAACAGGAGTTAGCGTAGTCATAGACTGAGTAGACTATTCCGTGTGGCTGATGTTAATATTGCCATTTTTAAACCTCAAGTATTAAAATCTCGATAATTAATAATGTAATAGGGTCATATCAAACCCCGCACGTAATAAAGGATAGAATTATGACAGTTCTCCAGATAACAAGATTTAAAGCAATATTGATGACTTAACAGTGTTACAGATCAGGTGATCAAAAGCAAGAATTATGACAGTTCTCCAGATAACAGGATTTAAAGCAATATTGATGACTTAACAGTGTTACAGATCAGGTGATCAAAAGCAAGAATTATGACAGTTCTACAGATAACAGGATTTAAAGCAATATTGATGACTTACAGTGTTACAGATCAGGGGATCAAAAGCAAGAATTATGACAGTGCTAAAAATCAGCTGTTTGAATGCTATAGTGAGGACTAGTGTCAATGTAAAGGGATTTTAAGAAGTTTTGAATCAATGGAATTAAGACTAAACAAAAACCAAATTTATTTACTGTTGTAATCGGGATTCATGTCTACATATGTACAACCTGTGTGTATTCTTCGAATAGTGCTCTAAATTGCAGAGGACAAATTCTAAAATTTGCAGCATGGGTTTCTTAAAATTCAGACGTTATATTGTACTATCGAATCCGATACACATCTTCAGGCTGCAGCCCCATTGCCTGACCAGACCACTTCTCTGGATCGTCCTTTACTCGAGATGTGTATTTGAATCCAAGCCGATAAGATGTGTACGGAGACACAAAGTTCCTTTATCTTTTGCATTTGTCTGCGCTTTGAATACATTCATTTTTTCATGTGAATCCGAGCTGTGCTGCACTCAGCCTTTAGCAGCAACAGACAGGATGTTATCATCTCAACTCAACCTGCATTCGGCTGCTCTATTATAATTTTGTTGTAAATGTCATAACTACTAAAGAATTCCTTATAAAATACATTTAAATTGTAGGAAAATAGATTATTATTTGTCTCATACATTTTGAAATGCATGCTATTCCCGTCAGAAGCATGAAGTAATTATTTTGTAATTTTTATTTTTTAAAAATAAACTTTGAAGTAAAGAAAGAAAATAAAAATGGAATTTTGATCAGGATTGGGTGATGACGATCATATTGTCATATTCATACAATCGAAACTCATATTTTTGTTGCGTTTTATCTTTTATTTATCAGCATGTCATCTTATCATCACTGAAGTCATTTGCTAAATTGTTTTGTTAGTTTAGCTTAGATAACGCTTGCAATTTTCAGAACATTTTAAACGGTCTCTCTTTGTAGCAAACACTGTTGACTTGAAAAATGTTATTTTTCAGTCCCGTTTCGTTTGGTATTTACATTCTGTTTCCATGTCTAATTTTATAAAAATGGTGTAGATTTGTGCTAGCATCTAATATCATTATTCTTTTAAATTTTAAAGCGAGATAGGAAGTATAGGTCCATTAGGAAGTTTGTCAATACAACTCTCACGTAACAGAATGGAAATCTCGCACCACGTGGCCTCTTAAATTGCGCTCTTTTAAAAACAAAATACCATAACTAACCTGGCTTGATATGAATAATTTCTTTCTTCAGAAACACTATAACGCTCTAGCAACCACAGCAAAATAGGAAACAGCATAATTTTCATTTTGTCCATCAAGAAAAGGTTACGTACAACCAAATCATTTTGTTGTTATTGTATTCTTGACCATCCTTCTAACATATTCTTAATTAACATTGAGGCATAAAGTTAAATATATGATAAACTTTCTTGTGTTCTGGGTGAAATACATTATTTTTAAACACATTATTTCTAAAAAGAGAAAATTTGAATTTAGTTTAGCAATTTTATCTTAAGTTGGATTTCTAATATATTTTTCTTATTCAGTTTGTCATTTAACATAGTAAATTGTTCGTTTTCCTTTAAATTGTATCTGAATGCATGATGAACAATGTACACACACTGAATGTGTTTTGCTCAACACCAAGAGTGACAAGGAGGGATCAATGAAATCCAAAGTTGCTGCCTCCATCAAAAGACGTGCCTTCTTTTGATTGGCTGGACTCTACGCAAGCTTGAGCAAATGGGTATGTTTTACAGGGAAATGATTAAACAGAGATCTAGCATTAAGAACCTGTAAATGGCATAAAATGGAGATCTCTAAAAATTTTGCTTAACCAGTTTCGGAATTTATAACTGGATCTGAGATACAAGGTACTCTTCTAGCACCCAACATCTTGCCAGTAGCTTGTTATAGCAGTAACTGGTGCCAAGTAGCGATGCATCATTTTAAAATAAAATAAATTAAGATGATATTACCGTAGAAATACCTTGTTTCCTAAACGTGAGACTCACCGTGATGAGCAAATCATATGTTCCTTCTAATTCAAATGTTAGACGAATTAAATTAAAGAAGCTTTTATAAAGCTCTTTAAAGATACTAGTAAGCACGCACACTCTGTTTCAGTAAAGTGTGCTTTGATTGTAAAATTGTTTTCTTCTTGGTTTGTAATAAAACAATCTTAGAAGTAGGCGGAAGTTTTGGGGAAGGAAGGGATTTGAAGAATTGGTGTGCTTTATCGTACAGAAGATACATTAATATAATTAGAGTTTGTCTCACTTGCCATCTTTATTACCTCCCCCTATCATCCTTTCATTACTACAGATAGACACGTACACACGCCACCTCCTATAAGCACAATTTAAATACAAATGGCTGACATCATTTAACGGTAGATTAATAAGAAATCAATCACAAAGTCCTCTATACTTTCAGATAACGAAGTCAGTAAGTGAGCAATAGATATATGTAGGCTTTTTAATTACGCCATGAGTGTGTGGAAAACACTTGACTGGCGAACACAGGCACACAGATCTGTCGCCTGCACGATCATCTCCCGCACTATTAGGAATGTCATAAAATGCTCTGATGGACTTTGCATTTGTCACGTGACGCGTCAGATTGCACTAGTAATTATCACACTGACACACCTTGACAGTTTGATGTCGTGATACAGGTACAAGCCACTTAGTCGGCTGTGAAAAGAAAACAACTTTTGGTGAGAAAGCTGAGTGAAGACAGGATGACAACGGCGTCTGATGGGAACGAATGTGCGCCACTGGAGTTGGACAGCCGAGTGACGTGCAGTGTGTGTCTGGAACCTCTACGAGGGCGACGCCCTAAGCTCTTACCGTGCTACCACACCTTTTGTCTTTCCTGTCTCGAAGCTCTGGCACGGTCGTCACAACAGGTACGTGTATCATGCCGTGAACAGGTTTCGCCATATTTGAACTATTGAAGCAAAAGAAGTGTGTTACAGGGAGGATGTCAGGATGGGATTAACATACGTGTTTGGTTTGTTATACATTATAAACCGTAATTTCTTGAACAAATAATCTTTATGGCAAGAAATGGTGCAGTCATCACACACACTGTTGACTAATGAGCAGTACTGTGTGCATTTTAGGTGAGAATGGGGAATGTATCCTGTTATGTATTGATTAAGTGTTCTTTCTCTGTTCTTATTCGTCTTACTATATATAACATCGAACATAAACCGAGTTTCAAGCTTAGCATCGTTAAATGTAAGTCCTTTTTCACAGTAAATCTTGTCCTAATTTAGTTGCTTAGAGTGGAATGAAAACGATATTACAGATTACCTTACATATAGGAAATAAGTCGAACTACAAGCTTGCAATCTCTCTACACACACTTTATACATAATTTAAAAATTAAGACTCAGCAGTGACTAAGTATTCTAAAAGGCTCCTTCGACATAGAATTCAAACTTCTCTTTCTTCTTGACAAACAACATGACTTCTTTTACTTCATGTCTGCAGCATCAATTCTTACAACAGCATTGATTGCTCTTTCTTTTCATAACAGCATTGACTGCTCTTTCTTGTCATAATTGACTTCTCTTTCTTTTCATAACACCATTGTCTTGTCTTCTTAACAATACTGATTTCTTGGACAACATCATGACAGACCTACGACGGTCGAATTGCAGCATTTGTTATCGAAATTCACTTTAGATATTCTAAAAGTTATTATTTCGTTCTGTGTCTCAGACCTATCAGCTAAGACACTTGAACATTTTGCACCAAATGTATCTATTCTAACGAATCAAAGCACCATCCAGAAAGCCAGAGTAATTTTTGAATACCAGCTTCGAAATTCTGGCCAATAAAATCCAGTGATGTATCTCTTTTGTAAAGTAGAAATGAACCCCATCATTTATTTAGAGGTGCCTAAATAGTACGAGTAAATATATGTATTTAAAGAGTTTGCAGTAAAATACAATTATTCATTCAGATTTTTGTTATGGTAATTTATTAATCTATACGTCTTTTCACTTAACCTGTTAAAATATTCATATATGTATTATTAAATTACATTTGCTTTACTGGTCTTTATTAATCGAGCTGTATATTTACTTTTTCTAGGTCAGCATAGGAACATCGTGTGGTGCAGATGTTTTGACGGAAAATAAAGATTCTTATTTGAACATAACCTGTCCTACATGTCGCAAAGTTAGCCCTGTACCTGATGGGGGTGTGGTCAACTTTCAGGTGAGATTAAAAGCTAGAAGTAGACTGTAGGATACAATCCTACTTACGCACTCACCCACCCACACAACACCAGTGCATTAAATGCCGTACACACGCACTCACCCACCTACACAACACCAGTGCATTAAATGCCGTACACACGCACTCACCCACCCACACAACACCAGTGCATTAAATGCCGTACACACGCACTCACCCACCCACACAACACCAGTGCATTAAATGCCGTACACACGCATTCCAAATGCAAAAATACTGTTTCAAATACTGTCATCCATCAGCACTCTTTGTCGTAAGATCAATTTATACAGAATGTAATTATACTTCCGTCCCTCTCTCTCCCACACACCCTTACACACACAAAAGCACGTAGACGCACAAACAGAGATATATCAGAGACACACACAGACTAACGCACACAGACATACACAGATACACAGGCACACACACATTATCATACCCTATTTTGATGTCTAAGAAACAGTAATCTCTTTTTATTGTGTACACTTACTTGATATTTCTATCTCTGTAGTATAAGTAATTTTTTCCCACTTACGTTTGTCGTCTTTTGCTGGTCAGGTTTGGGTATTTCCATTTTTCTTTTTCTTCTTTTTTTTTTTTTTTGTTGTGGTCATTTTTGTTTTCGTGTTTGTTTTATATTTTGACAGACAAATTTTTATGTGGAAGATGATATTATTCAGCGTAGTTTACAACCTTTGCCCTGTGACGTCTGTGACAAAGAACCAGAGGCGAAGTATTCGTGTGGAGAATGCCAGAAAAATCTCTGCTCTCAGTGCCTCAGTTACCATTCTAAACTTCTTCCCTTGCACGTCAGTCACCCTCTCGCCTCCAGTGGTCATATAGCACAGCAAACCGTTGGTGATGACACACTCGTCCAACTCAGAGACCAAATTAAACTTTTGGAACTTGTCGTGACACAACTGGACCATAACGAGACAGAAGTTGAGCGACAGCGTCAAGCTGTTGATGACGACATCAGCGTACGTTACGCTGCTGGATTGAGCAAAATGGCGGATGCACGGGAGGAATGCATAAGAAGTTTGAAATCTGCAGTGGAAGCAGCGCGGGAAAAAATTCAGGTCACAGACAGATAACTCTTTAAGGGAGTGTCAGTCAGTTGTTTCAAGAATATTGCTTTCGTTTCGTTTTCATGTAGTTTTCTTGCTTTCTTCCACCCCCACCCCCCTCCATGTTGTTATAAGCAGCTTGTTCTGATAAATTGCTTTAATACTGTTTTCGTGCCGTTGCATGCTTTCTTCAGTATAGTGTTTGTGTTGTTCTGATGTTTTTTTGGTGTTGTAAGAATCTAGTGTTCATGCTGTTTTCGTGTTATGTTTTTCATGCAATTTTCATATTTAAAAAAATGCATGTTATATTTATATTATAACCATGCGTTTGTCTTGATTTCTTAAATAAAATTAATATTGTTTATGCGTTTTCATACTATCTTTATATGGTGTTCATATTTTATGTTAATTTTATGCTTTCTTTCTATTTTCATGTTCTTTTTACTGCTGCTTATTTATATTTTTTTACTGGCTATTACTACGTTCTTATATTGTTTCATGCTTTTTAAAAACTGTTGTAGTTTTTTCCTCTTATAACGCTGTTTTTACTTTGTTTTCTTGCTGTTTTTTTATGCTTATTTCCACTCATTTTCCGGTTGTTTTTACTGTTGCTATTATGTGTTTGTTTGACATGTTGATTTCATACTGTATTTCTCATGCTTATATCCACTCATTTTCCGGTTGTTTTTACTGTTGCTATTATGTGTTTGACATGTTGATTTCATACTGTTTTTATAGCGCATTTTTTTTGTTTTCCAGCTGTTTACGAGCTTTTCTAATGATGTTTTCATGTTTGTTGTTTTCATGCCTCTTTTATGATATTCACGTTTTTTTCGTGTTGTTTTAAAAAATGACAGATGGAAAGACGTTATATAAAAAAATCACAAGGAAAGTTGTCTCACTTGGCATCATTAGCTGGAACTACCAAACAGTCTCAAAGTTCCAAGAAAGAACATTTGACAGGATTACTTAGTGAAGCCGAAATTAATGGATTTCAGCAACGTATAGACAGTTGTGGGGAACTCCAATTTTTCCGACTCAGAGCCAGCGATGTTGACGATTCTGATTGGCTTAACGTTTTCCGAGGTCTAATGGGGCAAGTGACGCCTTGTGCAGAGCCTAATTCAGTTAATCATGCATTTACTAACGATACTGGCATGGACCTACAGAGAGATCTTTATTCATTGGATACAAAAAAATACGACCGGTTCATGCTTAAAGATACAAAAGAAAATATCTCCTGCCTGCAGAGCCTGACATTAATGCAGACAGGAAATGGCAATGTAAGAAACGAAAACACAGATGTACATAAAAGTATTCATGCTGCCTTGACAGAATGTGCCAAACTGCGGAAGGAAGTGACGGATTTGCAAGTCAACAATTCCACACTCTTCTCGAATGTTAGTTTGATTCAAACAAAAATTACCAGACTGAATGATGAAATAACTGATTCAAAGCAGAGCTCCTCAAAGCTGGAGACAACT
This sequence comes from Sinotaia quadrata, assembly GCA_028829895.1. Classification (NCBI taxonomy): domain Eukaryota; kingdom Metazoa; phylum Mollusca; class Gastropoda; order Architaenioglossa; family Viviparidae; genus Sinotaia; species Sinotaia quadrata. Next base: position 59,238,879 of record CM054183.1, read on the forward strand.
GTTGCCGGTCTGCAAACGGAACTTTCAAACCAAAGTGAAAACCTGAACATCCTGAGAGCAGGAAATGTCGAACTTCGCAGTAACTTGAAGTCCTCTAATGATCGCATCGATTCTCAAAGGAAGCAGTTAGCAACTTTAAATGCTGAGTACAAAACACATCACACTCAGATAGCCAGTTTACAAGCTCAGACGAGCAAGCTGACACTGGATACAGCTAAAGTTAGCCCAGTTCTCGCGTCTGTACAACAAATACAATCAAACCACAAGAAAGACTTGGGTGCGCTTAAAGCAGAACAGTCCAGACTTTGCAGTGACTCAAAGTCCTCCAGTGAACACATCAAATCCCACAAGCAAGAGCTGACAATTCTTCAGAGCGAACACAAGACACAACTGACCCAGATAGCAAACTTACAAGCTCTGATAGATAAGCTCATAGTGGACACCTCCAAGCTTAGTCCAATTTTAGCATCCGTGCAACAGAAACAGTCAAACCAGAAGAAAGACACGAGTGCACTTAAAGCAGAATATTGCAAACTTTATAATGAGCTGAAAGCTTCTAATGATCGAATTACGTCACAGAAACAGAAGCTGGCATCTCTACAGGCCAAACAGGCAGCACAGACGAGTGAGATACACAGTATACAGACTCAGATGGACAAGATGAAGATGGAGGCATCCAAGTTCTTCCCAGTTTTGACATCTGTGGAAGAAATACAGTCAAACCATAAGAAAGAGTTGAGCGTATTGAAAACAGAAAATTCTAAACTGGCCACTGATTTGACATCCTTCCTTGGCGAGGTAACAAAACACAGACAAGAGCTGACAACTTTGCAGACTAAGAACAAACTACAGCACACACAGTTGTCTGCCTTACAAGTTCAGATAAGTAAGACAAAATATAATTTTGTGATAGCCCTTTAGTAAGATAGATAATTTAACAATAATTTTATGAACTTCTTGCTTGTGGCGCTTACGCTTAATAAATATTTATAAATAGTGATAAACAGTGATAAATATTGCCTCGCAGAAAGTTATGTAACAAATATATGCAGTAAACTCCGATAAATTTTGTCACAGAATGCAAAACTTAAAATGAAACACCTTTAAGCATGCACGCACGTACGCACCCCACACTCACTCACTCACTCACTCACTCACTCACTCACTCACTCACTCACTCACTCACTCACTCACTCACTCACTCACTCACTCACTCACTCACTCACTCACTCAAGCACAGTGCAATCTCATTACATGGAACTCAGATTTATGCAATATCTGCTTATATCGAAAAATATTTCGTGGTCCAGAAAATCTCGCTATTAAAAAGGATTGGCTGTTATGGAACTTGCTTATACTGTGAAGTTTCTGTTTTATGGAATGTATTTTTAGTTCCTGCTCATCCGACATTTAGCTGATACGAAGGGACCAATTTTAACTGAATATTTCTTACTAAATGATTCTTTGTGACATGGTAATGCACACTATTTTATTTTGTTTGCATGGTGATTAGACGTATACCAAACACTAAAATCGTTAATGTACATTGAAAGGTTTATCACAGTAAAAAGATCTTCATGTCAGAAATATTTATAATGCAAACCTATGTTCCTCCTCGGTTTCTTCTAAGTACCTGAACACCCCACATCTCCCCACTAATCAAAAATTGACATAGCACGCATAAATCTAGATTTAAATGACTTGTAACTTGCCTTCACAAAGTATGTTGGACTTGAGTCTGGTAGTACAAAACAAACTTAGAGTATAATATTGCTCTAGAGTTCCATTTTGCTACGTGATATGCCTTTTGATGTACATTAGGTTACAAACATCGCTTAATAAGGAATACTGTGCCATTACTATGAACCAATTGAGGTCACTCAACTGATTACTTGTGTAGTGTCACATAAACATTTCATATTTTTCTCCTCCCTCAGAAACGATTGGCGCTAGAGTGGCCTTTCAAGCTACCTTGGACAATGATGTCAAAACTACAAAAATGGAAATTCTGGTCTTCAGACGTGTTTACGTAAATATGGGAAATGCGTACAATTCGGAAACTGGCATGTTCACAGCGCCAGTTGCTGGCACCTATATATTTTTCCTCACCACTGACTCTGATGACTCAGAAATGAACGCGAAAGCTGTCCTTGCAACAGATGGCAGTAGAAAAATTGGATATTCATGTGCCCAGCCAAAGACTACGGCTACAGGACACGCAATTGTGCAGCTAGCTTTGGGGCAGAAAGTGTGGTCACAAACGCTTGACCATGAGACGTGTAAATATTTAGCCGCACTGCCAACCTGTTTCAGTGGTATTTTAGTCCAACCGGAAGTGTAACAGTAACACACTTAGACTTTTGTCGCTTCATCTTTGTAGCTGATAAAAACAGTGAAAGTGAAGCTTTATATATTCATATTAGTTGGAATTTTTTAATCAGGTCTAAGGGGAAAAAAGGGTTTTCTACACATACAATCAAGTCGTCAAATCAATTCTTGTGAAAATGGTGTTTCTGGCTAACCGATCCCTTACAAAGTTTACAATACTAACTCATGAATTACGCAGAGAACGTTTACAAACTATTTAACACATAAGAAAACTAATGATATTATAATATTATATTAATGCGAATGGATACGTACCAAGAATGTATTTTAAAATTTATTACGACACAACAATTGGATCCTTAGGACATACTTTCCCCCTAAATTCACTTGTTTTTCAATGCATTTAATCATTTAGTTAAGTCTTGCCATCAGAAGAAAAAAAGTTCTTTTCGAGAGACGAACCACGCATGCGTCACTTCGTTGACTAATTTTTTTTTCTGTGCCAAGTCGACGCCTCTTAAGATGTCTTTGAGTGGGCCAAACAGATCTAAGGGGCGAGGTTGGAAATTTACGGAGGATGCTCCAATGCCTCAAAGTTTATTGACCCGGAAGCTATCAGCCATGTGGTGTGTAGTATGAAAACAGTGAATGTCGCGTAAGAACAAAACGCTTTCGATACTAGTCGTTGGTGTTTGTTTAGAATTTCAAGAATTACTGTTGACTCCTCCTGATAATGTTCTAGTATTGTGAATCCTTCTGATAATGTTCTAGTATTGTGAATCCTTCTGATAATGATCTAGTATTGTGAATCCTTCTGATAATGTTCTAGTATTGTGAATCCTTCTGATAATGATCTAGTATTGTGAATCCTTCTGATAATGTTCTAGTATTGTGAATCCTTCTGATAATGTTCTAGTATTGTGAATCCTTCTGATAATGTTCTAGTATTGTGAATCCTTCTGATAATGTTCTAGTATTGTGAATCCTTCTGATAATGTTCTAGTATTGTGAATCCTTCTGATAATGATCTAGTATTGTGAATCCTTCTGATAATGTTCTAGTATTGTGAATCCTTCTGATAATGTTCTAGTACTGGCCTTTGTGAATCCTTCAGTTAGTATTTAGAAGTAACGACTTAGGTTATTGGCCTGCAATCTGGGAGCATTTCTCCATGAAACCGACACATTGTCCTCTAGAGAGAGATATTGACGACCAGCACATCTTTCAACTGCAGTGAACACTACAGTTACCGTAGTAAACACCACAGTGAGTAGGCCGTTATGATTCGTATCATAGAACAAAAGGTAAACCTATAGTAAAAGGGCGCTTTAATGCCTCATCAACTGTATTTAATTGTTTTAATTTTTGTTTGGTATGTCTTTTATAGCAGCAGTAACATTGTTTAGTGTGACAGAGCAAAGTTGCCTGCACATATTTATGAAATAGTTATTGTATTTATACTGTTAATATTTAATGTAGCAGGAGTTACCTGCACATATTTATAAAATAATTATCGTATTTATGCTGTTAATATTTAATGTAACAAGAGTTACCTGTACATATTTATGAAATAAATTTTGTATTTTATGCTGTTAATATTTAATGTAACAAAGAGTTACCTGTATATATTTATGAAATAATTATCGTATTTATGCTGCTAATATTTAATGTAACAAGAGTTACATGTACATATTTATAAAATAATTATCGTATTTATGCTGCTAATATTTAATGTAACAAGAGGTGAAAACGAATTTTGTGCACTGCACGTTAAGATAATATGAAAGGAAGTCAGAATTCTCCAGAACCATAGCTAAACGATAGCCTGAATCAAGGTTACTACGTCATCCTTTGTGCAATTTTTCAAGGTCGAAGTTTCTTGAAGTGAGAAAGTCCGGCTAAGTAATAAACAACTCTCCCAGTGATGCTGACCAGTTCTAGGTGGCTGGCTAGTTATAAACGACCAGTTGTCTGATACTAACCAATAAAAAATTTAATAAATAAGAGTCAGGCAGAAAGTGGTCTGTTAGAAAAACATTATGAATGCAATGTCGTGTTGTTTTATCTTGAAAATAAAAAAAATAATTTCACACGAACAAAACATCTATAATGTTTTTTACCTTGAAAATAAAAATAATAATTTCACACAAACAAGACGACTATAAGGTTTTTTACTTTAAAAATAAAAATAGTAATTTCACACAAACAAGACGAATATAATGCACATTCTTTTGAGAGTTAACTCCAATCTGAGTTTATTTCCAACTTCAACTGTTCGTCTTTCATGATGACCACATCATTGACGTCAACACGTTTACAATGCTTGCTATTACAGGGCCAACGAGAGAGACCTACCGCATCTGTTAATTTTTTGTAGATTGCGCTAACACTCCTGTCACCCAGACCCATCAAAATAAGCATAAAAGATTCTCTCGTCACTTGTAATTAGTAGTGAATGATTAATTAATTAATAATAATCATATCCATTAACTAAGTAGCATTGGCGTCACACATCATGCACAAACACACACACACACACACACACACACACACACACACACGCACACACACACACACACACACATATACACACATGTCGTTATTAGAGCAGTCATATTCATCTAAGCAATGTACCTTTAACGAAAACAGCAAAGAGTATTTCACACTATTAATAACATTATTAATAATAATTACATTACTTATTGAAATAAATAGAAAAAGAATGGGAGAAATTATAACATGATTTCAATCTGGAGTAAAATCAAGGGAGATTAAGAAAGAAATTATGGCAAAGATTCTGTGATTTCTAAAGTAAAATAAATGACAGCTGAAATATATCTATCATTACAATTCAAAGTCCTTGGGATGAAATTGGTCACGCACGCACGCAGGATTAGTTTAGCATGCCATTCTAATTTTAACCAATCAGTCTGAAGTAAACATGTGTACTGCCTCAACTTTTTAAATTAATCAATATGTCTATAATAAGTAGTAATTTAAATTTTTAAAATTCATTGATAATTACAGTCAGTTTTAATTTTTTAGCACACTGACCCATTCAATTATCGCTTAGCGGCAGATTAGTGTGGACGCTAAACGGGTTAAAGACGTTTGGTTTCTATAAAAAAACTAATAATAATCTAAAAGAGTCAGTCTGGGGTGGAAAGGAAATAAATGAGTTGGATTATATTATTAATCTATTAACCCTGCTTATCAAAGCTGATTTTGTGGACGAAAGGTTTTATTTCAGATGCACTACTATATTCCAATGGATATTTGAATGTGCTTAATTTATTATACAAAGAGCTTTTCATGCAGATGGTGTTTCTTGAAAATATAAATTCACCTTTAACTAGAAAACTACCAACTTCATGAGCGTTTTCAGATAGTTGGTAAAAAATACATTACTTTAAAAAATAAATACTCAGAAATTCGAACACGTCTTTCTACTTCTAGAAGTTTAATATAAGTGTTTATTTCAATAAACATCTGGTGACTTCTAAAACAAAATAAATAACAAACAAAATATACCTATAGTAAATTCAAAACGTAAACAAATGAAAACAATCAGTCTGGGATACCCTTTAATATGCACGTGTGTGATATGAGTGTAAGTGAATTGAAAAAAGATCAATTTATTATGCATGAATAACTAAAGAAAATATCATATCAGTGCTATACAAACTCTCTGATATGGCAATATTTTTCTCCGATGTGCCAGGGACCTGTCTAGGATTGCCAACTTTGAGGTATTAAATAAATGGATTGAATAATTATATAGACTGTTTGAAAGGTAAAATTATTAAAATAAGATATTACATTTAGCTAGCAAAAAGAAGCAAAATATTATTAGTAATATGCTTGTTAGAGTTAAACAATAAGCTTGTTAGAACTTTTAATTTTACTGATGTGATAGGTAAGCATGTTTATTTGTCAGCCTTTCAAGCCTTGATCGATTGAGGACAGAGTCATACACGTACTTTATGTTAATTGAGATATGTTACTAGTAAACACATACTTTATGTTCATTGAGAAGATTACTAGCAAACACATACCTTATGTTCATTGAGAAGATTACTAGCAAACACATACTTTATGTTAATTCAGATAAATTACAAGTATACACATACTCTATACTCATTTAGATGGATTACAACAAAACATATTTTATTTTCATTTAAATGTATTACCAAAGAAAACATATTTATGTTAGATAGATTACAAGTAAACACTTACTTTTCTATGTTCATTTAGACAGATTACAAGTAAACACTTACTTTTCTATGTTCATTTAGACAGATTACAAGTAAACATTTTCCTTATGTTCATTTAGATGATTGTGGTGAAATGAGACTTGTAGCCTAAAGTTAACACGCCCACGCGAGTAATCTGAAAAGTTCTTTCCTGCTTTTTGTGTGAAAATAAGAGCTGCAGAAGTGTTAATGTAATTGCATTGATCTCCACGAAAAAGAACTGTTACGTTTGAAAATCAATACAAACGGGAATAAACTCTTGAAATAAAGTACAATACATAACTTTAAAACTTTCAAAAATGTGTATTGCTGTACAATACATAACATTAAAAAAAATCGTGTCCTGCTGTACAATACATAACATTCAAACAAAAAGAATCTTGCTGTACAATACATAACTTTCAAACAAAATGTGCCTTGCCGTACAATATATAACATTCAAACAAATCGTGTCTTGTTGTACATACAATCTTTCAAACCAAATGTGTCTTGCCGTACAATATATAACATTCAAACAAATCGTGTCTTGCTGTGCAATATATAATTTTCAAACAAAATGTGTTTTGCTGTATATGTAATAAATATCTTTTAAACACTAAAATGTTATTTGTGCAAAGAACTCTGGTAAAGTAATAAACACTGTTAAATTTATAAACAGTGTTCCTATGTGCAAAGTACAGTGGTCAAATAATAAATTGTTTCGTTTTGCAAAGTACTGTGGTAAAATGAAAACAGTATTCATTGGTGCAAAATACCGTGATAAAGTAATATACAGCGTTTTTTCTTGTGGTAAATTAATAAACAGCGTTCGTTTGTACACTTGTGGTAAGGAATAAACATGGTTCATTTGTACACTTGTGGTAAAATAATAAACAGAGTTCCTTTACGCTTGTGGTAAAGTAATTAACAGCATTGATTTGTACACTAGTGGTAATTAATAAACACGTTTGTTTGTACACTAGTGGTAATTAATAAACACGTTCGTTTGTACACTTGTAATTAATAAACACGTTTGTTTGTACACTTGTGGTAATTAATAAACACGTTTGTTTGTACACTTGTGGTAATTAATAAACACGTTCGTTTGTACACTTGTGGTAATTAATAAACACGTTCGTTTGTACACTTGCGGTAAATTAAAACATCGTCCCTTTGTGAAAAGAAATGTGATGAACTAACAAACAGTACATTTGGCCCGACCCACACAGTGAAACTGATTTTGGCGATCTCGTGACGACCACCAATTGCTACATTTTCCCATCAGTTTTACCAGTTCGATATGATTTCTTCTTTCACTATCTTTTCATTATGTGATAGTAATCCAATCATATTTGATAAGATATTATACTTGACATTCTTTTTAATATTATGTTTTGATAGCGTTAGAAGGTAAAATATTTATAAATTTGTCATTCTGGAATATTAATAACATAAACACTTTAATATCGTAAATAGATTATTAAATAATGTTCTTTATTGTATATATCCTGTACACATTTTTTCAGTATGAAAAGGAATTAAGCAGTTGTGGGGTGGAATGGGGGTTAATAAATATTTAAATCACACATCTATATATTCCTCTGGCGTTACACATGAGTAGGTTACTTTAGCGAGAAAGATGACTTAGAGATGTTCTAGAAAATTCGTCAAGTGGAGTTGAGTGGTGCCGTTCTAAGAAGAATGTAGATAATTTATTTCACTTTGACGGATTGAATATCGATTAGTCAGTTATTAATTATTATTTAATTTCTAATAATGTCTAGGTGTCTGTATCTGCTAGGCGTTTTTTTTTCAACAAAACTTGATTGTGTCTGCCCCCGATAAGTGTCCTTTTACAAAATGTTTTGAGGAGAAGTAAGGTTCGCTATATGTATCAACAAGATATTTGCCTCATCAGAAATAGAATGCACATAGTTTTGTTTCTACTAACTTAAGTACAACAGAAGTAAATTACACTATAAGTATCAAATAGATTTTTGGTTTACCAAGAAATAGAAAGTACATAGTTGTGCTTCTACTGAAGTAAGAACAGCAGAAGTAAATTACACTATAAGTATCAAATAGATTTTTGGTTTACCAAGAAATAGAAAGTACATAGTTGTGCTTCTACTGAAGTAAGAACAGCAGAAGTAAATTACACTATAAGTATCAAATAGATTTTTGGTTTACCAAGAAATAGAAAGTACATAGTTGTGCTTCTACTGAAGTAAGAACAGCAGAAGTAAATTACACTATATGCACATAGTTATATTTCTAGTCATTTGAGTACAACAGAAGTAAGTTACACTCTATGTATTAAATAGATATTTGCCGATATTTGCCTTGCCCAGAAACATAATGCACATATTTATACTTCTATTCACTTAAGTCCAACAGAAGCCTAGTTTACGTTTATAAACGATTGTTAGTTGAAGTGCATTAGCAAAGTAAGCAAAAGATTGAATTGTTCAACTCAAATGAGCAAATCATTTATTCCACAATTACCTTAAATCACTATGCATGTTTTATTCAGAAACATTGTAATATAATACTAACAAAACAAGGAAAGTTTCAACAATCATTAAACTGAACTAATACCAAAATTCCAAACATTCAAGTTAAAATAAATAAATGTTCTGCACCATGGAAACAGACCCCCCCAATAGATATTTTCCAAACTACACGTGATAAACACTAGAATTTGCTGTAACATTTTTAACTTCAATTATTTGAACCAAAATGCTAGCTAACTTTATTCACAAAAAAGACATCGGAAGAGAAAAGTTAATTAAGTGATAACTAATTGTAGGGACATTAACACAATAAACTGCACATCCAAGTCTAACGTTATCATGCTTGGCTTTCAAAGTTCTAAAATTGTTGTAAATATAATGCCTATCTCTTTTTGCTATGTAACCACACTCACATTCAAAACCTTCGTAAGATGTACAATTATTTGGGTTATCCGTTAATGTGTATGTGCACCAGAGTGTACTCTCACCCATCATGGCAATTTCAGCTCTGTATGGACAGTAAGGAATGTATTCCGATATCATTTTATCAACGTTGCATGTAACTATTCCGAAATCATGATCCCTAAAAGGTGGTTTTATTGTCCAGGCATAGATGGTTGGTCGAAAGATTCCGGCACCTAGGAAAAGATAAAAAGAATGTTAAGTTTCGAAAGCTTGCATGACATTGCCAATAGCATTATCAGTACGGGAAAAGAGTAAATATTTGATAACTCGCTATATACTTAGTTAAGGTGCCTGTGAGTTACTGTTAGTGACCTTGAAGGATGAGTATTGTTCATGACGTTCACTGCCCGATTTTGTTCAGCTTTATTCATTCTGCCACGATGGTTTGTCTTTTGGGGAGCGATTGAAAATTGCTCTGGCCATTGCTATGTGTTTACGTGAACACTCATTGTTCATTACTGTGTATTTGATAATAGACATTGTTATGTATTCATGCTACCACTAAATGTTCAGAACTGTGTTATCGTAATATTATTGAAGGACAGGTGCAATGACAGTTCAGTGATGTAAATAAAAGAACCACTAGTCCTATAGGTACATTACTGTTTGTCATTTCTTTTTGCTGTCATTAAATTTGTCCATTGTAGTGGTCGTGTGCCAGGACATGACATCGACTACACAATGCTAAACTAATATTTTATATAGAGTGGAATTTTATATGAATAGTTCTTTTTAAAGGTCGATCTGATCTGTTTGTATGAAATTGATTATCAAATTTTCTGTTATATGTTGTATAAATTTAATGAGAAATGCTTGTGACTTGAGATTTGCTTTTGATAATTAATCATAAAAACAGTAGAATACAATATGTCTGAACGTTAAAACTGTGTACATGGATACACACATTTCTAGTGGTATATATTTGTGAATGTGAGCAGAAGAATGTGTGCCTCTGTAAATGAATTGTAAATACGTGTGTAAATGTGGATTTCAGTACAGACACATTATATATGTCCATTCACTAAAAAGAGGCTTTGGCAAATATTTGAAGGTGATTGATTTCAGTAATTGTACCTTTGAATGATTTGTATGTATTACTGATTACACATACGTTATTTATTAAAAAAAACACAAAGAGATAATTAATACATAAATAAACGTGTTATTATGATTTGTATGTATTACTGATTACACATACGTTATTTATTAAAAAAAAACACAAAGAGATAATTAATACAAAAATAAACGTGTTATTTTTAAATATAGAAACATTATCCAGAAAGCAAAATCTTTGGGATAAGACTTATATCTGTAAATTACAATTAACGGAGGCACCAGTTTCTGTGCGTGTGTGTGTGCGTGCGTCCGTGTGTGTGTGTGTGTGTGTGTGTGCGTGCGTGCGTGCGTGCGTTTGTGAGTGTGCGTGTGTGTCACGGGGATGGGAGGGGGTAGTCAGAAAATTTATTTTTATCCCTGTAAATTGTCTCCCCCTTTGTCCATACGTGGCCCGATATCGGGGACACTAACACGCTCTCCGAGTTCATCCGCAGTTAAGGTGAAAGGTTAATTAAATGTGCTGACAGCAAGTTCATTCCCAGGTTGCTGTCAGGGCTTTTGCTTATTTTGTGTACACTTTTTCAATGTATTAATGAGCGAGTGGTACTATGTTCATGCTTTATCAGAGTGTTAGAGAGTGTGAATGCTTACTTTGTAATTTTACTTTTATAATTAAAATCACTTGTATGTCTTTTTATGTTAAGGTTGGATAGTCATTTTAACAATAGATAGAAGTTGCATTTAGTCAGTTTTTAGTCCTTACCTATAAATTTAGTTAGGAACTATTTTCTTAGTCAATGCACCCCTAGAATGAATGCACCAAACCTGAGAACAATAGCCTAAGCAGTCATGACTAATGAGTTTTTTTTTCTGGGAGGGAAAGAATAAAAGAATTCGCCTGGCCATTTTGAATCAGTGTGTGTGTGTATGTTCTGGACTACAGAGAGGTGTGAGGTCTTATATGGTTTACCTACACCGAGTCCGGACCGTCTTTTCTATTCTCGTCACAATCGGGGAAGAAAGGCCAGAATATCTTCCACGTATTATACAGCGTTGGAGGTGTGTTTTGTCGCACCCAACTCTTTTATGGTAACCTGCGTCGGATGCCAGTATTATACGTTGGGACCGAAACCTGGACAGTGGTTGTTCATCAGTGACTTTGCGCCAAGTGCTGACGGGACAAGACTGGGCCGGGAGAAAGATATTCACCACCACTCATCAATATACCAACCATCTTTTAACTTCGCCCGCTATTCTTCAGCGAGGAGTTAAAGTTATACTTTCGGCGTTTATCAACGCGAAAGTGCCAGTCAACGAGGCCTGACGGTTCTACAACCTCAACTCGTCGTATGTACTTCGTACATTATCTGCGGTATCATCGTGATTTTCTTAGTTTGTTGGCCAATACCACTACGTTTGTTTTTCGTCACGCAGACGTGCGTTTTCTTTTCCTTGAAATTAGTAAGTAGAAGAACTTTTCTCAGGGTGCATTCATTTAGGTAGGTTAGTATAGTTTATTATTTATTTAGAACTCTGTTGAAACATTATTGACACTTCTTTATATAAACATTTATGATTGATATAGGGTATTTACCCTAAACTTTCTTTTACAGACATTTAGTCTAAGTGGAGATAATTTTAGTGTTCATCTTTTGTGGTGGGATTTTACCCACAAATTGGTATTAGAAATTTTGGTACTATTTGATATAGTATTGCGGTTTTCACCGCTGCTCTTTTTAGTGTTGCTATTTGCGGTCATCACCGCTCTTTTCTGTACATGATTTGATATATATGTAGTATTGCGGTTTTCACTGCCAGATCTATTATAAATTTTGTTTGTCATTTTATTTCATTTATCATATCCATTATTCTTTCTTTCTTTCTCTCTTTTTCCCCCCCGTCCCATGGATGCCGTGTGTGGGTGTTACCGAATGAATGACTAACACCGTGTGAGAGTTAAGCCCGTTTTTTTCCCCCATTTTAAAATCCCTTTTTAAAAATTAAATTCTTTGTTAACTCTTCCTCAAGAGTTGGGCTTCCTTTCTCGGGTTTTGAAAGTGTATGTTGGTGCGGTTGTTTGTTTGTTCGTTCCGTACGTCCCTCACACGACATTCACACGCCTGCTCACACACACTCACGCCGGCTTTCACATTTTACCCCACATCTCAGAATAAAGCTAATCCTAACCCCCACAAGACTATTCGTGATGTCTGAGTGTGAGAATGATCATCAACATCTGATCGTTCGATGTGATCCCGGCAAGTCGCGGTTACTGGGTCTGACCCCCCCTACCCACTGAGGAGGAGACGGGGGCCAGCAACAATCCAGCAAACGCACTCACATCCGCGACAGTGTGTGTGTGCGTTTGTGAGTGTGCGTGTATGTGTATACTGAAAGATGCAACATCTTAGTGTCACTGTAATATTCTTAGCATTGAGTACACATATGGAAAACTATTAAAGGCCTAAGCCCTAAGGTATCTCCTTTGTGTTCTAGGAATTTCTCGCAATCATGTTTGACTTAATTTCCTGGAATACAAAAGGACGTGTAGTGATAATACTGCAAGACTAAGCAGAGTGAAAAACCACGTCTGTACATTACAATCTCACGCAATAGGAACATTGCTCTGGGACAGATTATGGGGACCCTTTATACATTGATCTAAGGTACCAATCACAACCAGCATTGTAGTAAAGCCATTTTTATTTCTTACAAGAAAAGCAATTAGTTTGATATGTTGAATGACAAATTCACGTCTTTGCACTTTTATTTAAATAAAGTTTTTATTATTAATATTTACTCTTAATTGATATGGAAAGTTGATATATTGATTGTCGGGTAACACAGTGCAGTGATCGATTTCTTAATTTTCTACCACTTAGGTTTTGTTGGATTATTCATCTACAATCTCGTTTTTCAGTTTACTTTGTCCATGAAGGGTATTTATTTGCACACAATAAGATGAATATGCACTGATATTCAATTACAGAATTTAATATTCTAAATATATTACACATGAAGCTATTTATAATAATTTTCTACAACATATATATAAGCAATGAATATTTAAATTAAAAGGAACTAGAACTTCCAAGAAAGGCATCGGGTTTAGGGTAATTATTTTAGTACTTTAGAATAAATGCAGGAAAATAGAATGTGTCCACTTTCACCTTAAATGAATGAAATTTGTGAATGTATTGTATGAAAGAATTCTGTTGTTTCCAAAATAAAGGAAATGTGAAAAAATATAATTATCATTCTGGTCATTTTCAAAGACCTATAAGATGTTTGGTTTAGTAAATGAAAATAGTAAAGTTAACAAATGAAAAGAATCAGTCTGGAATACCTATAGACCACGCAAGTCTGTGTTATGAGTGTGACGGATTGGAAAAGGCTTTATGTCTTCCATACATGTCTGTGTTATGAGTGTGACGGATTGGAAAAGGCTTTACGTCTTCCATACATGTCTGTGTTATGAGTGTGAAGGATTGGAAAAGGCTTTATGTCTTCCATACATGTCTGGAGTAAACAGATGTTAATTAACGTGTACTCACATGACGTAAGCAAGCAGCAAAGAACCATCATGCCAAAGATACTGGAGGATTGTGTGGCGAAAGGCATTCTGGAATTCTTGCTTTTCACTCTTGGCCTTAAAAGTTCTTTTTAATTTTTGCGCAGTGTTTCCACACAAGATCAAATACGAAGAGTGTCAATACCAAAGATCCAAAATGGCGGTTTATCTACTCTTACTGTAGATAGCTATCTACTGGAAAGAGATATGACGTTTATGTGCAGAGGGAGGGAGAGAGAGAGAGAGAGAGAGAGAGAGAGAGAGAGGGAGAGGGAGAGAGCTAGCTTTAATTTTGTTTTATAAAGAAAACTTTGCTTCTAATTAAAAATATTTATTAATTTGTTGCTGCATTTCTTCTCATTTTTGATCTGCGAGTTATTGTTAATGTGCTAGTATATTGTATTCTATTCGAATGACTGACTTAAAAGACAAGAAATTACCAAAACCTTTGTTGTGTGAATTAAATAAGAGCACGTGCATTAATGCCAATTTTATTTTTCTATACGTGTGTTCGAATTACAAGAGCAAATACTTAATTTCATTGAAATTGATTACACGTAAAATGACTTTAAGTTCATTTTGATGGATTGAAAGTAAAAAAGATTTAAGCTCTTTGAGGTAAATTTCACGCAAAAGTCTCTAAGTTCAATAGGAGGATTACAAATAAAAGATGACTTTATATACAATGAGATGAATTACAAGTAAAAATACATTTAAACAGTTCATTGAGATGGATTACAAGTAAAAAGACTTTATGTTTATTCAGATGGATTATACAAAAAAGACTAAATGCATTGAGATGTATTCCACATATAAAGACTTTAAGTTAATTGAGATGGATTCCACATATAAAGACTTTAAGTTCGTTGAGATGTATTCCACATATAAAGACTTTAAGTTAATTGAGATGTATTCCACATATAAAGACTTTAATTTCGTTGAGATGTATTCCACATATAAAGACTTTAAGTTCATTGAGATGTATTCCACATATAAAGACTTTAAGTTCATTGAGATGTATTCCACATATAAAGACTTTAAGTTCATTGAGATGTATTCCACATATAAAGACTTTAAGTTCATTGAGATGTATTCCACATATAAAGACTTTAAGTTCATTAAGATGGATTACACGTGTAAAGATTTGAAGTTCATTGAAATGGATTACAATCATAAATACTTTAATTTAATTGAGATGAATTACAAGAAAACAGACTTTAAAATGTTTACTGAGATGGATTACAAGTATAAAGTACAAGTTTAAGTTCATTAAGATGGATTACACGTAAATAGACTTAAGTTCATTAAGATGGATTACATAAAAAAAGACTTTAAATTCATTGAGGTTGTTTACAAGTAAAAATGCTTTAAGTACATTGAAATTGATTACAAGTAAAGTGAGTTTAAGTTTGTTGAGATGATATACACATATAAAGACTTTATTTATATTGAAATTGATTACAAGTAAAGTGAGTTTAAGTTTATTGAGATGATATACACATATAAAGACTTTATTTATATTGAAATTGATTACAAGTAAAGTGAGTTTAAGTTTGTTGAGATGATATACACATATAAAGACTTTAATTATATTGAAATCGATGACAAGTAAACACTTGTGTTGTTTTAAATGGGTTACAAGTAATTTGACTTTAAGTACATTGAGATGGATGACAAGTAAGCAGATACATTGTGTTGATTTAGATGGATTACAAGTTAATAGTCATTAAGTACATTTGAGATGGATGACAATTAAACACACTTTGTACTCATTTAAATGGATTACATGTTAACAAATAATTTATTTGTTTTAAACGGATCACACATAAACACATACTAACGTTCGTTTAGTTGGAGTACAACACTTGTATTCATTTAGTTTGATTACAATTAAAACACAAACTCATTTTTACTTAGATGGATTATAAATAAAAACGTACTTTGTGTTCCTTTAGATGGGATAAAAGTAAAAATACACTTTATGTTAATTTAGATGGATTTGATGTAAACTACATACTTTGTGTTTGTTTGGGTGGATTGTGGTGACATGAGATTTGACTCAGCCTAAAGTAAACAACACCAAATCGAGTAATTAAGACGTTTTATCTTGCTGGTTGTCAAACTAAACTCTGCAGACGTGTTCACGTGAATGCATTGATCGCAATGAAAAGAACTTACATTTGGAAATCAATACAAATGGAAGTAAACTCTTGAAATAAAGTACGTTACGTAACTTTCAAACACTAGCACGCCCTTTTATATAATATGTAACTTTAGATCAATATGTCTCGCCCATTATGAAACTTTAAAACAAAATGTATCTTGGTGCTCATTACGTAACTTTGAAACAAAAAGTATCCTGTCGTATATTATGTAAATTTAAAATAAAATGTGTCTTGCTGTCCATTAAGTAACATTAAAACCAGAGCTTCTTGATGTATATTAGTAACTTTACAACAAATATGTGTCTTGCCGTATTACGTGACTTTAAGAAAATGTGTCTTGCTGTACATTATGTAACTTTTAAACAAAATGTGTCTTGCTCTACATTATGTAACTTTTAAACAAATTGTGAAAACAGAAAGAAACTTCCGGTCCATCCCCATTGGATGAATTTGATATGAACAATTGTGAGACTATTATTCAAGAAATTATCCATCCAGTTGATACTGGTTTGCATTGAGTCAGGAGTTTTCTAGCATATTCAAAACTCCAGTTGTTTACTTCCAACTTTGACACTTAGTAATATCAGCATTAGGTTGGATCAATTTGACATTTAACAATTTATATCACAATTAATTTTAGAAATAGGGATAGGCAAATTTACTCCTCCACAATATACGATAATCTAATGTAATAAACATAATTTATGAATCTATAAAATTAGAGCGATAATTTTAACTTAATAGGTTTTCATTAAATTATTCGGCAATTTTTATTTTACTATAACTGTGTGAATTTGCTCTTTTTGAAAATGTACCTGGAAGATAAGGTAAGTAGTTTTACAAACTAAATATTTTAAAATGTTTTCATCTTATTTATTCTTGAAAGCATAATATTGTTAAAGTAGGGTCGATATATATTTATTATATTTGCTTTAACATAGATAACAAGTTAAGGTTAATTAAAGTACAATATATTGTGACTTTAATATGTAGGTTTCAATGTGCAAAAATATGAAAAAATTAAACACACGTTTTATTGTTAGTTGTATCCAGATTTCAATAATGAAACAAAACGACGGTCTTGCGTTTGAAAACTTTCGGGAAAAAATAGAAACTCAACAATTCCTAACTAAATCCAAAATAATTTTTTTTTACCATACATTGAAAGAAGCTGAGAAATTTGAGCGTACTTCTGAAAAAAAAAACCTCTAAAAATGCCATACCCGACTATGCCTGAGATTTATCTAAAATCCCACACCCTACAAAACTCTGAGATTTATTCAAAATGTCTCTTTGACAGTTACACCGTTCCCACCGACCCAAGTCACAGTGGAACGTATTTTTCGACACTTAGAATTGTCAGAACTGATGTGAGAGCAGCAATGAAGCAGGACCAATTAGAAACGATCCCACCCCTACCCAAATTTTAAAGGGACCAATTCAATTAGATAAATCTTATCACTAAGGATTTCCTTTCTTTATTATATCATTTTGTGAATGAAGAAATAGTTGTAAAACGAATTCTATGAACACCATTTATTCATTTATGTATATTACATATCTCTCATATAGGTATATAATTTTATAGCATAGGATTTACCTTCTCAGATCTATATAGACTATATTTAAAATGGAAAAAACGGGCTTAACTCTCACACGGTGTTAGTCGTTCATTCGGTAACATCCACACACGGCATCCATGGGACGGGGAAACATGAGCGATGGAGAATGAAAAAAAATAATTAAAAAAAATATGATGAATAAACTACAATAACCAAACAATAAACGGTGATGACCGTTTTCGCTACTTCCGCCAAAATCGAGTGGCACAAAAATACTACTACAGCACAACCAGCGGTAATGACCGCAGAAAAAATATTTAACCTTAAGAATAAATTATCTTTAAAATAGTGGGTGAAAAACCCAACGTCAACGAATGTTAATTTTCACTTAAAACTGCAAACATTATCCATTTAGTAAAAGTCAAAGTTAAATGTTCATGTAAAATATAAAAATGTTTATATGCTAACTCTAACCTACCTAGTAATGCACCTCCTAATAAAATTTTTCCTACTTACTAGTATTATACGTTGAATCGTCGACGCAGGAACACACAGCACAAAAAAAAACGAAATAGTCACATCTGCCGGCAAACACAAAACGTTACAGTTTCTGTCCTCAGAAAAATAGCATGCTTGTCGATGAAAACTCGATACACGGAGAGTGCAGTACGTACGTACAAACTTGCGACTTGCAAATACTCGCCCCACGTTGCCTAACGCTGACGGCTGTCTTCCACGACAGTAACCAAGATCCAAAATCAATCGACGGACACCTGTCTTCTGCGACGGTCCAAGATCCAAAATCAATCAATCAACGGACACCTGTCTTCTGCGACGGTCCAAAATCCAAAATCAATCAATCAACGGACACCTGTCTTCTGCGACGGTCCAAGATCCAAAATCAATCAACTGAGGGCTGTCTACAGCAGCAGCAGCAGCTCCGATATGTGAGTGGCGTCGAATATTCTTCTCTCGGCGCAATCCTGGTCCCTTCAGCTCATTCCCCTGATGGCCAGCTATTGCCCAAGGTTCGGATCCATAATTAGGACTAGCTTTATAGGCTGCCACGAAGAATTGAGTGTGACCAAAACACACGTCTAATTCTATATCCTACGAGGAGAATATTCAGTCCATTTCCTCCCCGGTCATAACGGTGATGGAAAGATTGTCCGGGCTCAGTGTAGGTACGATGGCCTTACACCTCTCTGTAGCCCAGACAGACGCACACTAAAATTAAAATAGCTCCGTCAGTCCTCTTATACAAAATCATTTCTCACTCTCTCCAAGATCAAACTCCCGCGTGTATCCTTGCTTTACCCACGCTAAAAAGGTGCATTACTTCTGAGGTGCAATACGTCTAGTAATATAGTCCCTAATTAAATTTGTAATAATAATTGATAATAAACAACAAACACATTTTCAAGATATTGTAATCACAATTTTTGAACATCTAACTCAAATAATTAATCATTTGTATTTTTTTAAAAATATAGGAAACATGAAATTACAAACTTGCTGACGGTGTACGCCAACACAATAAGCAGACGACTTGACAGAAAATGTAAACAAACGCGCTGACTGTGCACGTAATTAAAGACGTCATTTTGCTAGCAGACGACACTTGCCAAAAACTAACGTCTGTTGCGTCGCCCGATGGCCAAGTGGAGATAATCGGGGGATAAAAATTAATTTTCTGATTACCTCCCCCTGTTTTTCCGTGACACCTCCCTCCTAAAAAAAATTGACCTTTAACTTAAAAAGGTGAAGGTCAATTTAAAAAATCAGCAAAATTTATTTTTATGGAGAAAAATATTTCCTTGGAAAAATTATCGTCTGAGAAGCTACGCAAAATAAAATGTCAACGTCAAAAAGTACTGGCAGTACTAACATGTCGAAAATTTACCTTTAATGCAAAGAAAAAAAAATTAGAACTGATGCTGAATAAAAATTGTCCAGACCATCTATGTGAAGAAAATGTCTGATATAACACTTCAGTTAAATCTATGGAATGCAGGGCCCGTCTGTTGGGTAGGTGCCTCTACTTGTAACTAGACTGGACTTACTTCAATAAAACCAACTGGTGAGCATGTGCTCTCTAAACGAGTTTGATAAACTCAAACCTCTAAATCCACTCTAAACTGTTTCAGAAGTACCTTTACAAAAATCACGATCTATCAAGGTAAGTGAATAACCGACGTAATCCAAAATCCGCTCTATGAACGAACACACTATCAACACTAGTACTAGAAAACTGCCTGTCAAGACAAAAATGATTGTCAGCCTATTGGGAACGTCCCTTAAGAATAAAATCTATAAAGAAAAATTTCATGAAAATGTAACATCAACTCAGAATATGAACATTAGCCTATCAAAATGCAAAGGCTCAAAATATGTGAACAACCAACAATAAAAAGTATTTGTGTTAGAAAAATAAGATTGCGGATTATTTCTTTTTCTTTCTCTTTTCTTCCCAAAACACAGTGGTATATACATAGACCCCTCAGACCAAGACTGGTGAAGAAAGACCACAGTAACAAATTGATGACAACTCAATCCAACAGTTTAAACCACTAGGGAGAATGCAACTATAATACAACAAGTTAGAAAAATAGAACCTTGTTCATTTCTCAATAAATAGTCTTCTTTTCTTCCTTTCCTTCACGTGCGAGACCTAATTGAAGAGTGACGTAATTTGAAGACCTACAAATCCTGAAAATGTGCTGCGTCCTGTGTGGTGACGTTGTATCGTGTAATGTGTCAATTCTTAAAATATATGGAAGGAAAGAAAAAAATGAAAAATTGATCAAAATGCAGAAGGCTGTACGCATAAGCCATAATACGCACACCACCATATTTTCAACGACGTTTACAATCACTAAACGGGTCAGACTGAAGATATTATGTTTCTCATTTCAATAAAAATTCAACTCCAATTATTTAAACGAAAAGTGAACATATTGTCACAGTCTGATAAAATTGTCCGACTTCGTGACCCACTTGCCTTGTTTACTTCAAATTCGAATATTTGAAACCCTTGGCCCTTTGTTCAAAGCTTCCTTTTTCTAGGTGCTTCTAGAACAGGTCAAGATGTTATGTAACTTTAGGACCATTGTCCAGTTCTCGAACCAACCACATGCTTTGCGAACAGTCACGTGATACGCAATATACCTTTCTATATATGTACCCACACGCTTCCGCTCCCTCACTTCGAGCACATTTTAGCTAATTCCATCAGCTTACTCGGGTCGTGAGAGGCAGCCGGCGCCATAGAGAATCAAGGTACCCTTCGACTTCTCTCAAAGGTCGGCTCATGGTTCATGTTCACCCATGCCTCACCTGCATTAGCTTATTGGTGTAAGCGTGTCGAAATCCACTCTGAGGGCCATGCTGCAAAAATTCCAGTTCCTAGCCACTAACAAAGGGACATCATTCCTTATGCACCACGTGTGTCGTTAAAGGGGGACTGAGGGAACGAACCGGCATGACTGAGTGTTGAGACCAAGGATACAAGAATAGAGCTAAGTGCAAAATCAAGTGTACAGATCTCAAAGGAACACTTTTCTGGCAATTTAGATTGACAAAAATCAGGCATAGGCGCGTAAAGACAGAGTGAAGACTATTCGCGTTGCATTCGATTTATTGTTAATTTGTTAAACTTTATTAAATCTTATTTTCTTTGTTAATACCTCTTAGTAGTTGATTTCTATGCACAATAGACCAATTAGATTAATTCTTAGATTTGAATGGGGGCGGATGAGCAGAAAGATTGATGACGAGTGCATATTAATTTAGAGGGATTTAACTGTTTTCAAATCTAGCTAAAAGTTCGCAGTTTATTAGTCTGTAAATTTGTCGTCTGAACTACAAGACGCACTTTTAATTAGTCAGATAATAAATTGAGCAACCAGTCTGCGTAGAATATGAGAGGAAGAATTAATTATATTTAAAGTCTTTTAATTATTCTAAGCAGGGTCTTTAAATAAATACTGGAAACGTAACAAGTGTGGGTCGTCGCGGGATTGATATGTATTAAATTGTAAATTGTAACATTTTTATATATAGGGCGCATCATAACCTAGAAACGAACGAACGAACAGAATTGCCAATTGTTCTTTTGATTTTTGTATCACTGATTTTCTTTGCTTTTGTTGTGACATGTGCATGTATTCTTTTGCAGAGTAGCGTGCATGTTAGTTAATGTTGATATATTTAAGCGTAGTTAAATATGTCATGTTAGCTATTGAATGATTTATTTAGTATTGTGTTACTGAGTACTTCATTGTGAGGAGTCGAAGGTTATACCGCCAGCTAGGAGAGTTATCGGTAGTAACAGACTTCGGACTATTATATTTAGGGTGCTAGATATAATGTGTAATGTTGTATGGTAGGAGCCGTGACATTACGAAAGTCTTGGAACAGCGGACACTGTGACAAGCAGGTGAAACGTGTAAGAGTTAACGCGCAATTTATTTCGGAAGGTGTTCTGAGTAAATTAAATAATTTTTGTAAGGTTGTAGCCTAAAAGTTATTTTCGGGATAAGCGGAGTTATCGCCGACGGTTAAAACACACAATTCACGAGATACATTTTTATTATAGCCAGCGCGCTAAGACAGTAAAATGGATCGCAAACAGGTTCTCGAAGACCTGAAAGAAACCGGTATCATGCTAGGATATCAGGGTGACGAACTGACTAGCTACATTAGAACTAAGCTAGAGGAAGCGGAAAAAGCAGAAAAGGAGAGAGTAGAAAAAGCGGACAAAGAAAGGCAAGAGATAGAAAGAGAAGAACGTATTGCTAATCGCGAACTGAAGAAGTTAGAAGCTGAAAAACTAGCCGAAACTGAAGCTAAACGCATCGCAGCTGACGCAGAAGCTAAAAGGTTAGAAGCTGAAAGATTAGCCGACATCGAAACAAAACGTATCGCAGCGGACACAGAAGCTAAACGCATCGCAGCAGACGCGGAAATAAAACGGTTAGAATGGGAAGTGAAGAAACTAGAAGTTACCAATCCAAACCGTGACCGCAGAAGCAGTGGTGATTCGCGTTCTAGCGATGGAAATAATCACAGTAGAATTGAAAATATCATTCCAAAGATAAATATGGTCCCATTTGATGAGAACAAAGATCAAATAGACGCGTATTTAAAAACGTTTGAAAAGTTAGCCAGAGCAACAAACATTCCAGCGGAACATTGGGCGATAAATTTATCGGGGTTATTGCAGGGCAGTGCGAAAAACGAGTTCAATAAGCTTAGCGATTCTGAGTCAGATAATTACGACACAGTCAAGGCCGCATTATTGAAACGTTACAAACTCACAGCAGATACATACCGACGTAAGTTTAAACAGGCCACTAAAGCCAGTTCAGAGACGCACGCACAGTACATACGACGCGTAGCTGACTTGTTCCAAAGATGGATAGATCTAGCCGAAACTCCACAGACGTACGCAGGTCTTAGGGATGAAATGGTAAAAGACCATATTCTCGGGTCATACAAATCAGATCTACTGATTCACTTAGCAATAAGGGAAAAATCTACGCTAGAGGAGATAGGCAACGCCGCCGATCGCTTTGATGACGCACATTCTCAATTCTCGAACGCACACGCGAACAACAAGTCTCGACCGAACGAACCGCAGACTCGAAAGGATAAGAAAAATGACGGGAAGGCACCTAATGAGCGTGATGATAAAACATCTAAACCCGACACTAAAAACAAGTCCGACAAACAGAAAGATAAAAAGAATCTTGCATGTTACACTTGTGGTGATAGTGGCCATTTTTCACGAACATGTCCTGAAAAGAAAACAGCTAAAGTTTACGCAGTAGAAAGTCATACACCTAAAACAGAAAAGTCGAATCGAACACCAGTACAGGCAAACGGTCACGATACAATCGCTTTGCTTGATACAGGGTGTGAGCTAGACGCTATTGTAAATGCATCATTAGTTAACCGTACCGACTACACAGGGGAGACAATCTCTGTCACCTTTGCAAACGGCGAACAAGACATTTTACCAGTAGCTGAAGTCTCGATTGTTTCAGACTTTGTAGAAGGAACAGTCAAAGCGGCAGTTATGGAAAACTCACCGCATGACGTGATCCTTGGTTGCAAGTATGTTTTGCCGTGCAAAAAACAAACTTCAACTGAACCACCACTGGTTAACGCTGTAACCAGAGCAGCGAGTAGTAAAGACAAATCTGTAACTGCACCGATGTCTGCCGCACCAGCCGTAGATAAAGCAACAGTTAGCGAGATTAAAATATTACAAGCTGAGGACGAAACACTAGACAAGTTACGCAGACAAGCTGTACTTGTTAGTGACGTCAACACTGACGATTCGAATAAGAAAGCGTGCATTATTCTGAAAAAGGGTTTATTGTACCGCTATTCGAAAGTGGGAGACGAATTTCGGAAACAATTAGTCGTTCCACAAACCAAACGAAATGACGTATTACGATTAGGTCATGAGAGTCTTTTTGGTGCACACATGGGTGTACAAAAAACAACTAGTCGTATTACAAGTGAGTTTTATTGGCCGGACATCATTGCCGATATCCGTAGATTCGTGTTAAGTTGCGACACATGCCAGAGAACACAGTCTAAAAATTCAATCAGACCCGCACCGTTAGGAGAGCCTGAACTGATCAGTGAACCCTACAAGCGCGTAGCATTGGATTTGATTGGGCCTATAATACCCACATCAACGAGAGGTAATCGATACGTGCTGACCACTATTGATTACGCAACAAGATTCGCCGACGCAGTACCATTGAAAAATATTGATACTGAAACTGTCGCCGAAGCCCTTTTCGGTCTTTGGAGTCGTGTTGGAATTCCTACTGAAATTTTGACGGATCAGGGGAGTCAATTCATAGGCAACGTAATGAAGGAAGTAAATCGTTTACTTTCCATCAAACATCTTACTTGCACACCATACCACCCCCAGGCAAATGGTCTGATTGAAAAATACAATGGGACATTAAAAACAGCACTTAAAAAGCTCGCCACAGATAAACCGAAAGACTGGGACAGATACATCCCTGCCCTACTATTTGCATATAGGGAGGTGCCACAATCTTCCACCGGGTTTTCACCATTTGAGCTACTTTACGGACGTACTGTACGCGGACCGATGATGATTTTGAAGGCACTTTGGACTGATGAAAAGACAGATGACGAAGTTAAGACAACTTATACATACGTCACTGACTTAAGAAACCGTCTTGAAACTATAGGCAAGATAGCACGGGAAAACTTGACGATAGCTCAGTCTAGACAGGCAGAATATTACAATAAGCACACCAAACCTAGAGAATTTGAAGTTAATGACAAAGTGTTACTGTTGCTTCCTGAAGCACATAACAAACTTCAGATGAAATGGAAGGGGCCCTTTGTAGTTACCGCCAAGCTAGGGGGACTGAACTATAAGGTGCAGACAGGAAAGAGAGAGAAAATCTTTCATGTTAACCTACTCAAAAAGTACATAAGCCGTGAGGATCAAACCACTCAAGCTGATTTTGTCGTAGCGACGATAGTTACAGAAGACGAGGGGGATACTGATTGCGTCACTGGTACTTTACCAAACTGTCCTCTACAGACGGACGAAACTGTCAAAGACGTTAGGGTAAATGAAGCCTTGACAGAAAGACAGAAAAAAGAAGTGAATGAATTGCTTAATGAGTTCTCATCTACTCTGACAGACAAACCAGGGTTGACAGACTTAATAGAATTTTCACTGAAGCTGACTGACAACAAACCGATACGTTTGAAGCCGTATCCGTTGCCACACGCTAAGATAGATGACGTTAGACGTGAGATTAAGACTATGCTAGATCTAGGGGTCATAGAGAAGACTGACAGTGCCTACGGATCACCCATCGTGTTGATTAAAAAACGTGATAACTCGTTCCGTTTTTGCGTAGACTACCGCAAACTCAATCAAGTGACAGAGTTTTGTGCCGAACCTCTTCCTGATCCGGATCTCATCTTCACTAAGCTAGCTAACGCTCATTACTATACCAAAATAGATTTGTCACGCGGTTTTTGGCAAATCAAGGTCAAGGACACTGATCGACACATACTAGCTTTCACTACACCAGTAGGAAACTACACATGGAAAGTTATGCCTTTCGGAGTTTCAAACGCTCCAAGCATTTTTTCTAAAATGATGCGGTCATTGTTAGAACCACTGTACGGACGTGGAGTTGAGAACTTCATGGATGATTTAATTCTAGGCACCCAGACATGGGAGGAGCACTTAACACTCTTACGAGATGTACTAGCCAGATTAAAACAAGCCAACCTCACTGCCCGCCCTACGAAGTGTGAAATAGCACAATTCTCCTTAGACTTCTTGGGACACAAGTTGAGTCATGGAACTATGTCGCCAAGTGAAGCTAAGATAGCACAACTTAAGGACACTTCACAACCGCTAACAAAAACACAAGTTAGAAGTTTTCTTGGTCTTGCTAACTACTACAGAAAATTCGTACCAGATTTTAGTGCCATTGCATGTCCTCTGACTGACTTGACACGTAAGAATATGCCTACAAAAGTAGTGTGGACTGATGCATGCCAAAACGCTTTTGACACACTGAAATCTAGACTGACTTCAGATTTAGTTGTTAAACTGCCAGATCTGACAAAACCATTCTTGTTAAGGACTGATGCTAGCAACACAGGATTAGGAGCAGTGTTATTACAAGAACACAATGACACCAAACACCCAGTTGCATATGCAAGCCGTAAACTCACAACTACTGAACAGAAATATTCCACCAGTGAAAAGGAATGTCTTGCAATAGTTTGGGCCATAAAAAAGTTCGAAAACTATTTGTACGGAAAAACCTTTGTCATTGAGTGCGATCACCAGCCGTTGGCCTTTCTCGGACAGGCGCAATTTACGAACAGCCGTTTAATGCGTTGGTCTTTGTTTCTGACACAGTATGACGCAAATATTCATTACATCAAAGGGTCTTTGAATGTTGGCGCAGATTACATGAGTCGTGCTTGATGCCATCAAGTGCCGGTACTGATAGAATGTTGTTTAATCAATTAACTGAACCCTACGGATTCCTTCCTGTAGATATGAAATATAGTTGCACACTTTATTTCTAGGAATGTCGAAATTTTTTTTTTGTGTAAATTTTTCTTCATTGTGGACTTCTACATTTTATCATACATAATTTGTAGGAGGCATTTTATCTTTGGCAAGATAAACGCCTCAAAAGCAAGGGGGTGTCACAGTCTGATAAAATTGTCCGACTTCGTGACCCACTTGCCTTGTTTACTTCAAATTCGAATATTTGAAACCCTTGGCCCTTTGTTCAAAGCTTCCTTTTTCTAGGTGCTTCTAGAACAGGTCAAGATGTTATGTAACTTTAGGACCATTGTCCAGTTCTCGAACCAACCACATGCTTTGCGAACAGTCACGTGATACGCAATATACCTTTCTATATATGTACCCACACGCTTCCGCTCCCTCACTTCGAGCACATTTTAGCTAATTCCATCAGCTTACTCGGGTCGTGAGAGGCAGCCGGCGCCATAGAGAATCAAGGTACCCTTCGACTTCTCTCAAAGGTCGGCTCATGGTTCATGTTCACCCATGCCTCACCTGCATTAGCTTATTGGTGTAAGCGTGTCGAAATCCACTCTGAGGGCCATGCTGCAAAAATTCCAGTTCCTAGCCACTAACAATCATTCCTTATGCACCACGTGTGTCGTTAAAGGGGGACTGAGGGAACGAACCGGCATGACTGAGTGTTGAGACCAAGGATACAAGAATAGAGCTAAGTGCAAAATCAAGTGTACAGATCTCAAAGGAACACTTTTCTGGCAATTTAGATTGACAAAAATCAGGCATAGGCGCGTAAAGACAGAGTGAAGACTATTCGCGTTGCATTCGATTTATTGTTAATTTGTTAAACTTTATTAAATCTTATTTTCTTTGTTAATACCTCTTAGTAGTTGATTTCTATGCACAATAGACCAATTAGATTAATTCTTAGATTTGAATGGGGGCGGATGAGCAGAAAGATTGATGACGAGTGCATATTAATTTAGAGGGATTTAACTGTTTTCAAATCTAGCTAAAAGTTCGCAGTTTATTAGTCTGTAAATTTGTCGTCTGAACTACAAGACGCACTTTTAATTAGTCAGATAATAAATTGAGCAACCAGTCTGCGTAGAATATGAGAGGAAGAATTAATTATATTTAAAGTCTTTTAATTATTCTAAGCAGGGTCTTTAAATAAATACTGGAAACGTAACACATATCTCAAATTCGGAATTATCCCACTCCGCTGGAATAACATGTGTGCCACAACACGAAAAGTAACCAACCTTACGCCTAAACTTAAACATCAAAATCCTGGCGGTCATAAATATCCCGGTATTCTGACCTGTGTCAATCACAACTGTAGTAGTGTACGTGGGTATGCAAACTGCCCCGACACTTACGTCCCTTTTGTCAGGCGATCTAAAAAATGTAGTACCGCCATCATACACGTCATTAGAGTTTCTCAGAGCCGTCACGAGGCTCGTACTTGGGGGAAGAAAAATAAAATCAAAACTGTTTGTCACTCTCGCTGCCGGATCTGCAGCCGCTGTCACTGTCCCAGTGACGTCATCAAAAACTTTTTCCATACCTTTTCTTTCTGAATACCGCGGTTGATCAACCGATCGAAATGTTTTGGCAAAAACAAATGCGACCTTAACTTCTAACTGATCACGACGCGAAGCTGCTGATTCAGAGATAGCAGCATTATGCGAAAAAATCTGCTCTGCATCTAATACGTCATTTGACACCAAAGCTGCCTCGCGAAACTCACAAGACGAGAAAGTTGCAAAAGTGTAGCTATTAGTGGCGGGGTCGTCAAGACAACTGAATCTATCTGGCTTGCTTGTCTGAACAAACGAATGGCTCTGTGTAGTACTTAGCGGTTCAATCAGTACACTAGACTCATACTCAGAAGGCGATACTGACAACGGAACGAACTCTGAAACTTCGGACTGTACTACAAGCATGATAGGTATTGTACATATCAAATCAGAAAATACCGGCGGTCCTGCTAGAGAAGTTTCCGTAGTTGAAAAAGATAGACACTGTCCTTGCCCCGATAGGGGAAACAGAACGGACGACTGTCCTGAGAGATCTACAGAAGGCTTAGTTGTCTCACTCAAATGATCAATTATTGCAGAATATGGCGAAGAACTTGGATAAGAAACTTCGGCGCTATCATTATCACTACCACCAGAATCAAAATCAAATTCAAACCCAAACTGGATATCTAACTTGGGCATTTCATAATCAGGCATCTCTACTGCTACTGTAGGAATCTTTGTTGGAGAAAGACGCTTTAAATCTAGCGGACTATTTTCTTTACCAACACACTCACTAGTCACTTCTTGTCCCCCCAGGAATTTAATCTCGTCCCCTAATTCCTGTAAAACACCCGACTCTTCGAGCGGTGTTTCGAGAGAGTCATCTATCATATCCACAGCACTCAGCCGAGTAGCTTCCCCCGTCACGACAGTAACTTCCTCCCCATCCGACACCATAACCTGGTCAATTACGGGTTCGCAACTTTTGAAATACTTACAAAAACAATCACCCTCTGGTTCCTGAACCTCTGGCACAGACATAGCGATCTGGCGGTTAACAATTATTGCTACCCCCAACTCCGCCAAACAGAAATCATCATCTGGCGCACTCCTCCTAAATCTTGCAGCTTTTTTGAATATCCTTTGTTCATCGGCGGTTAGACAGTCTGTGTCACCACCTGGAAGACCTATGATCTCTAAGTCTTCAGAAGTCAAAAGTTCCTGATTCCTTAATTGTTCGTCTTTAGTTTTTGCTTTCAATCCTTCTGTCTTCCTCAGCCTTGCCTCTATTCTTTCTATTACTAGCTCTCCCTCTCTGTACATCGCCTCTACTACCATAAACTCCCTTAACTCTGCCCCTTTAAGGCCAAACCTCACTCCCTCGGCTAAAACTTCCATTTCAATCTTAATTCTGTCCTCTCTTCTTTCTTCCTTACACGTATACCACCGATATACTCCTTCCTCTACAAATCGCTCCAGTCCTTCCCCCACTAACCCCTTTTCCTTTCCCAGGTCTCGAAATTTCTCTCCACATCTTGCTCTCTCTAACGCCCGAATCTCTTCTGCAGTAAGAGATCCTGCGTCCTCTGCCGTCATCCCAAATAACTCGAATTCTGTCAAGACCTGTCCTTTAACCTTAACTTCGACTGTCTTCCCAAGTTTCTTCCCTTTTTTCTTATTTTTTCTTCTAGTCTTGCCTAGCCCGCCCATCTTAACGTCTCAGTCCTAACGACCACAACAACACAACACTGTCAAGAAAAAGTCTAAGATTTCTTAACGTTTGTACAGGGAAAATCGTAATCCTAAACGTGCACAATCAATTTCAAAAATATTTTGCACACAAAAATCCACAATGCAAAAATTCAATACACACAATACCTATCCAATGATGATGAAAATGACGATAGGAAAGTAGAAAAAAGAAATGATCTCACACACACAATTCTTACCCTAAATCACGTCAGAGGGTCACCAAAAATGTCGCGGGGCGTCGTGGGCGTTGCTGGCCCCTATCTCCTCCTCGGTGGGTAGGGGGGGTCAGACCCAGTAGCTGCGACTTGCCGGGATCACACCGAACGATCAGATGTTGATGATCGTTCTCACACTCAGACACCACGAATAGTCTTGTGGGGGTAGGATTAGCTTTATTCTGAGATGTGGGGTAAAATGTGAAAGCCGGCGTGAGTGTGTGTGAGCAGGCGTGTGAATGTCATGTGAGGGACGTACGGAACGAACAAACAAACAACCGCACCAACATACACTTTCAAAACCCGAGAAAATCTCAACTCTTGAGGAAGAGTTAACAAAGAATTTAATTTTTTTTTTAAAAAAAAGATTTTAAAATGGAAAAAACGGGCTTAACTCTCACACGGTGTTAGTCGTTCATTCGGTAACATCCACACACGGCATCCATGGGACGGGGAAACATGAGCGATGGAGAATGAAAAAAAATAATTAAAAAAAATATGATGAATAAACTACAATAACCAAACAATAAACGGTGATGACCGTTTTCGCTACTTCCGCCAAAATCGAGTGGCACAAAAATACTACTACAGCACAACCAGCGGTAATGACCGCAGAAAAAATATTTAACCTTAAGAATAAATTATCTTTAAAATAGTGGGTGAAAAACCCAACGTCAACGAATGTTAATTTTCACTTAAAACTGCAAACATTATCCATTTAGTAAAAGTCAAAGTTAAATGTTCATGTAAAATATAAAAATGTTTATATGCTAACTCTAACCTACCTAGTAATGCACCTCCTAATAAAATTTTTCCTACTTACTAGTATTATACGTTGAATCGTCGACGCAGGAACACACAGCACAAAAAAAAACGAAATAGTCACATCTGCCGGCAAACACAAAACGTTACAGTTTCTGTCCTCAGAAAAATAGCATGCTTGTCGATGAAAACTCGATACACGGAGAGTGCAGTACGTACGTACAAACTTGCGACTTGCAAATACTCGCCCCACGTTGCCTAACGCTGACGGCTGTCTTCCACGACAGTAACCAAGATCCAAAATCAATCGACGGACACCTGTCTTCTGCGACGGTCCAAGATCCAAAATCAATCAATCAACGGACACCTGTCTTCTGCGACGGTCCAAAATCCAAAATCAATCAATCAACGGACACCTGTCTTCTGCGACGGTCCAAGATCCAAAATCAATCAACTGAGGGCTGTCTACAGCAGCAGCAGCAGCTCCGATATGTGAGTGGCGTCGAATATTCTTCTCTCGGCGCAATCCTGGTCCCTTCAGCTCATTCCCCTGATGGCCAGCTATTGCCCAAGGTTCGGATCCATAATTAGGACTAGCTTTATAGGCTGCCACGAAGAATTGAGTGTGACCAAAACACACGTCTAATTCTATATCCTACGAGGAGAATATTCAGTCCATTTCCTCCCCGGTCATAACGGTGATGGAAAGATTGTCCGGGCTCAGTGTAGGTACGATGGCCTTACACCTCTCTGTAGCCCAGACAGACGCACACTAAAATTAAAATAGCTCCGTCAGTCCTCTTATACAAAATCATTTCTCACTCTCTCCAAGATCAAACTCCCGCGTGTATCCTTGCTTTACCCACGCTAAAAAGGTGCATTACTTCTGAGGTGCAATACGTCTAGTAATATAGTCCCTAATTAAATTTGTAATAATAATTGATAATAAACAACAAACACATTTTCAAGATATTGTAATCACAATTTTTGAACATCTAACTCAAATAATTAATCATTTGTATTTTTTTAAAAATATAGGAAACATGAAATTACAAACTTGCTGACGGTGTACGCCAACACAATAAGCAGACGACTTGACAGAAAATGTAAACAAACGCGCTGACTGTGCACGTAATTAAAGACGTCATTTTGCTAGCAGACGACACTTGCCAAAAACTAACGTCTGTTGCGTCGCCCGATGGCCAAGTGGAGATAATCGGGGGATAAAAATTAATTTTCTGATTACCTCCCCCTGTTTTTCCGTGACATATTATATCCATCATTGAAAACATGGCTTCACATAAATAGGCTAAGTGGAATCAAAATAAGATTTTATTTTGTTTTCTCTGTTTATCAAAGCAGGAAATCCTTTTGTTTAAAATTATTCAAGAAATAATCATCTATTTCACAAGATCTTAGAATAATATGCTGAAGGTCCAAATTCTCTAAAGTGCCAGTTGTCATGTTTCCGCACAAACAACTTGAAAGTAAGGCAACACTGTGCCAGAAGCCCCAAGTCCATGCGTGGCCAATATAGCTATGGGCACACACATTCATTGTTGCCACTTCTATAATTTTATTATTACATTTTATAATTTTCACCTTAATCGAATATCAGAATTACTCTTCTTGCAAATTTGAAGTCAATTCCATCCACAAAAATTAAATTAAATTTAAATCCTGTTATAAATTTGAGAATATATATATATAAATAGAGATGCATATTTTATTTCATTTAATTCGTCGTCTAGAGTAGCAAAAATATTTTGGCCGAAATATATCTTCTGCCTTATCCAAAGACCACATCCTGACATGAGACAATTTCTACATCAATATCGACTTAGCCTTTGGGTCCAACCATCTCTCCCAAACCCACTCACTTTCTCAGCGCGAAATCGACTTAAGTGGAAAGTGCTTCCCTTAAATTCATCATCATCATCATCATCATCATCATCATCATCACCATCATCATCATCATCATCATCATCATCATCATCATCATCATCATCATCATCATCATCACCACCACCACCACCACCATCATCATCACCATCACCATCATCTTCACCATTCATCATCATCATCATTATCAAAATCTATTAATGTGTTACACTGATCATTGGATGACTTAGGTTTTGAAATAGAATGCTCTGTTACAGTGCAGAATTATTTATATAAATGTGTGAACAGCAGTGTTCATTAAAGTGTTACAGTGCAGAATGCATAATATAAATGTGTGAACATCAGTGTACATTAAAGTGTTACAGTGTAGAATGCATGAAATGTGTGAACAGCAGTGTATATTAACGTGTTACAGTGTAGAATGCATGGTATGAATATGCGAACAACAGTATAGGTAACCATTTTATTGTGCACAGAGAGCATGATCTAAAATCCTAACTTGTATAAGTAGCCCATCACTGATTCAGTTAATCACTCTGAACACAGTCCCGCATTTTACTGATCTTTCTCGCAGTCAAAGAAATGAAAAGGTACGTCTGGTCTAGTTAGTCTCTGACTGTAATTTGCTAAACAGATTTTATAGCATCTTATTTACATTTTTATTTTTAATTCTTGTAAAGTTTTGAATTGATGTAATCTTGCAATTTCATTCTCGATTGAATTTAATGTACAAATTTGTAAAGAAAGTTTTTATGAGAACGGTAATAAGAATACAGATTGAACACTTAGTGAAATTGAGCATTGACACATGATACATCATACATGTTACAACTATAGAAGTCAGTTTCAAGGTTCGATCCAGGCTATTTTAAGGTTTCACCAATATTTCAAGGTTCAACCAATATTTCAAGATCCACTGAAATTATTTCAAGATTCGGGTGGAAGAAGTTTTCAAGATTCTGCTACAATCAAGGCCACTGTTGATCTACAGAAAGACAACAGGAAGCAACAAGTAAGCAGAGGGTGCTATTCAGAACAGTTCCATGGTTTGGTAAAAGATATCCA
Organism: Sinotaia quadrata; assembly: GCA_028829895.1. Classification (NCBI taxonomy): domain Eukaryota; kingdom Metazoa; phylum Mollusca; class Gastropoda; order Architaenioglossa; family Viviparidae; genus Sinotaia; species Sinotaia quadrata. The sequence continues at coordinate 59,273,078 of CM054183.1, forward strand.
GAATCCTCGCCAGTCAGCCTACTCGACTCACTGGAGATGGAAATCATCACATATGCAAAACAAACCAGGTGAATCATGTACATGCTCATTAAGTGTCTGTAACATGTTCTGTGATTATTTGTAATTTCTCATATTATTATTTCTACTTTCGTATAGTCATTGTAGTGACTGCAATTATTGAATAACTTATTTTTGATTAACCTATTGCAGTAATTGTTTGAGAGATCTGCAATATCTATTCTATGAAATTCATTGCCTTGTGTGATTATTGAGTGATTAATGTGATTATTGTAAAACCTAAATTTATTTATTGCTTGTTATTCAGTCTTTAAAAAATTTGTTGAATTTTACTTTTCCATTCTTGTTAAATTCTTTAGAGAGGTAATGTACAGGTGCAGCAGGAGTGGGTGCTAGCCAAATGACGTAATAATTGATGAGAAGACGGTCACACACATTGTTAGGAATAGGTCCCCTGGTGCTGGAATGGGAGATTATGTGTGGGGCGGAAGTAGAAAGACTTAACAATTGACGTGAGTAGTTCAGCTAGTGCCTTTACTTCGGATAAGTAAAACCTGGATAGGGTAGGTAATTAGAGATTACATAATTAGGGCTTGACTTAGAAACTCCAGACCACAAAGACGAAAACCCATCTAGGATGATTGATTAATAATATTCTGGGAGAATGATTATTAATGTGCACATAATATAATATTTATTAATATAAAATATTTATTACATAAGAAAGAATTGTCACTTTCACACATTTACATCGTTGTCACCTGATACATGACTACTGTAGGGCTCATACTTTCGAACACTAAAGTGTTCCTTTGTGCAAAGAAATGTGGTAAAGTAATATTATATTGCTAAAGTTAACAGTGTTCCTCTGTGCAAAATACTGTGGTAAAATAATACATTGTTTCGTTTTGCAAAGTTCTGTGGTAAAATGAAAAGAGTATTCATTCGTGCAAAATACCAGTCCTGATAAATTAATAAACAGTGTTCGTTTGTACACTTGTGGTAAATTAATGAAGAGCTTTCGGTTCTATACATGTGATAATGTAATCATACAGTGATGGTTTTAAACAAGTGGTAAATTAAGTAAATAGTTCTTTATACACTTGTGGTAAAGTAATGAACAATGTTCCTTTGTACACTTGCGGTAAATTAAAACAGCGCCCCTTTGTGAAAAGAATTGTGATGAACTAACAAACAGCACATTTGGCCCGACCCACACAGTGAAACTGATTTTGGCGATCTCGTGACGACCACCAATGTCACATTTTCCCATCAGTTTTACCAGTTCGATATGATTTCTTCTTTCACTATCTTTTCATTATGTGATAGTAATCCATCATATTTGATAGGATATTATACTTAACTTTCTTTTTAATATTATGTTTTGATAGCGTTAGAAGGTAAAATATTTATTTATAAATTTGTCATTCTGGAATATTAATAACATAAACAATTTAATATAGTAAATCGATTATTAAATAATGTTCTTTATTGTATATATCCTGTACACATTTTTTCAGTATGAAAAGGAATTAAGCAGTTGTGGGGAGGAATGGTGGTTAATAAATATTTAAATCACACATCTATTTATTCCTGGCAGTAAAACGTCCCCTGCCTGACCTGGCGTTATAAATGAGTTGGTTACTTTAGCGAGAAAGATGACTTAGAGATGTTCTAGAAAATGAATCCGTCAAGTGGAGTTAGATGAGTGGTGCCATTCTAAGAAGAATGTAAATCGTTTATTTCATTTATTTATTTATTTGACGGATTGAATATCGATTAGTCAGTTATTAATTATTATTTAATTTCTAATAATGTCTAGGTGTCTGTATCTGCTAGGCGTTTTCTTCAACAAAACTTGATTGTGTCTGCCCGATAAGTGTGCTTTTACAAAATGTTTTGAGGAGAAGTAAGGTTCACTATATGTATCAATGAGATATTTGCCTCATCAGAAATAGAATGCACATAGTTTTGTTTCTACTCACTTAAGTACAACAGAAGTAACTAACACCCTATATATCAAGTACATGTTTGTCTCAGAAACAGAATGTATGTAGCTGTGTTTCTACTCAGGTAATGTACAACTGAAGTGAATAACACTATATGTATTAAGTACATATTTACCTCATCAGAAAGAGAATGCACATAGTTTTGTTTCTACTCACTTAAATAAAGCAGAAGTAAATTACACTATAAGTATCAAATAGATTTTTGGATTACCAAGAAATAGAAAGTACATAGTTGTGCTTCTATTGAAGTAAGAACAGCAGAAGTAAATTACACTATATGTATCAACTAGATATCTGTCGTGCTCCAAAACAGAATGCACATATTTATACTTCTATTTCCTTAAGTCAACAGAAGCCTAGTTTACGATATATAAACGATTGTTAGTTGAAGTGCATTATCAAAGAAAGCAGAAGATTGAATTTTTCAACTCAAAAGTGCAAATCATTTATTCCACAATTTTCTTAAATCAGCGTGTTTTGTTTTCCCAAGAAACATTCTATGATAATACTAACAAAACAAGTAAAGTTTCAACAATTATTAAACTGAACTAATTACAAAATTCTGAACATTCAAGTTGAAATAAAATAAATGTTCTGCACCATGGAAACAGACCCCCCCTCAATGGATATTTTCCAAACTACACGTGACAAACACTAGAATTTGAAATAACATTTTTTAACTTCAGTTATTTGAACCAAAATGCTAGATAACTTTATTCATGCTAGATAACTTTATAAAACCAACGGAAGAGAAAAGTTAATGAATTGATAACTAATTGTATGGACATTATTAACACAATAAACTGTACATCCAAGACTAAAGTTCACATACTTGGCTTTCAAATCTCTAAAATTGATGTGAATATAATGACTATCCATAAATCTTAGGTACAAACACAAACACTCTAAACCTTCGTAACATGCACAATTATTTGGGATATTATTTAATGTGTATGTGCACAAGAGAGTACTCCCAATGATCAGGGCAATTTCAGCTGTGTATGGACAGTGAGGAATGTATTCCGTACTCAAATTGTTAACCAAGCATTGAAATGTTCCATCATAACCCATAAAAGGTTTTATTATCTGGGGATACGCGGTTGGTCGAAAGATTCCAGCACCTAGGAAAAGATAAAAAGAAAGTTAAGTTTCGAAAGCTTGTATGACATTGTTAATAGCATTAACAGTACGGGAAAAGAGTAAATATTTGATAACTCGCTATATACTTAGTTAAGGTGCCTGTGAGTTACTGTTAGTGACCTTGAAGGATGAGCATTGTTCATGACGTTCACTGCCCGATTTTGTTCAGCTTTATTCATTTTGCCAAGTTGGTTTTTCTTTTGGGGAGCGATTGCAAATTGCAGGAAGTGTTTTGACCAGATGGATCAGCTGGGTTTGGTATAGCTAGTGAATGCAATGACGTATATCCCACTAAATGAACAGTACTTTGTAATTGTTTATAGATATTTATATGTGTTTAAACTAAAACTCAGAGTTCATTACTGTGTATTTGATAATAGACATTGTTATGTATTCATGCTACCACTAAATGTTCAGAACTGTGTTATCGTAATATTATTGAAAGACAGGTGCTAAGCTATCTTCTGTGATATAAATAAAATAACCCCTAGTCCTATAGGTACACTACTGTTTGTCATTTCTTTTTGCTGTCGTTGTCTTTCTGTAAACTTGTCCATTGTAGTTGTCGTGTGCGTGGACATGACACCGACTACACAATGCTAAAATAATATTTTATACAGAGTGGAATTTTGCATTTGAATATTAAGTGAATAGTCCTTTATTTAAAGTTCGATCTGATCTGTTTGTATGAAATTGATTATCAAATTTTCTGTTATATGTTATTAAATTTAATGATAATGCTTGTGACTTGGGATTTGCTTTTCATAATTAATCATAAAAATTAAAATCGTTGAATACAATAAGATGTGTCTGAACGTTAAACCTGTGTACATGTATACACACATTTCTAGTGGTATGTATTTGTCAACGTGTGCAGAAGAAAGTGTGCCTGTGTTTTTAAATGAATTGTATATACGTGTGTGAATGTGTGCAGAAGAAAGTGTGCCTGTGTTTGTAAATGAATTGTATATACGTGTGTAAATGTGGATCTCAATACAAACACATTATATATGTCCATTCACTAAAAAGACGCTTTGGCAAATATTTGAAGTTGATTGATATCAGTAATTGTATCTTTGAATGATTTGTTTGTATTACTGATTACACATACGTATTTTATTAAAATAATCGTAAAGAGTTAATTAATATTTATTTAAACGTGGTATTTTTAGATATAGGAACATTATTGAGAAAGCAAAATCTTTGGGATAAGACTTATATCTGTAAGTTACAATTAACGGCGGCACCAGTTTCTGTGCGTGTGTGTGTATGTGTGTGTGTGTGTGTGTGTGTGTACGTTTGTGAGTGTGCGTGTATGTGTGTATACTGAAAGATGCAACATCCTAGTGTTACTGTAATATTCTTAGCATCGAGTACACATAGGAAAACTATTAAAGGCCTAAGTTATCTCCTTTGTGTTCTAGGAGTGACTCGCAATCATGTTTGACTTAATTTCCTGAAATACAACTTGTAAGGACGTGTAGTGATAAATACTGCAAGACTAAGCAGAGTGAAAAACCACGTCTGTACATTACAATCTCACGCAATAGGAACATTGATCTGGGACAGATTATGGGGACACTATTCACGTTGATCTAAAGGTACCAATCAAAACCAGCATTGTAGTAAACGTTTGTATAATTTAGGTTGAAAATTGAACGCTGTCTCTAGCCATTTTTCATTTCTTACGAGAAATACAATTTGAGTGTCAGTTTTGTGGTAAAGTGTGGCAAAAAGCGTTAGTGCAGTAAGTCACGTGTGAATCTAAATATGTGTGAAAGTGACATTCTTAGTGCTAATAATTATATTTATTTAATTTATAGTCACATTATTTATTTTATAGTTAATAACTATATTTATGATAATTTCTAAAGGATGTAATTGTAATGAGGGAATGTGTGTGTGTGTGTGTGTGTGTGTGTGTGTGTGTGTGTGTGTGTGTGTGTGTGTGTGTGTGTGTATGTATGTGTATGTGTGTGTGTGTTGTGTGTGTGATGAGTGAGTGATAGAGTCAAATGGATGGATGGAAGCGTAAAAGTTAAAGATTGTTCGTATGGTTTTGTGTTATATTTTTCCAATGGTGTGTGCAATCCAACTTTCTTTATTCTGTTAATCTGTTCTTTGTTGTCGTGTAGTATTTGTCTGGAAGTCTAAACTCTTTAAGATCCATTTCTAGAGTTTGTTGGAGTCATCATAACAGTTGATGCAGTGTCTAGTGTTGAATGGCGTCATCAACAGAGATGATACAATATCTAGAAGTTGTTGGAACCATCACAAGAAATGATGCAGTGTCTAGAAGTTGTTGGAGACATCACAAGAGATGATGCAGTGTCTAGAAGTTGTTTTAGCCATCACAAGAGATAGTGTTAAATGTGCTAGGTTAAGTGTTTGTAAGTGCTTGGTTTCGAGATCTCCGTGCTCTATGACTTGAATTAACTGGAATTATTAAGTGTCGCGAGATGGATTAAAGAATCTCATGACATTGAATAATCGTGAATGTTTTCCAGTATTTATTTACTTTCGTGTACACTGTGTTTTATGATAATTTTCGTTTACCTTCTCCGTTCGGATATACCTATTTGAAAGTGATATATTTATTTTAATCGAGTAGACTGACCATTGAAAATATTCTCTATTTTATTATATTATAATGTAGACTAAATTCGCTGGATTATCTAATTACATATATTAAGGATATAAATTTGCTTTGTCATTCATCGTATATGATATATCTCTACTTCTATACACCAACATTCTGTATTATATCTCTGTTTCTATACATCAATATTCTGTATTTGCCTGATAACTGAAATTAGTTTTATATGTTAAATTACAAATTCACGTCTTTACACGTTTATTTACATAAACTCATTATTATTAACATTTACTTTTAATTGATATGGAAAGTTGATATATTGATTGTCGGGTAACACAGTGCAGTGATCGATTTCTTAATTTTCTACCACTTAGGTTTGACCTAGATTCCTCATTCGCAGTTTATAAAGTTCTTTATGGGTGGAGGTTGGGTGAGTAATTTGTTAGATTATTAATCTACAATCTCACTTTTCAGTTTACTTTGTCCATGAACGGTATATATTTGCACACAATAAGATGAATATGCACTGATATTCAATTACAGAATTTAATATTCTAAATATATTATACATGAATCTATTTATGCACAATTTCTAGAACACACACACACACACACACATACACACACACACACACACACACACACACACACACACACACATATATGTGTACGTAAGTAATGTATATTTAACATAAAATGTATAGAACTTCCAAGAACGGCATCAGGTTTAGGGTAATTATTTTAATACTTCAGAATAAATGCAGGAAAATAGAATGTGTCCACTTTCACCTTAAATGAATGAAATTTGTGAATGTATATAGTGTGAAGGAATTCTGTTGTTTCCAAAATAAAGGAAATGTGAAAAAAATATAATTATCATTCCGATCATTTTCAAATCCTATAATATGTTTGGTTTATAAATGAAAATAGTAAATTTAACAAATGAAAAGAATCAATCTGGAATACCTATAGACCACGCAAGTCTGTGTTATGAGTGTGAGTGATTGGAAAAGGCTTTATGACTTCCATACATGTCTGGAGCAAACAGATGTTAACATGTACTCACATGACGTAAGCAAGCAGCAAAGAACCATCATGCCAATGATACTGGAGGATTGTGCGGCGAAAGGCATTTTAGACTGGAATATTTGCTTTTTACTCTTGGCCTTAAAGTTCTTTTTAATTTTTGCGCAGTGTTTCCACACAAGAGCATACACCAACAATGTCAATAGTAAAGATCCAAAATGGCGGTGTATCTACTCTTACTGTAGATAGCTATCTACTGGAAAGAGATATGACGTTTATGTGCAGAGAGAGGGAGAGAGAGCTTGAATTTTGTTAAAGAAAACTTTGCTTCTAATTAAAAAAAAATTATTAATTTGTTGCTGCACTTTTTCTCATTTTTAATCTTCCAGTCAATTTAAATGTGCACGTGTATATGTGTATATTGTATACTATGATTGACTGAAAAGAAAAGAAATTACGATAACTTAAGTTGTGTGAATTAAATAAGAGCACGTGCATTAATGCCAATTTTATATTTCTATACGTGTGTTCAAATTACAAGTAAAAAGACTTTAAGTTCTTTTAAATTTATTACACGTAATATGTCTTTAAGTTCATTTAGATGGATTGAAAGTAAACAAGATTTAAGCTCATTGAGATAAATTGCACGTAAAAGATTTAAAGTCACTGAAGTGGATTACACTTAAAAAGTCTCTATGTTCAATAGGAGGATTACAAGTAAAAAGAGACTTTATATACAATGAGATGAATTACATTTAAAAAGACATTTTAAAAGTTCATTGAGATGGATTACAAGTAAAAAGACTTTAAGTTTATGGAGTACACAGATGGAGTATACATAAAAAGACTAAATGCATTGAGATGGATTCCACATATAAAGACTTTAAGTTAATTAAGATGGATTACACGTGTAAAGATTTTAAGTTCATTGAGATGGATTACAAGCATAAATACTTTAATTTAATTGAGATGAATTACAAGAAACCAAACTTTAAAAAGTTTACTGAGACGGACTACAAGTTTAAAGTTCAAGTTTAAGTTCATTGAGATGGATTACACGTAGACTCAAAAAAGTCATTAAGATGGTTTACACGTAAAATGACTTTAAATTCATTGAGGTGGATTACAAGTAAAAATGCTTTAAGTACATTGAAATTGATTACAAGTAAAGCGAGTTTAAGTTTATTGAGATGGTATACACATTTAAAGACTTTAATTATATTGAAATTGATTACAAGTAAAGTGAGTTTAAGTTTATTGAGATGGTATACACATATAAAGACTTTATTTATATTGAAATCGATGACAAGTAAACACATACTTTGTGTTGTTTTAAATGGATTTGCTTGCTAGTATAGGGGGCGCTTCCGGCTTCCGCCGCTTTCGCGCTGGGTGAGGGGTTGTGGGGGAAAGGGAGGGGGGTGGTTTAGCCCACTGGCTATGTCAACCTATCATTTATCATTTCCAGATGGTCAGCTGTCCGCAAAGTTGTTTTTTTTTTGTTTACTCATTACCTCATGTCTGGCCGGTCAAAGTCTCTGAGTTCTTGTTGTTCAGGTGTATCTTTTTTAAAAAAAAATTTTTAATTATTATTTAAAAAAATCAAACTAAAACCCCAACACCCTTCTTGTCTTTTCCTTCCTTCCTCTTTTTATTTTTTATTGTCCTCTTTTTTCTTTTATATTATTTAGCAGTTCTACTTGTTATTATTTTTTTCCTTTTTGTTTCCTTTCTCCTTTTAATCTTTTATCATTTCGCTTATTATTTGTTCTTTTTTACTTGTTCATATCTTTACTCTACTTTTTTAATTTTATTTGTTGGTTATAATAATTTAATTAGTTGTTTTTTAAAAAAAATATTTCCTTATTTACTTTGTGAATTTTGTTGTATAAATTTAGGTGGTCCTCCCAATCATTACTTTAGTCGACCAATGGTGGGGTGGTAGGGGCATCATATATATAAGTTACTACATGCACATTCCAGACGATACTATTTAAATGGATTACAAGTAATTAGACTTTAAGTACATTGAGATGGATGACACGTAAACAGATACATTGTGTTGATTTAGATGGATTACAAGTTAATAGTCATTAAGTATGTAACAGGAGTCAAATTAAAATTCATTATTTTTGTTTCGTGCACACAGTTCTTACATAAGAGTGATGTAATCGTCATACTCTGAAGGGAGAGAGAACTCACCCCGTTATGTAATATTCTGGACTATAGCTGATTGTAGGTCGTACCCATAAACATCACGTGATTAATAAGTTCACGCATTAAATTCAAAATTAAACACGACTTTTTATGTACCGCATGCCGCAGCCAATACGTTATTCACGAGGGAACCGACGGACCGATTGCAAACGTCTAGTCATTTGCATATTGCCGTGAATCACCAGGCCCGCTGTTGAGTCAGTAAAGTCGTTATTGAGCAAGGTAACACATCGATTTCCTTAAATACTATTGTATTTTATTTAAGATGTGATTTTGTTGAATTTACATGCCTATTAGTGTTAAATTGAATTATTGAAATTCTCTAAACACGTGGTTGAATAACAGTGTGGCTAAGTTCGAATATTGCATTCTCTAAATTAATTGTCGAATTGTAGGATGATAATTTAACAGTGTCCTTTGTGCAAAATACTGTGGCAAAATAATAAATTGTTTCGTTTTGCAAAGTTCTGTGGTAAAAAGAAAAGAGTATTCATTCGTGCAAAATGCCTGATAAATAAATAAACAGCTTTCGTTTGTACACTTGTGGTAAATTAATGAAGAGCTTTCTACACTAGTGATAATGTAGTAATACAGTATTGGTTTTAAGCAAGTGGTAAATTAACAAAAATAGTTCTTTATACACTTGTAAAGTAATAAACAACATTCTTTTGTACAATTGCGGTAATGTAATAAATAGCAATCCTTTGTACGCTTGTGGTGAATTAAAACATCGTCCCTTTGTGAAAAGAAATGTGATGAACTAACAAACAGCACATTTGGCCCGACCCACACAGTGAAACTGATTTTGGCGATCTCGTGACGACCACCAATTACTACATTTTCCCATCAGTTTTACCAGTTCGATATAATTTCTTCTTTCACTATCTTTATATTCTGTGATAGTAATCCAATCATATTTGATAGGATATTATACTTAACATTCTTTTTAATATTATGTTTTGATAGCGTTAGAAGGTAAAATATTTATTTATAAATTTGTCATTCTGGAATATTAATAACATAAACAATTTAATATCGTAAATCGATTATTAAATAATGTTCTTTATTGTATATATCCTGTACACATTTTTTCAGTATGAAAAGGAATTAAGCAGTTGTGGTGCAGGAATGGTGGTTAATAAATATTTAAATCACACATCTATTTATTCCTGGCAGTAAAACGTCCCCTGCCTGACCTGGCGTTACACATGAGTTGGTTACTTTAGCAAGAAAGATGACTTAGAGATGTTCTAGAAAATGAATCCGTCAAGTAGAGTTAGATGTGTGGTGCCGTTCTATGAAGAATGTAGATCATTTATTATTTATTTATTTATTTATTTGACGGATTGAATATCGATTAGTCAGTTATTAATTATTATTTCATTTCAAATAATGTCTAGGTGTCTGTATCTGCTAGGCGTTTTCTTCAACAAAACTTGATTGTGTCTGCCCCGATAAGTGTCCTTTTACAAAATGTTTTGAGGAGAAGTAAGGTTCGCTATATGTATCAATGAGATATTTGCCTCATGAGAAAGAGAATGCACATAGTTTTGTTTCTACTCACTTAAGTAAAGCAGAAGTAAATTATACTATAAGTATCAAATAGATTTTTGGTTTACCAAGAAATAGAAAGTACACAGTTGTGCTTCTACTGAAGTAAGAACAGCAGAAGTAAATTACACTATATGTATCAACTAGATATCTGTCGTGCCCAAAAACAGAATGCACATAGTTATATTTCTAGTCACATGAGTACAGCAGAAGTTATACTCTATGTATTAACTAGATATTTGCCGATATTTGCCTTGCCCCAAAACAGAATGCACCTATTTATACTTCTATTTACTTAAGTCAACAGAAGCCTAGTTTACGTTATATAAACGATTGTTAGTTGAAGTGCATTATCAAAGAATGCAGAAGATTGAATTTTTCAACTCAAAAGTGCAAATCATTTATTCCACAATTTTCTTAAATCAGCGTGTTTTGTTTTCTCAAGATACATTCTATGATAATACTAACAAAACAAGGAAAGTTTCAACAATCATTAAACTGAACTAATTCCAAAATTCCAAACATTCAAGTTAAAATAAAATAAATGTTCTGCACCATGGAAACAGAAAACCCTCAATAGATATTTTCCAAACTACACGTGACAAAGACTAGAATTTGCTAAACATTTTTTAACTTCAATTATTTGAACCAAAATGCTAGATAACTTTATTCACGAAAAATCCAACGGAAGAGAAAAGTTAGATAATTGATAACTAATTGTAGGGACATTAACACAATAAACTGTACATTGAAGTCTATGGTTCTCATACTTGGCTTTCAAAGCTCTAAAATTGGTGTAAATATAATGACTATCCATTTGTGGTACGTAACCACATACACAGTCAAAACCTTCGTAAGATGTACAATTATTTGGGATATTCTTTAATGTGTATGTGCACCAGAGAGTAATCCCAACCATCATGGCAATTTCAGCTTTGTATGGACAGTGAGGAATGTATTCCGAACTCATATTGTTAACCAAGCATGAAAATGTTCCAAAATGATCCACACGTGGATTTGTTAACCCGGTATAGATTTTTGGTTGAAAGATTCCAGTACCTAGGAAAAGATACAAAGAAAGTTAAGTTGCGAAAGCTTGCATTACAATGCTAATAGCATTATCAGTACGGGAAAAGATAAATATTTGATAACTCGCTATATACTTAGTTAAGGTGCCTGTGAGTTACTGTTAGTGACCTTGAAGGATGAGTATTTGTCACAGTCTGATAAAATTGTCCGACTTCGTGACCCACTTGCCTTGTTTACCTCAAATTCGAATATTTGAAACCCTTGGCCCTTTGTTCAAAGCTTCCTTTTTCTAGGTGCTCCTAGAACAGGTCAAGATATTATGTAACTTTAGGACCATTGTCCAGTTCTCGAACCAACCACATGCTTTGCGAACAGTCACGTGATACGCAATATACCTTTCTATATATGTACCCACACGCTTCCGCTCCCTCACTTCGAGCACATTTTAGCTAATTCCATCAGCTTACTCGGGTCGTGAGAGGCAGCCGGCGCCATAGAGAATCAAGGTACCCTTCGACTTCTCTCAAAGGTATCATTTTATTTAATAGTATTTGCCTATGTATTGTTTAAGTATGTATTTGTGCTATGTATTATATGATTTCCATATACACTTGAGCATGGTTCAGAGAAATAGCTGAAAACCTATATGTTACGGAATATAAATTTATTGTAACCATTTTTCCATTTCTGTACTTTAATTTATATTGTTTTAATTCACTAAGAGCCAGAATGCTGCGCTCGATATGAATTCTTCATGTAATTCAATTATTGCGTGTAATTTTAATTGTAAATTGTGAAGCGCTCTGTCGGTTTGAATTACCTCTTGTATGAACATTAATTTAACGTTGTATCTATTTTATTGCTTCATACGTCATGACTGTTAAATGGAACACATGTGAGACGATTATATTTTTTCTAAAATTTAATTGTAAGCGACGCGAGGTCGAAACTCTTTGTTCAGCGCATTTAATTGAGCCATGCCTAGGTAGGACCTGTTAGGTTGAGAATTATATCCAAACACGTTGCATCCACAGGTCGGCTCATGGTTCATGTTTCACCATGCCTCACCTGCATTAGCTTATTGGTGTAAGCGTGTCGAAATCCACTCTGAGGGCCATGCTGCAAAAATTCCAGTTCCTAGCCACTAACAAAGGGACATCATTCCTTATGCACCACGTGTGTCGTTAAAGGGGGACTGAGGGAACGAATCAGCATGACTGAGTGTTGAGACCAAGGATACAAGAATAGAGCTAAGTGCAAAATCAAGTGTACAGATCTCAAAGGAACACTTTTCTGGCAATTTAGATTGACAAAAATCAGGCATAGGCGCGTAAAGACAGAGTGAAGACTATTCGCGTTGCATTCGATTTATTGTTAATTTGTTAAACTTTATTAAATCTTATTTTCTTTGTTAATACCTCTTAGTAGTTGATTTCTATGCACAATAGACCAATTAGATTAATTCTTAGATTTGAATGGGGGCGGATGAGCAGAAAGATTGATGACGAGTGCATATTAATTTAGAGGGATTTAACTGTTTTCAAATCTAGCTAAAAGTTCGCAGTTTATTAGTCTGTAAATTTGTCGTCTGAACTACAAGACGCACTTTTAATTAGTCAGATAATAAATTGAGCAACCAGTCTGCGTAGAATATGAGAGGAAGAATTAATTATATTTAAAGTCTTTTAATTATTCTAAGCAGGGTCTTTAAATAAATACTGGAAACGTAACAAGTGTGGGTCGTCGCGGGATTGATATGTATTAAATTGTAAATTGTAACATTTTTATACATAGGGCGCATCATAACCTAGAAACGAACGAACGAACAGAATTGCCAATTGTTCTTTTGATTTTTGTATCACTGATTTTCTTTGCTTTTGTTGTGACATGTGCATGTATTCTTTTGCAGAGTAGCGTGCATGTTAGTTAATGTTGATATATTTAAGCGTAGTTAAATATGTCATGTTAGCTATTGAATGATTTATTTAGTATGGTGTTACTGAGTACTTCATTGTGAGGAGTCGAAGGTTATACCGCCAGCTAGGAGAGTTATCGGTAGTAACAGACTTCGGACTATTATATTTAGGGTGCTAGATATAATGTGTAATGTTGTATGGTAGGAGCCGTGACATTACGAAAGTCTTGGAACAGCGGACACTGTGACAAGCAGGTGAAACGTGTAAAGAGTTAACGCGTAATTTATTTCGGAAGGTGTTCTGAGTAAATTAAATAATTTTTGTAAGGTTGTAGCCTAAAAGTTATTTTCGGGATAAGCGGAGTTATCGCCGACGGTTAAAACACACAATTCACGAGAGACATTCTTATTGTAGCCAGCGCGCTAAGACAGTAAAATGGATCGCAAACAGGTTATCGAAGACCTGAAAGAAGCCGGTATCATGATAGGATACCAGGGTGACGAACTGACTAGCTACATCAAAACTGAGCTAGAGAAAGCGGAAAAAGCGGACAAAGAAAGGCAAGAGATAGAAAGAGAAGAACGTATTGCTAATCGCGAACTGAAGAAGTTAGAAGCTGAAAAACTAGCCGAAACTGAAGCTAAACGCATCGCAGCTGACGCAGAAGCTAAAAAGCAAGAAGCTGAAGTTAAAAAGTTAGAAGCTGAAAGATTAGCCGACATTGAAACAAAACGCATCGCAGCGGATACAGAAGCCAAACGCATCGCCGCAGACGCGGAAATAAAACGGTTAGAATGGGAAGTAAAGAAACTAGAAGTTACCAATCCAAACCGTGATCGCAGAAGCAGTGGTGATTCGCGTTCTAGCGATGGAAATAATCACAGTAGAATTGAAAATATCATTCCAAAGATAAATATGGTCCCATTTGATGAGAACAAAGATCAAATAGACGCGTATTTAAAAACGTTTGAAAAGTTAGCCAGAGCAACAAACATTCCAGCGGAACATTGGGCGATAAATTTATCGGGGTTATTGCAGGGCAGTGCGAAAAACGAGTTCAATAAGCTTAGCGATTCTGAGTCAGATAATTACGACACAGTCAAGGCCGCATTATTGAAACGTTACAAACTCACAGCAGATACATACCGACGTAAGTTTAAACAGGCCACTAAAGCCAGTTCAGAGACGCACGCACAGTACATACGACGCGTAGCTGACTTGTTCCAAAGATGGATAGATCTAGCTGAAACTCCACAGACGTACGCAGGTCTTAGGGATGAAATGGTAAAAGACCATATTCTCGGGTCATACAAATCAGATCTACTGATTCACTTAGCAATAAGGGAAAAATCTACGCTAGAGGAGATAGGCAACGCCGCCGATCGCTTTGATGACGCACATTCTCAATTCTCGAACGCACACGCGAACAACAAGTCTCGACCGAACGAACCGCCGACTCGAAAGGATAAGAAAAATGACGGGAAGACACCTAGTGAACGCGATGATAAAACATCTAAACCCGACACTAAAAACAAGTCCGACAAACAGAAAGATAAAAAGAATCTTGCATGTTACACTTGTGGTGATAGTGGCCATTTTTCACGAACATGTCCTGAAAAGAAAACAGCTAAAGTTTACGCAGTAGAAAGTCATACACCTAAAACAGAAAAGTCGAATCGAACACCAGTACAGGCAAACGGTCACGATACAATCGCTTTGCTTGATACAGGGTGTGAGCTAGACGCTATTGTAAATGCATCATTAGTTAACCGTACCGACTACACAGGGGAGACAATCTCTGTCACCTTTGCAAACGGCGAACAAGACATTTTACCAGTAGCTGAAGTCTCGATTGTTTCAGACTTTGTAGAAGGAACAGTCAAAGCGGCAGTTATGGAAAACTCACCGCATGACGTGATCCTTGGTTGCAAGTATGTTTTGCCGTGCAAAAAACAAACTTCAACTGAACCACCACTGGTTAACGCTGTAACCAGAGCAGCGAGTAGTAAAGACAAATCTGTAACTGCACCGATGTCTGCCGCACCAGCCGTAGATAAAGCAACAGTTAGCGAGATTAAAATATTACAAGCTGAGGACGAAACACTAGACAAGTTACGCAGACAAGCTGTACTTGTTAGTGACGTCAACACTGACGATTCGAATAAGAAAGCGTGCATTATTCTGAAAAAGGGTTTATTGTACCGCTATTCGAAAGTGGGAGACGAATTTTGGAAACAATTAGTCGTTCCACAAACCAAACGAAATGACGTATTACGATTAGGTCATGAGAGTCTTTTTGGTGCACACATGGGTGTACAAAAAACAACTAGTCGTATTACAAGTGAGTTTTATTGGCCGGACATCATTGCCGATATCCGTAGATTCGTGTTAAGTTGCGACACATGCCAGAGAACACAGTCTAAAAATTCAATCAGACCCGCACCGTTAGGAGAGCCTGAACTGATCAGTGAACCCTACAAGCGCGTAGCATTGGATTTGATTGGGCCTATAATACCCACATCAACGAGAGGTAATCGATACGTGCTGACCACTATTGATTACGCAACAAGATTCGCCGACGCAGTACCATTGAAAAATATTGATACTGAAACTGTCGCCGAAGCCCTTTTCGGTCTTTGGAGTCGTGTTGGAATTCCTACTGAAATTTTGACGGATCAGGGGAGTCAATTCATAGGCAACGTAATGAAGGAAGTAAATCGTTTACTTTCCATCAAACATCTTACTTGCACACCATACCACCCCCAGGCAAATGGTCTGATTGAAAAATACAATGGGACATTAAAAACAGCACTTAAAAAGCTCGCCACAGATAAACCGAAAGACTGGGACAGATACATCCCTGCCCTACTATTTGCATATAGGGAGGTGCCACAATCTTCCACCGGGTTTTCACCATTTGAGCTACTTTACGGACGTACTGTACGCGGACCGATGATGATTTTGAAGGCACTTTGGACTGATGAAAAGACAGATGACGAAGTTAAGACAACTTATACATACGTCACTGACTTAAGAAACCGTCTTGAAACTATAGGCAAGATAGCACGGGAAAACTTGACGATAGCTCAGTCTAGACAGGCAGAATATTACAATAAGCACACCAAACCTAGAGAATTTGAAGTTAATGACAAAGTGTTACTGTTGCTTCCTGAAGCACATAACAAACTTCAGATGAAATGGAAGGGGCCCTTTGTAGTTACCGCCAAGCTAGGGGGACTGAACTATAAGGTGCAGACAGGAAAGAGAGAGAAAATCTTTCATGTTAACCTACTCAAAAAGTACATAAGCCGTGAGGATCAAACCACTCAAGCTGATTTTGTCGTAGCGACGATAGTTACAGAAGACGAGGGGGATACTGATTGCGTCACTGGTACTTTACCAAACTGTCCTCTACAGACGGACGAAACTGTCAAAGACGTTAGGGTAAATGAAGCCTTGACAGAAAGACAGAAAAAAGAAGTGAATGAATTGCTTAATGAGTTCTCATCTACTCTGACAGACAAACCAGGGTTGACAGACTTAATAGAATTTTCACTGAAGCTGACTGACAACAAACCGATACGTTTGAAGCCGTATCCGTTGCCACACGCTAAGATAGATGACGTTAGACGTGAGATTAAGACTATGCTAGATCTAGGGGTCATAGAGAAAACTGACAGTGCCTACGGATCACCCATCGTGTTGATTAAAAAACGTGATAACTCGTTCCGTTTTTGCGTAGACTACCGCAAACTCAATCAAGTGACAGAGTTTTGTGCCGAACCTCTTCCTGATCCGGATCTCATCTTCACTAAGCTAGCTAACGCTCATTACTATACCAAAATAGATTTGTCACGCGGTTTTTGGCAAATCAAGGTCAAGGACACTGATCGACACATACTAGCTCTCACTACACCAGTAGGAAACTACACATGGAAAGTTATGCCTTTCGGAGTTTCAAACGCTCCAAGCATTTTTTCTAAAATGATGCGGTCATTGTTAGAACCACTGTACGGACGTGGAGTTGAGAACTTCATGGATGATTTAATTCTAGGCACCCAGACATGGGAGGAGCACTTAACACTCTTACGAGATGTGCTAGCCAGATTAAAACAAGCCAACCTCACTGCCCGCCCTACGAAGTGTGAAATAGCACAATTCTCCTTAGACTTCTTGGGACACAAGTTGAGTCATGGAACTATGTCGCCAAGTGAAGCTAAGATAGCACAACTTAAGGACACTTCACAACCGCTAACAAAAACACAAGTTAGAAGTTTTCTTGGTCTTGCTAACTACTACAGAAAATTCGTACCAGATTTTAGTGCCATTGCATGTCCTCTGACTGACTTGACACGTAAGAATATGCCTACAAAAGTAGTGTGGACTGATGCATGCCAAAACGCTTTTGACACACTGAAATCTAGACTGACTTCAGATTTAGTTGTTAAACTGCCAGATCTGACAAAACCATTCTTGTTAAGGACTGATGCTAGCAACACAGGATTAGGAGCAGTGTTATTACAAGAACACAATGACACCAAACACCCAGTTGCATATGCAAGCCGTAAACTCACAACTACTGAACAGAAATATTCCACCAGTGAAAAGGAATGTCTTGCAATAGTTTGGGCCATAAAAAAGTTCGAAAACTATTTGTACGGAAAAACCTTTGTCATTGAGTGCGATCACCAGCCGTTGGCCTTTCTCGGACAGGCGCAATTTACAAACAGCCGTTTAATGCGTTGGTCTTTGTTTCTGACACAGTATGACGCAAATATTCATTACATCAAAGGGTCTTTGAATGTTGGCGCAGATTACATGAGTCGTGCTTGATGCCATCAAGTGCCGGTACTGATAGAATGTCGTTTAATCAATTAACTGAACCCTACGGATTCCTTCCTGTAAATATGAAATATAGTTGCACACTTTATTTCTAGGAATGTTGAAATTTTTTTTGTGTAAATTTTTCTTCATTGTGGACTTCTACATTTTATCATACATAATTTGTAGGAGGCATTTTATCTTTGGTAAGATAAACGCCTCAAAAGCAAGGGGGTGTCACAGTCTGATAAAATTGTCCGACTTCGTGACCCACTTGCCTTGTTTACCTCAAATTCGAATATTTGAAACCCTTGGCCCTTTGTTCAAAGCTTCCTTTTTCTAGGTGCTCCTAGAACAGGTCAAGATATTATGTAACTTTAGGACCATTGTCCAGTTCTCGAACCAACCACATGCTTTGCGAACAGTCACGTGATACGCAATATACCTTTCTATATATGTACCCACACGCTTCCGCTCCCTCACTTCGAGCACATTTTAGCTAATTCCATCAGCTTACTCGGGTCGTGAGAGGCAGCCGGCGCCATAGAGAATCAAGGTACCCTTCGACTTCTCTCAAAGGTATCATTTTATTTAATAGTATTTGCCTATGTATTGTTTAAGTATGTATTTGTGCTATGTATTATATGATTTCCATATACACTTGAGCATGGTTCAGAGAAATAGCTGAAAACCTATATGTTACGGAATATAAATTTATTGTAACCATTTTTCCATTTCTGTACTTTAATTTATATTGTTTTAATTCACTAAGAGCCAGAATGCTGCGCTCGATATGAATTCTTCATGTAATTCAATTATTGCGTGTAATTTTAATTGTAAATTGTGAAGCGCTCTGTCGGTTTGAATTACCTCTTGTATGAACATTAATTTAACGTTGTATCTATTTTATTGCTTCATACGTCATGACTGTTAAATGGAACACATGTGAGACGATTATATTTTTTCTAAAATTTAATTGTAAGCGACGCGAGGTCGAAACTCTTTGTTCAGCGCATTTAATTGAGCCATGCCTAGGTAGGACCTGTTAGGTTGAGAATTATATCCAAACACGTTGCATCCACAGGTCGGCTCATGGTTCATGTTTCACCATGCCTCACCTGCATTAGCTTATTGGTGTAAGCGTGTCGAAATCCACTCTGAGGGCCATGCTGCAAAAATTCCAGTTCCTAGCCACTAACAAAGGGACATCATTCCTTATGCACCACGTGTGTCGTTAAAGGGGGACTGAGGGAACGAATCAGCATGACTGAGTGTTGAGACCAAGGATACAAGAATAGAGCTAAGTGCAAAATCAAGTGTACAGATCTCAAAGGAACACTTTTCTGGCAATTTAGATTGACAAAAATCAGGCATAGGCGCGTAAAGACAGAGTGAAGACTATTCGCGTTGCATTCGATTTATTGTTAATTTGTTAAACTTTATTAAATCTTATTTTCTTTGTTAATACCTCTTAGTAGTTGATTTCTATGCACAATAGACCAATTAGATTAATTCTTAGATTTGAATGGGGGCGGATGAGCAGAAAGATTGATGACGAGTGCATATTAATTTAGAGGGATTTAACTGTTTTCAAATCTAGCTAAAAGTTCGCAGTTTATTAGTCTGTAAATTTGTCGTCTGAACTACAAGACGCACTTTTAATTAGTCAGATAATAAATTGAGCAACCAGTCTGCGTAGAATATGAGAGGAAGAATTAATTATATTTAAAGTCTTTTAATTATTCTAAGCAGGGTCTTTAAATAAATACTGGAAACGTAACAGTATTGTTCATGACGTTCACTGCCCGATTTTGTTCAGCTTTCTTGATTCTGCTACGTTGGCTTTTCTTTTGGGGAGCGATTGAAAATTGCTAAGGACATTGCTATGTGTTTACGCGAACACTCAGTGTTCATTACTGTGTATTTGATAATAGACATTGTTATGTATTCATGCTACCACTAAATGTTCAGAACTGTGTTATCGTAATATTATTGAAAGACAGGTGCTAAGACATCTTCTGTGATATAAATAAAACAACACCTAGTCCTATAGGTACACTACTGTTTGTCGTCATTTCTTTTTGCTGTCGTTGTTTTTCTGTAAATTTGTCCATTGTAGTTGTCGTGTGCCTGGACAAGACACCGACTACACAATGCTAAAATAATATGTTATACAGAGTGGAATTTTGCACTTGAATATTATATGAATAGTTCTATTTAAAGTTCGATCTGATCTGTTTGTATGAAATTGATTATCAAAATTTCTGTTATATTTTGTATAAGTACAATGATAATGCTTGTGACTTCGGATTTGCTTTTCATAATTAATTATAAAAACAGTTTAATACAATAAGATGTGTCTGAACGGTAAATCTGTGTACATGTATACACACATTTATAGTTATATGTATTTGTAAATGTGTGCAAAAGAAAGTGTGCCTGTGTCTGTAAACTGAATTGTATAGACGTGTGTAAATGTGGATTTCAATACAAACACATTATATTTGTCCATTCACTAAAAAGACGCTTTGGCAAATATTTGAAGTTGATTGAAATCAGTAATTGTATCTTTGAATGATTTGTTTGTATTACTGATTACACATACGTATTTTATTAAAATAATCGTAAAGAGTTAATTAATATTTATTTAAACGTGGTATTTTTAGATATAGGAACATTATTGAGAAAGCAAAATCTTTGGGATAAGACTTATATCTGTAAGTGACATTTGACTGAGGCACCAGTTTCTGTGCGTGTGTGTATATATGTGTGTGTGTGTGTGTGTGTGTGTGTGTGTGTGTGTGTGTACGTTTGTGAGTGTGCGTGTATGTGTGTATACTGAAAGATGCAACATCCTAGTGTTACTGTAATATTCTTAGCATCGAGTACACATAGGAAAACTATTAAAGGCCTAAGTTATCTCCTTTGTGTTCTAGGAGTGACTCGCAATCATGTTTGACTTAATTTCCTGAAATACAACTTGTAAGGACGTGTACTGATAAATACTGCAAGACTAAGCAGAGTGAAAAACCACGTCTGTACATTACAATCTCATGCAATAGGAACATTGATCTGGGACAGATTATGGGGACACTATTCACGTTGATTTAAAGGTACCAATCACAACCATTATTGTAGTAAACTTTTGTATAATTTACGTGGAAAATTGAACGCTGTCTCTAGCCATTTTTCATTTCTTACGAAAAATACAATTTGAGTGTCAGTTTTGTGGTAAAGTGTGGCAAAAAGCGTTAGTGCAGTAAGTCACGTGTGAATCTAAATATGTGTGAAAGTGACATTCTTAGTGCTAATAATTATATTTATTTAATTTATAGTCACAATATTTATTTTATAATAAATAACAATATTTATTATAATTTCTAAAGGATGTGATTGTAATGAGGGAAGATATGTGTGTGTGTGTGTGTGTGTGTGTGTGTGTGTGTGTGTGTGTGTGTGTGTGTGTGTGTGTTGTGTTTGTGATGAGTGAGTGATAGAGTCAAATGGATGTATGGAAGTGTAAAAGTTAAAGATTGTTCGTATGGTTTTGTCTTATATTTTTCCAATGGTGTGATTTCCAACTTTCTTTATTCTATCTGTTCTTTGTTGTCGTGTAGTATTTGTCTGGAAGTCTAAAGTCTTTAAGATCCAATTCTAGAGCTTGTTGGAGTCATCATAACAGTTGATGCAGTGTCTAGTGTTGAATGGCGTTGACTAGAGATGATACAATGTCTAGAAGTTGTTGGAGACATCACAAGAGATGATGCAGTGTCTAGAAGTTGTTTTAGCCATCACAAGAGATAGTGTTAAATGTGCTAGGTCAAGTGTTTGTATGTGCTTGGTTTCAAGATCTCCGTGCTCTCTGACTTGAATTAACTGGAATTATTAAGTATCGCGAGATGGATTAAAGAATCTCATGACATTGAATAATCGTGAATTTTTTCCAGTATTTATTTACTTTCGTGTACACTGTGTTTTATGATAATTTTCGTTTACCTTCTCCGTTCGGATATACCTATTTGAAAGTGATATATTTATTTTAATCGAGTAGACTGACCATTGAAAATATTCTTTATTTTATTATATTATAATGTAGGCTAAATTAGCTGGATTATCTTATTACATATAATAAGGATATAAGTTTGCTTCGTTCTGAATTATATCTCTATTTCTATACACCAATATTCTGTATTATATGTCTGTTTCTATACATCAATATTCTGTATTTGCCTGATAACTGAAATTAGTTTTATATGTTAAATTACAAATTCACGTCTTTACACGTTTATTTACATAAACTCATTATTATTAACATTTACTCTTAATTGATATGGAAAGTTGATATATTGATTGTCGGGTAACACAGTGCAGTGGTCGATTTCTTAATTTTCTATTACTTAGGTTTGACCTAGATTCCTCATTTGCAGTTTATAAAGTTCTTTATGGGTGGAGGTAGGGTGAGTAATCTACAATCTCGCTTTTCAGTTTACTTTGTCCATGAACGGTATATATTTGCACATAATAAGATGAATATGCACTGGTATTCAATTACAGAATTTAATATTCTAAATATATTACACATGAATCTATTTATACGCAATTTCTAGAACACACACACACACACACACACACACACACACACACACACACACACACACACACACACACACACACACACACACACACACACACATATATATATATATATATATATATATATATACTTAAGCAATGTATATTTAACTTAAAAGGAATTAGAACTTCTAAGAACGGCATCAGGTTTAGGTTAATTATTTTAGTACTTTAGAATAAATGACGGAAAATAGAACGTGTTCACTTTCACCTTAAATGAATGAAATTTGTGAATGTATATAGTGTCAAGGAATTCTGTTGTTTCCAAAATAAAGGAAATGTGAAAAAAATATAATTATCATTACGATCATTTTCAAAGACATCTAAGATGTTTGGTTTAGTAAATGAAAATAGTAAATTTAACAAATGAAAAGAATCAGTCTGGAATACCTATAGACCACGCAAGTCTGTGTTATGAGTGTGAGTGATTAGAAAAGGCTTTATATCTTCCATACATGTCTGTGTTATGAGTGTGACGGATTGGAAAAGGCTTTATGTCTTCCAAACATATCTGGAGTAAACAGATGTTAACATGTACTCACATGACGTAAGCAAGCAGCAAAGAACCATCATGCCAAAGATACTGGAGGATTGTGCGGCGAAAGGCATTTTAGACTGGAATATTTGCTTTTCCCTCTTGGCCTTAAAGTTCTTTTTTAATTTTTGCGCAGTGTTTCCACACAAGATCGAATACCAACAGTGTCAATACTAAAGATCCAAAATGGCGGTTTATCTACTCTTACTGTAGATAGCTATCTACTGTAAAGAGATATGACGTTTATGTGCAGAGAGAGAGAGAGAGAGAGAGAGAGAGAGAGAGAGAGAGAGGGAGAGAGAGAGCTTTTCTTTTCAAGAAAACTTTGCTAAAATAACAGTAATGCAGATGTTAAATACACAATATGTATCAACCAGATATTTGATTTGCCCAGAGACTGAATGTACAATGTTGTGAATGTTGTGTTTACACACACATAAGTAAAGCAGAAGTAGAATACACTATATGTATCAACTAGATATTTCACTTTGTAATGGAGTCAAGGCAAATTATACTTGACCTCAGAACCCGCACTCAGTGAATTCATTATATTTAAGTTTTATGGACACAGTCCTTTTCATAAAAATTGCATAATGGATACGCTCTAGGCGGAACTTGCAGTCAGAGAGAGGAGTGACTGTCTCCAGTTATGTAATATTTAAGACAATGGCCAATATAGGTCATACCCAGGACGACACGTGACTAATAGATTTCCCGCCACAAATTCTTATGCCTCTTTAAATACAGTATACTGCCGCAAATCTTTATTGACGAGGAACGCGACGGACTTGAAGACGCTTGTCTAGTCATCATCGATAATCCGTGAATCGGTAACTGCTGAGAGCCCGCTGAAATGGTAGTATTTCCATAGTAACAAGGTAACACATCGATTTCTTAAAATATTGCTTTGTATTTCATTAAGATTTCTTTGTGTGAATATGTGCATTTATTATTACAGAATTTGTAATTGTTGCATTTTCTATAAACAGTGTGGCTAAACTAAAATATTTGCATTTCTAAAATTGATTTTCAAATTGAAAACAATAATTTTATTAAACTAAATTAACTGAATTGTGATTACAGAACGTCTGTGCTCGTTCATTGTAAATTTTTCATGTGTCAATTTTAATTCACTTTGCGTGTATAATCTTCATTTAATTGTAACACGCATGCGCGTGACTAAATTACATTTTGATTTTTCTTATCTAATATTTTATTGTATAATATACATGTTTTCTTTGAAATGTTTAAGCCTTTTGCGTGCTTCATGCCGTATTTAATTGTAACACGCATGAGCGTAATTGACTTGTATCTTCATTATGTAAACTTGAGCACTGTGATGGTCAGTAAAATAGACTGCTATTAATCCATACCACGTGTTCGGATTGCGAGATTATAGGACTGTCGCTCATAGGAATTTATTATATTTCCAGAGCGGGGTTTTTTCGTTCCTTTCTTGTTCCTGGTTTATTTCGTCAGGCCTATGTTCGACCTGTTCTCTATGCCTTGGGGTGTTTCCTTGGCGTACTATCAAGTCTTGTGGATTGTGGGAACAACCCTAAGCGTGTAGTGTCTGTGTACAAGTATGAGACGTTGATCTTTGTGATCAAGACAAGATGACTGACGTCCTACGCTGAATCCCGTGAATCCAACCGTATACCTGTTGGGGGAACAAGCGCGCAATTGAATAACCAGCTAAGTGCAAGGATCTGATCACCTGAACTATAAAGTAACATTTTAGCAATCCAACACAAGTCGGACAATAGCAATGATAAGAACTGAAATCGCGTAATCTCTGATTATCTTATTATTGTTACATTTTATTAAATCTTTTCTAATTGTTAAACAATTACTGTAGTTGACTAATTAATGCCTGAAAGTCAAATTAGGGATTGGGATGTAGGATGTGTGTCGTGAATGAGAAGATTGTTTGCATAATTAATTAGTTATAATTGTTTAACGTTCATAATTGTTGTTTTGTTTACACAAGTTTGCCTGTCTTTAACTTCATTGTTTTAACTACGAATGTGGAATTTAATTGGACTGAAGGGTGAATTTGGGCAACAGGTCCGTTGTCAGAATAAGTGGAAAGGAATTTAATTAACTAAAATTCTAATTCGAAACAGGGTCTATAAATAAATACCGGGGAATGTAACAGACATGCCGAGAAATAGAATGCACATATTTGCATTATTTAATTTAATTTTATATACTAATTTAAGTACAGCAGAAATAACTTACGCTATATGTGTCAACTAGCTATCAGTCGTGCCCAGAAATAGAATACACATAGTTATATTTTTACTCACTTGAGTACAGCAGAAGTAAGTTAAACTTTATGTATTTACTAGATATTTGCCGATATTTGCCTCGCCCAGAAAGAGAACGCACATATTTATACTTCTATTTACTTAAGTCCAACAGAAGCATAGTTTACGTGTATAAACGATTGTTAGTTGAAGTGTTTTAGCAAAGTAAGCAGAAGAATGAATTTTTCAACTCACTAGAGCAAATCATTTATTTCACAATTACCTTAAATCACTCTGCATGTTTTATTCAGAAACATTGTAATATAATACTAACAAAACAAGGAAAGTTTCAACAATCATAAAACTGAACTAATTACAACATTCTGAACATTCAAGTTAAAATAAAATAAATGTTCTTCACCGTGGAAACAGACCCCCCACCAATAGATGTTTTCCAAATTAAACGTGACAAAGACCAGAATTTGCAATAACATGTTTTAACTTCAATTATTTGAACCAAAATGCTAGCTAACTTTATTCACGGAAAACCATCGGAAGAGAAAAGTTAGATAATTGATAACTAATTGTAGGGACATTAATACAATAAACCGTACATTTCAGTTTAAAGTTCTCATACTTGGCTTTCAAAGCTGTAAAAGGGCTGTAAATATAATGCTTATCGTATTTGGGTACGTAACCACACCCGCAGTCAAGACCTTCGTAAGATGTACAATTATTTGGGTTATCCGTTAATGTGTATGTGCACCAGAGAGTACTCCCACCCATCATGGCAATTTCAGCTCTGTATGGACAGTGAGGAATGTATTCCGATCTCATATTATCAACTGAGCATGTAAGTGTTCCCAAATCATGATCCCTAAAAGGTGCTTTTCTTATCCCGGCATAGATGGTTGGTCGAAAGATTCCAGTACCTAGGAAAAGATAAAAAGAAAGTTAAGTTTCGAAAGCTTGCATGATAACTCTCTGTATACATAGTTAAGTTGCTTGTGAGTTATTGCTAAGGACCTTGAAGGGTGGGCATTGTTCATAACACTCACTGCCCGCATTTGTTCAACTTTTTTCATTCTGCAACGTTGGTTTTTCTTTTGGGGAGCGATTGAAAATTTCAGGAAGTGTTTTGTCCAGCCGGTTCTGCTGGGTTTGGTATATCTAGTGACATATATAGCACTAAATGAATAGTGCTTTGTAATTGTTTATAGACATTGATATGTGTTTATGCTAACACCCTTTCTTCATTACTGTGTATTTGATAATTTATAATAGACATTGACATGTATTCAATCTACCACTAAATGTTCAGAACTGTATTAACGTAATATTATTGAAAGACAGGTGCTAAGACACTTCTGCGATGTAAATAAAAGAACCACTAGTCCTATAGGTACACTACTGTTTGTCATCTCTTTTTGCTGTCGTTGTCTTTCTGTTAATTTGTCCATTGTAGTAGTCATGTGCCAGGACATTACACCGACCACACAATGCGAAACTAATATTTTTACAGAATTTAGCACTTGAATATATTTAAAACTCGAACTGATCTATTTGTTTAAATTGATTATCAAATTTTCTGTTATATTTTGTATAAATTTAAAGCTTGTGACTTGGGATTTGCTTTTCATAATTAATCATAAAAACAGTTGAATACAATAAGATGTGTCTGAACGTTAAACCTGTGTACACGTATACACACATTTATAGTTATATGTATTTGTGAATGTGTGCAGACGAAAGTGTGCCTGTGTTTGCAAATGAATTGTATATACGTGTGTGAATGTAGATTTAAGTACAGACACATTATATATGTCCATTCACTAAAAAGACGTTTTGGCAAACATTTGAAGGTGATTGATATCAGTAATTGTAACTTTGAAAGCTTTGTCTGTATCACTGATTTCACATACGTATTTTATTAAAATAAACTGAAAGAGGGAATTATTATTAATACGTATTTAAACATGTGGTATTTTTAAATATAGAAACATTATTGACAAAGACAAATTTTTGGGATGAGACTTATATCTGTCAGTGACATTTGATTGAGGTACCAGTTTCTGTGCGTGCGTGTTTGTGTGTGTGTGTGTGTGTGTGTGTGCGTGCGCGCGTTAGTGAGTATACTGTGTGTGTGTACACTGAAAGATGTAACATACTAGTGACACTGTAGTATTCTTAGCATCGAGTACACATAAGGAAAAAATTAACGACCCAAGGTATCTCAATGTGTTCTAGGAATGACTCGCAATCATGTTTAACTTCATTTCCTGGAATACAACTTGTAATGACGTATAATGTTAAATAATGCGGGACTAAGCAGAGTGTGAAACCACGAATGTACATTCCAATCTCACACAATAGGAACATTGATCTGGGACAGATTTTGAGGACCCTTTATACATTGATCTAAGGTACCAATCAAAACCAGCATGGTAGTAAACGTTTGTATAATGTACGTGGGAAATTGAACGCTATCTAAAGCCATTTCTTACTTCTTACGAGAAATACAATTTGAGAGTCAGTTAGTAATAACTGTGTCAAAAACCTTTAGTGCAGTATCGTGTGAATCTATATATGTGTGAAAGTGACATTCCTAGTGCAAATAATTATAGTCAAAATATTTAGTTCATAGTTAATAACTCTATTTATGATAATTTCTGAAGGATGTTATTTTAATGTCAGGGAACGTGTGTGTGTGTGTGTGTGTGTGTGTTAGTGCGTATGTGTGTGTGTGTGAGTGAGAGAGGCAAATGTCTGGATGGAAGTGTAAAAGATAAAGATTGTCCATATGGTTTTGTGTTGTATATTTCTAATGGTGTGTGCAATCCAACTTCCTTTTTTCTATTAATCTGTTCTTTGTTGTCGTGTAGTATATGTCTGGAAGTCTAAAGTATTTAAGTGCCAATTCTAGGGCTTTTTGGAGTCATCGTAACAGTTGATGTAGTGTCTACCGTTGATTGGAGTAACCACCAGAGATGTTGCAGTGTCTAGAGGTTGTTGTAGTCATCACCAGAGATGATGCAGTGTCTAGGGGTTGTTGAAGTCATCACAAGAGATGATGCAGTGTCTAGGGGTTGTTGGAGTCATCTCCAGAGATGATGCAGTGTCTAGGGGTTGTTGAAGTCATCACAAGAGATGATGCAGTGTCTAGGGGTTGTTGGAGTCATCACAAGAGATGATGCAGTGTCTAGGGGTTGTTGGAGTCATCACAAGAGATGATGCAGTGTCTAGGGGTTGTTGGAGTCATCACAAGAGATGATGCACAGACCTTCAACTGATGATGAGAGAGTGTTAAATGTGCTAGGTCAAGTGTATGTATGTGCATGGTTTCAAGATCTCCTTGTTCTATGACTTGAATAGACCGGAATTGTTCAGAATCGAGAGATGAATTAAAGAATCTCATGACATTGTATAATCGTGAATTCTTTTCAATACTTATTTATATTCGTGTACACTGTTTTATTTTCCTTCTCCGTTAGAATATACCCGTTTGAAAGTGATATATTTTATTTTAATCGAAGAGACTGACCAAAGAAAATATTTTCTATTTTCTAATATTATAATGTAGACTAAATTCGCTAGATTATCTAATTACATATATTAAGGATATAAATTTGTTTCTTCATTTATCGTGTATTATATCTCTTATATTATGCCAGTATTCTGTATTATATATCTGTTTCTATACACCAGTATTCTGTATTTGCTTGATACCTGCAATTAGTTTTATTTGTTGAATTACAAATTCACATCTTTACACTTTTATTTAAATAAACTCATTATTATTAACATTTACTCTTAATTCATATATGGAAAGTTGATATATTGTTTGTCGGGTAACACAGTGCAGTGATCGTTTTCTTAATTTTCTACCACTTAGGTTTGACCTAGATTCCTCATTCGCAGTTTATAAAGTTCTTTAATGGTGTAGGATGGGTGAGTAATTCGTTTGATCATTAATCTACAATCTCACTTTTCAGTTTACTTTGCGCATGAAGGGTATTTATTTCCACAAGATGAATATGCAGTGATATTCAATTACATATTTTAATATGCTGAATATATTATACATGAAGATATTTATACGCATATTTCTAGAACACCACACACACACACACAAACGGATATATATATATACTTAAGCAATGTATATTTATCAAAAGGAACTAGTACTTTCAAGAAAGGCCACATATTTCGGGTAATTATTTTAATACTTTAGAATAAATGCTGGAAAATAGAATGTGTTCACTTTCACCTTAAATGAATGAAATTTGTGAATGTGTATAGTATGAAGGAATTCTGTAGTTTCCAAAATAAAGGAAAAAATGTGAAAAACAATATAATTATCATAATGGTCATTTTCAAAAACCTATAATATGTTTGGTTTATAAATGAAAATAGTAAATTTAACAAATTAAAAGAATCAGTCTGGAATACCTATAGACCACGCAAGTCTGTGCTATGAGTGTGACGGATTGGAGAAGGCTTTATGTCTTCCATACATGTCTGTGTTATGAGTGTGACGGATTGGAAAAGGCTTTATGTCTTCCATACATGTCTGTGTTATGAGTGTGAGTGATTGGAAAAGGCTTTATGTCTTCGATACATGTCTGGAATAAACAGATGTTAACATGTACTCACATGACGTAAGCAAGCAGCAAAGAATCATCATGCCAAAGATACTGGAAGATTGTGCAGCGAGAGGCATTTTAGACTGGAATATTTGATTTTCACTCTTGGCCTTAAAGTTATTTTTAATTTTTGCGCAGTGTTTCCACACAACATCAAATATCAACAGTGTCAATAGTAAAGATCCAAAATGGCGGTTAATCTACTCTTACTGTAGATAGCCATCTACTGGAAAGAGATATGACGTTTATGTCAAAAGGAGAGAGAGAGAATGAGAGGGGGGGAGAAAGAGTTGAATTTGTTTTTTAAAGAAAACTTTGCTAAAAGGAGTTATTACTTTTTTGCTTCATTTCTTCTCATTTTTAATCGGCGAGTATTTTTAATGTGCACGTTTATATTGTATACTATTCGAATGACTGACTGAAAAGAAAACAAATTACGATAACTTTAGTTATGTAAATTAAATAAGAGCACGTGCATGGATGCCGATTTTATATTTCTATTCGTTTGTTCTAATTACAAGTAAAAAGACTTTAAGTTCTTTGAAATTAATTACACGTAAAATGATTTTAAGTTCATTGAGATGGATTACATATAAAATCTCTTTAAGTTCAAAGAGATGGATTACAAGTAAAAGAGACACTATGTTCAGTGAGATAGATTACAAGCAAAAAGGTCTTTAAGTTAACTGAGGTGAATTACACGTAAAAAGATTTTAAAGTCATTGAGGTGGATTACACGTAAAAAAGTCTCTAAGTTCAATAGGTGGATTACATGTAAAAGTCGACTTTAAATACAATGAGATGAATTACAAGTAAAATCATATTTAAAAAGTTCATTGAAATGGATTACAAGTAGAAAACGTTAAGTTCATTTAGATGGATTACACATAAAAAGACAAAATGCATTGAGATGTATTACACGCATAAATACCTAAAGTTCATTGAGAGTAACTACAATAACTGGGCATGTGACAATTGTATATATCCTTTACATACGCTTTAGTATGAACGGAATTAAGCAGTTGTGGGGTTAATAAGTATTTAAATTAAACATCAATTTTTTCCTGGCAGTAAATCCCTGCTAGGGCTGGGGTTGCACATGAGTTGGTTACTTTAGCGAGAAAGATGACTTAGAGATTTTCTAGAAAATCCGTCAAGTGGCGTTAGATGAGGATTTACATTCTTCTTTCTAACAAGAATGTAAATTCTTAAATTCTGTTTGACGGATTGAATATCGATTAGTCAGTTATTAATTTATTATTTAATTTCTAATACTGTTATCACAGTCTTAGTATCTGTATCTGCTAGGCGTTTTTTTTCCAACAAAACTTCTTTAATATTTTGAGCAGAAGTAAGGTTTTCTCTATGTATCAACTAGATATTTGCATTGATCAGAAATAGATGCACATAGTTGTGTTTCTACTCACCTATGTACAACAGAAGAATAACACTATATTGTTCAACTAGATATTTGTCTTGCCCAGAAATACAATGTACATGGATGTGTTTCTACTGACGTAAGTACAGCAGAAGTAAATTACATAATATGTGTCAACTAGTTATCAATCGTGCCCTGAAATAGAATGCACATAGTTATATTTCTACTCACTGAGTACAGCAGAAGTAAGTTACACTCTGTGTATTAACTAGATATTTGCCAATATTGCCTTGCCCAGAAACAGAACGCACATATTTATACTTCTATTCACTTAAGTCCAACAGAAGCATAGTTTACGTGTATAAACGATTGTTAGTTGAAGTGCATTAGCAAAGTAAGCAGAAGAATGAATTGTTCAACGCACATGAGCAAATCATTTATTCCACAATTACCTTAAATCACTCTGCATGTTTTATTCAGAAACATTGTAATATAATCTAATAAAAACAAGGAAAGTTTCAACAATTATTAAACTGAACTAATTCCAAAATTCTGAACATTCAAGTTAAAATAAAATAAATGTTCTGCCCCATAGAAACAGTCATCCCCCCTATAGATATTTTCCAAACTCAACGTGACAAACATTTTCTACATCACGTTTTAACTTCAATTATTTGAAAAAAAAATGCTAGCTAACTGTATTCACGGAAAAACCATCGGAGGAGAAACGTTGAAAGATTGATAACTAATTTCAGGGACATTTACACAATACGCCATACACCCAATTCTAACGTTATTATGCTTGGCTTTCAAAACTGTGAAACTGGCGAAAATAAAATGTCTGTCTGGTTGTGGAAAGTATTTACACGCGCACTGAAAACCTTCGTAAGATGTACAAGATGGGTTATCCTTTAATGTGTATGTGCACCAGAGAGTACTCCCACCCATCATGGCAATTTCAACTCTGTATGGACAGTAAGGAATGTATTCCGAACTCATATTGTAAATCGTGCATGTGACTTGTCCAGAACCATGATCCATAGAAGGTAATATTAAGATCGAGGCATAGATTTTTGGTCGAAAGATTCCAGTACCTAGGAAAAGATAAAAAGAAAGTTAAGTTTCTAAAGCGTGTATGACATTGCTTATAGCATTATCAGTACGGGAAAAGATTAAATATTTGATAACTCGCTATATACTTAGTTAAGGTGCGTGTGAGTTACTGCTAGTGACCTTGAAGGATGAGCATTGTTCATGACGTTCACTGCCCGCCTTTGTTCAGCTTTCTTCATTCTGCACCGTTGGTTTTTCTTTTGGGGAGCGATTGCAAATTGTAGGAAGTGTTTCGACCATCCGGTTCAGCTGGGTTTAAAATAATTATAATGACATATATCCCACTAAATGAACAGTGCTTTGTAATTGTTTATAGATATTGATATGTGTTTAAACTAAAACTCAGTGTTCAGTACTGTGCATTTGATAAAATAATAGATATTTACATGTATTCATGCTACCACTAAATGTTCAGAAGTGTGTTAACGTATTATTATTGAAAGACAGGTGCTAAGACACTTATGTGATGTAAATAAAAGAACCACTAGTCCTATAGGTATGCTACTGCTTGTCATCTCTTTTTGCTGTCGTTGTCTTTCTGTAATAGACGAACAAAGGACAAGACGTAATCATTAGATTGTACGAAAACAAGCGATCGAAATTACTTCACTAACAAATATGCGTTTAAAATAATAACATGAAATTTAATTTTAAAAAAATTAACAAGATTTAGAAAAACAAGTTCATCCTAAGCCAGTTCCTACACTGTAGTCACTTTCACAATCAGAACTTAGCTCATGTTGGAATGACGTCACAGTTTGGTAGACTTGGATATGACGAAGTCGATAATAGATCAGAACGTCCCAATCAAGCCAACGACAAATATTAAGATAAACATAAAGGCCACACAGGCAACCAGCCACACAGGCAAGCGAAAACAAGCAGATACAAAACGAGCAGCCGAAAATAAAAACCCTGCAACACAAATAATTGCAAAGCCTAAGTGTCCAGTCAATTGCTCTATTAATAAATACTAAGTTTGGCATAAGCCTCTGAAAGAAAGAAATATTAACATGTTCAAAATAAAAAATTTCATATAACATCCTAACAGAACCTAACTATTCATACAATACAAAGAAGTTTTACCTTATGCAGCCAAGGGTTTTGCTTTCATATACAACCTGTGGTCGGGAGGGACTACGATTCCAGTTGCCACCCAAAGACAAATTTTCAGGAACGAGTGAAGTACAATTTTCACTCTGGGACTTTTATAAAAAATTGGGATCGCACCTGCGTCTATTAGACACGCTTTCGATCCGACCAATTGCTTAGCGCTAATACTGATTATGCCTTTCTAACGACTTTTAAACGCCTAGCTAGCTTGCTTATGGGCCATAGATCATGCAGCTTAAACAACAAACACTCAATCATCTATCTGCCGCAAACATCAAACACCGGTCAGTAAATCTTCCCCCTTACATACTCATTCGTTCAGGACCTCACTTCTAAGTCAACATGACGCAATACACACACGTCATTCAAATTACAATAACTGTTCAATTTAAATGCAACAATGAACATTTATATAAAATATATGGGAAAATTTCCTATCAAATAACAGATTACACATACAATCACAACCAACATTGTAGTAAACGTTTGTATAATTTACGTGGGAAATTGAACGCTATCTCTAGCCATTTCTTATTTCTTACGAGAAATACAATTTGAGAGTCAGTTTTGGGGGAAAGTGTGGCAAAAACCTTTATTGCACTAAGACTCGTGTGAATCTAAATATGTGCGAAAGTGACATTCTTAGTGCAAATAATTATAATTATGATTATTTAATATATAGTCACAATATATATTTTATAGTTAATAGCTATACTTATGATAATTTTGTAAAGGAAATAATTGTAATGAGGGAACATGTGTGTGTGTGTTATTAAAATAAACGTAAAGAGATAATTATTATTAATACTTATTTAAACATGTGGTATTTTTAAATATAGAAACATTATCGAGAAAGCAAAATCTTTGGGATAAGACTTAAATCTGTAATTGACATTTGACTGATGCACCAGTTTCCTTGCGCGCGCGTGTGTGTATGCGTCCGTTTGTGAGTGTGCGTGTATGTGTGTAAACTAAAAGACGTAACATCCTAGTGACACTGTAGAATTCATAGTATCGAGTACACATAGGGAAAACTATTAAAGGCCTAAGGTATCTCCTTTGTGTTCTAGGAGTGACTCGCAATCATGTTTGATTTAATTTCCTGGAATACAACTAGTAAGGACGTGTAGTGTTAAATACTGCGAGACTAAGCAGAGTGAAAAACCACGTCTGTACATTCCAATCTCATACAATAGGAACATTGCTCTGGGACAAATTATGGGGACACTATTCACGTTGATTTAAAGGTACTGTGTGTGTGTGCGTGTTCATGTATTTTGTGTGTGTGTGTGTGTGTGAGTGAGTGAGAGAGGCAAATGGATGGATGGAAGTGTAAAAGTTAAAGATTGTTCATAAGGTTGTGTGTTATATTTTTCCAATAGTGTGTGCAATCCAACTTTCTTTATTCTGTTAATCTGTTCTTTGTTGTCGTGTAGTGTCTGTCTGGAAGTCTAAAGTCTTTAAATGCCAGTTTTAGGGCTTGTTGGAGTCATCATAACAGTTGATGCAGTGTCTAGTGTTGAATGGCGACATCACTAGAGATGATACAATATCTAGAAGTTGTTGGAACCATGACAAGAGATGATGCAGTGACCTTCAACTGAGGATGAGATAGTGTTAAATGTGCTACGACAAGTGTATGTATGTGTATGGCTGCAAGATCTCCGTGCTCTCTGACTTGAATTAACTGGAATTATTAAGTATCGCGAGATGGATTAAAGAATCTCATGACATTGAATAATCGTGAATTTTTTCCAGTACTTATTTACTTTTGTGATTTTTATGGTTAGTTTAGTTAGAATATACCTGTTTGAAAGTGATATATTTTATTTTAATCGAGGAAACTGACCAATGAAAATATTCTCTTAATTTATTATAATATAATGTACACTAAATTCACTGGATTCTCTAATTACATGTATTAAGGTATATAATTTGCTTCGTCATTCATCGTATATGATATATCTCTGCTTCTATACACCAGTATTCTGTATTATATGTCTGTTTTTATACATCAATATTCTGTATTTGCCTGATAACTGAAATTAGTTTTATATGTTAAATTACAAATTCACGTCTTTACACGTTTATTTACATAAACTCATTATTATTAACATTTACACTTAATTGATATGGAAAGTTGATATATTGATTGTCGGGTAACACAGTGCAGTGATCGATTTCTTAATTTTCTACCACTTAGGTTTGACCTAGATTGCTCATTCGCAGTTTATAAAGTTCTTTATGGGTGGAGGTTGGGTGATTAATTTGTTAGATTATTAATCTACAATCTCGCTTTTCAGTTTACTTTGTTCATGAAGGGTATTTATTTGCACACAATAAGATGAATATGCACTGATGTTCAATTACAGATTTTAATATGCTGAAGGTATTTATACGCATATTTCTAGAACATATGTATATATATTCTTAAGCTATGCATATTTAACCTTTAAAGGAACTACAACTTCCAAGAACGACATCAGGTTTTGGGTAGTTATTTTAATACTTTAGAATAAATGCAGGAAAAAACAATATGTCAACTTTCAAGTGAATGAAATTTGTGAATGTGTATTGTATGAAGGAATTCTGTTGTTTCCAAAATAAAGGAAATGTGAAAAAAATATAATTATCATTTCGGTCATTTTCCAATACCTATAATATGTTTGGATTATAAATAAAAATAGTAAATTGAACAAATGAAAAGAATCAGTCTGGAATACCTATAGACCACGCAAGTCTGTGCTATGAGTGTGACGGATTGGAAAAGGCTTTATGTCTTCCATACATGTCTAAGTAAACAGATGTTATCATGTACTCACAGGACGTAAGCAAGCAGCAAAGAACCATCAGGCCAAAGATACTGGAGGATTTTGCGGAGAAAGGCATTTAGACTGGAATATTTGACTTTCACTCTTGGCCTTAAAGTTTTTTTTTAATTTTTGTGCAGTGTTTCCACACAAGAGCAAAAGCCATCAGTGTCAATAGTAAAGATCCAAAAATGGCATTTAATCTACTCTTACTGTAGATAGCTATCTACTGGAAAGAGATATGACGTTTATGTGCAGAGAGAGAGAGAGAGAGAGAGAGAGAGAGAGAGAGAGAGAGAGAGAGAGAGAGAGAGAGAGAGAGAGAGAGAGAGAGGGAGAGGGAGGGAGAGGAGAGAGAACTTGAATTTAGTTTTTTTTAAAA
The DNA here is from genome assembly GCA_028829895.1 of Sinotaia quadrata. NCBI lineage: Eukaryota > Metazoa > Mollusca > Gastropoda > Architaenioglossa > Viviparidae > Sinotaia > Sinotaia quadrata. The sequence continues at coordinate 59,310,256 of CM054183.1, forward strand.
GAAAACTGCTAAAAGGAGTTATTACTTTGTTGCTTCATTTCTTCTCATTTTTAATCGGCGAGTATTTTTAATGTGCACGTTTATATTGTGTACTATTCGAATGATTGACTGAAAAGAAAATAAATTACGATAACTTTAGTTGTGTGAATTAAATAAGAGCACGTGCATTAATGGCAATTTTATATTTCTATACGTGTGTTCGAATTACAAGTAAAAATACTATAAGTTCTTTGAAATTGATTACACGTAAAGTGATGCATTAAATTCAATGAAATGGATTACAAGTAAAATCTCCTTATGTTCATTCCAATGGATTAGAATTGAAAGATACTTTACGTTCATTGAGATGGATTACAATTAAAATGACTTTAAGTTCATTTAGATGTATTATAAGCAAAAAGACTTTAAGGTCAGTAAAGTGGATTACAAGTAAAAAGACTCTAAGTTTATAGGTGGATTACAACTAAAAGAAGACTTTAATAAGATAAATTACAAGTAAAAAAATGTTTATAAAGTACATTGAGATGGATTACAATTATAAAGTCTTTAAATTCATTCAGATGGATTAGATGTATAAAGACTTTAAGCTCATTGAGATGGATTACTCTTAAAAAGAAGACTTTAGGTTGATTGAAAAAGTCTTTCGTTCATTCAGATGGATTACAATTATAAAGACTAGAAATATATTGAGATGGATTACGCGTATAAGGACTTTAAGTTCATTGAGATTAACTACAAGCAAAAAGAATTTAAAAATTTCATTGAGACCGATTACAAGTAAAAAGTTCAAGTTTAAGTTAACTGAGATGGATTGCACGTTAAAAACTTTAAGTTCATTCAGATGGATTACAAGTATAGAATGTTTAATTTCAATGAGATGGATTACAAGTTCAAAGACTTTACGTTTATACCTTGAGATTGACAACACATAAAAAGACTTTATTTTTCGTTGAGATGGATTACAAGTTAAAACAAATCCTTAAATTTATTAAGATGGATTACTCGTAAAAATTATTAAGTTCACTAAGGTGGATTACATAAAAAAGACTTTGAATTCATTGAGGTGGATTACAAGTAAAAATACTTTAAGTTCATTGTGATGGTTTAGACATAAATGAATTTAATTTCATTGGGAGGATTACAAGTAAAATGGGTTTAAGATTATTGAGATGGTATACACATAGAAAGACTTTAAATATATTGAGACGGATGACAAGTAATTAGTCTCAAAGTACAATTAAGATGGTTGACAAGTAAACACACTTTGTACTCATTGAAATGGATTACATGTTAATATATACTTTATTTGTTTTTTGTGGATCACACATAAACACATACTAACGTTCGTTTAGTTGGATTACAAGTACAACACTTGTATTCAGTTAGTTTGATAACAATTAAAACAAATTCATTTTTACTTAAGATGGATTATAAATAAACACTTACTTTGTGTTCCTTAAGATGGGATACAAGTCAAAATACACTTTATGTTCATTTAGATGGATTTGATGTAAACACATACTTTGTTTTCATTTGGGTGGATTGTGGTGACATGAGATTTGATTCACCCTAAAGTAAATAACACCAAATCGAGTAATTAAGGCGTTTTATCTTGCTGGTTGTCAAAATAAACACAGCAGACGTATTCACGTGAATGCATTGATCGCCATGTAAAGAACTGTTACATTTGGAAATCAATAGAAATGGAAATAAACTCTAGAAATAAAGAACTGTTACATATGGAAATCAATACAAATGGAAATAAACTCTAGAAATAAAGAACGTTACGTAACTTTAAAACACTAGCACGCCATTTTAATAATACGTAACTTTCAAACACTAGCACGCCCTTTTATATAATACGTAACTTTCAAACATTAACACGCCCTTTTATATAATACGTAACTTTCAAACATTAACACTCCCTTTTATATAATACGTAACTTTAAAACACTAGCATGCCATTTGCAGATTAACATGTTAAAGTGCACAATGCTTGATATAATCATGTGAACATCAATGCAAATTAACATGTTAGAGTGCACAATGATTGTTATAATCATATGAACATCAATGGAGATTAAAATGTTAGAGTGCACAATGCTTGATACAAATATGGTCATCAAAGTAGAATAGCAAGATAAAAGGCAAAATGCATGACATAAATGTATGTTTGACAAATATTTTCACCCTTTCTTTTATTTGTCAATTATTTCCATTTCTGAAATGGGGTGCATTTATTTATGTTGCTAAAATTTATGTACTGAAGCTTTAAAGTTGACATCTTGCGTTCCACATTAAGAGTAAGATGTAGTGGAGATATATTTCTCCCAATTTTTATAGCTTCATTGAGCAATGTAGTCAGTATTCAGTTCTGCTGACATTTTCATTGTAGCATTAGGTGTTGACCTATAGGTCAACACCTTAATGTCGCCCTGTCATTGTAGCAAGACTTTCTTAGTGAATGAAATAGTGCGATGACCTACATTCTGGTGCTACATCCTTAATCTAATTCAACACTCCAGATTGTAGCCCTGTCATTGTAGCAACACTTTCTTATTGAATGAAATAGTGCGATGACCTACATTCTGGTGCTACAGCCTTAATCTAGGTCAACACTTCAGAATGTCACCAACCTGCATTAACCCCAGCAACATAGGAACTTACACCCACACTTAACTGAAATCTAACCCACAATGGTCATCGTTGTAGTCGCTCATGGCCTTGAATATCCGGAAGGATATAGATGTGGTTTGTTGGTGGTGAAGACGAAATATTTTTCTCTCGATAGTCTTAATATTAAAAACACACATACAATAGAACTTCCGTATAAGCTTTATCTGTGCATCCATCAAGTTGTACAGAGACGTACTTTGCTAATTTAATCTGCTCAATGAGTTGATCTTCCAATTTCGTGAGCCAGACTAAGAATTCGTCGAGAGATAGTGTCAATTGAGAATGGGTACCGGATCTACTTTCTTGGCTTCCAGCTTGCCCATAATTCCCAAAATAGACATCCTATTGCAGTCAATTATTAGTACCTCATCGATTGTGTAAGCAGTGTTTATTATTAGCAATTCGAACAGATGTCGTAATCGAAGTTATCAAAGCTTTATTGTTTATGTCTGACTCTTCACAGATCTTTTATTGAAATCGGCACATTTTCTTTAAAGAACTCTTTGGGTTTTGAACTCAATTCTTTGCGTTTGTAATTAGATACTTCTTGAGCTTTGAAGTTTTCATTGCAACATTTGTTAAAATATAATAAAACAACAAAATAGCACATTGAAGTTTACTTGCTGTTTCATTATTTGCACGGGCAAAGACATCGAACTGAAAATACGACGAGTTATATTTTATAGTAAAGCTAGTACGAATTCTCTTTGATGATGGTACTTTGGTTTCATTTACATATTTGTCACGTGATTCTTGACTACTGTAGCACTCATAATTTCAAACACTAAAGTGTTCCTTTGTACAAAGAACTGTGGTAAAGTAAAAATAAATTGTTAAAGTTAATAGTGTTCCTTTGTGCAAAATATTGTGGTAAAATAGTAAATTGTTTCGTTTTGCAAAGTACTGTGGAAAAATGAAACAGTGTTCACTCGTGCAAAATAACGTGATAAAATAGTAATTAACAGCGTTCGATTCTGCGTGATAAATTAATAAATAGCGTTTGTTTGTACACTTGTGATAAATTAATAAATAGCGTTTGTTTGTACACTTGTGATAAATTAATAAATAGCGTTTGTTTGTACAATTGTGATAAATTAATAAACAACGCTTCTTTGTACACTTGTGGTAAATTAAAACATCGTCCCTTTGTGACAATAATGTGATGAACTAACAAACAGCACATTTGGCCCGACCCACACAGTGAAACTGATTTTGGCGATCTCGTGACGACCACCAATTACTACATTTTCCCAAAAGTTTTACCAGTTCGATATAATTTCTTCTTTCACTATCTTTACATTATGTTATAGTAATCCAATCATATTTGATAAGATATTATACTTGGCATTCTTTTTAATATTATGTTTTGATAGTGTTAGTAGGTAAAATATTTATTTATAAATTTATCATTCTAGACCCTTAATAGCATGAACAATTTTAAAACCGTTAATCAATAATTAAATATTGTTCTTTATTGTATATATCCTTTACATATTTTTTAGTATGAAAAGTATTAAGCAGTTGTATCGTGGAATGGGGTTAATAAATATTAAATCAAACATAGTTTACTCCTGGTAGTAAAAGTACATTGCTTGGACCTGGCGTTACACATAAGTTGATGACTTTAGCGAGAAAGATGACTTAGAGATGTTCTAGAAAATCCCTCATGTTGAGGTAGATGAATGGTGCCGTTCTAAGAAGAATGTAGATCATTTATTTCAGTTTGACGGATCGAATATCGATTAGTCAGTTATTAATTATTGTTTAATTTTGAATAATGTCTAGGTGTCTGTATCTGCTAGGCGAGGTTTTATTCACTGAATTAAAACTTAAAAAAAATATTTTGAGCTGAAGTAAAACTTCATTAATATTTTGAGCATGTGTAAGGTTCGCTATAAGTATCAATTAGATATTTCTGTTGCCCTGAAAGAGAATGCACATATTTATACTTCTATTTACTTAAGTCCAACAGAATCCTAGCTTACGTGTATAAACGATTGTTAGTTGAAGTGCATTTGTAAAGTAAGCAGAAGAATGAATTTTTCAACTCATCAAAGCATTTATTCCACAATTTGCCTTAAATCAGCGTGTTCGTTTTCTATAGAAACTGTCTATGATAATATTAACAAAACAGGTAAAGTTTCAACCATCATTAAATTGATCTAATTACAAAAATCTGAACATTCAAGTTAAAATAAAGTAAATGTTCTGCCCCAGAGAAACAGTCATCCCCCCAATAGATATTTTCCAAACTAAACGTGACAAACATTAAGATTTTCAACATCGTGTTTTAACTTCAAGTATTTGAAAGAAAATGCTAGCTAACTTTAATCACGGAATAACCATCGGAGGAGAAATGTTGAAAGATTGATAACTAATTGTAGGGGCATTTACACAATACGCCCTACATTCAATTCTAACGTTATTATGCTTGGCTTTCAAGGCTCTGAAATTGGCGTAAAGAATATGTCTATAATATTTTCGATGGTAGGTACACCCGCAGCCAAAACCTTCGTAAGATGTACAATTATTTGGGATATCCTTTAATGTGTATGTGCACCAGAGAGTACTCCCACCCATCATGGCAATTTCAGCTCTGTATGGACAGTAAGGAATGTATTCAGAACTCATATTGTAAATCGTGCATAAAAGTTCTCCATAATCCTGATCCCTTGAAGGTGACATTAAGATCTGGGCAAAGATTCTTGGTTGAAAGATTCCAGCACCTAGGAAAAGATAAAAAGAAAGTTAAGTTTCGAAAGCTTGTATGACATTGCTTATAGCATTATCAGTACGGGAAAAGAGTAAATATTTGATAACTCGCGATATACTTAGTTAAGGTCCCTGTGAGTTACTGCTAGTGACCGTGAAAGATGAGTATAGTTCATGACACTCACTGCCCTCCTTTGTTCAGCTTTCTTCATTCTGACATGTTGGTTTTTATTTTGGGGAGCGATTGCAAATTGAAGGAAGTTTTTGACCAGCCGGTTCAGCTGGGTTTGGTTTAACTAGTGAATGCATTGACATATATATAACTAAATGAAAAGTGCTTTGCAATTATTTATAGACATTGATATGTGCTTAAACTAAAACTCAGTGTTTATTACTGTGTATTTGATAATAGATATTGACATGTATCCCTGCTACCACTAAATGTTTAGAACTGTGTTATCGTAATATTATTGACAGACAGGTGCTAAGACACTTATGTGATGTAAATAAAATAACCACTAGTCCTACAGGTACACTACTGTTTGTCATCTCTTTTTGCTGTCGTTGTCTTTCTGTAAATTTGTCCATTGTAGTGGTCGTGTGCCAGGACATGACATCGACTACACAATGCTAAACTAATAGAGTGGAATTTTGCATCTGAATGTTATGTGAATAGTCCTTTTTAAAGGTCGATCTGATCTATTTGTTTAAAATTATCAAATTTTCTGTTATATTTTGTATAAATGTAATGATAAACTTGTGACTTTGGATTTGCTTTCCATAATTAATCATAAAAACTTTTGAATACAATAAGATGTGTCTGAACGTTAAACCTGTGTACATGTATACACACATTTCTAGTGGTATGTATTTGTGAATGTGAGCAGAAGAAAGTGTGCCTGTGTTTGTAAATGAATTGTATCTACGTGTGTGAATGTGGATTTCAGTACACACACATTATACATGTCCATTCACTAAAAAGACGCTTTGGCAAATATTTGAAGGTGATTGATATCAGTAATTGTAACTTTGAATGATTTGTATGTATTACTGATTACACATGATTACACATACGTATTTTATTAATATAAACGTAAAGAGGTAATTAATGTGGTATTTTAAAATATAGGAACATTATCGAGAAAGCAAAATCTTTGTGATAAGACTTAAATCTGTAAGTGACATTTGACTGAGGCATTAGTTTCTGTGCGTGTGTGTGTGAGTGTGTTTGTACGTTTGTGAGTGTGCGTGTATGTATACTGAAAGATGTAACATCCTAGTGAGACTGTAGCATTCGTAGCATCGAGTACACATAGGGAAAACTATTAAAGGCCTAAGTTATCTCCTTTGTGTTCTAGGAATGACTCGCAATCATGTTTGACTTCATTTCCTGTGTAAGGACGTGTAGTGTTAAATACTCAGAGACTAAACAGAGTGAAACACCACCTCTGTACATTCCAATCTCACGCAATAGAAACAATAATTACGTTTGTTTAATTATAGTCACAATATTTATTTCATAGTTAATAACTATACTTATGATAATTTCTGAAGGAAGTAATTGTAATGAGAGAAACTGAGTGCGCGACTGAGGTACCAATTCCTGTGCGCGTGCGCGCGCGCGCGCGCGTGTGTGTGTGAAAGAGAGAGAGAGAGTGATGAGTGAGAGAGGCAAATGGTTGGATGGAAGTGTAAAAGTTAAATATTGTCCATATGGTTTTGTGTTGTATATTTCCAATGGTGTGTACAATCCAACTTTGTTCCGTTAATCTGTTCTTTGTTGTCGTGTAGTGTCTGTCTGGAAGTCTAAAGTCTTTAAGTGCCAGTTGTAGGGCTTGTTGGAGTCATCACAACAGTTGATGCAGTGGGTACGGTTGATTGGCGTCATCACTAGAGATGATACAATGTCTAGAGATTACTGGAGTCATCACATAAAATGGTGAAGTATCTAGGAGTTGTTGGAGTCATCACAGAGATGATATGATGCAGTGTTTAGAACTGATTGGATCATCACAAGAGATGATGCATTGTCCTTCAATTGAGGATTAGCAAGTGTTAAATGTGCTAGGACACGTGTATGTATGTGTACGATCTCCGTGTTCTAAGACTTGAATAGAGCGGAATTGTTAAGAATCTAGAGATGGATTAAAGAATCTCTTGATATTGAATAATTGTAATTCCGTCCAATATTTATTTACTTTCGTGTACACTGTTTTTTTTTTTTAATGATAATTTTCGTTTTCTTTCTCTGTTAGCATATACCTGTTTGAAAGTGATATATTTTATATTAATCGAGGAGTCTGACCAATGTAAATATTCTCTATTTTATTATATTATAATGTAGACTAATTTCGCTGGGTTATCTAATTGCATATATTAAGGACATAAGTTTGCTTCGTTCTGAATTTTATCTCTATTTCTATACACCAATATTCTGTGCTTGCTTGATACTGCAATTAATTTGATTTGTTGAATTAGAAATTCACGTCATTACACTTTTATTTTAAATAAACTCATTATATTATTAATTGATATGGAAAGTTGATATATTTATTTTCGGGTAACACAGTGCAGTGGTCGATTTCTTAATTTTCTATCACTTAGGTTTGACCTAGATTCTTCACTCGCAGTTTATAAAGTTCTTTATGGGTGGAGGATGGGTTATTAATTTGTTGGAGTATTATTCTACAATCTCGCTTTTCACTTTACTTTTTAATGAAGGTTATTTATTTGCACATTATGAGTATGCACTCATATTTAATTACATATTTTAATATGCTAAATATATTATACATGAAGCTATTTATACGCATATTTCTAGAACACACACACACACACAAACACAGACACACACACACACACACACACATATATATATATATGTATTCTTAAGCTTTGTATATTTAACCTGAAAGGAACTAGAACTTACGAGAACGACATCAGGTTTTGGGTAAGTATTTTAGTACTTTACAGAATAAATGAAGGAAAATAGAATATATCCACTTTCACCTTAAATGAATGAAATTTCTGACTGTGTAAAGTATGAAGGATTTCTGTTGTTTCCAAAATAAAGGAAATGTGAAAAACAATATAATTATCATTACTGTTATTTTCCAATACCTATAATATACGGATTATAATATGTTCAGTTTATAAATGAAAATATTAAATTGAACAAATGAAAAGAATCAGTCTGGAATACCTATAGACCACGCAAGTCTGTGTTATGAGTGTGAGTGATTGGAAAAGGCTTTATGTCTTCCATACATGTCTGGAGTAAACAGATGTTAACATGTACTCACATGACGCAAGCAAGTAGCAAAGAACCATCATGCCAATGATACTGGAGGATTGTGCGGCGAAAGGCATTTTAGACTGGAATATTTGCTTTTCACTCTTGGCATTAAAGTTCTTTTTTAATTTTTGTGCAGTTTTTCCACACAAGATCAAATACCAGCAGTGTCAATAGTAAAGATCCAATATGGAGGTGTATCTATTCTTACTGTAGATAGCTATCTACTGGAAACAGATATGACGTTTATGGAGAGAGAGAGAGAGAGAGAGAGAGAGAGAGAGAGAGAGAGAGAGAGAGAGAGAGAGAGAGAGAGAGAGAGCTTGGATTTAGATTTTAAAGAAAACTTGGCTAAAAGGAGTTACTTCTTTGTTGCTTCATTTCTTATCATGTTTAATCGGCGAGTTATTTTTAATGTGCACGTGTTTATTGTGTACTATTCGAAGATTGACTTTAAAGGAAAGAAAATTACGAAAACGTATTTGTGTGAATTAAATAAGAGCGCGAGCATTAATGCCAATTTTATATTTCTATTCGTGTGTTCGAATTACAAGTAAAAAGTCTTAAGTTCATTGAAATTGATTACACGTAAAATGATATTAAGTTCATAGAGATGGATTACAAGTAAAATCTCTTTAAGTTCATTCAGATGGATTACAAGGAAAAGAGACTTTAAATTCATTGTGACAGATTACAAGAAACATGACTTTAAGTTCATTTAGATGGATTACATGCAAAAAAGTCTTTAAGTTAATTGAGGTGAATTACACGTAAAAAGATTTTAAAGTTATTCAGGTGGATTATACCTAAAAAGATTGATGTGGATTACACGTAAAAAGACTCTAAGTTTCATAGGTGGATTACAAGTAAACAGACTTAATGGATTACAAGTATAAAGACTTTACGTGCATTGAGATGGTATACACATAGAAAGATTATATTAAGTTGGATGACAGGTAAACACACTTTGTACTCATTTAAATGGATTACATGTTAATATATAATTTATTTGTTTTAAACGGATCACACATAAACACATACTGACTTTCGTTTAGTTGGAGTACAACACTTGTATTCAGTTAGTTTGATGACAATTAAAACAAATTCATTTTTACTTAAGATGGATTATAAATAAACACTTATTTTGTGTTCCTTTAGAAGGTATACAAGTAAAATTACACTTTATGTTCATTTTTAGGATTTGATGTAAACACATACTTTGATTTCATTTGGATGGATTGTGGTGGCATGAGATTTGTCTCAGCCTAAAGTAAATAACAAAATCGAGTAATTAAGGCGTTTTATCTTGCTGGTTGTCAAACTAAACACTGCAGACGTGATCACGTGAATGCATTGATCGCCATAATAAAGAACTGTTACATTTGGAAATCAATACAAATGGAAATAAACTCTAGAAATAAAGAACTGTTACATTATTACAATCAATACAAATGGAAATAAACTCTAGAAATAAAGAACTGTTACATTATTACAATCAATACAAATGGAAATAAACTCTAGAAATAAAGAACGTTACGTAACTTTAAAACACTAGTACGCCCTTTTATATAATACGTAACTTTCAAACACTAGTACGCCCTTTTATATAATACGTAACTTTCAAACACTAGTACGCCCTTTTATATAATACGTAACTTTAAAACACTAGTACGCCCTTTTATATAATACGTAACTTTAAAACACTAGTTCGCCCTTTTATAATACGTAACTTTAAAACACTAGTTCGCCCTTTTATAATACGTAACTTTAAAACACTAGCACGCCATTTGCAGATTAACATGTTAGAGTGCACAATGCTTGATATAAACATGTGATCATCATTGCAAATTAACATGTTAGAGTGCACAATGCTTGATATAAACATGTGATCATCATTGCAAATTAACATGTTAGAGTGCACAATGCTTGATATAAACATGTGATCATCATTGCAAATTAACATGTTAGAGTAGACAATGTTTGATATAATGATGTGAACATCATTGCAGTCTAACATGTTAGAGTGCACAATCCTTGATACAAATATGGTCATCAAAGTAGAATAGTATGATAAAAGGCAAAATGCATTACAATAAATGTATGTTTGACAAATATTTTCACCCCTTCTTTTATTTGTCAATTATTTCCATTTCTGAAATGTTTTAATATAAAATGGGGTGCATTTATTTATGTTGCTAAAATTTATGTACTGAAGTTTTAAAGTTGACATCTTGCGTTCCACATTAAGAGTAAGATGTAGTGGAGATACATTTCTCCCAATTTTTATAGCTTCATTGAGCAATGTAGTCAGTATTCAGTTCTGCTGACATTTACTTTGTAGAATTAAGTCTAATTCTCTAGGTCAACACCTTAATGTCACCCTGTCATTGTAGCAAGACTTTCTTAGTGAATGAAATAGTGCGATGACCTACATTCTGGTGCTACAGCCTTAATCTAGGTCAACACTCCAGAATGTCACCCTGTAATTGCCCCAGCAACATAGGAACTTACACCCACACTAAACTAAAATCTAACCCACAGTGGTCCACGTTGTAGTCGCTCATGGCCTTGAATATCCGGAAGGATATTGATGTGGTTTGTTGGTGGAGAAGACGAAATATTTTTCTCTAGATAGTCTTAATATTAAAAACACACATACAATAGAACTTCCGTATAAGCTTTATCTGTGCATCCATCAAGTTGTACAGAGACGTACTTTGCTAACTTAATCTGCTTATTGTGCTGATCTTCCAATTTCGTGAGCCAAACTATGAATTCGTCGAGAGTTAGTGTCAGTTGAGACTGGGTACCTGGGGTACCTTCTTGGCTTCCAGCTTGCCCATCATTCCCTAAATAGACATCCTATTGCAGTCAATCATTAGTACCTCATCGATTGTGTATGCAGTGTTTATTCTTAGCAATTCGAACAGCTGTCGTAATCGAAGTTATCAAAGCTTTATTGATTATGTGTGACTCTTCACAGATCTTTTATTGCAGCCTTTGCAAATGGCACATTTCCTTTAAAGAACTCTTTTGGTTTTGAACTGAATTCTTTGCGTTTGTATTTAAGTGCTTCTTGAGCTTTGAAGTTTTCATTGCAACATTAGTTAAAATATAATAAAACAACACAATAGCACATTGAAGTTTTCTTGCTGTTCCATTATTTGCATGGGCAAAGACATCGAACTGAAAATACGACTAGTAATATTTTATAGTAAAGCTAGTACGAATTCTCTTTGATGACGGTACTTTAGTTTCATTTACATATTTGTCACGTGATTCTTGACTACTGTAGCACTCATAATTTCAAACACTAAAGTGTTCCTTTGTACAAAGAACTGTGGTAAAGTAATAATAAATTGTTAATGTTAATAGTGTTCCTTTGTGCAAAATATTGTGGTAAAATAATAAATTGTTTCGTTTTGCAAAGTACTGTGGTAAAATGAAACAGTGTTCACTCGTGCAAAATAACGTGATAAAATAGTAATTAACAGCGTTCGATTCTGCGTGAAAAATTAATAAACAGCGTTTGTTTGTACACTTGTGATAAATTAATAAACAGCGTTTGTTTGTACACTTGTAATAAATTAATAAACAGCGTTTATTTGTACACTTGTAAGAAAGTAATAAACAGCGTTGGTTTTAAACATGTGTAAATTAACAAAAATAGCTCTTTGTAGACTTGTGGTAAATTAAAAACAACGTTCCTTTGTACACTCGCGGTAAAGTAATAAATAGCAATCCTTTGTACGCTTGTGGTAAATTAAAACAGTGTTCATTTGTGACAATAATGTGATGAACTAACAAACAGCACATTTGGCCCGACCCATACAGTGAAACTGATTTTGGCGATCTCGTGACGACCACCAATTACTACATTTTCCCAAAAGTTTTACCAGTTCGATATAATTTCTTCTTTCACTATCTTTATATTCTGTGATAGTAATCCAATCATATTTGATAGGATATTATACTTAACATTCTTTTTAATATTATGTTTTGATAGTGTTAGTAGGTAAAATATTTATTTATACATTTATCATTCTAGACTCTTTATATCATGAACAATTTGAAACCTTTAATAGATTATTAAATAGTTTTCGTTATTGTATATATCTATTACATAAGTTTTAGTATGAAAAGGAATTAAACAGTTGTAGGGTGGAATGGTGGTTAATAAATTTTAAATCACACATCTATTTATTCCTGGCTCTAAAACGTACCCTGCCAGGCCTGGCGTTACACATGAGTAGGTTACTTTAGCTAGAAAGGTGACAGAGACGTTCTAGAAAATCCGTCAAGAGGCGTTAGATGAGTGGTGCTGTTCTAAGAAGAATGTAGATCATTCATTTCTGATTGACCGATTGAATATCGATTATTCAGTTATTAATTTTATTATTTAATTTCTAAGAATGTTATCAAAGTCTTGCTATCTATATATGCAAGGCTTTATTTTTCAATAAAACGTCATTAATATTTTGAGCAGAAGTAAAGTTTGCTATATATATCAACTAGATATTAGCCTCATCAGAAATAGAATGCACACAGTTGTGTTTCTACTCCCTTCAGTAAAGCAGAAGTAAATTACACTATATGTATCAACTAGATATCTGTCTTGCCCAGAAACAGAATGTACATTGTTGTGTTTACACACACATAAGTAAAGCAGAAGTAACTTACACTATATGTATCAACTAGATATTTGCCTTGCCCAGAAATAGAATACACATATTTGTGTACTAATTTAAGTACAGCAGAGGTAACTTACACTAAATGTATCAACTAGCTATCAGTCGTACCCAGAAATAGAATGCATGCACATAATTATATTTCTACTCACTTGAGTACAACAGAAGTAAGTTACACTTTATATATTAACTAGATATTTGCCTTGCCCAGAAATAGAATGCACATATTTATACTTCTATTCACTTAAGTCCAACACAAGCCTAGTTTACGTGTATAAACGATTGTTAGTTGAAGTGCATTAGCAAAGTAAGCAGAAGAATGAATTGTTCAACTCACATGAGCAAATAATTTATTCCACAATTACCTTAAATCACTCTGCATGGTTTATTCAGAAACATTGTAATATAATACTAAAAAAACAAGTAAAGCTTCAACAATCATTAAACTGAACTAATTCCAAAATTCTAAACATTCAATTTAAAATAAAATAAATGTTCTGCACCATGAAAAACAGACAATCCCCCCCCCCCCCCTTAGATATTTTCCAAACTAAATGAGGCAAAAACTAGAATTTGCTACAACATTGTTTAACCTGAATTATGCTAGCAAAACCTATTTATTGAGAACCATTGGAGAGAGTGAATAGTAGGAAATTTGATTACTAAATACAGGTTCATGAATACAATAAACACTACATCCAAGTCTAACGTTATCATGCCTGGCTTTCAAAGCTCTGAAAGTGGCGAAAATAAAATGGCTTTCTCGGTTTGGAAGGTATCTACACGCGCACTGAAAACCTTCGTAAGATGTACAATTATTTGGGTTATCCGTTAATGTGTATGTGCACCAGCGTGTACTCCCACCCATCATGGCAATTTCAGCTCTGTATGGACAGTGAGGGATGTATTCCGAACTCATATTGTAAATCGTGCATATAAGTTCTCCATAATCCTGATCCCTAGAAGGTGAAGTTAAGATCTGGGGATAGATTTTTGGTCGAAAGATTCCAGGACCTAGGAAAAGATAAAAAGAAATTTAAGTTTCGAAAGCTTGCATGACATTGTTAATAGCATTAACAGTACGGGAAAAGATAAGTATTTGATAACTCGCCATATACTTAGTTAAGGTGTCTGTGAGTTACTGCTAGTGACCTTGAAGGATGAGCATTGTTCATGACGCTCACTGCCCGCCTTTGTTCGGCTTTCTTCATTCTGCTACGTTCGTTTTTCTTTTGGGGAGCGATTGAAAATTGCAGGAAGTGTTTTGACTAACCGGTTCAGCTGGGTTTGGTATAACAAGTGAACGCATTGACGTATATACCACTAAAAATACCACTATATACCACTAAATGAACAGTGTTTTGTAGTTGTTTATATACATTGATATGTGTTTACGCTAACACTCAGTGTTCATTACTGTGTATTTGATAATAGACATTGACATGTATTCATGCTACCACTAAATGTTTAGAACTGTGTTATCGTAATATTATTGACAGACAGGTGCTAAGACACTTCTGTGATGTAAATAACAGAACCACTAGTCCTATAGGTACACTATTGTTTGTCATTTCCTTTTGCTGTCGCTGTCTTGCTGTAAATTTGTCCATTGTAGTTGTCGTGTGCCTGGACAGGACATCGACTACACAATGCTAAAATAATATTTTATACAGAGTGGAATTTTGCATTTGAATATTATATGAATAGTTCTTTTTAAAGGTCGATCTGATCTATTTGTTTAAAATTGTTTATCAAATTTTCTGTTATATTATGGTATATTTTGCACTAAATTTAATGATAATGCTTGTGACTTGGGATTTGCTTTTGATAATTAATTAATCATAAAAACATTTGTACAATAAGATGTGTCTGAACATTAAATCTATGAACAAGTGTATGTATTTATGTGCATGCATGCCAGATCTCTTTATTCTAAGACTGTGAAAGAGTCTTGAGCTGACCGTATTGTTGTGAATCGAGAGAGAGACAGAGAGAGAACAAACACACGCATAACAGTGAAAAATCGTGAATTTCTGCCAGTACTGAATTGACTTTCTTGTACATTGTTTCTAGGATTATTTCGTTAGTATATAGCTGCTGAAAGTGTTGTATATTACTTTAAGTGAGGAGACTGACCAATGGATATATTCTGTATTTAATGATATTGTAATGTCACTAAATTGGCAGGATTATCTAATTAGATATATTAATGATAAACATTTGATTCGTCGTGTATTATATCTCTGTCTCTATACACCAATATTCTGTACTTGCCTGATAACTGAAATTAGTTTGATATGTTGAATTACGAATTTAGTTCTTTACACTTTTATTTAAATAAACTACCATTATTATTATTAACATTATTATTAACATTTACTTTAAACAAACTGTTATTATAATTAACATTTACTTTAAAAAATCTTTAAACAATCTGTCATTATTATTAACATTTACTTTAAATAAACTCATTATTATTAACATTTACTTTAAATAAACAGTCATTATTATTAACATTTACTTTAAATAAACTGTCATTATTATTAACATTTACTTTAAATAAACTGTCATTATTGTTAAGACTTTTAATTTATATGGAAAGATGATATACTGAATGTCTGGTATAACATTTTTTTAATGGGTGGAACTGAGTGGATTAATTTATTGGAATATTATTCTACAATATCTTTTTTCACAGTCTACTTTGTGCACGTATGGTATTTATTTGCATAATATAAGTTGAATATGCACTGATATTCAATTACAGATTTGAATATGCTAAACATATTATACCTGAAGCTATATATACATATATTTCTAGAAAACATGTATATACCTAAGCAATGCTTATTAAACATTAAAGGAACTAGAACTCCCAAGAACGACTTCAGGTTTTGGGTAATTATTTGAGTACTTTACAGAATAAATACAGAAAAATTGAATGTATCCACTTTCGCCGTAAATGAATGAAATTAGTGAATGAGTAGTATGACCGCATTCATGGTTTTTAAAATAAAGTAATGTGAAGAAATATAATTATCATTCCGATCATTTTCAAAGACCTATAAGATGTTTTGTTTATAAATGAAAATAGTGAATTTAACAAATGAAAAGAATCAGTCTGGAATACCTATAGACCACGCAAGTCTGTGTTATGAGTGTGACGGACTGGAAAAGGCTTTATGTCTTCCATACATGTCTGGAGTAAACAGATGTTAACATATACTCACATGACGTAAGCAAGCAGCAAAGAACCATCATGCCAAAGATACTGGAGGATTGTGCGGCGAAAGGCATTTTAGACCTGAATATTTGCTTTTCACTCTTGGCCTTAAAGTTCTTTTTAATTTTTGCGCAGTGTTTCCACACAAGTACTAATACCAACAGAGACAAAAGTAAGGATCGAAAATGGCGGTGTATCTACTCTTACTGTAGATAGCCATCTACTGGAACGAGATATGACGTTTATGTACAGAGAGAGAGAGAGAGAGACTGAATTTTGTTTTTAAAGAAAACTTTGCTTTTAATTTAAAAAAAAGCGTTTAGTAGATTGCTGCTGCACTTATTTTTAACCGGCCATTTATTTTTAATGTGCACGTTTATATTGTATACTATTCAAATGACTGACTGAAAATAAAAAAAATTACGATAACTTAAGTTGTGTAAATTAAATAAGAGCACGTGAATTGATGCCAATTTTATATTTATATTCGAATTATAATAAAAAGACTTTAAATTCATTGAAACTGATTAAATGTAAAAAGACTTTAAGTTCAATAAGATGGATTACACGTAAAAAAAGACTTTAAATTTATTGAGATGAATTACAAGTAAAAACTTTTAAAACGTTCATTGAGATGGATTACACATAAAAAATTCATAATATGGATTAGAAGTAAAAAGTGTTTAGGTTCATTGAGATGGACGACAAGCAAACACATTATGCTCATTTAAATGGATTACAAATAATTAGTCTTTAGATGGATGACAATTAAAGAAACCTTTTACTCATTTGTAAGGATTACATGTATGTGTGTGTATATATATGTGTGTGTGTGTGTGTGTGTGTGTGTGTGTGTGTGTGTGTGTGTGTGTGTGTGTGTGTGTGTGTGTGTACTATGAGTGTGACAGAATGGAAAAGGCTTTATGTAGTCCATACATGTCTGGAGTAAACAGATGTTAACATGTACTCACGTAAGCAAGCTGCAAAGTACCTAAAATTGTGGTTAATCTACTCTTACTGTAGATAGCCATCTACTGGAAAGAGATATGACGTGTATGTGCAGAAAGGGTGAGGGAGAGAGAACTTGAATTTTGTTTTTTAAAGAAAACTTTATTTCTAATTTAAAAAAAAGGAGCTATTAATTTGTTGCTGCCTTTCTTATAAATTTTAATAGGCGAGTCATTTTTAATGTGCACGTGTATATTGTGTACTAGTCGAATGATTGACTTAGGTTACTTTAGCGAGAAAGGTGACTTGGAGATGTTCTAGAAAATCCGTCAAGTGGAGTTAGATGAATGGTGCCGTTCTAAGAAGAATGTAGATCATTTATTTCTGTTTGACGGATTGAATATCGATTAGTCAGTTATTAATCATTGTTTCGTTTTTAATAATGTCTAGGTGTCTGAATATGATAGGTGGTATATTTCCAACAAAACATCATTATGTCTGCCCCCAAAAGGTGTCCTTTAACAAAATGTTTTGAGCAGAAGTAAGTTTGCTATATGTATCAACGAGATATCTGACTTGATCAGAAACAGAATGCACATAGTCTTGTTTCTACTCACTTAAGAATTGCAGAAGCAGCATAGTTTACCATGTATAAACGATTGTTAGTTGAAATGTATTAGCAAATTTAAGAATGAATTTTTCAACTCAAAAGAGCAAAGCATTTATTCCACAATTTGCCTTAAATCAGTATGCTTTGTTTTATCCTGGAACATTGTATGATTTTATTTTTAAAAAATTAAATTTCTAACATTGATTAAACTGAACAAAACCCAATAATTCTGAACATTAAAGTTAAAGTAAAATATAACCCGAACAAAAACCAATAGTTCTGAACATTAAAGTTAAAGTAAAATATAAAAACAAATGTTCTTCATTAATGAAAACAGACAAACCTCTTTCTATATTTTCTTAACTAAACGTGACATACACTTGAATTTACTACTTCATGTTTTAACTTCAATGATTTGAACTAAAAATTGTTAGCTATCTTTAATCACGAAAAAACATCGGAAGAGAAACGTTGCTTGATTGATAACTAATTGTAGGGACATTAACACAATAAGCCATACATCTAAGCCTAATGTTCTCATGCTTGGCTCTCAAAGCTCTGAAAGGCGTGTAAATAAAATGTCTATCTGTTTGTGGTAAGTAGTCACACATACAGTCAAAACCTTCGTATGATGTACAATTATTTGGGATATCCTTTAATGTGTATGTGCACCAGAGTGTACTCCCACCCATCATGGCAATTTCAGTTCTGTATGGACAGTGAGGAATGTATTCCGATCTCATGTTGTATATCATACATGTAAGTGATCCACTCTCCTGATCCCTAAGCGTTGGTCGGACTATCACGGCATGGATGGTTGGTTGAAAGATACCTGTACCTGGCAAAAGATAAAAAAGGTAAAATGAAATTAATCGTCGAAATCTTGCACGACATTGCTAATAGCATTATCAGTACCGAAAAAGTGTAAATATTTGAAATTAGTTTGATATGTTGAATTATGAATTCATTTAATGAATTGTCATTATTTTTAACACTTACTCTTAATTAATATGGAAAGATGAAATATTGATTGTCGGGTAACACAGTGTGGTGATCGTTTTCTTAATTTTCTGTCGTTGAGGCTTGACCTAAATTCCTCATATGTAGTTTATAATTTGTTGGAATATTAATCTACCATCTCGCTTTTCACAGACCACTTTGTGCATGTATGGTATTTATTTGCACAATATAAGTTGAATATGCACTGATATTCAATTACAGATTTGAATATGCTAAATATATTATACATGAAGCTATTTATAAACATATTTCTAGAAAACATGTATATACTTAAGTACTGTATATTTAACTTAAACGAACTAGAACTTCCAAGAACGACTTCATGAGGTTTTGAATAATTATTTTAATAATTTACAGAATAAATAGAGAAAAATAGAGTGTATCCACTTGCGCATTAAATGAGAAAAAATAGTGAATTTATATAGTTATGACCGCATTCTATTGTTTCTTTAATAAAGGAAACGTGAAAAAAATTAATTATCATTCCGGTCATTTTCAAAGATATCTAAGATGTTTGGTTTAGTAAATTAAAATAGTAAAGTTAACAAATGAAAAGAATCAGTCTGGAATACCTATAGACCACGCAAGTCTGTTCTATGAATGTGACGGATTGGAAAAGGTTTTATGTCTTCCATACATGTCTGGAATAAACAGATGTTAACATGTACTCACATGACGTAAGCAAGCAGCAAAGAACCATCATGCCAAAGATACTGGAGGATTGTGTGGCGAAAGGCATTTTAGACTGGAATATTTGATTTTCACTCTTGGCCTTAAAGTTCTTTTTTAATTTTTCGCAGTGTTTCCACACAAGAACTAATACCAATACAAAAAGTAAAGATCCAAAATGGCGGTGTATCTATTCTTACTGTAGATAGCTATCTAATGGAAAGAGATATGACGTTTATGTGCAGAGAGAGAGAGAGAGAGAGAGAGAGAGAGAGAGAGAGAGAGAGAGAGAGAGAGAGAGAGAGAGAGAGAGAGAGAGAGAGAGAGAGAGAGAGAGAGAGAGAGAGAGTGCCTGAATTTTGTTTTTTGCTTCTAATTAAAAAACTCGTTTAGTAGATTGCTGCTGAACCTTTTCTTATTTTTAATCGGTCAGTTATTTTTAATGTGCACGTTTATCTTGTATACTATTCGAATGACTGACTTTAAAAGAAAACAAATTACGATAACTTAAGTTTAGTGAATTAAATAAGAGCACGTGCATGGATACCAATTTTATATTTCTATACGTGTGTTCGAATTACAAGTAAAAAGACTTTAAGTTCATTGAAACTGATTAAACATAAAAAGACTTTTAGTTCATTTAGATGGATGACAAGTAAAATGACATTAACTTCACTAAGATGAATTACAAGTAAAATAATTTTTAGGTAATTAAGGTAGATTACACGCAAAAATTTTAAGTTCAAAAGGTGTATTGCATGTAAAAAAGACTTTAAATTCATTGAGATAAATTACAAGTAAAAACTTTTAAAACGTTCATTGAGATAGATTACAAGTATACAGTTTTTAAGTATATTGAGATGGATTACACATAAAAAGATTTTAATTCATTAATATGGATTACACATAAAAAGATTTTAATTCATTAATATGGATTACACATAAAAAGATTTTAATTCATTAATATGGATTACACATAAAAAGATTTTAATTCATTAATATGGATTACACATAAAAAGACTTTAATTCATTAATATGGATTACACATAAAGAGACTTTAAATTCATAATATGGATTAAAAAGACTTTAATTCATTAATATGGATTACACATAAAAAGACTTTAAATTCATAATATGGATTACACATAAAAAGACTTTAATTCATTAATATGGATTACACATAAAAAGACTTTAATTCATTAATATGGATTACACATAAAAAGACTTTAATTCATTAATATGGATTACAAGTAAAAAGAGTTTAATTCATTAATATGGATTACACATAAAAAGACTTTAATTCATTAATATGGATTACACATAAAAAGACTTTAATTCATTAATATGGATTACAAGTAAAAAGAGTTTAAGTTCATTCAGATGGACGACAAGCAAACACATTGTGTTAATTTAATGGATTACAAATAATTAGTCTTTTGAGATGTTCTTTTGAGATGGATGGCAATTAAACAAATATTTTCCTCATTTAAAAGGATTACATGTAAACACTTACTTTATTCTCATTTAGAGGATCACAAATAAACACATAATAATGTTCGTTTAGTTAGATTATATACGTGTGTGAATGTGGATTTCAGTACAGACACATTGTATATGTCCATTCACTAAAAAGACGCTTTGGCAAATATTTGAAGGAGAGTGATTTCAGTAATTGTAACTTTAAATGAATTTGATGTATTACTGATTACACAGCGTATCCGCCTAGCAATACGACATATGACCATTGATTGCTAGGTCTAGAATATGTAGGTCAGTGTATTGCTAGGTATAGAGTACAAAGGTCAGTTGTTTCCAACCTTATGGTAGCGAAAGGCACTTACAAACCTTTAGAACAGTTGGGCGGACACCAACAATTTTTCAAAGTTTATTTTTAATATTGAACATTAAATATTATTTCTAACGCCTATGCCATACTAGTTATTGGTTACTATTATTATTGTTAATTATACAGCCATTACTAATTACAATAAATAAGAATCATAATTTATGTCATTAATACTTTTCTGAAGACACAACTCGTCTCTCTCACTTGGCGGATATGCGGGCACCGTACAGGTTTCTCTCTTCCACAAAATTAAAAACAAATTAAAATTTACCGGAACACGATATTTCTGTAGGTGAAATCTTCTTACTAAAGGAGAAGATAAATCCGTTTCTTTAATCTATATTCATCGAGCCACCATCCGAAACATTTTTTCTAAAACATAAGGCTATCAATATGTGTAAGAAGGTCAATAAATGTAACATTAAAGTTATTAATTAAATCAACGATCAAATATGGAATATATGATTAAAATAAAAAAAATCGATGACATTCACACCACTTCACAACAATGTTCAACTATATCTGGACTATTGTTCAGTTTATCCTAGAATAGACAAAAGAAGTCAGTTAACAAAATATATAATTGAGTTCAGGGATATCAACACGGAAATGAGAGTAGAGTTTCAGAAAAATAATTAAAGTCAACATTCATAACCTGTTTCATATCGAGGCGAGGTCCCAAGTGTCCCTTCTATGTGTGACGTCACACAACTGTTCCAGAATCTTCAACGTGCTTACCAAGAAGACCGTAGGGAATCGTCCTGAATTTCAAACACATCAGGAGGAATGTTCTTGAATTTACGTGTACGGTTACTCAATACACAACATTCAAAAATTACTTCATTAATTCTTGAGATCTAACTCAAGTCACAATTTTCGCCGTATTGAGTCTCGAAAATAATTCATAAAAATCAACTTACAGCAACACATTGTACTGATAGGTTAGCAACGCCGGATTCACATAAAAACGTAATCTAGTAGAGCCAAGAGGTTAGTCAAGAATGATGTAACAATAGTAAAAAATGTGCTTTGCAAAATTCAAATTAAGCAGCACTAAATTTCAGGCAAATTTCATCTCTAAACTCCTTTCTCTCTTACTAACTATCTCAACATACAAATCTTGCAACAATTTTGTTAGCCTGATATACACACAGCCAAAAATGAAGAATTGATTAAAATTAATAAGTATAATACACAACATTGTCAAATAATGAACATAGAAATAATTGTTCAATTACATAAGCGTTCTCCAATTCAAATCTTAGATCAATAGCAAACATGTACGGACTATTTTAAGTCCATTCTTTCTTTATCAGTCAGTTAACTTACCACAAGCTCACGATCGCCTTTATGACATGACTCGAGTTCTGTTCAAATTCAAAGTGATAGAATAGAGTACTTCTTCATCAAAGAAACTCCCGGTCCATCCCCATTGTATGAATTTGTTATGAACAAGTGTGAGACTATTACTCAGGAAAGTATTCATCCAGTTGGAATTGGTTTGGATTATGTAAGAAATTTTCTAGCATAATCTCTACTCGAGTTGTTTACTTCCAAATTTTACACTTACAAATACAACTGTATCAGGATAAATTTGGATAAATTTAACATTTAACAATTTATAAAGCAATTAAGTTTAGAAATAGGGTAAGGTAATTTACTTCGCCACAATACGCAAAACATCTTATGTAATAAACATAATTTATGAATTTATAAAATCAGAGAGGCAATTTTAACTTAATTGGTTTTCCTTAATTTATTCGGCAATACTCCTTTTAATATAACTGTCTGATTTTGCTATTTTAAAAAATCGACCGCGAAGATAAATTAAGTAGTTTTAAAAACGAATCATTTCCTATCTTATTTATTCAATAAAGCATACTATTGATAAAGTAGGGTGGAAATATATTTATTATATTTGCTTTAACATAGATAACAAGTTACTGTTAATTAATATACAATTTATTGAAAGTTTTATATCTTTGTTTCAATATATAGAATTATATGAAAAAAGTTAAACACATGTTTTATTGTTTCTTGTATGCGGATTTCAATAATCAAACAAAACTATGGGTTTACATTTTAAAACTTTCGGGAAAAATAGAAACTCCACAATTCCTAACTAAATTCAAAATAAATTTATACAGGGTACTGAAAGAGGCCGAGAAATTTGACCGTACTTCTGAAGAAAGACCTAAAAACGCCATACCCTACTATATCCTGAGATTTATTAAAAATGCCTCTTTGACAGTTACATCGTTCCCACAGAGCCATGTGGAACGTTTTCTTCGACACTTAGAATGGTCAGAACTGGTGTGAGAGCAGCAATGAAGCAGGACCGATTAGAAAATACCACACGCGACCCATTTTTAAAGTCAACTATTCAAGTAGACAAATCGTATCATGAAGGATTTCCTTCCTGTGTCATATCATTGCAAGAATGAAGAAATAGTTTGAAAATGAATTGTATGAACGCCACGCATTCATTTATTTATATTACAAAACTCTCTTATAAGTAAATAATTTTATAGAATAGGATTTACATTCTCATTTATATATATATAAATATATAATATATTTTATTCATCATTGGAGACATGTCTTTACATGGAGAGGCCCTCTGTATGTCATGATCTATATTTGGAATTTACTCTGTTCATCATTGGAGACATGTCTTTACATGGACAGGCCCTCTGTACGTCATGATCTATATTTGGAATTTATTCTGTACGTCATGATCTATATTTGGAATTTACTCTGTTCATCATTCAAAACATAGCTTCGCATAAATAGGCTAAGTGGAATAAAAATAAGATTTTATTATTTTGTTTTCTCATTTCTTCAATGCAGAAATCCTTTTGGTCAAAAAGATTCCAAAAACAATCATCTATTGAGTAAGATTTTAGAACAATATTCTGAAGGTCCAAATTTTCCATCGTGCAGTTGTCATGTTTCTGCACAAACAACTTGAACGTAATGCAACACTCTGCCAGAAGCCCCATTGCACTTGTCATGTTTCTGCACAAAACAACTTGAACGTAATGCAACACTCTGCCAGAAGCCCCATTGCACTTGTCATGTTTCTGCACAAAACAACTTGAACGTAATGCAACAATCTGCCAGAAGCCCCATTGCACGCGCGGCACACAGTTAAGGTCGCACACATTCAAGCCACCAGTTTATTTTGCCAGTTTGATTATTTTATCATTACACTTTATACTTGTCGCGGGGTGGGTTGAGATGCCTCCTCTCTCCTCCTCGATGGGTGGTTTGGTTGGGGGGTCAGGTCGTCTATCGCGACTTTCTGAGATCACACCGAGTGACTAAGGTGTTAAAATAATCACTCTCACATAACAGATACCAACGTGTATTCTTGTGGGGAAAAATTCTTTATTCTGCTTGTGGGGTAAAATGTGAAAATCAGCGTGTATGTATGAATGCGGGATGAATGTGATGTGAGGGACGAACAGAACGAAGAAACAAACAACCGTACCAACACACTTTTGCGACAAAGAGAGAAAAGCCGAATTCTTGATAAAGAGTTAACAAAGAAAAATGTATTCTAATAAAAGGGGGCTAACTCTCTCTAATACGGTGTTAGTTGTCCATTAAAAAAAACATCCTCACAAAGCATTCATTGGATAGGGAAAGAGCAATGAACATGATAAGCAAAATAAAAATTTAAAAAAAAAGACAAAATCAACAATGAAAAAGAGTCGCTGTGAAAACCGCAATACTATATCAAATAGTATACAAAAATTAATGTTACCAATCTGTAGATAAAAGCCCAATACAAATGATAAACACAAACAGCAGTGATGACCGCAAAAGCTATCACAATAAATATAACACAAAATTATCTCAAACAAATTGAATCTCTGTAAAATGTTTAGGGTAAATACCCAATATCAATAATAAATGTTTCTATAAAGTTCTAAATAATTACTAATCTACAACTAAACTACCTACCTACGTATGTGAATGCACCTTAAATTAACTATGCTACTTACAATTATTGAAGAATAATATAACCCAAGGCACTATCACTAACACTGTTCCAACAATGATGTCCTGGAAGTATCAACTACATAAATGCCAACACATTGGCCACAAAAATATGAAGTCCAGGAAATATGTCAAATATGCAATGAATAGCGCACTTTCCTCTCACAGGAAATAGATGGTGTTCCTCAGTGACGACTGGAACAATATGGCGGTGACCTCTCCCTGGTCAGGGATGGGGGTAAAACAGCACACACTGGCAATATAAAAAGTCAACAGACGAACTCGACAGCCCACTGGCACAGTGAGTTAAAACAAAAATGTAGGCACGACCACACTGATGAATGGGGTCCGTGTATCGACAAGGCAAGTCCCACAATGGACGTACTATGAGATTACACTGAAGAATGTCAATCTCTAGGGGTGGTGAAGACCACAACACCCAGTCCCTCCACTGATGACTGAGGACGTTCTATCTCTCATTGAAGAATGCAGAGATTTGTAGCCATGTGGATATGAGTGTATGAAGAGTGTCCTTTGTAGCCACAACACTTAATGTCACAACTCTTTCGTGACCTTGGTACGTTACAGTGTTTGCTGAGTATGAGGCACTCATGGATAAATTGAATTTACAGAATTCAAATTTAAATCCCAATCATGGCCCTATGCGTAGAAAAGAACAGCCGTATATACTAACGCATCTTGTAGGCAGGCCAGACATTCATACACTAATCTAAAATGTCCGGTTAAATGCTTTTATAGTACTATACCCCCCAGAGAAAAACTCGTGAAATCATGGCTGCCTAGGCTATTGTTTTTGGTGCATTCACATATGGTACATTCAATAAGAAAATATTTCCTCTAAAATTTCTATATAATGTACGTTTAACAATTTATTATGTTATCTACCTATTATTAACTTATTTATCTAACTATAACATAAATAAATAAACAAACAAATTTTAATAAAAATACTAAAATTACAAAGTAAGCATTCACGTTCGCAAACGCACTGGCAATGCATGAATGTCACACCACTTAATCTAAAAAATGATCGTAACATCAACTGACATGTCACACCAGACCAAAGAGAGGTAAAAAGGTAAAATTAAAAAAATAAATTTTAGACGCTTACTTCCCCTCGACCGTGACAATACTTTTCACACATCAATCTAATAATTATCAGAATTACCCTTCTTGCAAATTTGAAATCAATTCCATCCACAGAAAATTAAATTTTCTCAACCTCCTGCGATAAATCTGAGAATAAATATAAAATTCCTTCCAGCGAAATATAGGTGTATATTTTATTCATTCAGTTGATTCATCACCTAGATTAGCAAAACATTTAGGCCATTATACAACTTTCCTCCCATGGATACAATGCAATATTAAACTTACCCAAAGACCACACACTGACTTGAGACAATTAACACATCAATATCGACTTAGCTAATGGGTCCAGACATCCCTCCCCCACATCCTCCATATCTCAGCGCGAAATAGGCATAGATCGGTAGTGCTTTTATTAAATCCATCAACACCACCGCAACAACATTCATCATCATCATCATAATCATCATCATCATCTTCATCATTATCATCTTCGTCATCATAATCTTATTTTGTTACAATGATCATTGGATGACTTAGTATTTGAAAAAAGAATGCCTGCTGTATTACAGTGCAGAATGCATAATATAAATGTGTAAACAGCAGCACAGATTAAGTGTTAAGGTGTAGAATGCATGATATGAATATGCGAACAACAATATAGGTAAACAATTTTCTGTGAACAGACCATGATATAAAGTGTGAACATCAGTTTAGATTAATGTGTTAGAGTGCATACTATTTGATGTAAATATATGAACATCAATGCTGATTAACATGTTAGAGTGCACAATGCTTGATACAAATATGATCATCAAAGTAGAATAACATGATAAAAGTAAAAATGCATACCAAAATACTTTATTTCATTGTGACAGATTTATAATAAACACATACCTTATGTTCATTCAGATAGATTACAAACAAAAACATACCCTATGTTCATTGACATAGACTATAAGCAAACACACTCTATGTTCATTTGGATGGATTACAAGAAAACATTTATTTTCATTTAAATGTATTACAAATTAAAATATATTTATGTTTATTTAAATGGCTTACAAGTAAACACTTTATTATTGTTCATTTTGGTGGATTGTGGTGATATGAGACTTGATGTAGCCTAAAGTTAACACACCTACGCGAGTAATGTGAAAAGTTCTTTTCTACTTTATTGTGTGAAAAGTTCTTTCCTGCTTATTTGTGTGAAACGTTCTTTCCTGCTTTTTTGTGTGAAAAGTTCTTTCCTGCTTATTGTGTGAAAATAAGAGCTGCAGAAGTGTTAATGTAATTGCATTGATCTCGACGTAAAAGAACTGTTACGTTTGAAAATCAATACAAACAAGAATAAATGGGAATAAACTCTTGAAATAAAGTACAATGCACGACTTTCAAACACAATGGCTCATGCAATACAATAAATAACTTTCAAACAAACGGGTCATATAAATAACTTTCAAACAAAATGTGTCTTGCTGTACAATAAATAACTTTCAAACAAAATGTAGTCTTGCTGTACAATAAATAACTTTCAAACAAAACGTGTTTTGCTGTACAATTCATAATTTTGAAACAATAAAGTGTTGCTTTGTCCAAAGAACAGTGATAAATTAATAACCAGTGTACCTTTGTGTTAAATACAGTGGTTAAATAAATTTCGTTTTGCAAAGTACTGTGAGAAAATGAAAATCGTATTCATTCGTTCAAAATACCGTGATAAAGTAATAAACAGCGTTCGTTTGTACACTTGTGGAAAAATTAATAAACAGCGTTTGTTTGTACACTTGTGGTAAAATTAATAAACAACGTTTGTTTGTACACTTGTGGTAAAATTAATAAACAACGTTTGTTTGTACACTTGTGGTAAAATTAATAAACAACGTTTGTTTGTACACTTGTGGTAAAATTAATAAACAGCGTTCGTTTGTACACTTGTGGTAAAATTAATAAACAACGTTTGTTTGTACACTTGTGGTAAAATTAATAAACAACGTTTGTTTGTACACTTGTGGTAAAATTAATAAACAACGTTTGTTTGTACACTTGTGGTAAAATTAATAAACAACGTTTGTTTGTACACTTGTGGTAAAATTAATAAACAACGTTTGTTTGTACACTTGTGGTAAAATTAATAAACAACGTTTGTTTGTACACTTGTGGTAAAATTAATAAACAACGTTTGTTTGTACACTTGTGGTAAAATTAATAAACAACGTTTGTTTGTACACTTGTGGTAAAATTAATAAACAACTTTCCTTTGTACACTTGTGGTAAAATTAATAAACAACTTTCCTTTGTACACTTGTGGTATAATTAATAATCAACGTTCGTTTGTACAATTGCGGTAAATAAATAAATAACTAAATTTTGTACATTTGTGGTAAATTAAAACATCGTCCTTTTGTGACAATAATGTGATGAACTAACAAACAGTACATTTGGCCCGACACACACAGTGAAACTCATTTTGGCGATCTCGTGACGACGACCAATTACTACATTTTTCCATCAGTTTTACCAGTTCGATATAATTTCTTCTTTCACTATCTTTATATTCTGTGTTAGTAATCCAATCATATTTGATAGCTTTAGTATTTAAAATATTTACTTATACATTTATCATTCTAGACTCTTTATAGCATAAACAATTAAAAACCGTTAATAGATTATTAAATATTGTTCTTTTTGTATAATCCTTTACATACTTTTTTAGTATGAAAAGGAATTAAGCAGTTGTGGGGTGGAATAGGGTTAATAAATATTAAATCAGACATCAGTTTACTCCTGGTAGTAAAAGTCCATTGCTTGGACCTGGCGTTTCACATGAATTGGTTACTTTAGCGAGAAAGGTGACTGGAGATGTTCTAGAAAATCCGTCAAGTGGAGTTAGATGAGTGGTGTCGTTCTAAGAAGAATGTAGATCATTCATTTCTGTTTGACGGATTGAATATCGATTAGTCAGTTATTAATCATTGTTTAGTTTCTAATAATGTCTAGGTGTCTGAATATGATACGTGTTTTTTTCCCCAACATAACATCATTGTGTCTGCCCCCGATAGGTGTCCTTTAACAAAATGTTTTGACAGAAGTAAGTTTGCTATATGTATCAACGAGATATCTGCCTTGATCAGAAACAGAATGCACATAGTTGTGTTTCTACTCACTTAAGAATTGCAGAAGCATTATAGTTTACGTTGTATAAACGATTATTAGTTGAAATGTATTAGCAAATTTAAGCAGAAGAATGAATTTTTCAACTCAAGCATTTATTCCACAATTTGACTTAAATCAGTATGCTTTGTTTTATCCTGGAACATTGTATGATTATATTTAAAAAAATTAAATTTCTAACATTGATTAAACTGAACAAAACCCAATAATTCTGAACATTAAACTTAAAGTAAAATATAAAATGAGCAAAAACCAATAGTTCTGAACATTAAAGTTAAAGTGAAATATAAAATGAGCAAAACCCAATAGTTTTGAACATTAAAGTTAAAGTGAAATATAAAAACAAATGTTCTTCACTAATGAAAACAGACAAACCTCTCTCTCTATTTTCTTAACTAAACGTGGCATACACTGGAATTTGCAACTTCATGTTTTAACTTCAATGATATGAACCAAAATTGCTGGCTAACTTTAATCATCAAATAACAACGGACGAGTAAATTTGCTTGCTTGATGACTAATTGTAGGGAAATTAACACAATAAGCCCTACATTCAAACCTAACGTGCCTATGCTTGGCTCTCTCAGCTCTAATAGTTATTGACGTAATATGCATATCTGTATGTGAAAAATGGGTACACCCACAATTTCCTTCGTATGATGTACAATAAGTTGTTGTTTTGTCTTTCGTTAATGTGTACTTGCACAATGTTTTTCCCAAAACCACCATGGAAATTTCAGCTCTGTATGGACAGTAAGGAATGTATTCCGAAGTCATGTTGTAAACATCGCATGAAAATAAACTATTGTGCGATTCCTCACGCGTTGGTTGGACTATGAAGGCTTTGATGGTTGGTTGAAAGATGCCTGTACCTGGCAAAAGATAAAAAAGGTAAAATGAAATTAATCGTCGAAATCTTGCATGACATTGCTAATAGCATTATCAATACCGAAAAATTGTAAGTATTTGATAACTCGCTATATACTTAGTTAAGGTGTCTGTTAGCTATTGCTAGTGACCTTGAAGGATGAATATTGTTCATGAACTCGGTGCCCGCCTTTGTTCAGCTTTCTTCATTGTGCCACGTTGGTTTTATCTCTTTTCTTTGAAGGGTGGGGGGGGCTGGGGGGGGTCGATTGCAAAACTTGCACGGAGTGTTTTGAGAAGCCGGTTCAGTTAGCTTTACTTTAACCAGTGAGTGCATTGACATATATACCACTAAATGAACGGTGAGAGGGAAAAAATTCACAGGAAAAAAGTCATTGGAATTAAAGTCACAAGAAAAAAGTCACAGGAAAAAAGTCTCGGAAGAAAAGTCACAGATAAAAGTTATAGGAAAGAATGTCCCAATATATGTTATGTGGAAGTTCGCAAAGAATGCAAAATTATTTTTTTTAAATTTAATTTATTTATGTGATACTCATACTTGCTTAGATGTGGAAATACATACTTTTTTTTTTTTTAGAGATAACACATCAAACTCATACACATGTTTTCGGTGACTTCTTTTAAGTGACTTTTTTCTTGTGTCTTTTTTCCTGTGACTGTTTTCCGATAATCGGTTGAACAGTATTGAGTAATTGTTTATAGACACTAATATGTGTTCATGCTACCACTAAATGATCAGTACTCTATTAGTATTTATGTACATTGACATGCATTCTTTCTACCACTAAATGTTCAGTACTATGTGCTTGTTTAAATTCATTGACATTTATTCATGTTACCACTAAATGTTTAGTACTATGTGCTTGTTTAAATTCATTGACATTTATTCATGTTACCACTAAATATACAGTACTGTGTTAGTGTTTGTTGAAATTGACGTGTGTTCATGCTACCACTAAATGTTCAGTACTGTGATATCGTAATATTATTGAAAGACAGATGCTAAAACTGTTTTGAGATGTAAATAAAAGAACCACAAATCCTATTGGTAGGGTATTGTTTGTGATCTGTTCTTATTGTATTTGTCTTTCTGTAAACTTGTCCATTGTAGTTGTCGTGTGCCTGGACATGAAACCGACTACACAATGCTAAACTAATATTTTATACAGAGTGGAATTTTGCACTTGAATATTATATGAATTGTCCTTTTTAAAATTGTTTATCAAATGTTCTATTATATTTATTTTGTGTAGATTTATTAAAATGTCTGTTTCTTGGGATTTACTTTCCATAATCCACCATAAAAAGTTAAATAGAATAAGATTTGCTTGAGTACCGGTATGCACACATTTCTAGTGGTATGTATTTGTGAATGTGTGCAGAAGAAAGTGTCCCCGTGTTTGTAAATGAATTGTATATTCGTGTGTGAATGTAGATTTCAGTACAGACACATTATATATGTCCATTCACTAAAAAGACGCTTTGGCAAATATTTGTATTGATATAAGTAATTGTCAATTTGAATGATTTGTTTGTATTACTGATTACACATACGTATTAAATTAAAATAAACATAAAGAGTTAATTATTAATAATTATTATTTAAACATGATGTGTTTTAAAATTAGATGCATTTTCGAGGAAGCAAAATCGTTGGGATGAGAGTTACATCTAAGTGATATTTGACTGAGGTCCCAATTTCTGCGAGACTAAGCAGAGTGAAAAACCACGTCTGTACATTACAATCTCAAGCAAACAGAACATTGATCTGCGACAGATTTTGGGGACTCTTTACGTAGATCTAAAGGTACCAATCACAACCAGCATTGTAGTAAACGTTTGTATAATTTACGTGAAAAATTGTAGTCTGTCTCCAGCCATTTCTCATTTCTTACGAGAAATAAAAGTTGAGAATCAGTTTTAGGGACAAGTGTGGCAAGAAGCTTTAGGCAACAAGTCACGTGAGAATCTTATTATGTGTGAAAGTTACATTCTTAGTGCAAATAATTATGTTTGTTTAATCTATAGTCACAATATATATTTTATAGTTAATAACTATACTTATGATAATTTCTAAAGGAAGTAATTTTAATGTGAGGGAACCTGTGTGTGTTTGTGTGTGTGTGTGTGTGTGTGTGTGTGTTTGTGTGTGTTTGTGTGTGTTTATGTTTGTGTGAAAGAGAGAGTGAATGAGTGAGTGAGAGAGAGGCAAATGGATGGAAGGAAGTATAAGAGATAAAGATTAATTTTATGGTTTTGTTTTAAAAATTTCCAAAGGTGTGTGCAATCCCGCTTTCCTTCTTTTGTTAATCTGTTCTTTGATGCCATGTAGTATCTGTTTGTAAGTCTAAACTTGTAGCATTAAGTGCCAGTTCTGGGGCTTGTTGGAGTCATCACAAGTGATGATGCAATGTCTAGTGTTAATGGGGTCATCACAAGAATTGATGCAGTGTCTAGTGATTATTGGAGTCATCACAAAAGATTCAATGTCTAGGAGATGTTGGAAGCCTCAAAATCGATGAATCAATGTTTAGGAGTTGTTGGAGCCATGAAAAGAGAAGATGAGTTGTGTAGGGGTTATTGTAGTCATCACAAGAGTCGACGAAGTGTGTAAGGATTTTTGGAGCCATCACAAGAGATGATGCAGTGTCTAAAGTTTGTTGGAGTCATCACAAGAGAGGATAAAGTGTCTAGAGGCTGTTGAGTCATCACAAGAGTTGATGCAGTGTCTAAAGTTTGTTGGAGTCATCACAAGAGATAATGCAGTGACCTTCAACTGAGCAAGTGTTAAATGTGCTAGGTCAAGTGTATGTATGTACATGGCTGCACGATCTCCGTGTTCTGTGACTTGAATGGACCGGAATTGTTGAGAATCGAGAGATGGATTAAACAATCTCACGACAGAGAATAATAGTGAATTCCGTCCAGTGCTTATTTACTTTATTTGACACTGATTTATGATAATTTTCGCTTAAATCTTCCGTTAGGATATACCTGTTTGAAAGTGATATATTTTATTTTAAGCGAAGAGTCTGACCAATGGAAATATGAATTATTTTATGAAGTAATACTGTGGACTAAATTGTCTGGATTATCTAATTATATATTTTAAGGATAGAAAAATGTTTTGGCATTATTCGTGTATTATATCTCTGCTTCTATACACTAGTATTCTGTACTTGCCTGATGATTGAAATTAGTTTGATATTTTGAAGTATGAATTCATTTCATGAACTGTCATTATTGTTAACACTTACTCTTAATTAATATGGAAAGATGAAATATTGATTGTCGTGTAAGACCCATGCCGTAATCATTTTAGTCTTGACCTAGATTTCTCATACTCAGATTATAATGTGATTTTCTTGGTGGAGGTAGGGTGATTAATTTATTGGAATATTAATCTACAATCTCGCTTTTTCACAGACACCTTTGTGCATGTATGGTATTTATTAGCACAATATAAGTTTTTCACAGACACCTTTGTGCATGTTTGTTATTTATTTGCACAATATAAGTTTTTCCCAGACACCTTTGTGCATGTTTGGTATTTATTTGCACAATATAAGTTTTTCACAGACACCTTTGTGCATGTTTGGTATTTATTTGCACAATATAAGTTTTTCACAGACACCTTTGTGCATGTTTGGTATTTATTTGCACAATATAAGTTTTTCACAGACACCTTTGTGCATGTTTGGTATTTATTTGCACAATATAAGTTTTTCACAGACACCTTTGTGCATGTTTGGTATTTATTTGCACAATATAAGTTGAAAATGCACTGATATTCAATTACAGATTTTGAATATGCTAAATAAACATGAAGCTATTTATAAACATATTTCTAGAAAACATGTATATACTTAAGTAATGTATATTTAACTTAAAACGAACTAGAATTTCCAAGAAGACTTCAGGTTTTAAACAATTATTTTAATACTTTACAGAATAAATACAAATAAAAGACTGTGTCCACTTGCGCATTAAATAAGAAAAATAGTGAATTTATATAGTATGACCGCATTCTATTGTTTCTTTAATAAAGGAAACGTGAAAAAATTTAATTATCATTCCGGTAATTTTCAAAGATATCTAAGATGTTTGGTTTAGTAAATGAAAATAGTAAATTTAATAAATGAAAAGAATCAGTCTGGAATACCTATAGACCACGCAAGTCTGTGCTATGAGTGTGACGGATTGGAAAAGGCTTTATGTCTTCCAAACATATCTGGAGTAAACAGATGTTAACATGTACTCACATGACATAAGCAAGCAGCAAAGAACCATCATGCCAAAGATACTGGAGGATTGTGCGGCGAAAGGCATTTTAGACTGGAATATTTGCTTTTCACTCTTGGCCTTAAAGTTCTTTTTAATTTTTGCGCAGTGTTTCCACACAAGAGCAAATACCAACAGTGTCAATAGCAAAGATCCAAAATGGCGGTTTATCTACTCTTACCGTAGATAGCCATCTACTGGAATGAGATATGACGTTTATGTGCAGAGAGAGAGAGAGAGAGAGAGAGAGAGAGAGAGAGAGAGAGAGAGAGAGAGAGAGAGAGAGAGAATTTTGCTTTTTAAAGAAAACTTTGCTTCTAATTGAGAAAAGGCGTTTAGTATATTATGATGCACTTTTTCTTATTTTTAATCGGCCATTTATTTTTAATGTGCACGTGTATCTTGTATACTATTCGAATGACTGACTGAAAAGAAAACAAATTACGATAACTTAAGGTGTGTGAATTAAACAAGAGCACGTGTATGGATGCCAATTTTATATTTAAATACGTGTGTTCGAATTACAAGTAAAAATACTTTAATTTCATTGAAACTGATTACACGTAAAAAGACTTTTAGTTCATTGAGATGGATGACAAGTAAAATGACAGTAAGTTCAATGAGATGAATTACAAGTAAAATGACATTATGTTCATTGAGATGAATTACAAGTAAAATGACATTAAGTTCATTGTAATGGATTACAGGCAAAAAGACTTTAAGTTCAAAAGGTTGATTGCATGTAAAAAAAAGATTTTAAATTCATTGAGATGAATTACAAGTACAAAGTTTTTAATTATATTGAGATAGATTACACATAAAAAGACTTTAAATTCATTAATATTTAATATTAATTTGTAAGTACTACATGTATGTGTGTATATGTGTGTGTGCGTGCGAAAGTGTATGTGTGTGTGTGTGTGTGTGTGTGTATGTGTGTGTGTGTGTGTGTGTGTGCTATGAGTGTGACGGATTGGAAAAGGCTTTATGTGGTCAATACATGTCAGTTATATGAGTGTGACGCATTGGAAAACCTTTATGTGGTCCATACATGTCTGGAGTAAACAGATGTAAACATGTACTCACATGACGTAAGCAAGCAGCAAAGGACCATCAGGCCAAACATGCTGGAGGATTGTGCGGAAAAAGGCATTTTAGACTGGAATATTTGCTTTTCACTCTTGGCCTTAAAGTTGTTTTTAATTTTTGCTCAGTGTTTCCTCAGAAAATCAAATACCAGCAGTGCCAATAGTAAAGACCTAAAATTGTGGTTAATCTACTCTTACTGTAGATAGCTATCTACTGGAAAGAGATATGACGTTTATGTGCAGAGAGAGGAAGGGAGAGGGGGAGAGATATTGAATTTTGTTTTTTAAAGAAAACTTTGTTTCTAATTAATGAAAGGAGTTATTAATTTGTTGCTGCCTTATAAATTTTAATAGGCGAGTCATTTTAATGTACACGTGTATATTGTATACTATTCGAATGACTGACTGAAGCGAAAACAAATTACGATAACTTAAGATGCGTGAATTATATAAGAGCACTTGCATGGATGCCAATTTTATAATTATATATGTGCGCTCGAATTACAAGGAAAAAGACTTTAAATTCATTGATGTTGGTTTCAAGTATAAACACTTTAAGTTCATTGATGTTGATTACAATTAAAAATACTTTAAATTAATTGATGTTGGTTTCAAGTATAAGTTTTTGATGTTGATTACAAGTATAAAGACTTTAATTTAATTGAAATGGATTAAAGTATAAAGATTAAGTTCATTCAGATGGATTACAAGTAAAAAGATTTTAAGTTTATTCAAATGAATTACATGTATTTTAAAGACATTAAGTTTATTCAGATGGATTACAAGTATAGAGACTAAGTTCATTCAGATGGATTACAAGTATAAAGACTTTAAGTTCATTGAGATGAATGAGAGGTAAGCACATACTTTGTGCTATTTGAATGGATCACACATAAACTCATACTAATGTTCGTTTAGATGGATTACAAGTACAACACTTATATTCATTTAGATTGATTGCAAATAAACGTACTTTATTTTTATTTAGATGGGTTACAAGGAAACATGTACTTTATTTATTTTTCAGATGGAATACAAGTAAAAATACACTTTATGTTCGTTTAGATGGATCTGATATAAACATATACTTTGTATTCATTTGGGTGGTGGATTGTGGTGACATAATATTTGACTCAGCCTAAAGTAAACAACACCAAATCGAGTAATTAAGGAGTGTTATCTTGCTGGTTGTCAAAATAAACTCTGCATACGTGTTCACGTGAATGCATTGAACCCCATAAAAAGAACTGTTACATTTGGAAATCATTACAAATGGAAGTAAACTCTAGAAATAAAGAACTGTTACATTTGGAAATCAATACAAATGGAAGTAAACTCTAGAAATAAAGAACTGTTACATTTGGAAATCAATACAAATGGAAGTAAACTATAGAAATAAAAACGTTACGTAACTTTAAAATACTATCACGCCCTTTTATATAAGACGTAACTTTAAAACACTAGCACGCCCTTTTATATAATACGTAACTTTAAAACACTAGCACGCCCTTTTATATAATACGTAACATTAAAACACTAGCACGCCATTTTATATAATATGTAACTTTCAGATCAATGTGTCTTGCCCATTATGTAACTTTGAAACAATAAGTATCCTGTCGTATATTACGTAACTTTAAAATAAAATTTGTCTTGCTGTCCATTACGTAGCATTGAAATCAAAGCGTGTTGCCGTACATTACGTAACTTTAAAACAATTTGTGCATTGCTGTACATTATGTAACATTTAAACAAAAGTTTCTTGGTGTTCATTATATAACTTTTAAAGAAAAAATTTTCCTGCTGTACATTATGTAACTTTTAAAGAAAACGTTTCTTGCTTTACATTATGTAACTTTTAGACAAAACGTTTCTTACTTTACATTATGTAACTTTTAAAGAAAATCTTTCTTGCTGTACATTATGTAACCTTTAAAGAAAATCTTTCTTGCTGTACATTATGTAAACTTTAAAGAAATAGTTGTTTGTAGATAAAGTAATTGGTGGTGTGATATTTGTGTATCAGAAGCTGGCGTAGTTGTAAATATATGAACATCAATGCAGACTAACATGTTAGAGTGCACAATGCTTGATACAAATATGATCATCAAAGTAGAATAACATGATAAAAGGCAAAATGCACGACATAAATGTGTTTGACAAAAATATTTCACCCCTTCTTTTATTTGTCACTTATTTCCATTTCTTAAAAGTTTTAATACAAATTGGGGTGCATTTATTTATGTTGCTAAATTTTATGTAATGAAGTTTTAAAGTAGATATCGTGAACTCCACATTAAGAGTAACAAGTAGTGGAAATACATGGCTCCCAATTTTTATAGCTTCATTCAGCACAGTAGTCAGTGTTACGATTTGCTGATATTTTCTTTGTAGCATTAATCTAGGTCAACACACCTCAATGTCGCCCTGTCATTGTAGCAAGACTTTCTTAGTGAATGAAATAGTGCGTTGACCTACATTAGGTGCTACAATCTTAATCTACGTCAACACTCCAGAATATCGCCCTGTCATTGCCGCAGCACCATCAGAACTGACACCACTGACACACAGAACTGAAATTTAACCAATAGTGGCCAACGATGTAGTCGCTCATGGCCTTGAATACTTCAAAATTAGTTGTGGTTTGTTGGTGGTGAAGACGAAATATTTTTCTCCAGATCGTCCTCATGTTCAAAACACACACACATCAGAACTTCTGTATTAACAATGTCTGTGCATCCATCAAGCTGCAAAGAGAGGTACTTTGCTAATTTAATCTGCCTGCTCAATGAGCTGATCTTCTGTTTCTTGAGCCAGACTATGAATTCGTCTAGAGATAGTGTCAATTGAGAGTATGTACATGGGCTACCATTTTGGCTACCAGGTTGCACATCGTTCCCAAAATAGACATCCTAATGCAGTCAATCATTAGTACCTCATCAATTGTGTATGCAGTGTTTATTCTTAGCAATTCGAACAGATGTCGTAATCGAAGTTATCAAAGCTTTATTGTTTATGTCTGACTCTTCACAGATCTTTTATTGCAGCCTTTGAAAATGGCGCATTTTCTTTAAAGAACTCTTTTTGTTTGTATTTAAATGCTCCTAATTTAGCTTTGAAATTTTCATTGCATCATTAGATAAAACATGAAAAGACAACAACATGGCGGATTGAAGTTTCTGTGCTGCTCCATTATTTGCAAGGGCAAAGACACGGAACTGAAAATACGACGAGTTATATTTTACAGTAAAGTTAGTACGAATTTTCTTTTATCATGGTCCTTTATTTTATTTACATCTTTGTCACGTGATTCTTAAGTACTGAAGGGCACATGATGTCTCGTCTTCAAAAACGTGTTCACCTAACATTGTCATTAAAACATTTGTTGTAATAAACATGAATTAAATTGTATTATACCAGATATGTAATTTAATATTATGTATATGACTGGAGCTTACGAAAATATGTGTGATGAAAGGATTAATGAACTAATTCTCCAATTAATCAATCTCTATAAGCCCTCCAATAAAGGTCTTTTAAAATACAAATGAGAAGCTTAGTACCTCAGTATTTCAGACCAGATGAAAACTCAAACTGAATGTTACCTATTCAAAATCACTATGTCAGTTGGATTGCATTTGGACTGTACCCCTTGTCCATATAATTTTGGACTTCACACTTCAAAGGGCAAGCTTCAGTAAAGTGCAAGTGTATATTGTATACAATTCCAATAATTAGCTATGAAGGAAACATATTAGTATAGAGTGTTTTGTGTGAATTAAAGAAGAGTAATTTCGAGTGGTAACATATTATTCAAATAATACCATTAGATAGATGTGTAGTCTAGTTACTAGAGAAGATATACTTTATGTTCATTGAGGCAGATTACAAAGTAAACACATACTTATGTTCATTGAGACAGATTACGAGTAAACACATACTTTATGTTCATTGAGACAGATTACAAGTAAACACATACTTTATGTTCATTGAGACAGATTGGAAGTAAATACATACTTTATGTTCATTGAGACAGATTACGAGTAAATACATACTTTATGTTCATTGAGACAGATTACAAGTAAACACATACTTTATGTTCATTGAGAGAGATTACAAGTAAACACATACTTTATGTTCATTGATACAGATTGGAAGTAAACACATATTTTATTTCATTGTGCCAGAATAATAACAAACACATACCTTAAGTTCATTCAGATAGATTCCAAACAAAAACATACCCTATGTTCATTGGCATAGACTACAAGCAAACACACTCCTTGTTCATTTACATGGATTACAAGAAAATATTTATTTTCATTTAAATGTATCACAAATGAAAATATATTTATGTTTATTTAAATGGCTTACAAGTAAACACTTTATTATTGTTCATTTTGGTGGATTGTGGTGATTTGAGACTTGATGTATTCTAAAGCTAACACACCTACGCGAGTAATGTGAAAAGTTCTTTCCTGCTTTTTTGTGTGAAAAGTTCTTTCCTGCTTTTTTGTGTGAAAAGTTCTTTCCTACTTTTTTGTGTGAAAAGTTCTTTCCAGCTTTTTTGTGTGAAAAGTATTTCCTGCTTTTTTGTGTGAAAAGTTCTTTCCTGCTTTTTGAGTGAAAATAAGAGCCGTAGAAGTGTTACTGTAATTGCATTGATCTCGAAGAAAAAGAAGTTACATTTGAAAATCAATACAAACGACAATAAACGGGAATAAACTCTTGAAATAAAGAACAATACATGACTTTCAAACAAAATGTGTCTTGCTATACAATAAATAACTTTCAAACAAAATGTGTCTTGCTATACAATAAATAACTAGCAAACAAAATGGGTCTTGCTGTACAATACATAATTTTTAAACACCAAAGTGTTCCTTTGTCCAAAGAACAATGATAAAGTAATAAACATTGTTCCTTTGTGCTAAATACTGTGGTTAAATAAATGTTTCGTTTCGAAAAGTACTGTGGGAAAAAGAAAAGCGTATTCATTCGTTCAAAATATCGTGATAAAGTAATAAACAGCGTTTGTTTGTGCACTTGTGGAAAAATTAATAAACAGCGTTCGTTTGTACACTTGTGGAAAAATTAATAAAAAACGTTCGTTTGTACAATTGCGGTAAATTAATAAATAACTAAATTTTGTACACTTGTGTTAAATTAAAACATCGTCCCTTTGTGACAATAATGTGATGAACTAACAAACATCACATTTGGCCCGACCCACACTGTGAAACTGATTTTGGCGATCTCGTGACGACCACCAATTACTACATTTTTCCATCAGTTTTACCAGTTCGATATAATTTCTTCTTTCACTATCTTTGTATTATGTGATAGTAATCCAATCATATTTGATAGGATATTATACTTAACATTCATTTTAATATTATGTTTTGATAGCGTTAGTAGGTAAAATATTTATTTATACATTTATCATTCTAGACTCTTTATAGCATAAACAATTTAAAACCTTTAATAGATTATTAAATATTATTCTTTTTGTATATATCCTTTACATACCTTTTTAGTATGAAAAGGAATTATGCAGTTGTGGGGTGGAATAGGGTTAATAAATATTAAATCAGACATCAGTTTACTCCTGGTAGTAAAAGTCCATTGCTTGGACCTGGCGTTTCACATGAATTGGTTACTTTAGCGAGAAAGGTGACTTGGAGATGTTCTAGAAAATCCGTCAAGTGGAGTTAGATGAGTGGTGCCGTTCTAAGAAGAATGTAGATCATTTATTTCAGTTTGACGGATTGAATATCGATTAGTCAGTTATTAATCATTGTTTAGTTTCTAATAATGTCTAGGTGTCTGAATCTGATAGGTGTATTTTTTCTAACAAAACATCATTGTGTCAGCCCCCGATAGGTGTCCTTTAACAAAATGTTTTGACAGAAGTAAGTTTTGCTATATGTATCAACGAGATATCTGCCTTGATCAGAAACAGAATGCACATAGTTGTGTTTCTACTCACTTAAGAATTGCAGAAGTAAGGTTCGCTATTTATGGACAATTATTTACCGATATCTATCTTGCCAGGAAAAATAATGTACATACTTGTGTTTCTACTTACTCTAGAATTGCAGAAGCAGCATAGTTTACGGTGTATAAACGATTGTTAGTTGAAATGCATTAGCAAATTTAAGCAGAAGAAAAGAGCAAAGCATTTATTCCACAATTTGCCTTAAATCAGTATGCTTTGTTTTATTCTGGAACATTGTATTGGAACATTTAAAAAATTAAATTTCTAATATTGATTTAAGTGAATAAAATCCAATAGTTCTGAATATTAAAGTTAAAGTGAAATATAACATGAACAAAAAACAATAATTCTGAACATTAAAGTTAAAGTAAAATATAAAAATAAATGTTCTTCACTAATTAAAACAGACAAACCTCTCCCTATATTTTCTTAACTAAACGTGGCATACACTGGAAGTTGCTACTCCATGTTTTGACTTCAATGATTTGAACTAAAATTGCTAGCTATCCTTAATCATCAAATAACAACGGACGAGTAAATTGTTTCTTTACATGACTATATGTAGGGAAATTAACACAATAACTCGTACATTGAAACCTAACGTTCCTATGCTTGGCTTGCAAAGCTTTGAAATTCATGGAAATAGAATGTAAATTTGATTGTGGTAAGTCGGTACAAGCACATTTAAAACCTTCGTATGATGTACAATTATCTGGGGTATTTGTTAATGTGTATGTGCACCAGAGTGTTCTCCCAACCACTATCGCAATTTCAGCCATGAATGGACAGTAAGGAATGTATTCCGATTTCATTTTGTAAATCGTGCATGTAAATAAACTGATCTTCTCATTCCCGCGCGGTTGTTG
Organism: Sinotaia quadrata; assembly: GCA_028829895.1. NCBI lineage: Eukaryota > Metazoa > Mollusca > Gastropoda > Architaenioglossa > Viviparidae > Sinotaia > Sinotaia quadrata. The sequence goes on from CM054183.1 coordinate 59,353,350, forward strand.
GAGTATGGATGTTTCGATGATTGGTTGAAAGATGCCTGTACCTGGCAAAAGATAAAAAAGGTAAAATGAAATTAATCGTCGAAATCTTGCATGACATTGCTAATAGCATTATCAGTACCGAAAAATTGTAAGTATTTGATAACTCGCTATATACTTAGTTAAGGTGTCTGTTAGCTATTGCTAGTGACCTTGAAGGATGAGTATTGTTCATGAACTCGGTGCCCGCCTTTGTTCAGCTTTCTTCATTGTGCCACGTTGGTTTTATCTCTTTTCTTTGAAGGGTGGGTGGGCTGGGGGGGGGGGGGGGTCGATTGCAAAACTTGCACGGAGTGTTTTGAGAAGCCGGTTCAGTTAGCTTTACTTTAACCAGTGAGTGCATTGACATATATACCACTAAATGAACGGTGAGAGGGAAAAAATTCACAGGAAAAAAGTCATTGGAATTAAAGTCACAAGAAAAAAGTCACAGGTAAAAGTCTCGGAAGAAAAGTCACAGATAAAAGTAATAGGAAAGAATGTCCCAATATATGTTAATGGAAGTTCGCAAAAAACGCACAATTATTTTTTAAATTTAATTTATTTATGTGATACTCATACTTGCTTAGATGTGGAAATACATACTTTTTTTTAGAGATAACACATCAAATTCATACACATTTTTTTGGTGACTTCTTTTAAGTGACTTTTTTCTTGTGTCTTTTTTCCTGTGACTGTTTTCCGATAATCGGTTGGACAGTATTGAGTAATTGTTTATAGACACTAATATGTGTTCATGCTACCACTAAATGATCAGTACTCTATTAGTATTTATATACATTGTCATGCATTCTTTCTACCACTAAATTTTCAGTACTATGTGCTTGTTTAAATTCATTGACATTTATTCATGTTACCACTAAATGTTCAGTACTATGTGCTTGTTTAAATTCATTGACATTTATTCATGTTACCACTAAATGTTTAGTACTATGTGCTTGTTTAAATTCATTGACATTTATTCATGTTACCACTAAATGTCCAGTGCTATGATATCGTAATATTATTGAAAGACAGATGCTAAAACTGTTTTGATATGTAAATAAAAGAACCACAAATCCCATTGGTAGGGTATTGTTTGTCATCTCATCTTCTTTCTGTAAACTTGTCCATTGTAGTTTTCGTGTGCCTGGACATGGCATCGACTACACAATGCTACACTAATATTTTATACAGAGTGGAATTTTGCACTTGAGTATTATATGAATTGTTCTTTTTAAAGGTCGATCTGATCTACTTGTATGTAAATGATTTTCAAATGTTCTATTATATTTTGTGTAGATTTATGATAATATCTGTTTCTTGGGTTTTATTTTCCATAATCCACCATAAAAAGTTAAATACAATAAGATTTGCCTGAGTACCGGTATACACACATTTCTAGTGGTATGTATTTGTGAATGTGTGCAGAAGAAAGTGTGCCTGTGTTTGTAAAGGAATTGTATATACGTGTGTGAATGTGGATTTCGTTACAGACACATTATATATGTCCATTCACTAAAAAGACGCTTTCGTAAATATTTGAAGGTGATTGATATCAGTAATTGTATCTTTGACTGATTTGTATGTATTACTGTTTACATATACGTATTTTATTAAAATAAACGTAAAGAGTTCAATATTATTAATAATTATTTAAACATATTGTGTTTTAAAAATAGAAACATTATCGAGGAAGCAAAATCGTTGGGATAAGAGTTAAATCTATAAGTGATATTTTAACTTAGGCACCAGTTTCTCTGCGTGTGTGTCTGTGTGTGGGTATGGGTGTTCCTGTCTGTGCGCGCGAGCGCATGTGTGTGTGTGTACGTGCGTTTGAGTGTGTGTACTGAAAGATGCAACATCCTAGTGTTACTGTAATATTCTTAGCATTGAGTACACATAGGGAAAACTATTAAAGGCCCAAGGTATCTCCTTTGTGTTCTAGGAATGACTCACAATCATGTTTGACTTAATTTCCTGGAATACAACTTGTAAGGACGTGTAGTGTTAAGTACTCCGAGACTAAGCAGAGTGAAAAACCACGTCTGTACATTCCGATCTCACGCAATAGTAACAATGATCTGCGACAGATTTGGGGTACTCTTTATACGTTGATCTAAAGGTACCAATCAAAACCAGCATTGTAGTAAACGTTTGTAAAATTTACGTGGTGAAATTGAACGCTGTCTCTAGCCATTTCTTACTTAAAAATACAAATTGAAAGTTTGTTTTGGGCAAAAGTGTGGCATAAACCATTAGGGCAGTAAGTGAAATGTGATCTAAATATGTGTGAAAGTGACATTCCTATGCAAATAATTATGTTTGTTTAATCTATATAATCTATAGTCACAATATATATATATATATATATATATATATATATATATATATATATATATATATATATATATATATATAACCCTATTCCCAGACTTAAGCGGACCAAATAAGCTTAAAAACCAGACTTATGTCGACCTACAGCAATAGGCAGACCGCCTCTTGGTCTGCCTAAGTTTCAGATTGTTCATTCTTATAAATAAAGCTTAATTTTGCCATTTTTCTCTCATAGTTTTATCTTTGTTGTTATTATCTTTGACATAAACCACTAAATTTCATATTTTAATAGTTTTTCCTGTGAGTTTTCATCGAAATTCGGGTGCGATTTTGAAGGTTGTATACTTCGGGCATTATTGATATGCTTAAAATCCAGAGTTATGTAGACCGTTGAAAAAGTGGTTGTAACTATGTAGTTTGCGTGTATACTATATAGTTCCTAAATGTCATCGTTTAGAAAAGAATGTCTTTCATCGATATAACTGATTAATTTTACTAAATTCAGTTTATTTCTACATTTAATTAAGCGTGAGGTTAGAGTACCCTGTTGACAACGATTTTATGGTCACACTACGTACCTAATTAAACACAATATGGAAGTGAAAAGAATGCTCTGGAAAGGTAAAACTGAAACCGGCTGATATAATGTGTATATTAAAGTCATAATAATCAAATTAGAATCTCCATACACTTTAAAATAATTTTAAAACATATTTTTTGTAACTCGACTCGAACACGTTAAATTGGATTGCTTCCCTTTTCCTGTATCACTGTTTAAGGCCCCAAAATGTATATTTTTATTTTCTACAAACTGGCTTAAACTAACGATTCAAGTGGCCTTTCTCTAGGTCAAGAAATTACTTTTACATCTATTATAAACAAATAGAATGCCGCTTTTGTGGTTTAAAGATTAGAATATTGCTTAAACTCGCTCAATCGAAGAACTGATTTTTTTCAAAATGGCGGCTTACGATTGTCTAGTACTGTAAGTGTAAGTAGGTTGCACAGAAACTATAAACTAAAATAAAGGCTAAAGGCTTACTTAAATTTGATATTAATAATGATATTTAATTTCTCAAAGGAAAAAGCTACACAGTTTAAGAAGCATTATTTAAGTATTTTATTCTGAACTCGATCTCAATGTACAATGACAGCCTATATTAGTTATGCATGTAAACAACAAAGAGCAAATTAATTGTTTGGTTTAAATTTTAACAATTATTGTATTTCCAAAAACGAATAAACTGTTACATTAAAAAGTCTGCTTAGAAATCAGTAGAGGATTATTTGCATAATTTTCAGAGTTTATTTTCTTGAAATCACCATTAGCTATATAGATTTTGCAAAATTATTGATTAAATAAGTTGTGGAAATATATTAGATTTTATAAATCAACATCATATGAACAATAGAATTAAATGTAACATTAACTATTTATTTTTATTTTTTTATATGTCTATCTAATTAATACTCTTGTAATACAAGTTATTTCCATTTAAAGAATTGTGAAAGCACTAGAAGTAAAACTACTATTCAAAACAAAATTAAACCATGTGATACTTTGAAATATTTTTCAGATTTATACATAATATATTAATATTAGTATAATTTTAACACTGCAGATTTCATTAAGTCAGACCCATTTGGTACTCTGAAATCTTGTTTACAGCAGATGACATTTTTCCTAGTGGATATTACTTGCCTCTGAAATACACTCCCAACTGGTATTTATTTGGAAAAAATAATTAATTTCTATGCAACACTTTTATTAAATATTGACTTTTCCAAGGAGGATTGTGAGAGACTTGTGTAATATTCAAAATTCCTTTCAAGATAATATGTTCTTACCAACAAGAATAGCTATCCCACTTCTTTGTAATTAATTCTAATTTATACATGCATGTTTGTAAATCAATTTCTGCATCATAATAATACATTCCACCATTCATTTAACTGTGTACTGATGGATTTGACTTGTTATACATTGTCATAAATTTATAAATATCATTCAGCTTGTAAAATGCACTACTCAGTTGTTAAGCTCTCTAATTTATAGATGTATGTTGTAAATCCATTTCTGCACCATAATAATACATTCCATCATTCATTTTACTGTGAAATGATGGATTTGATTATTATACTAAATTATAGATACGTAAATATCATTCAGCTTGTAAGATGCACTACTCAGTTATTAAGCTCTTATATATTTCCAGGTCTTGAAAAAACACACTCTGCTATGTTTATAGCAGGAGTGCGATTATTACTGCTATGTAAATATAATAATTTCTAACAGTAGTAATAATACTGAAGTCCAAGAAACTGAAGAAAGATATGTCAATAGAAAAACTGAATATTTACTGTTTCCAGTTAACAAAACTGTTTGAATAGTGATAGTGATAGTTAACATGTTCATAATGTATAACTGAAAGTTACAGGGCAATATTATATACAGTTAATACAGCTTATATAGCTACAAAATGATCATGGATTAGGAAAGTTGTTAAAAAATAATAGAACATACTACCAGACATATAATAGATAACCTGAAATAAGACAACTACCTTATATTCAGTTATTCAGTTAATAGTTAAATACACTAATAAAAAAAATAAAACATAAATAATAAGATTGTTGCATTGTATGAAGCAAATAAAGTAGCACTAAAGTGACAAATCCATTATGTTTTCAGCTTGTGTTGTATACAACACTTTAGACTCTCACTCACTGATCCACTATTAAAAATCACTAATCTTGTGAATACATATGAAATATTTTCTTAATAATAGAACTGACTCAGATTGGATTATGAGACTATTAAAAATATGTAATGTTGCAAATACATATGAAATATTTTCTTAATAGTAGAACTGACACATATTGGATTATGAGACTATTATTAGGCTAGTGACTTTAATGAGGGATGAGGTACAAATATAATGTATTTTAATGTAAAGGATATCCAGCAATATACAAATAAATAATAATTTAATTTGGAATATATTTTAGTGTTCCAGAATGCCAGTTCTAAGATATGAATTGATTATAAGAAATTGATAATAATAATAGTATATTACAAAATTTCACACTAAACAACAAAATTCACTAGCAAAAATGCCAAGTTCAGCATTTCAAATCTTACATATGCACATTGGATAAACTAAAAGATACATGAGAGCTATTAATAATATATGCCTACATGAGAAATTAAAACAATAATTATCATTTTAAAGTGGCTGTATCTCTACTGGTCACAAAGAAACTTTTTAAATCTTATATTTTTTAATTTGCTCTATGGATCACTATGCTATAATTGATTTATACATTTATGAAAACTAAATGTTTTCTTTAAATTAGCTGCAAAAACTAGTACTGTATTAATATAACTTATGTATATACATATATATTTATTTCAAATGTAATTTAGAGTAAGGGTGTGCAGCAAGTATTATTTCATCCAAAAGTAAAAAGAAAAATTTCAATTCGGTTCAAGTTTAGGATGATTGGAAACACAACTGTGTACAGAGATGCAATGAATATTTCTTTACTTCTTCAAATCCTTTACAACTATGAACAATAACTGTATTAGTCTCAAGACTGTGTATTTACAGTAGCTGATGCAATAGAGTAACTTATGTGGAAACTATAGTTAGATTTAATTTCACTACAAAAAGAAATGACAATGTGTGCTATTTTTTGCAGTCCATAACGTTATTCAAAACTGTGTGGTAGTATTTAAAGTAATATTTATACTGGTAGTTTAAAAGTGAAATAGAAAAGATATAGAGCATTGTGAATGAAATGAAAATTGATTTATTTTTATAGATAAATAAAATACTTCTCCTTGTGGTTTTTGACTCGCACAAAAATGAAAGAAAAATAGAATACTCCTTTCTATCTTTTTTCTCTTAGCCAAATTATTTGACTATCAACTTTTAGCACTGTCATATAGGTGCTACGAACTTTCTTGTGTCAGTTTTGCACGAATAGTAATTAAAAGTTTTCAGTCGAATTGCACTGCCCCTTTTGTCACGTGGAGAGCTAATTCCCTCAACTCTGTCGTGGTGGAGATAATGGGCTTTCTTTTGTCAACTCAAAGAGACCATCCTATTGTTCGTATCTTAACGGTTTATAGTGGGTTTTCCAAACACCCTGACCCCTGTCGTCTTCCTAACAGCCAGGCGGCTTATATCAAAAGTTAATCCTTCCTCCTCGCCTACACTCGTACACGTGAGAACAACAGTACCTATCTTTACTACTGACTGGCGATTGTTGTGCAAACATTTTTTTCTTCTTAGCAGTGTTAGTGAATGGCTACGCATTCTTTCGTACTTCCATCAAATCAACACTGCACACATTTATGTACACAAAGGTGTGTATGGTAGACCCAACAGCTCCATACACAATTGTCGTGTTTAAAAACAAGGGGGTCATTATACGTAATATCGAAGGAGAGAAGTTATATGACATATATCTAGATGCAAAGTGTTACTCGATGCTATTTTTACTGCAATATTTAAGTTATTAAAACACAAAATTTAACAGAAACAAAATCTAAATCAGGAATAAAAGATATATTCTAAAATTTATATTCGTTTTTTTTATTTACAGCTAATCCTAACCCTAACATTTCTCTTAAAAAAAAACACCAAAACTATCTCTAAAATTCCCTAACCATATTTTTTCTCTAACCTAAAACAAGAGAGTTGTGTATTGAGTCGCTTCTAATCAACGGTGAGCAATGAGCGGGAAAATATCAGGAAAAAAGTCACAGGAAAAAAAAAAGTCATAGGAAATAAAATCACAAGAAAAAAGTTACAGGAAATAAATTCACAATATAAAGTCAAAAGTGTCAGAGTGTATATGTTATAATACTTATTAACAGTAAGTGAAGCAGGAAAAGGCAAGGAGGTTAACAGCTCGCTCAAAATGTGTGTGATTCAAGTGTATTTTATATACCGTATAAAAGCTTTGTAATACATACATTTAGTTAATTAATTTTCAGTGTAAGTCGGTATGCTTGCTTATTATTGAGTGAATAACAGTAAATGGAAGTAAGCGATGGCTCATTAGGATCCTCGTTCGATTCTCGCTCGTTGAGGGTAAATGTGTGTGTGTGTGTGTGTGTGTGTGTGTGTGTGTGTGTGTGTGTGTGTGTGTGTGTGTGTGTGTGTGTGTGTACGTACTTGCGAAGTTTCAGTTCTGCGGTAAATTGCTTTATATGCAAGTTGCTGGAGTCCTTTCAAGTCTTCTATAAATGTTTCAAACTTGTTCTACCAAAATTGATCAGAGGCTCCCACTTTATACAGTTTATCAGCTATTAATTATTCACTGTGTTAAATTTGTAACCAGAAAACGTTAGTTTGCCTTCACTCGTGCGTATAATCCAGCTAATCAAACGTAGGCATGACATTTTAAGGAGTGTGGCATCTTGGAAGAGCAAAGAGCACTTACTTCGCGATCAATCGATTCACCGCACTCCCTCAAAGGACTATGTGCTCTGTGTACATAGAAGCCTACATAACTTTTTCTTGTTTTCAGTGTTTCAAGCCGTAAGTAAGAAGGAAATACGCAATGTAATAACCAAACTGAAACTGAAACAAGCAAACTGAAACTTACTTAAAATCATGTGAAATATTGAAACTCGATTTGACAGTTATTTCAAAACTTTAATTAAACTAGTTTATTTGATATTAGGAAAAATATTAAAAGTTTAAACTAGTTTCATATATCATCAAATAATAAGAAAGCTTCAATTAATAAACATTTCTATATGTGCCTTTGTACTTAGTAAGAAGAAGTGGCAGGAGAATGACCTGCTGTTTATTAGTCATATGCTTGAATCATGAATCTATTTTTATTAATGCTATCATCCTTTTAGTTCATTCATATGTAATGCTTGTCTGTAAATGAGGTCGTGTGGTTTGCGTGGAATGTGTACACGTTAATAAAACAAACAGATAGAGAGAAACAGAGTAGTAATTTACTAGATTATATTGTAATAATTCAGTGAATACACAAATGCGTTCATTTTTAAAGACACAAATGATATATTATCTTGCTAATCAGTATTGGCATACAGCTTAATTTTCGCCAAACATTTTTATCTATCTCTCTATTGATTTGACGTTAAATTGCTCGTAACATTGAGTAAGCAGATGCATTTCGATACGTGAAGAAGAAAAAATTTAAATGTCACCTGTAATGTTACTCCTCAGCTCCGTTCTCAGGGATGATTTCGAAAGAGGAATCTATGGGCTATGTCCAGAAGTTAAGTGTATGATTGTATGTCTATAACTGCGCGCACCACAATAGGGTAATCACGATGACCAAACTTTGCAAATCGGCCAAAGGTGCGAAAATATCCAAACGTCAATTCTGACAAATTGGCGCAATATTACAAATACCTCTTTGAACAAATAAACTGTATCCGCGTGTGCTGAACCCGAATCTGAAGTTAGTTTTATTAAATTCCTCGTACTTTAAGAGAAATGCGCATAATTAGAAAAATAAAATTTTCACAAAAAAATTCATATTTCGAGAAATATGAAATATTATCGTTTCAAAATAAGCCACGAGTCTTCCTGTATTATCCTGCAAAATCTATCAAAATTTCAGCGACTTTAGTAGAAAACGCGATTTGGCGCCAAAATTTCTTTGTCTCAAAAAATCGACTTTACCTACTAATAATGCAAGGCGCTAACTGAAGTCGACATTTTGACAAAAGCTGAATTTCTACAAAACTAATTGTCAGAAAAGGACTAAAATTGGTAGGCATGAAACTAAATCCTTTGTGACTCGGAATGTAAAATAAAAAGTCTGATATTCCAAAGAACTCTACAGAAAAACCCGTTCCTGCAACCCTTCTGCAAAAATTGAGTTTTCTTGATTTTTCGAAGCGTTCATCTTTTTATCTGACGAACGCTTTACTCTACATGCATTAAATTCAGGTACCTAATGCACAACCATGGGTCTTATGACTTCTATTTATTGAGTATTTTTAGAGTAATCCATGTCGGAAATAATTAGGTTCAAACTACTTAAAATGGCCCATTTCCCGCTTCGGCTCGTTCGGATGGCCACAGTCACCTGTAATGTTACTCCTCAGCTCCGTTCTCAGGGATGATTTCGAAAGAGGAATCTATGGGCTACGTCCAGAAGTTAAGTGTATGATTGTATGTCTATAACTGCGCGCACCACAATAGGGTAATCACGATGACCAAACTTTGCAAATCGGCCAAAGGTGCGAAAATATCCAAACGTCAATTCTGACAAATTGGCGCAATATTACAAATACCTCTTTGAACAAATAAACTGTATCCGCGTGTGCTGAACCCGAATCTGAAGTTAGTTTTATTAAATTCCTCGTACTTTAAGAGAAATGCGCATAATTAGAAAAATAAAATTTTCACAAAAAAATTCATATTTCGAGAAATATGAAATATTATCGTTTCAAAATAAGCCACGAGTCTTCCTGTATTATCCTGCAAAATCTATCAAAATTTCAGCGACTTTAGTAGAAAACGCGATTTGGCGCCAAAATTTCTTTGTCTCAAAAAATCGACTTTACCTACTAATAATGCAAGGCGCTAACTGAAGTCGACATTTTGACAAAAGCTGAATTTCTACAAAACTAATTGTCAGAAAAGGACTAAAATTGGTAGGCATGAAACTAAATCCTTTGTGACTCGGAATGTAAAATAAAAAGTCTGATATTCCAAAGAACTCTACAGAAAAACCCGTTCCTGCAACCCTTCTGCAAAAATTGAGTTTTCTTGATTTTTCGAAGCGTTCGTCTTTTTATCTGACGAACGCTTTACTCTACATGCATTAAATTCAGGTACCTAATGCACAACCATGGGTCTTATGACTTCTATTTATTGAGTATTTTTAGAGTAATCCATGTCGGAAATAATTAGGTTCAAACTACTTAAAATGGCCCATTTCCCGCTTCGGCTCGTTCGGATGGCCACAGTCACCTGTAATGTTACTCCTCAGCTCCGTTCTCAGGGATGATTTCGAAAGAGGAATCTATGGGCTACGTCCAGAAGTTAAGTGTATGATTGTATGTCTATAACTGCGCGCACCACAATAGGGTAATCACGATGACCAAACTTTGCAAATCGGCCAAAGGTGCGAAAATATCCAAACGTCAATTCTGACAAATTGGCGCAATATTACAAATACCTCTTTGAACAAATAAACTGTATCCGCGTGTGCTGAACCCGAATCTGAAGTTAGTTTTATTAAATTCCTCGTACTTTAAGAGAAATGCGCATAATTAGAAAAATAAAATTTTCACAAAAAAATTCATATTTCGAGAAATATGAAATATTATCGTTTCAAAATAAGCCACGAGTCTTCCTGTATTATCCTGCAAAATCTATCAAAATTTCAGCGACTTTAGTAGAAAACGCGATTTGGCGCCAAAATTTCTTTGTCTCAAAAAATCGACTTTACCTACTAATAATGCAAGGCGCTAACTGAAGTCGACATTTTGACAAAAGCTGAATTTCTACAAAACTAATTGTCAGAAAAGGACTAAAATTGGTAGGCATGAAACTAAATCCTTTGTGACTCGGAATGTAAAATAAAAAGTCTGATATTCCAAAGAACTCTACAGAAAAACCTGTTCCTGCAACCCTCCTGCAAAAATTGAGTTTTCTTGATTTTTCGAAGCGTTTGACCTTTTATCTGACGAACGCTTTACTCTACATGCATTGAATTCAGGTACCTAATGCACAACCACGGGTCCTATGATCTGTATTTATTGAGTATTTTTAGAGTAATCCATGTCGGAAATAATTAGGTTCAAACTACTTAAAATGGCCCATTTCCCGCTTTAGCTCGTTCGGATGGCCGTGGTCACCTGTAATTCTACTCCTCTAATTGTTAGAAAAGGACTAAAATTGGTAGGCATGAAGCAAAATAATTTGTGACTCTGAATATAAAATAAAAAGTCGGATATTCGCAATATCTCTTGAGATAATAAAATTCGTGCACCTGACCCCCAAATTTCTTTTTTTCAATTTTTTATTTGCTTGACTTTATATCTGTAAATAGAATTTTATATATATTTTTAATATAAAAAGACACTATCAAACAACTGAAATAGTTACTCTGATTTAGAAAGCAATATTAATCAGTTCATGCATAAAGAATATTTATTGACCCTAATAAGAAAGTCGTTTTTATCAGTCAATGATCAATCCTGCTATTTTTTTGTGTGTGAAATATATTTTAAACAACAAAATCCATCTGAATCCATCAAATTCAATATATGGTTGCAATAAAGTTATTGCATTGAGATAATTATAATGAATTTACAACCTCGTAATTTTACTCCTCAGCTCCGTTCTCAGGGATGATTTCGAAAGAGGTATCTACGGACTACGTCCAGAAGTTAAGTGTATAATTGTATGTCCATAACTGCGCGCGCAACAATACGGTAATCATGATGACCCAATTTCGCAAATCGGCCCAAAGTGCGTGTCAGGCGAAAACAAAACTTAGCCCGGCATCACTCCATAAACATTAAAAATTTAAAATAGTAAAATATAGATACACAAGGGGTATAGGAACAATAGCACAAAATACACATTCAAATCATTCAACCAAGACACAAATTACAAGACTGACCAACCACTCCAAGACATTAGCAGGATGTTAGAGTTATACAAGACTGACCACACATGGCTAGGGCACAGGAAATGGTTAGGGATCCAAGGGTCACTTGTAGCTAACTGATAGACTCACACTGAGCTATGGGCTAGGGTACAGGAAGCGGTCAGGGGATCAAAGGGCCACTCTTAGCTAACGGTAGAGGGAGGGGTTAGTTTTTAATTCATATTTAAATAACTGCAAATCAGAAAAAGGACACACCTGGTGGATCGCAGGAGAAATAATTCCTGAGTCATAAGGAAATGTGGAAATTCATATAACTTTAGAACTTCCCGACGGATCAACATCCTTGTACCCCACCCACCACAAAAAATTACAAACAAACACACACACACACACACACATACACACACTCACACACACGCGCGCACACACACACACACACACACACACACACACACACACACACACACTCACAAACAAAATAAAAACATCTTTTACTCCGAACGAGAATTACACCATGATACTCTTGGGGGAGAGGTTATTAATTTCTGCACAATCACTTACTTCCATTTCCTGTTATTCAGTCTATAATATACGTGTTTATGGACACAATCATAACAACATATCTGAGTATGAATAAAATATATTATTAAATGTGTGAATTATAATATGAATTATTATATGTACACGATATACAAATCGCACGCACGCCTTTTTTCCCGTGACTTTTTTTCCTGTGACTTTTTCCGCTCACCCTTAGATTGGACTAGATCGTATGACGTTATTTTTATTACTGATTTTCTGTAAGTGACATTCTGGCATAGCGAACTCTAAATAATATTACTGCAGCTATTTGGTATAAATTTGCGACTTCATTATTAGTAGTATAGATATCTCGATTTGAGTAGCTCTTTTTAATAGACTATTTCATCATCACCATTTCATTGCTGAAAAAGAAATGTCCATGAAAAACTAATATACAAGCCTCGACTTTAATTCTAAAGATGCAGATATTAAGTTTATATGAGCATTTTAAGTGTGAGACCATCTTTTAAGAGACAATGACTTGATAAATAGAGAAGCGAAACGGTGTAGTTAATTTGAACTGTGGGAGCACGACCGTACCACTGTAGAACATTAATTTTATATGTGAGTTTTGTAAAAGAGAAATTTTTTAGCCATGGATATTATTGACAATAATAAGAGCGGTTCAAAATTTGTGTTTAGCCCGACAAGAAACTCTGAATATAGAGCCATACTTTCTTTGAGGAGTCGTTTGGAACATTCGCCTTAATCATGAATATTTTATCAGAAACAAAATATCAAACACTAAAATCATTCATAAATCATCCTAGCAAACGCATAATGGTAACCATAAGTAAATGAAAATTGTTTTAAATCTTAGAATCTTCAGGTGTTCAATAGCACATAATAACTTAATTATGCAGAAATAGAAACCTCATAAATTTACCAAGTATGTTTTGCTAATGTTGTTGAGTGTATTTGAAAATACTGTACTATTTTATTGTATGTTTTAAACAAGGCTCTCATTGCTTTACTTATTTTAAAAGCAGGGTTTTTTTGTTTGATAACTATGATTGGTAACTGTGAGTATATTATGTCATGAAGTAAGCTCACTTCGAATGAACTATACTATTAAAAATATGAATGAATTATAATTTTATTTGACTGATGAAACTTGAAAATGCAGATGTATACGAATATAAGACTTAGTTTATAGTAAGGTGTCCGTGTTGTTTATGAACGGACGCGTAGTTCCTGTCAGTAAGTGAATGCAAAAGCATGCCTGGGGGGAATGACGATTGGGGATTATTCGCGTGGCGTGCTGTTCTTCAAGCTGCATTGCCTAACTGTACATCAAAGTTATACAAAGTACCGCCAGCGAGAAACCTCCCTCCAAGCTCACTAAGTCTCTTCTTTACTGAAAGTTGATTTCACTCACACCAAGGAAGGGTTGTTTAGCCAGCGTCTTTTGTCTAAGGATTTTAAGTGGTACACAAGGCGTGAAAGTGATGTTGGAAAAATACGACAACAGAATGAATCTCTGCATGAATGCATTCCAATTCTGAGAGCGAGTAGTCCACGCTATCTATCTATCTATCTATCTATCTATCTATCTATCTATCTATCTATCTATCTATCTATCTATCTATCTATCTATCTATCTATCTATCTATCTATCTATCTATCTATCTATCTATCTATCTATTCTTATCATTAACGTTATATATTTGTCTCCTATCAATGTCAAAATCCCCTCTCTATCTGCCTGCCCGTCCGTCCACCCGTCTATCTGTTTCTTTCCTTTTCTTTTCTATCCATCCATCCACCCGTCTGTCTGTCTGTTTGTCTATCTATCTATCTTTCTGCCTATTTGTCTGTCGATCTGTACGTGCATCTGTCTTTCGATGGAACTGTCTACTCTCACATCCAAATTCTATCCATCTATTTATCTTACTAGTTACCAATCTACCTATCCATATATACTCGTCTATCTGATTGTTTTTATATTATTCGTACTGGTTGTCGCTTTGTTTGAATGTAGGATCTCAGCGAGTCTAGCTAGTACGTTATACGCAATTCGCTAGCGTTGCTTTCTATAAAAGCAGGAGGATTTTAAAAATAATAATATTGTTAAGCAGAATCAACAAATCAAAATAATTAACCTATCAGAGTGCCTTTATTTTCTTTAATTAAATCAATTACTTAATTAACATAATAAAAATTTAAATAATGCTTATTTCCTTTTAGAATCCTTTAAGAGGTTTCTCTAAGCAATGATCACTTTTATTTGTATAAAAGATATCGCTTACTCTATTCTTTTTAGTCGTGTTTCACTGTATTCAGATTCTGTATTTCCATATTTATTTTTCTAAAACAGAGATGGTGTAAATTAGTATTACGTTTGATATCTTTAAAATATTATTGGTCACTCCGTAAACCAAAGCAGAAGAAGACAATGTTGTTTTTTCATAATTGGGCGCATAAAGTTAAAATGTTATCTAAAATTATTGTAAGGTCATTCTCTTGACTTTTTTTTATTAAAAAATTCCATACTCACTTTAGAAACAAAAAAATGTTTGCCGATTTAATCTTCCTTAAAAAAGAAAAAATAACCAATAGAATGGAAACAAACAAACTATACATTTTTTAAATGAATTTCTTCACGTATCGAAATGCATCTGCTTACTGTTAGAAGCAATTTAACGTCAAATCAATAGAGAGATAGATAAAAATGTTTGGCGACAATTAAGCTGTATGCCAATACTGATTAGCAAGATAATATGGCATTTGTGTCATGATGAACGCATTTGTATATTCACTGAATTATTATTACAATATAATCTAGTAAATTACTACTCTCTTTCACTCTCTTTCATTTTTCTCTATCTGTTTGTTTTATTAACGTGTACACATTCCACGCAAACCACACGACCTCATTTACAGACAAGCATTACATATGAATGAACTAAAAGGATGATAGCATTAATAAAAATAGATTCATGATTCAAGCATATGACTAATAAACTGCAGGTCATTCTCTTGCCACTTCTTACTAAATACAAAGGCACATATAGAAATATGTATTAATTGAAGCTTTCTTATTATTTCAGGATATATGAAACAAGTTTAAACTTTTAATATTTTTCCTAAAATCAAATAAACTAGTTTAATTAAAGTTTTGAAATAACTGTCAAATCGAGTTTCAATATTTCACATGATTTTAAGAAGTTTCAGTTTGCTTATTTGTTTCAGTTTCAGTTTGTTTATTACATTGCGTATTTCCTTCTTACTTACGGCTTGAAACACTGAAAACAAGAAAAAGTTATGTAGGCTTCTATGTACACAGAGCACATAGTCCTTTGAGGGAGTGCGGTGAATCGATTGATCGCGAAGTAAGTGCTCTTTGCTCTTCCAAGATGCCACACTCCTTAAAATGTCATGCCTACGTTTGATTAGCTGGACTATACGCACGAGTGAAGGCAAACTAACAATGTTTTCTGGTTACAAATTTAACATAGTGAATAATTAATAGCTGATAAACTGTATAAAGTGGGAGCCTCTGATCAATTTTGGTAGAACAAGTTTGAAACATTTATAGAAGACTTGAAAGGACTCCAGTAACTTTTACAGTCGTCAGAGCCAAACTTGCATATAAAGCAATGTACCGCAGAACCGAATCTTCGCAAGTACGTACACACACACACACACACACACACACACACACACACACACACACACACACACACACACACACACACACACACACACACACACACACACACACACAATTTCAACACTTCCAGAGTGGTCATCGCTCTATCTGGAAAATTCAGACATATTCACATCCCTCCCTTAAGTTTTGATTCAAGTTGATTGAAGATCAGCACTCAGTCACTGAATACTCGCTAACAATTTCCCACCTGTGTTCAGTGGGTATTCCCAATCCTAAGCTGCATCCAGACAGATTAGCGCGTGCCACGCGTACACAACAATCACTGACAAATATCCGATGAGCAGCTCTCCCCCCTCCCAACCCTTCGTTATTTCTCCTTTACTACACTTACAGGACGACTTGGAGAAAACCATTTACTTCCCCAAAAGTTTTTATTGTAGTGGAGCGAACAATTATTTTGGACAAAAGATGCACTTGATGCACAGAAATATCTGAAAAATCTAAACACTCTTTGAATCAACATCACAAACCACTGTTCATCCACTAACTAATAAATAAATCGATAATTAATAAACAACGAATTATATTTAGAATTCGAAATTGACTCAATATGCATGGACATTCACATCGCCAAGTGTTGGATTTCGAGAGCCAGGGTGATAATGAAAATTTCGTTTCTAAATTGATACCTTATAGTCCAGTAGCATGAAGTTGGGGCATGTTGTGCACGGCTCCTTACACATAGTCTTTTGTATTAGGGGAACAACTTGAGCTCGATGATGTGTATATAGTTGGAAGTTAAAGTTCACCCTCAAGTTGCTTTCACCAAAAGCGAAAATCTATGAGTGATTTGCAAGGTATTTCTTTCGATATTCATCCATTAAAACCAATCACACACCCATACTCTGACTTTGAGCTAACAAATGAAAAGGTTAATTTAAACTAGGCTCTTTCCGGTCACTTGGATTATTGTAATACATTTAATAAGACCGAAACTAAAAACATGTTTTTGTTATGATAGATGTGTGGTAAGAAACATAAAATTACGTAATTAAAGAATGATTTATATAGGTATTTTCTTCATTAGAATTTATTTTTAATTTAATGTCTCTTTCTAATGTAAGCTGATTTTACAGAGAAGCGAATTGGTACATCACACGTCTCCATCAATCTTGCGATTGATACGCATAAGCAGAGTGGATATTTTATTGCACTCAGAAAGCAGCAAAAAGTAATAGAGAAAGACTGAGAAATTGCATATGAAAAGACAAATAGTTAAACATCGGGCATACCAATATACTGTCAAATATAAAAACAGACAGATGGATGGATGGATTGTTGGAGAGAGGGATGGATGGATGGATGGTTGGAGAGAAGGATGGATGCATGGATAGATAGATAGATAGATAGATAGATAGATAGATAGTCCTTTCCACCTGCGATCAAGAGATCATGTTTGCCTGAGGAGATGTTCTCCCAGTGAGCAAAGTGTATGACGGATGAACTAAGTACAAAAATCACTAAACCACGATTGGGATGGTTTCGTGGATGAGCGGGGAAAAAATTCACGGGAAATAAAGTCACAAGAAAAAAGCCACGCATAGGAAAGAAAGTCACAATATATGTTAAGAGGCACATTCTTTTAATTTACAGCCACACACATACACACACATACACACACATACACACACATACACACACATACACACACACACACACACACACGCGCGCGCGCGCGCGAGAGAAAGAGAGAGAGAGAGAGAGAGAGAGAAAGAGAGAGAGAGCACACAAACATACATACACAAACACAAACAAAATAAAACATATTTTACTCCGAGCGAGAATCACAACCACGATCCTCTTGGGCGATAAGTTATTCAGTCAATAATATACGTGTTTATGGACTACAAGCATAAATCATGACTATGTTGAATAAATCATTTTATTAAAATTGTGAATTATAATATGGATTATAATATGTATACGACGGACAAATCACACACACACACACACACACACACACACACACACACACACACATTTAATCCCGAGGAAGAATCGAACCGCAATCCAACTGAGCTGCCGCTTACATCCTTTTACTGTTATTCAGTAAATAATGAGCATATATATGGACTTACAAATAAAATTAATACAAACAGAACTAAATATATGATTTAGAATGCATTTATACGGTATATAAAATACACGCTCCTGCACACCAAAGACAAAAGCATATATTATTAATGTTTTTCACCACGAACGGTATTTGAACCACGCACATCTTCAGCGAGCTGTTAATCTCCGTGACATTTCGTCCTTCACTTACAGTTAATAAACAGTATAACACATACATACTGACTTACGACTTTATATTAAACATATATTGTGTCTTTATTTCCTGTGACTTTTTTCCTTGTGACTTTATTTCCTAAGACTTCATTCTGTGACTTTTCCCCACTACAAATGCAATAACACACTGGCCCTAGTTTTTTTCCTCTATATAAAACTTGATTTGATTGATTGAATGTAGGGGGGGGGCGCTTCCGGCTTCCGCCGCTTTTGCTCTGGGTGGAGGGGTTGTGGGGGAAAGGGAGGGGTGGTTTACCCCCCTGGCTATGTCAACCTAGTTTTTATCTATTATTTCCAAATGGTCAGCTGTCCGCAAAGTTGTTTTTACTGTTTACTCATTACCTCATGTCTGGCCCGTCAAAATTTTCTAGGTCTCTGAGCTCTTGTTGTTCGGGTAATTATTATTATTAATTATTTTTTTTAAAAAAAAAACAAACAATATATCCAACACCCTTCTTGTCTTTTCCTTACTTTCCCCCCTTTTGTCACGTGGAGAGTTAATTTTCCTCAACTCTGTCATAGAGGAGATAATGGGCTTTCTTTTGTCAACTCAAAGAGACCTTCCCTATTGTTCTCATCTTAACGGTTTATAGTGGGTTTCCAAACACCCCGGACCCCTGTCTCCTTCCTAACAGCCAGGCGGCTTATATCAAAAGTGAATCCTTCCTCCTCGTCTACACTCGTACACGTGAGAACAACAGTACCGATCTTTACTACTGACTGGCGATTGTTGTGCAATCAGTCGGAAGTCCTGCTATTTTTCTTAGCAATGTTACTCTTAGTGAATGGCTACGCATTCCTTCGTACTTCCACCAAATCAACACTGCAGGCATTTATGTACACAAAGGTGTGTACGGTAGACCCAACAGCTCCATACACAATTGTCGTGTTTGAAAAACAAAGGGGTCATTATACGTATATCGAAGGACAGAAGTTATATGACATACATTTAGATACAAAGTGTTACTCGATGCTATTTTTACTGCAATATTTAAGTCATTAAAACACAAAATTTAGCAGAAACAAAACCTAAATCAGGAATACAAGTAAAAAAGTTTTAGAATATATTTATATTTGTTTTTTTTTATTTACAGCTAATCCTAACCCTAACATTTCTCTAAAAACAACAAAAACAAAACTGTCTCTAAAATTCCCTCATATTTTTTCTCTAACCTAAAACAAGAGAGTTGTGTATGGAGTCGCTTCTTATCAACGGTGAGCGGAAAAAATGTCACTGGAAAAAAGTCACAGGAAAAAAGTCATAGGAAATAAAATCACAAGGAAAAAGTTACAGGAAATAAATTCACAATATAAAGTCATAAGTGTCAGAGTGTATATCTTATAATACTTATTAACAGTGAGTGAAGCAGGAAAAGGCAAGGAGGTTAACTGCTCGCTCAATATGTGCGTGATTCAAGTGTATTTTATATACCGTATAAATGCTTTGTAATACATACATTTAGTTCTGTTTTAATTAATTTTCATTGTAAGTCGGTATGCATGCTTATTATTGAGTGAATAACAGTAAATGGAATTAAGCGACGGCTCATTAGGATCGTGGTTCGATTCTCGCTCTGGGGTAAATGTGTGTGTGTGTGTGTGTGTGTGTGTGTGTGTGTGTGTGTGTGTGTGTGTGTGTGTGTGTGACTTGTATATCGGAACATATTATAATTCACGCATTTAATTATATGATTTTTTCATACTTAGTTATATTGTTATGCTTGAAGTCCATAAACAAGTAAATTATAGATAGAATAACAGTGAATGGAAATAAGTGATTGTGCAGAAACTAACCTCTCGCCCAAGAAGATCGTGGTGTGATTCTCTCTCTGAATTAAAGATGTTTTGTGTGTGTGTGTGTGTGTGTGTGTGTGTGTGAGAGAGAGAGAGAGAGAGAGAGAGAGAGAGAGAGAGAGAGAGACTGTGTGTATGTGTGTGTGTGATTGTAATTTAAAAGAATCTGCCTCTAATCTCTCCGACACAACTCACATAGTAAATAAGATTTAAACTATAGCTCTATGTGTAACCCAATACTACAAGTGTAATTCCAAGAAACGCCAAAGAACTACGCTAAAACAAAATAAGACACCAATGCAATCATATGGTTATAGCATTCAATGCAATATAAACATGTTAGATAGTTGTATGGTAGGTGAGTTTTATTAATATTGCATGTCACCGTTCAAATTTATAGTTACTATATCTTACAGATATGCCGACCGTTTTGATCAATTAGTACTATATATTTCAACTTTATAATCGCCCACTAGTACAAGAACAATAGAACACTATCAATAATACGGCTAACACAGTTCAATTTTCTTTTATCTCGATCGAGAAATAATTTCCAGAAGTGAAAAGAATCTGACGTATTTACATAAAATGAAACTAAATAAAAATGTATCAATGAAATCATGTTTCAAGCAGTCATATCACACTAAACATCTGTTGGTAATGTTTGTTAGGTGATATTTTAAAGAACATTTTATTCACAGTTACCAGCCGTATGTATTAAACAAGTAAAGAGTTGTCGAACAATGCACGTCAGATTGAAGTTTCTAAAAAAAAAAAAAAGGAATACATTGGTTTTGCGAGCTGCATGCTTGGTATACATAAATTCATCGAAGCACAATTATGAACCGCTCTTATTACTGTCAGTAATATCCACTGCTAAAGTTTAAGTCATATTTACTATGTAAGTTGTGTCGGAGAGATAAGAGGCACATTCTTTTAATTTACAGTCACACACATACACACACACACACACACTCGCGCGCGCGAGCACACTCAAACATACGTACACAAACAAAAACAAAATAAAACATATTTTACTCTGAGCGAGAATCACAACCACGATCCTCTTGGGCGATATGTTAATCTGCGCAATCGCTAACTGTCATTTATTGTTATTCAGTCAATAATATACGTGTTTATGGACTATAGGCATAAAACATGACTATGCATGAATAAATCATTTTATTAAAATTGTGAATTATAATATGGATTATAATATGTATACGACGGACAAATCACACACACACACACACACACACACACACACACACACACACACACACACACACACACACATTTAATCCCGAGGGAGAATCGAACCGCGATCCAACAGAGCCGCCGCTTACTTCCTTTTACTGTTATTCAGTAAATAATGAACATATATATGGACTTACAAATAAAATTAATACAAACAGAACTAAATATATGATTTAGAATGCATTTATACGGTATATAAAATACACGCACGTGCACACCAAAGACAATAGCGGACATACACGCATACATTATAATTATTAACGGTTTTTCACCCCGAACTGTATTTGAACCACGCACATCTTCAGCGAGCTGTTAACCTCCGTGACATTTCGTCCTTCACTTACAGTTAATAAACAGTATTACACAATCACACTGACTTACGACTTTATATTAAACATATATTGTGACTTTACTTCCGGTGACATTTTTCATTGTGACTTTATTTCCTAAGACTTCATTCTGTGAAAACGTGAATATGTTTCAAATGGGCAAGTTATGGTGTGTGTGTGTGTGTGTGTGTGTGTGTGTGTGTGTGTGTGTGTGTAAGAGAGAGAGAGAGAGAGAGAGAGAGAGAGAGAGAGAGAGAGAGAACAAAAAGACAGAGACAGAAAAGAAATTAACAAGAGAAGAGAGAATCTAATCTCTTTGATTATCTAAGTTTCTGTGTCAACAATCACCTAAGGTAGCAAGTCTAGCTGGCGGTACTTTGTATTACTTTGATGTAGAGTTAGGCACACTCAGGCCTACGCTCGCGAAAGTGGCGGAAGCCGGAAGCGCCCCCCCCCCCTACACTCAATCAATCAATCAATCAATCAGTCCTACTCTCTGCTTTGTCAGAGTACCTTCTGTTCACGCTTCACAGCGTCTTGAACAGCACGCCAACGCGAAAGACCAATAATCTTAATCCCTAATCCCTAAAGGCATGCTTTACAGTTCACATCCTTATGCGTTCACTTGCTAACAGGAACTACGCGTCCGTTCATAATCAACACAGACAACTTAATATAACTAAGTCTATATTCGTATATATCTGCATTTTCAAGTTTCATCAGTCAAATAAAATTATAATTCATTCATATTTTTAATAGTATTATAATTCAATAAAAACAATAAACTGTTTCCCGAGTGGTACCACTCACGCTGATGATCCCTTGATAGTTAAAAATCGGAAAGAGAAAACGATATACCAGAGTTTGGGCTTAAACTCAACAATTAAACTCCATGCTATTATTTCTCTTCCTTTCAAACTATACATCTTTTTGTTATCCAGTCCGCAGTACCAAGCAATACCTACCAATAAAATTCAGGCGTTTTCAGTCCTAGGGATTTGGCATTGATTGATTGATGGTTGAATGCACAGTGAACCTTTGTTCCATCCAAACCACACCTTTCTTTTTAATTGTTACCACGATCTATCTGTTCTCTCTCTAAAAGTCTCATCTGAGTCTGTGGGAAAGGGTGAGATAAAGGAGTTTAAATTAGACGTCATGTTTCGCTCTGAATAGGGAGGGCATTAAATGAATGTAAAAAAAGAGAAAATGACTGAGTAGACCCGAACTTATCAGACTTTATTTCCAGTCTTTCGAAGATCAGCGGTTTTCATCATTCAGTTCTCACACTTAAAAAAAAAAAAAGATAAAGGATCTGTGACTGTACTTATTTCTGAAACAGAAAGCATGTACACTGCAGATCGATGTTTTTCAGCTAATCTCTGCAGTACTGTCTACAAAATAAGGTAAGAGATCATTTATTTTGATTACTTTATCATTTACATGTTAGCTTTCTTAATAGAGAGAAATAGTCGGTGGCACTGATTGATGGCAAGAGCAAATACTTCTGTTCTTTTCTTCATCTTTTACGAGGCGGAGGGGTATCAATTTTATGTGCAATTATGTCAGGCAGTGAGTAACCAACGGAGACATTTTTCGCTCTTTAATTGCCAGGCTTGCACGAGCTTTAGTAAACGTAACTGTTTTAGTAAACTAACCATTTTGTTTGTCCTATTTGATGGACTAGATACAAAGCCTAGAACCTTATCTGGGGATGGGGTAAGAATCACACTATCCATCCTGGCACGAATCGAACTCAGCCCCTGAATTAAGCAAGAATTGCTGTGCCTTTGCGGTTGTTCTTCAGTTCAATAATATTGCTTCAGACACTAATTAAGTCCTTCAATTTATGACAGAGTATTTCTTAAATAGAAATTTTAATTCAAAATCCACTTCATTTTATAAGTTTTAACAGAATGGATCTTGAGGAGTCCATTCTACATTACTCAATTTTTATTTTAGACTTGCGACTTTACTGTTTTATAGTGCAAGAGCACTGGACAGTTTCTATCTATGGACAGTATAATTTACGTGTTCATTCGGCCTTCACCCATAAACAAGTGTCGCCCCAAGCCTTATCGTTCTAAATTATAATCGTACTTAAAGACAGCTCTTTATAGTTATAATTTAATTCATCACCGCTGTTACATAAATAAATCTAAGTACAGTGAAATATCGCTATAAGGCGATAATTGGGGTCCATAAAATCGGATTGCATTAATAGTGGGCTTTTTACAATATTTGACTTTTTTCTGTGAACATATACGTCTATTCTGTCTAATGTAAAAGGTTGGGTTATTATGGGACGAATATTAAATGGAATGCATTATTAAGATATATTCAAAATAATGGACGGATATAATATCTATAGGTTTTTACTTTGCGTTAAATAGTTTTACTAATTTTTATTTGTTTGTACGATAATACACATTGTCCCATAATACCCCGAGTGACGTAATATCACGAATTAGGTTACACTGTATTACAACACCGCCAAGCCCAGCCAACATGTTTGCGGCTTTAGTTCTTTGATGTTTATTAAATTGTGAAAATATTTTATCAACCACCGCATTGTCTGCTGTTTGGTTTGTGCAACAATTGTATAATAATTAATTAAATATAATCACTAAACTACTTACTGGCCTTACTCATGGATCAGTAATAAGTAACATATCCGATAATGTTTATTTTGGAATAACACTTCAAGAACCTGGTGAAATCCTTACATTTCGGATCGTTTTATATTAAACGTAATATGCGAACTCTTCCCCAAAATGATAATACACTTTTTACACACTATGTTTCTTTAGTTTATTGAAAATAATTTTAAATAAAGAAACATGTACATTATTTATTAGAGTATAATATATGCTTATCTGCATAGCACTGGTTTTAAGCAAATATTGTCCACGTACCTCTAGTTGCATTAAACATTAATTTTCCAAACTCATCACTAAATTACATTTACTGATTTAGTGTCTCATATAACATGAATTTGAATCTAAATCTTGTATTAAATAGTGATAAATTAAAGAAGCATTACTTTATTTATTTGAGTGACATGTATGCGGTCTGCATGTTGCTGGTTTTTAAGCACTTAATGTCCACCAAAGGATGGTTTTAAAGCATAAACCTTTTACTTTCCAATTTTAATACCAAATTAAATTTGGGACTTTTCAACATACTTTAAAATTTGAACAATTTATTAAATAGTGATACAATAATGTTAAATAAAGAAACTTAGCTTTATTTATTAGAATGACATATACATGTCTGCGTATTGCTGGTTTTTAAGCAAATAATGTCTGCGTATTGCTGGTTTTTAAGCAAATAATGTCTACGTAAGGCTGATTTTTAAGCATACACTTATTTTTCACAAATTCAACACTAAATAGAAACTGTGGTCCTTTAAAATGATTTTGCATTTGAATCCTGCATTAAATAGAAATAAATTTAAGAAACGTTGCTTTATTTATTACAATAATGTTTAAGTTGCCTGCATATTGCTGCATTGCTGGTTTCAAAGTTTGCATTGTACAAGTAAGGGTGTTTTATAAGCATAACACTTTTACTTTCCAACTTTAATACCAAATTAAATTTGGGGTCCTTAAACATGATTCTGAGTTTGAATCTTTTTTTAAATGGTGAGAAATTAATAGTAAATATAGAAAAAATATAGAAAAATCAAGTTATTTCCAAAATTAACTTACAGGTATGATTACTTTTTTAATTTTTTAATAGCAAATTATGCTCACATAAGGTTGTTTTTAAAAGAAAAAAGCTTTTATTTTTGTAAGTCAACACTATATTGATTTTGTGGTCCTTTAATTTAATTTTGACTTTAAACCTGTATGAAATAGTGATAAATTAAGGAAACCTTGCTTTCCTTTATTTATTTGAGTAACATATATGTTGTCTGCATATTGCTGGTATGTAAGCACATAATGTCCACCTAAGGCTGTTTTTAAAACATTTACTTTCCAATTTTAATACCAAATTAAATTTTGGACCTTTTAACATGCTTTTAAATTTGAACAATTTATTAAATAATGAGACAATGGCATTAAATAATGAAATATAGCTTCATTTATTAGAATGACATATATGTCCACATATTGCTGGTTTTTAAGCAAATGATGTCTGCTTAAGGCTGGTTTTTAAGCAAATGATGTCTGCTTAAGGCTGGTTTTTAAGCAAATGATGTCTACTTAAGGCTGGTTTTTAAGCAAATGATGTCTACTTAAGGCTGGTTTTTAAGTATAAACATATATTTTTCCAAACTCAAGATTTAATTGAGTTTGGAGTCCTTTAACATGATTCTAAATGTATATCCTGATTTAAATAGTAATAAATCAATATAAAAACTCAACAATATATTTTTATTCATACCAAATTGTGGACTTTTAGATTATAAAATGAGATACATCTATACAAATATCTATTAAAGCAAATGTATTCTTCTACTTTTGATTTATATTTATAACCTATACATTTATTTATGCAGAGTCATGGTTTTTAAAAAGATTCATTTGTTTACAACTATAAAATTGACCATTTTAACTAAGTGTCCACATAATGCTGGTTTTTAAGTACGAGTCCCATAATGCTGGTTTTTAAGTGTATGTGTTTGTCTACATAATGCTGGTTTTAGGGTTATAGGAATTAGGCAGACCACAAAACATGTATATTTTTTGTTATTTGATATTTTTTCTTCAAATTAAGTACGTTTGCTATTAGTGATGTCTAAAAGCAGAATGTGAAAAAAAAATGTTAATTTTATTATTATTATGGGATATACACTGTGTCCACCTAATGCTGGTTTTTAAGCATGGTCTACCTAACGCTGGAAATAGGGTTATATATATATATATATATATATTATAGTTAAATTTATGATAATTTCTAAAGGAAGTTATTTTAATATGAGTGAACCTGTGTGTGTGTGTGTGTGTGTGTGTGTGTGTGTGTGTGTGTGTTTCTTTGTGTGAGTGAATGAGTGAGTGATTGAGAGAGAGAGAGAGGCAAATGGATGGAAGGAAGTGTAAAAGATAAATATTATTCTTATGGTTTTGTTTTATAAATTTCCAATTGTGTGTGCAATCCCGCTTTTCTAGATTTGTTAATCTGTTCTTTGTTGCCATGTAGTATCTGTTTGTAAGTCTAAACTTTTACCATTAAGTGCCAGTTCTGGGGCTTGTTGGAGTCATTACAAGAAGTGATGCAATGTCTAGTGTTAATGCGGTCATCATAAGAAGTGATGCATTGTCTAGAGATTATTATTGGAGTCATCGCAAGAGATTCAGTGTCTAGGAGATTTTGGAAGCCTCAAAAGCGATGATGCAATGTTTAGGAGTTGTTGGAGCCATGAAAAGAGAAGATGAATTGTGTAGGGGTTATTGTAGTCATCACAAGAGATGATGAAGTGTGTAGGGGTTATTGTAGTCATCACAAGAGATGATGAAGTGTGTAGGGGTTATTGTAGTCATCACAAGAGTCGACGAAGTGGTACTGTAAGGATTTTTGGAGCCATCACAAGAGATGATGAAGCGTCTAGGGGTTGCTGAGTTATCACAAGAGATAATGCAGTGACCTTCAACTGAGCAAGTGTTAAATGTGCTAGGACAAGTGTTATGTATGTGCATGGCTGGAAGATCTCCGAGTTCTGTGACTTGAATGAACCGGAATTGTTGAGAATCGAGAGATGGATTAAACAATCTCATGACAGAGAATAATAGTGAATTCCGTCCAGTGCTTATTAACTCTATAAAACACTGTTTTTATGATAATTTTAGCTTAACGTCTCCGTTAGGATATACCTGTTTGAAAGTGATATATTTTATTTTAAGCGATTAGTCTGACCAATGGAAATATTATTTATTTTATGATATAAAACTGTGGACTAAATTGGCTATATTATCTAATTATATATATTAAGGATAGAAACCTGATTCGGCATTCATCGTGTATTATATCTCTGCTTCTATACACCAGTATTCTGTACTTGCCTGGTAATTGAAATTAGTTTGATATGTTGAATTATGAATTCATTTCATGAACTGTCATTATTGTTAACACTTACTCTTAATTAATATGGAATGATGATATATTGATTGTCGGGTAAAACCGTGCGGTGATCGTTCTCTTAATTTTCTGTCGTTGAGGCTTGACCTAGATTCCTCATACTCAGATTATAACGTGTTTTTATGGGTGGAGGTAGGGTGATTAATTTATTGGAATGTTAATCTACAATGTCGCTTTTCACAGACCACTTTATGCATGTATGGTATTTATTTGCACAATATAAGTTGAATATGCACTGATATTCAATTACAGATTTCAATATGCTAAATATATTACAAATGAAACTATTTATACATATATTTCTAGAAAACATGTATATACTTAAGTAATGTATATTTAACTTAAACGAACTGGAACTTCCAAGAACGACTTCAGGTTTTGAATAATTATTTTAGTACTTTACAGAGTAAATACAAATAAAAGACTGTGTCCACTTGCGCATTAAATGAGAAAAAATAGTGAATTTGTATAATATGACCGCATTCCATTGTTTCTTTAATAAAGGAAACGTGAAAATATATAATTATCATTCTGGTCATTTTCAAAGACATCTAAGATGTTTGGTTTAGTAACTGAAAATAGTAAATTTAACAAATGAAAAGAATCAGTCTGGAATACCTATAGACTACGCATGTCTGTGTTATGAGTGTGAGGGATTGGAAAAGGCTTTACTTGGTCCATACATGTCTGAAGTAAACAGATATTAACATGTACTCACATGACGTAAGCAAGCAGCAAAGAACCATCTTGCCAAAGATAATGGAGGATTGTGCGGCGAAAGGCATTTTAGACTGGAATTGCTTTTCACTCTTTGCCTTAAAGTTCTTTTTTAATTTTTGCTCAGTGTTTCGACAGAAGAACTAATACAAACAGAGACAAAAGTGAAGATCGAAAATGGCGGTGTATCTACTCTTACTGTAGATAGCCATCTACTGGAAAGAGATATGACGTTTATGTGCAGAGAGAGAGAGAGAGAGAGAGAGAGAGAGAGAGAGAGAGAGAGAGCCTGAATTTTGTTTTTAAAGAAAACTTTGCTTCTAATTAAAAAAAAGGCGTTCAGTAGATAACTGTTGCACTTTTTCTTATTTTTAATCGGCGAGTCATTTTTAATGTGCACGTGTATATTGTATACTATTCGAATGACTGACTGAAAAGAAAACAAATTACGATAGCTTTAGTTGTGTGAATAAAATAAGAGCTCATGCATTGATTCTCACTCTTGGCCTTAAAGTTGTTTTTAATTTTTGCAGAGTGTTTCCTCAGATCAAATACCAACAGTGTCGATAGTAAAGACCCAAAATTGTGGTTAATCTACTCTTACTGTAGATAGCCATCTACTGGAAAGAGATATGACGTTTATGAGCAGAGAGAGAAAGGGAGAGAGCTTGAATTTTGTTTTATAAAGAAAACTTTGTTTCTAATTAAAAAAGGAGTTATTAATTTGTTGCTGCCTTTCTTATAAATTTTAATAGGCGAGTCATTTTAATGTACACGTGTATATTGTATACTATTCGAATGATTGACTTAAACGAAAACAAATTACGATAACTTAAGATGCGTGAATTATATGAGAGCATTTGCATGGAAACCAATTTTATACTCATATATATGTGTTCGAATTACTTAAAGACTTTAAGTTCATTGATGTTGATTTCAATAAAAAGACTTTAAGTTCATTGATGTTGATTTCAATAAAAAGACTTTAAGTTCATTGATGTTGATTTCAATAAAAAGACTTTAAGTTCATTAATGTTGATTTTCAAGAAAAAAAGACTTTAAGTTAATTGATGTTGATTATAAGTATAAAAACTTTAAGTTCATTGATATTGATTACAAGTATAAAAACATTACGTTTATTGAAATGGATTAAAGTATAAAGATTAAGTTCATTCATATGGATTAAAATAAAAAGATTTTAAGTTTATTCAAATAGATTACAAGTATATTCAAGACATTAAGTTTATTCAGATGGATTACAAGTATAAAGACTTTATGTTCATTGATATGTATTACACATAAAAGTCTTTAAGTTCATTGAGATGGATGACAAGTAAACACATACTTTGTGTTAATTTAAATGGATTACAAATAAACACATACTTTATTTTCATGTAGATGGATCAAACATAAACCCATACTAATGTTCGTTTATATGGATTACAAGTTCAACACTTATATTCATTTAATTGATTACAAATAAAACGTACTTTATTTTTATTTAGATGGGTTACAAAACACGTAATTTATGTTTTTTCCGATGGATTACAAGTAAAAATACACTTTATGTTCATTTAGATGGATTTGATGTAAACATATACTTTTTATTCATTTGAGTGGATTTTGGTTTCATGAGATTTGACTCAGCCTTAAGTAAACAACACCAAATCGAATAATTAAGGAGTTTTATCTTGCTGGTTGTCAAAATAAAATCTGTAAACGTGTTACATGAATGCATCGATCGCCAAGAAAAGAACTGTTACATTTGGAAACCAATACAAATGAAAGTAAACTCTAGAAATAAAGAACTGTTACATTTGGAAATCAATACAAATGGAAGTAAACGCTAGAAATAAAGAACTGTTACATTTGGAAATCAATACAAATGAAAGTAAACTCTAGAAATAAAGAACTGTTACATTTGGAAATCAATACAAATGAAAGTAAACTCTAGAAATAAAGAACTGTTACATTTGGAAACCAATACAAATGGAAGTAAACTCTAGAAATAAAGAACTGTTACATTTGGAAATCAATACAAATGGAAGTAAACTCTAGAAATAAAGTACGTTATGTAACTTTCAAACATTAGCACGCCCCTTTATATAATACATAACTTTGATATGAATGTATCTGGCCCATTACGTAACTTTAAAAAAAAGTGTCTTGGTGTATATTACGTAACTTTAAAATAAAAGCGTGTTGCTATACATTAGTAACTTTAAACAAGAAAGTGTCTTGCCGAACATTACTTAACTTTAAAACAAAATGTGCATTGCTGTACGTTATAGAACTTTTAAAGAAAAGTTTTCTTGCTGTACATTATGTAACTTTAAAAAAAACATATCTTACTGTATATTATATATCTTTTAAAGAAAACGTTTCTTGCTTTACATTATGTAACTTTTAAAGAAATATTTT
This sequence comes from Sinotaia quadrata, assembly GCA_028829895.1. Classification (NCBI taxonomy): domain Eukaryota; kingdom Metazoa; phylum Mollusca; class Gastropoda; order Architaenioglossa; family Viviparidae; genus Sinotaia; species Sinotaia quadrata. The sequence continues at coordinate 59,384,472 of CM054183.1, forward strand.
CTTGCTGTATATTATGTAAACTTTAAAGAAATAGTGGATTGTAGATAAGGTAATTGGTTGTGTGATCTTTGTGTATCAGGAGATGGCGTAGTTGTGTGAAAAGTCTTGATTTATGTATCAGGTGATAGGAAATTTATAACTATGCCAACTATGTGAGTCAGACTTTTACAGACTCCACAATGCTACATAGACTGGTTATAGACACATCCAGCGGATCTGCCTAGCAATATGACAGATGATCAGTGATCAGTGATAATGCTAGTTCTAGAATATATAGGTCAGTGGTTTCCAACCTCATGGTAGCGAAGGGAAAATTCAAACTTTCAGAAAGTTTAGCAGGTGCCAACAATTATTTAAAGATTATTTTTTACAAGTCAAAAATTAAATAGTACTTGTTATGCCTATGACACACTAGTTATGGTTATGATTATTAATGCTAAATATTCAGCCATTAATAATTGTCACGGAAAATGGGGGTAATCAGGAATTTTTTAAAACCACTGGGTCCATCCATCCCTCCTACCACCACTCTCTTTATCAGCGCGAAATCGAACTGATTCGGAAGCGCTTCCATTAAATCCATTCCTCCTGCTTCTCCTCTTCCTCCTCAAAATCGTTGTCGTCGTCACAGCCCTTATCATCACCGTCGTCGTCACTATCGTCGTCGTCACCACCTTCATCCATTCTTCATCATCGTCATCATCATCCATTAATGTGTTACACTGATCATTGGATGTCTTAGGATTTGAAATAGAATGCCTACTGTGTTACAGAATGATTGATATAAATGTGTGAACAGCAGGGTAAATTGTGTTAGAATGAACAATGCTTGATATAAACATGTGAACATCAATGTAGATGAACATGTTAAAAAGCACTTAGCATTACATAATTGTGTGTTTGACAAATGTTTTCACCCCTACTTTAATTTGTCAATTATTTCCATTTTTGAAATGTTTTAATTCAAAATGGGGTGCACTTTATTTATGTAATGAAGTTTTTAAGTAGACATCGTGCACTCCACATTAAGAGTAACAAGTAGTGGAGATACATGTCTCCCAATTTTTATAGCTTCATTGAGCACAGTAGTCAGTATTCAGTTCTGCTGACATTTTCTTTGTAGCATTAGTCTAGGTCAATACACTTTAATGTCGCCCTGTCATTGTAGCAAGACTTTCTTAGTGAATGAAATAGTTCGATGACCTACATTCTGGTGCTACAACCTTAACCTAGGTCAGCACTCTCCAGTATGTCACTCAGTCATTGTAGCAAGACTTTCGCAGTGAATGAAATATAGCGATGACCTACATTCTGGTGCTACAACCTTAATCTAGGTCAACGTTGCAGAATGTCAACCTGTCATTGCCGCAGCAACATAGGAACTTACACACACACACACACACACACACACCTGAAATTTAACCCACAGTGGCCAACGATGTAGTCGCTCGTGGCCTTGAATTCTTCAGAATTAGTTGTGGTTTGTTGGTGGTGAAGCCGACATTTTTTCTCCGGATCATCCTCGTGTTCAAAACACACACACATCAGAACTTCCTTATTGGCAATGTCTGTGCATCCATCAAGTTTTAAAGAGAGGAACTTTGCTAATTTAATCTGCTCAATGAGTTGATCTTCTATTTCGTGAGCCAGACTATGAATTCGTCGACAGATAGTGTCAATTGAAAGCGGTACCTGATCTACTTTCTTGGCTTCCAGCTTGCCCATCATTCCCAAAATAGACATCCTATTGCAGTCAATCATTAGTACCTCATCGATTGTGTATGCAGTGTTTATTCTTAGCAATTCGAACAGCTGTCGTAATCGAAGTTAGCAAAGCTTTATTGTTTATGTCTGACTTTTCACAGATCTTTTATTGAAATCGGCACATTTTCTTTAAAGAACTCTTTTGGTTTTGAACTAAATTCTTTTCGTTAGCATTTAAATGCTTCTTGAGCTTTGGCGTTTTTATTGCAACATTAGATAAAACATAATAAAACAACACAATAGCACATTAAGTTTTCTTGCTGTTCCATTATTTGAATAGGCAAAGACATTGAACTGAAAACAAGACGAGTGATATTTTAAAGTAAAGCTAGTACGAATTCTCTTTCATGACAGAGCTTTGGTTTCATTTACATTGTTGTCACGTGATTCTTGATTACTGTGGGACTCATCCGTTCAAACAATAAAGTGTTACTTCGTGCAAAGAACTGTGGTAAAGTAATAATAAATTGTTAAAGTTAACAGTGTTCCTTTGTGTAAAATACTTTGGTAAAATATTAAATTGTTTCGTTTTTCAAAGTTCGGTGGTAAAATGAAAACAGGATTCATTTGTGCAAAATACCGTGATAAAGTCATGAACAGGGTTCGTTTGTACAGTTGTGGTAGAATTAATAAACAGCGTTCGTTTGTAGACTTAAGGTAAATTAATAAACAGCGTTCGTTTGTATATTTGTGATAAATTCATATACTGAGTTTGTTTGTACACTTCTGATAATGTAATAAACAGCGTTCATTTGAGCAAAGAAATGCGATTAACTAATAAACAACATATGCGTCCCGACCCACACAGAGAAACTTAATTTGGCGATCTCGTGACAGCCACCAATTGCTTTATTTTCCATTGTTTTAACAGTTCAATACAATTTCTGCTTACACTATTTTTCATTCTGTTATAGTAATAGAATCATATTTAATATGATATTAAACTTAACATTCTTTGTGAATATTAAGACGCATGTCATATGTGAAGTGGAAGACCATATTTCGATGTAGTGTAAATCTGAATGTCTGTTTGAATGATAGAAAAAAGGCTTAAAAAATAGTGCATGTGAGCTTTTTAAGGAAATCCATAAGCTATTGTTACAGATTACTTTGGTCATTGATTTTGCTGATCGAAGGTTCAGATGCATTATATAAAATTTTCTGATTAATAACTTTGTGGTAAAATGTAATTATGATAATTTGTCCTGTATAATTAATTTATGTTTATTTCAGGGTAGTGAGACGGTGCTAGAGAAAATGATTAGCCTTCATAATAAAGAGCAATATGTAATTATTGTTAACAGTCTCTAATTGTTGTATTTGTAAATTACAGGATTTTGCTGTAGATTTGGAAGCTTTTCATCTTGGTAGCATTGTTTAGGTAGCATCAGTTTGCTGAAGTGTATCAGCTGTTAGTTTGTATGAACGCCATATTATGTCCTTTGTGAGTGGGAAGTCTACATAGACTCAGCCAGACAACCCTACACTCCATCAGTGTAACTAAGATAATATATATATAATATATTTGGCCTCGAGTGAGAGAAGGTGAGAGGGTTAGACAACCGTGTAGAAACAATAGTGAACTATTGAGAACTTTGTGCGAATCTTTTGATATTGGAGAACTGAGAAGGAACTATATGAACTTGCTCTGGGAAACTAAATTTTTCTCTGATAGACATTATGAGACTTGTGCTATGTGGATATTGAAATTGTTGTTTTATTTTCTTTATTTGTTTAATTTTTATAAAATAAATATTTTATTAATTTTCATCTATTTTGTGTCAATTCCTACCATCTCCATTTCGTATAAAATTAATTTAATCATTGCCATCGTATCCGTCATGGTGTCCGTATTCGTGTCTGTCTGTCCATCTGTCAGTCTGTGTGTCCGTGTTATAGTTGAGGAATTTCCTCCGGGTGGCGACGAGCCGTTAGAGCGATTGACCTCAATCATTGTGTATTTCGTATTGTCCATCTTATGGGGTATCAACAATATCGATAGTAGGTCAAATATTTATTTATAAATTTATCATTCTAGACTATTAATAGCATAAACAATTAAAAACCGTTAATATATTATTAAATATTGTTCTTTATTGTATATATCTTTTAAATAATTTTTTAGTATGAAAAGGAATTAAGAAATCGTGGGATGGGAGAAGGGGGTTAATAAATATTTAAATCGGACATCAGTTTACTCCTGGTAGTAAAAGTCCCTTGCTTGGACCTGGCGTTTCACGTGAATAGGTTACTTTAGCGAGAAAGATGACTTAGAGATGTTCTAGAAAATCCCTCATGTGGAGTTAGATGAGTGGTGCCGTTCTAAGAAGAATGTAGATCATTTATTTCAGTTTGACGGATTAAATATCGATTAGTCAGTTATTAATTATTGTTTAATTTCTAATAATGTTATCATATTCTAGGTGTCTGTATCTGCTAGGTGTTTTTTCCTCAAAACACGATTGTGTCTGCCCCCGATAAGTGTCCTTTATCAAACGATTTTGAGAAGAAGTAAGGTTCGCTATAAGTATCAACTAGATATTCGTTTTTGATCAGAAATAGAATGTACATAGTTGTGTTTCTAGTACGTGAAGTACAACAGAAGTAACTAACACTATATGTATCAACTAGCTATCAGTCGTGCCCAGAAATAGAATGCACATAGTTATATTTCTACTGAGTACAGCAGAAGTAAGTTACACTCTATGTATTAACTAGATATTTGCCGATATTTGCCTTGCCCACGTAAGTCCAAGTGAAGCAAAGTTTACATGTATAAATTATTGTTAGTGGAAGTGCATTTGCAAAGTAAGCAGAAAAATGAATTATTCAGCTCAAAATAGCAAAGCATTTATTCTACAATTGCCATTAAATCAGCGTGTTTTGTTTTCTCCATAAACATTCTATGATAACTCTAACAAATACAGTAAATTTTCACCAATCATTAAATTGAACAAAGACCAGAAGTTCTGAACATGAAAGTTAGAGTCAAATTTAAAAATAAATGTAATTTACCAATGTAAAGAGACCAACCTCCATAGATATTTTCCAAACTAAATGTGACAAAAACTACAATTTGCTACAACATGTATTAACTTCAATTATTTGAAGCAAAATTTCCTGCTAAGATTAATCACGAAAAAGAATCGGAAGAGAATACCTTGATAAATGATAACTAATTGTAGGGACATTAACACAATAAACCGAACAATAAAGTCTATTGTTCTCATGCTTGGCTCTCGAAGCTCTGAAAAAGGTGAAAATAATATGATGGTCTTCTTCCTCATAAAAACACTTACACTCCAAACCTTGATAAGATGTACAATTTTTTGAGGTAAGCGTTAATGTGTATGTGCAGAAGAGTGTACTCCCAACCATCAGGGCAATTTCAGTTCTGTATGGACAGTGAGGAATGTATTCAGAACTCATGTTGAAAATACTGCATGCAAGAAATCCACGCTCCTGATCCGTAAGCCTTTGTTGGGCTAACTGTGGACGGATGAACGGTTGAAAGATGCCTGTACCTGGCAAACGATAAAAGTATAAAATGAAATTAATCGTCGAAAGCTTGCATGGCATTGCTAATAGCATTATCAGTACGGAAATATTGTAAGTATTTGATAACTCGCTATATACTTAGTTAAGGTGCCTGTGAGCTACTGATAGTGACCTTGAAGGATGAGCATTGTTCATGACCTCGGTACCCGCCTTTGTTCAGCTTTCTTCATTGTGCCACGTTGTGTTTTTTTTCTTTTGGTGGCGATTGCAAATTACACGAAGTGTTTTGACCACCAGGTTAGATCTGGATTTCGTTTAACCAGTGAGTTTATTGACATATATACCATAAATAAAATGTATTTTGTAATTGTTTATAGACATTGATATGTATTCATGCTATCACTAATTGTTCAGTATTGTGTTATCGTAAAATTATTGAAAAAAAGATGCTAAGACTTTTTTGATATGTAAATAAAACAACTACAAATCCCGTAGGTACGGTATTGTTTGTCATTTCTATATGCTATCATTGTCTTTCTGTAAATTTGTCCATTGTAGTTGTCATGTGCCTGGATATGACCCCGACTACAAAATGCTAAACCAGTATGCTAATACAGAGCGGAATTTTGCTCATGAATATTAAGTGATTAGTCTTTTTTGAAAGCTCGATCTGATCTATTTGTTGGAAATTGATTATAACATTTTCTGTTATATTTTGTTTTTTAATATCTGTTTGGAAGTCAAAACCTGTACCATTAAGTGCCATTTGTAGGGCTTGTTGGTGTCACCACAAGTGATGATGCAGTGTCTAGGGACTGTTGAATTATCAGAAGAGATGATGCAGTGTCTAGGGGCTGTTGAATTATCAGAAGAGATGATGCAGTGTCTAGGGGCTGTTGAATTATCAGAAGAGATGATGCAGTGTCTAGGGGCTGTTGAATTATCAGAAGAGATGATGCAGTGTCTAGGGGCTGTTGAATTATCAGAAGAGATGATGCAGTGTCTAGGGGCTGTTGAATTATCAGAAGAGATGATGCAGTGTCTAGGGGCTGTTGAATTATCAGAAGAGATGATGCAGTGTCTAGGGACTGTTGAATTATCAGAAGAGATGATGCAGTGTCTAGGGGCTGTTGAGTTATCACAAGAGATGATGCAGTGTCTAGGGGCTGTTGAGTTATCACAAGAGATGATGCAGAGTGTCATGGAGTCAAGACAAATTATACTTGACCTCCTAAGGTCATTCATTGAATTCATTTTATTTAGTTTATGGACACAGTCCTTTTCGTAAAAATTGCATAATTGTTACACACTAGGGCTAGGCGAACCTTGCATTCAGAGACAGAAGAGACTGGCTCCAATTATGTAATATTTTTGACAATGGCCGATTGTAGGTCATACCCAAGCACGACACGTGACTAATAGATTTCCTGCCACAAATTTTTATACTTCTTTAAATACCACATACTGCTGCAAATCTTTATTCACGAGGAAGGAGACAGACTTGAAGACACTTGTCTAGTCACTAGCGAGATTCCGTGAATCATCACCTGAAAACCCGCTGCTATAGTATTTTCATTCTAACAAGAGCGGGTCTCTATTTCGTTCTTGGTTCCTGGTTTTATTTTATCGTTGTGACTCAGGCCTATGTTCAATCTGTTTCCTATGCCTTGGGGTGTTTCCTTGGCATATTATTGAACCTTGGGGATCGTTGGAGCGACCCAAGCGTGCTGCGTCTGTGTATAAGTACGGGACGCTGATCTTGCGACCAAGACAAGATCGATGACTGACGGCCACCGCTTAAACCGGTATATCCAACTGTATGTCTGTTGGGGGAACAAGCACGCAATTACTTCGCAATTGGATGACCAGCTAAGTGCAAGGGTCTGAACTATAAAGTAACTCGGACAATAGCATTGATAAGACCGACATCACGTAATCTCTGATTAACTTGTTATTGTTAACTTTTATTAAATCTTTTTTAATTGTTAAACATTTATTGTAGTTGACTATTTCATGCATGAAGGACTGAGATGGGGGCTGTGAGTCGTAAATGAGAAGATTGCTTGCATAATTAGTTATAATTGTTTAACGTTCCTAATTCGTGCTTTGTTTACACAAGTTTACCTGTTTTTAAATTCATTGGCTTAAACTACGAGTGTGGAATTTAATTGGACTGAAGGGTGAATTTGGGCATCTGGTCTGTAATTAAATTACTTTCCACTTATTCTAACTAAAATCCTAAATTCTGGAACAGGGTCTTTAAATAAATATCCGGAGAATGTAATACAGTGTCTAAAGGTTGTTGGAACCATCACAAGAGGTGAGGCAGTGACCTTCAACAGAGCAAGTGTTAAATGTTCTAGGACAAGTGTATGTATGTGAATGCCAGCACGATCTCCTGAGTTCTGTGACTTGAATGGACCGAAATTGTTGAGAATATAAAGGGATTAAACAATTTCACGACAGAGAACAATAAAGAATTCTTTCCAGTATTTATTTACTTTCTTGTACATTGGTTTTTTTAAATGATAATTTTCGCTTTACTTCTCCATTAGTATACACTTGTTTGAAAGTGATATATTTTATTTTAAGTGAAGAGACCGACCAATGGAAATATTATCTATTTTATGATATAATACTGTGGACTAAATTGGGTGGAGTATCTACTTATATATATATATATATATATATATATATATATTAAGGATACAAATTTGATTCGGCATTCATCGTGTGTTATATCTCTGCTTCTATACACCAGTATTCTGTACTTGGCTGGTAATTGAAATTAGTTTGATATGTTGAATTATGAATTCATTTCTTGAACTGTCATTACTGTTACACTTTTAATTCATATGGAAAGATGACATATTGATTGTCGGGTAACACAGTGCGGTGATCGTTTTCTTAATTTTCTGGTGCTGAGATTTGACCTAGATTCCTCATATGCAGTTTATAACGGTGTATCTTTTTATTGTTGGAGGTGTGGATTAATTTGTTGGATTATTAATCTATAATCTCTCTTTTCACAGTTAACCTTGGGCATGTTTGGTATTTATTTGCATAATATAAGTTGAATATGCACTGATATTCAATTACAGATTTGAAATTAGCTAAATATTTGATTGATTGAGTGTAGGGGGCGCTTCCGGCTTCCGTCGCTTTCGCGCTAGCTAAATATATTATACACGAAGCATTTATACATATGTGGAAGGGTGGATGTACGTGTTTACAGAGCTTTGTGTGCCTGTGTGTACAGAGCTTCGTGTGCGTGTGTGTACAGCGCTTTGTGTGCGTTTGTGTACAGAGCATTGTGTGCGTGTGTGTACAGCATAGAACGATGCCTGGCGACAAACTAGGTAAATCACCCACCACTTTTGAATGCATGGCGTGGTATTGTGCCCCTGATGTAGTCAATGTGTAATGCTGTGCTAGTGTGAGAATGTTTGAAAGCCTTAATTACATAATGCATTTATTAAACTAAGTTGATGTCTATGTATTTTAATAGGAAGTGGGTTGTAGTTTGTATTTATATAATTTTGTATATTGGTTTATATTATTTTCTTAATGTGTTTTATGATTTATATTTTTTGATAGTTAAAGTATTATATAACTCTAAGTAATTTAAAAGAAATTTATATTCGAACAAACGTATGATAGCAAATTAGAGTCAGCTAACATCAGTTTTAGTCTCTGTGCCAGCATTATGTAGTGGAGTCTTCTTTGCGGATCGGACTTTTTAGATATATATAAGTTTACTTGTGTGTGAGAGAGAAGGACAAAGGAAGTGAACAAAACAAAAGGAGAGTTCGGATTTTCAGTAATCACCTCTCGACCAGCGGATTACCGGGAAGAGAAAATGTCAAGGCGCCACACACGATCTATAGCCAAGAACCTTTCAGGGCAGTCAGAGAAAAGAACGCCACTGCCCACTCAAAAATCGCCTCACCAGGACTAATAACAGAAGACGCTGACTACTTCAACCCTATTATGAGCCTACAAACACCACACCAACGGAGGAAGACAACGATTCCCATAATTATTATCCTCATCAACGGAGGAAACTAACAGAACTCGATGCTAATAGGAAAACAGAATTTGACAAAGACATCTGCGTAGAAAAAGACTGCACAATAAACTGGTATATATATGGTGAAGGAAACGAGTATCTACAACAAAAACTCACCCCCTTCAACCTCCAACTCACAACAGAGAATGAGGACTTAAAAAAGGCTTTCAAACAAATCTGTTTTTTTACAAGTGTGACAGTGAAAAACGCCTAACCACAATCCGAGAAACTCTTGTGAGCACAGTTAACCTTCAGCAATTACTCCAAAAACATTTTCAAACAATGCGAAAACCCACATAGGAAGACAGCACAAATCAAACAGACTTTGAAGAAAAAAGCCACTTTTTCATCCAAACTCTACAAGCCACTAAAACAGAACAGGGAAAAAACACCAACATCATCTGGAAAATTCCACCTACGGCCAAAGTGAATTCAACTCAAACAGCAAAACAAGAAATCAGTCAGGCATTCTCACAAACACCAAAAAAGACACAACATACACTAAGGAAACTCAGACTACAAGCTCTACCAGCACAGAAAAAGAAATTGAAACAACTACCACCAAAAACATGAAGAAACGCCAAAATATCTCTAGCACACAAACAGTACACATCAAGACGCAAGAAAGAAAAAGACAAACAAGAAAAGAAGTGAAGACAACTGACGCACAAACCGAAATAGAAGTCGACAATGCTCCAACTACATCACAAGTGCGGCAACAACGACTACACCAAATGCCACCAATCCACTGCCAGAGTCACCACAAGGGGCTGCAACAACAATGACAACCTCAACAGACACACAAGGATAAAATTCAGAATGGAGCCCCAAACCTAAAAAACAGCGCTCGCCAGAACACATCAGATGACAACAACAGACTCAACTATCACAACCACCACAACAACGAAATCTACAACAACATCGGTAGCGCTGTGACAACAACAACAACAACAACAATGGCGAAGAGAAAGAGAGCAGCAACAGTATTTGCAATGGGGATCTTTTAATCACCCCATTGCCGATATGATACAACTACTGTTGGACTACCTCCACTGGCCAACAGCGCTGACATTCACACATCCCAACAACGCGGACAACATCGTCGCCACCGCCAACAACAACAACAATGCAAGTCAAGAGGACAGGGAATTGAAAAATTTGGACGAATGTACACACTAGGTAATGACTTGGTGCGTTACTAGCCTGAGCTCTGTAAGACACCCCCTCTCACCCTCTCGCGCCAATATCGGACGAGACAACAACATCAACATCGAAAAGGAGAGAACTAGTCCACGGATTACCGGAGTAAGGCACGCCCCACCAGCCAGTCATGACGGACACAACAGACGAAAAAGATTCAAACTCAACCACTCCAAGACTCAACAACAGACAACAAGCATCCAGACAACACCAGCACAAGAGCAGCAACCACATCAAGGAGAAACCAACAAGGAAAAAAAGAGGGAAAAAAATCCACTACACCGAAAGAAAACAGTCATCAGCTGAATGGAAACACAACAAAAACAACACGGAATGGCCGCCACCTCTTCAGAATACAGTGAGAATAGGAAGGCCCCACAGGAATCCACCAAAAAACAGAGAACATCAAGGAGATGAAAAGTTTTCATGCAATTCCTGTTGGGTAAAGAAGTAAACGTAAACAAGTAGTGTGAGAGATAGTTCAGATGAGATGCAAGGCTTGTTTTGTGTAGAGATCAGAAGGTTTGTTTTGTTTGCAACCATGTAGCCAGAGAGAGAGAGAGAGAGAGAGAGAGAGAGAGAGAAGCTTGGTTGGCGGTATGCGGGAGAGAGAGAGACAGACAGAGTATTTGACGGGGTGCCACCTGAATAAAGACCGCATGGAAACGTAAACTCGGCGTTGCGTGTTGCCCTCTGTTGCTGTGGTTTCCGTATTGTATATTCTCATCATCCTCATTTTATCTCACATCCTGGGGCGACCCATAACACCACACCACCACACCCCATCACACATATATTTCTAGAAAACATGTATATACCTAATTAATGTATACTTAACTTAAAAGGAACTAGAACTTCTAAGAACGACTTTAGGTTTTGGTTAATTATTTAAGTACTTTACAGAATAAATACAAAAAATATAATGTGTCTATTTTGAAGTAAATGAGGAAATTAGTGAATGTGTATAGTATGACTGCATTCTATGATTTCTAATATAAAGCAAAAGTGAAAAAATATAATTATCATTCCGGTCATTTTCAAAGACCTATAATATGTTTAGTTTAGTAAATGAAAATAGTAAAGTTAAGAAATGAAAAGAATCAGTCTGGAATACCTATAGACCACGCAAGTCTGTGTTGAGTGTGACGGATTGGAAAAGGTTTTATGTCTTCCATACATGTCTGGAGGAAACAGATGTTAACATGTACTCACATGACGCAATCATGCAGCAAAGAGTCATAATGCCAAAGATACTTGAAGATTGTGCGGCGAAAGGCATTTTAGACTGGAATATTTGCTTTTCACTCTTGGCCTTAACGTTATTTTTTAATTTTGCACAGTGTTTCCACACAAGAGCAAATACCAACAGTGTCAATAGCAAAGATTCAAAATGGAGGTGTATCTATTCTTACTGTAGATAGCTATCTACTGGAAAGAGATATGACGTTTATTGGCAGAGAGAGAAAGGGAGAGGGAGGGATAGAGAGAGCGTGCATTTTGTTTTTAAAAGAAAATTTTGCTTCTAATTTAAAAGGCCTTAGTAGATTGTTGCTGCATTTCTTCTCATTTTTAATCTGCACATGTATATTTTATACTATTCGAATGACTGACTTAAAAGAAAACAAATTACGATAACTTTAGTTGTGTAAATTAAATAAAAGCACGTTCATGGATGACAATTTCATACTTATACACGTGTGTTCAAATTACTAGTAAAATGACTTTAAGTTCATTGAGATGGAGTACACATAAAAGACTTTAAATACATTGAGGTGGATCAAAAGTATAAAGACTTTAAGTTCATTGAGATGATTACAAGCATAAAGACTTTAAGTTCATTGAGATGATTACAAGTAAAAAGATTTTATGTTCATTGAGATGATTACAAGTATAAAGACTTTAAGTTCATTGAGATGATTACAAGTATAAAGATTTTAAGTCCATTGAGATGATTACAAGTATAAAGACTTTAAGTTCATTGAGATGATTACAAGTATAAAGACTTTAAGTTCATTGCGATGGAGTACACATAAAAGACTTTAAATTCATTGAGGTGGATTATAATTATAAAAGCTTTACGTTCATAGAAATGGATGACTAGTAAGCACACTATGTACTGATTTAATGGATTACAGGTAATCACATACTTTATTTTCATTTAAATGGATTACAGTTAATCACATACTTTATTTTCATTTAAATGGATCACTCTTAAACACGTACTAATGTTAGTTTAGAATTAGATGGATTACAAGTAAAACACTTGTATTCATTTAGATTATTTACAGATAAACGCACTTTATTTATTTGGATTATAAATAGACACTTACTTTGTATTCATTTACATGGATTTGATGTAAACTACATACTTTATTCATTTGGGTGGATTGTGGTGACACGAGATTTGACTTAGCCTATAGTAAACAACACCAAATCGTGTAATTAAGGAGTTTTATCTTGCTGGTTGTCAAAATAATCTCTTCAGACGTGTTCATTTGAATGCATTGATCGCCATGAAAAGAACTATTACATTTGGAAATCAATACAAATGGAAGTAAACTCTAGAAATAAAGTACTTTACGTAACTTTCAAACACTAACACAGTAAGTATTTTATATACGTAACTTTCACATCAATGTGTCTTGCCCAATACGTAACTTGAAACAAAAAGTGTCTTTGTGCACATTGCCTAACTATAAAACAAAATGTGTCCTGCTTCACATTATGTTACTTTAAAACATAATGTGTTTTGCTGTACATTATGTAACTTTAAAATAAAATGTGTCCTGCTTCATATTATGTTACTTTAAAACATAATGTGTTTTGCTGTACATTATGTAACTATAAAACAAAATGTGTCCTGCTTCATATTATGTTACTTTAAAACATAATGTGTTTTGCTGTACATTATGTAACTTTAAAATAAAATGTGTCCTGCTTCACATTATGTTACTTTAAAACATAATGTGTTTTGCTGTGCATTATGTAACTTTAAAATAAAATGTGTCCTGCTTCACATTATGTTACTTTAAAACATAATGTGTTTTGCAGTACATTATGTAACTATAAAACAAAATGTGTCCTGCTTCATATTATGTTACTTTAAAACATAATGTGTTTTGCTGTACATTATGTAACTTTAAAATAAAATGTGTCCTGCTGTACGTTATCTAACATGAAAACAAAAGCATCCTGCTGCACATTACATAACTTTAAAACAAAGATAGTCTTGCCAATCATTACGTGACTTTTAAACAAAATGTGTCTTGATGTATATAATGTAACTTTAAAACAAAATGTGTCTTGCTGCACATTATGCAACTTTAAACAAAATGTGTCTTGCTGTACATAACGTAACTTTTAAACAAAATGTTTCTAGCATATTCTCAAGTCGTTTTGTTAACTTCCGACTTTGGCGCTTAAAATAGCCGCATAATCAGTGCCCAAAGGCGTGTGACTTTGACATTTAATAATGTATATAACAATTAAATTTAGAAATAATTAATTAAATAACAATTAAATTTAGAAAGTACATTTAACTCACTACTATTTGCAAAAGATGGTATGTATTAAAACATAATTTATGAATCTATAAAATTAAATGTGTAATTTTAAATTAATAGGCTTTCATTAAATTATTCGGATATTGTTCTCTCACTATTACTGTTTGAATTTGCGTGTTTATAAAATTCTACCTCGAAGATAAAGTAAGTAGTTTATGCAAAAGAAATATTTAAAAATGTTCTCATCTTATTTAATTTTTAAAGTCTAATATTGTTAAAGTAGGGTCGAAATATATTTATTATATTTTCTGTAACATAGATACAAGTATGTTTAATTAAAATAATTTTAATTGTGACTTTTATATCTGGAAAATTAAAAAAAAGGTTAAACACAAATTGTAATGTTACTAGTGTCCTGATTTCAATAATCAAACAAAACTTCAAAGCTTACATTTGAAAACTTTCGGGAAAAAATAAAAACTCCACAATAACTAAATAAATTCAAAATAATTTTTTGCCAGACACTGAAAGAGGCTGAGAAATTTGACGTACTTCTGAAGAAAGCGCTAAAAATTCTATACCCGACTATACCCTGAGATTTAAATAAAATGCCATACCCTACTATACCCCGAGATTTATTCAAAATGCCTCTTTGACTGTTACATCGTTCCCACCGATCCACGTTACTGTCAAACTTTTTTTTCGACACTTAGAATGATCAGAACTGATGTGAGAGCAGCAATGAAGCAGGACGAATTAGAAACGATCCCACCCCACCCCATTTAAAAAGGAACCAATTCAAGTAGATAAATCTTATCTTGAAGGATTTCGTTTCTGTATTATATCATTGAGCGAATGAATAAATAGTTTTAAAATGAATTCTATGAACGCCACTTGTTCATTTATTTATATTACATAACACTAAAACAGGTATATAATTTTATAGCATAGGATTTACATTCACAGATCTATTTAGACTATATTATATTTTCATTGAAAACATGACTTCACTTAGGCTAAACGGAATCAAAATAAGATTTTATTTTGTTTTCTTCTTTCTTCAAACCAGGATATGCTTTTGGGTCAAAATGATTCAAGAAATAATAACCTATTGCACAATATTTTAGAACAATATTCTCCATAGTGCCAGTTGTCATGTTTCCGCCCAAACAATTTGAATAGTGCCAGTTGTCATGTTTCCGCCCAAACAATTTGAACGTAAGGCAACGCTGTGCCTGAAAACGCAGGTGCAAACGCGGACATTAGCTAAGGGCGCACACATTCAATCAAATATCAGAATTACTCTTGCAAATCCCTCCCACCACCTCTCTGTCTTTCTCAACGCGAGATCGAATTGGTTCGGAAGCGCTTACCTTAAATCCATCATTATCGCCTCCGTCATCATCATCATCATCATCATCATCATCATCATCATAGTCGTCGTCATCAACAAAATATCGTCGTCATCATCATCATCATCAAAATCTATTAATGTGTTACATTGATCATTGGGTGACTGAAGTTTTGAAATAGAATGTCAGCTCTGTTACATTGCAGAATTATTGATATAAATGTGTGAACAGCATTGTACATTAAAGTGTTGCATTGTAGAATGCATGATATAAATGTGTGAACAGCAGTATACATTAAAGTATTAGAGTGCACAATTCTTGATATAATCATGTGAACATCAATGCAGATTAAAATGTTAGAGTGCACAATGCTTGATACAAATATGGTCATCAAAGTAGAATAACATGATAAAAGGCAAAATGCATGACATAAATGTGTTTGACAAATATTTTCACCCCTTCTTTTATTTGTCACTTATTTCCATATCTGAAATGTTTTAATACAAATATAGGTTGCTAAAATTTATTAATGAAGTTTTAAGTAGACCTCGTGCACTCCACATTTAGAGTAACAAGTAGTGGAGATACACGTCTCCCAATTTTTATAGCTTCATTTACCACAATAGGCAGTATTAAGATTTGCTGACATTTTCTTTGTAGCATTAGTCTAGGTCAACACACCTTAATGTCGTCCTGTTATTGTAGTAAAACTTTCTTAGTGAATGAAATAGTGCGATGACCTACATTCAGGAGCTAAAATCTTAATCTAGGTCAACACTCCAAAATGTCGCTTTGTCATTGCTGCAGCAACATTGGAACATAGACACACTCTACTGAAATCTAACCAACAGTGGTCAACGTTGTAGTCGCTCATGGCCTTGAATATTTCCATATATAGTTGTGACTTGTTGCTGGTGAAGAAGATATATTTTCTCTAATAGTCCTCATGTTCAAAACACACATACATCCGAACTTCCATATTAGCAATATATGTGCATAC
The DNA here is from genome assembly GCA_028829895.1 of Sinotaia quadrata. NCBI lineage: Eukaryota > Metazoa > Mollusca > Gastropoda > Architaenioglossa > Viviparidae > Sinotaia > Sinotaia quadrata. Next base: position 59,400,858 of record CM054183.1, read on the forward strand.
ATCAAGTTCTAAAGAGACGTACTTTGCTAATTTAATCTGTTCAATGTGCTGATCTTCCAATTTCGTGAGCCAGACTAAGAATTCGTCGAGAGATAGTGTCAATTGAGATTGGGTACCAGGGCTACTTTCTTGGCTTTCAACTTGCCCAGCATTCCCAAAATAGACATCCTCATGCAGCCAATTATATTATTAGTACCTCATCAATTGGGTATGCAGTGTTTATTCTTAGCAATTCGAACAGCTGTCGTAATCGACGCTAGCAAAGCTTTATTGTTTATGTCTGACTCTTCACAGATCTTTTATTGAAGCCATTGAAAATGGCACATTTCTTTTAAAGAACTCTTTTTTTAAAAACTCAATTCTTTTCGTTTGTATTTAAATGCTTCTTGAGCTTTGAAGTTTTCATTTCAACATTAGTTTTATTGTTTTTCCATTATTTGAATGGGCAAAGACATTGAACTGAAATTACGACGAGTTATATTTTATAGTAAAGCTAGTACGGCTTGTTATATTTTATAGTAAAGCTAGTACGACTTGATATATTTTATAGTAAAGCTAGTACGACTTGATATATTTTATAGTAAAGCTAGTACGACTTGTTATATTTTATAGTAAAGCTAGTCCGAATTCTCTTTGACGACGGTACTTTGGTTTCATTTACATCGTTGTCACGTGATTCTTGCCTACTGTGGGACTCATCCGTTCAAACACTAAAGTGTTCCTTCATGCAAAGAACTGTGGTAAAGTAATAATAAATTGTTAAACTAACAGTGTTCCTGTCACATGTCTGGTCTACGTTTAATGACCCTGCCCTAATTTAGATTCCAAATATCAATATTGGTTTATTGAATAATTCCTAACAAAAGCGACAGCCAGACTGCTTGACTTATCTTCCACAAAATGACACAATATTAGGCCAATTATTCCCGACACCACGCCAGATAAATCAGTTGACTTGTCCTGATTGATAATGTTATCTCCCCTTATTTATAGATTAAGATTTATGATTCTATATCCTTTTATTACGGCTCACCCCCACAATCGGATCTCTGGTTGTGCTACAAATAATTATGAAACAATGGGTAAGATGACAATAAATTTAATAACAATTAAATTAAGAAAAATAAGCAATTACGATTTGTGATTAACAATAGAAGACTATTGCGCAGCAATGTAAATAATTAACTAACCAAACTGTCTCAAAGTTTTGTGTCCCGTGTGGCTAAATAACTTAACTTAGTGTCTGTGAAACTGTTGAACACGATGTTGTAGAATATTCAATATGATGTGGGCATTAATCTTCTAGTGGCCTCTCGTGGTCCCTTTTGGCTTAGGGTGTAGACATCAGACAATGCCTCTAGTATAGAAGATCATGCACTCTGTCGGGTTACCTCTGGGTCCTCGTCTATAAGGCTGTAGATCCAGAATACTGAGTCCGGCATTAGCTGGTGACTGGAGAGTTAAGACTCAAGACCAGCACAATCTGAATTTAAGTGCAGTCATAATAGGTGATCACAACTCTTTTTACCCCTGGTTGATGGGCACACTGTATCACGGTCGGCGCGTCTGACAAATTCAATCCATTCAGGTGACTATATGAATGAAATAGAGGTCAGCTAGCGGCTTAGCAATAAGTCACTATAGGGAAACATATTTCTATATTTGGGTATTTAGTATCCGGATCGCGACTCGTCCTTCACCTCTGGCTTATTCTACGGTTCCTTAACACGTAAACAACTCATTGCATCAGCCAACCTTAATCGCTTAACGGAAGTCTATTCGATAATTAAAGGAACAGTAGAAACCGTTGTTACAATGAACGATTAATAATAATAAAAATGTGTATTAAAATGCATAATTTGTTTAATATACTCTGAAAGTTCCTTTATATACTGCGGTAAAATAATAAATTGTTTCGTTTTGCAAAGTACTGTGGTAAATGACAACAATACTCATTCATGCAAAATACCGTGATAAATTAATAAACAGCGTTAGATTATACACTTGTGATAAAATCATAAACAGAGTTTATTTGTACACTTGTGGCAAAGTAATAATCAGATTCATTTGTGCTAGGAAATGCGATTAATTAACAAGCAACACATTTGTCCAGAACCACAGTGAAACTGAATTTGGCGATCTCGTGACGACCACAAATTGCTTTATTTTCCCATGTTTTAACAGTTCAATACAATTTCTGCTTATACTATTTTTCATTCTGTTATAATAATAGAATCATATTTAATAGGATATTAATCTTAACATTCTTTGCGAATATTAGGACACATGTCACGTGGGTAGCGGAAGCCCATATTTCGATGTGGTGTAAATCTGAGTCTGTTTGTATGATAAGACAAAATATTTGAAAAAATAGAGCATCTGAGCTTTTTAAGGAAATCCTATGACTATTGCTACAGATTACTTTGGCTTTTGCTGATGGAATGTAGAGTTGCATTTTATAAAATTAAAAACTTTGTGTAAAATGTAATTATAATAAGTTGCCATGTTTAATTAATGTATATTTATTTCAGGGTAGTGATATTTGTGCTCAGAGAATATGATTAGCCTTCATATAAAGAGCAATATGCAGTTAATGTTAACAGTCTCTGATTGTTGTATTTGTAAATTATAGGATTTTGCTGTAGATTTGGAAGCTTTTCATCTTGGTAGTATTTCTTAGGTAGCATCAGTTTGCTGAAGTGTATCAGCTATTAGCTTGTATGAACGCCATATTATGTCCTTTAGGATTGAAAAGTCTACATAGTCTCAGCCATAGTCTCAACCATAGACAACCCTACATTCTACCAGTTTAACTAATTAAGTTAAAATAGTATATTTTTCAAGGATTGAAAGGTTAGACAACCGTGTAGAAACAATAGTGAACTATTGAGAACTTTGTGCGAATCTTTTGATATTGGAGAACTGAGAAGGAACTATATGAACTTGCTCTGGAAAACTAAACTTTTCTCTGATAGACATTATGAGAATTGTGCTATGTGGATATTGAAATTGTTGTTTTATTTTCTTTATTTGTTTAATTTTTATAAAATAAATATTTTATTAATTTCATCTATCTTGTGTTAATTCTTACCATTTTCATTTCGTGTAAAATTTATTTAATTACGTGTCCGTCACTCTGTTTATGTCTGTCTGCCCAACTGTCTGTCTGTGTGTCCGTCTTATAGGTGAGGACCTTCCTCTAGGGGGCGACGAGTCGTTAGAGTGATTGACCTCGATCGTTGTGTATTTAGTATTGTCCATCTAACAATATCGTTAGTAGGTAAAATATTAGTTTATAAGTGTATCATTCTACACTCTTAATAGCATAAACAATTTAAAACCGTTAATATATTATTAAATATTGTTCTTTATTATATATATCTTTTAAATACCTTTTTAGTATGAAAAGAAATTAAGCAATCGTGGGATGTGGGGGCGGAGGTATTTATTTAATATTTAAAATATTAAATATTTAATATAATAATTTAAATATTTAAATCAGACATCAGTTTACTCCTGGTAGTAAAAGTCCCTTGCTTGGACCTGGCGTTTCACATGCATTGGTTACTTTAGCGAGAAAGATGACTTAGAGATGTTCTAGAAAATCCATCATGTTGAGTTAGATGAATGGTGCCGTTCTAAGAAGAATGCAGACCATTTATTTATGTTTCTCGGATTGAATATCGATTAGTCAGTTATTAATTATTGTATAATTTCAATAATTTTATCAAATTCGGCTAAGTGTCTTTTTTCATAAAAACATGATTGTGTCAGCCCCCGATATGTGTCCTTTATTAAACGATTTTGAGAAGAAGTAAGGTTCGCTATAAGTATCAACTAGATATTCGTTTTTAATAAGAAATAGAATGTACATAGTTGTGTTTCTAGTTCGTGAAGTACAACAGAAGTAACTAACACTATATGTATCAACTAGCTATCAGTCGTGCCCAGAATTTGCATGCTCATAGTTATATTTTTACTCACTTGAGTACAGCAGAAGTAAGTTACACTCTATGTATTTAGATATTTGCCGATATTTGCCTAGCCCTCTTAAGTCCAACAGAAGCAATGTTTACATGTATAAATTATTGTTAGTTGAAGTGCATTTGCGAAGTTAGCAGAAAAATGAATTATTCAGCTCAAAATAGCAAAGCATTTATTCTTCAATTGCCATTAAATCAGCGTGTTTTGTTTTCTCCATAAACATTCTATGATAACTCTAGCAAATACAGTAAATTTTCAACAATTATATTGAACAAAGACCAGAAACATTGTATGATAACACTAACAAATACAGTAAATTTCAACAATCATTATATTGAACAAAAACCAGAAACATTCTATGATAACACTAACAAATACAGTAAATTTTCAACAATTATATTGAACAAAGACCAGAAACATTGTATGATAACACTAACAAATACAGTAAATTTCAACAATCATTATATTGAACAAAGACCAGAAACATTGTATGATAACACTAACAAATACAGTAAATTTCAACAATCATTATATTGAACAAAGACCAGAAACATTGTATGATAACACTAACAAATACAGTAAATTTCAACAATCATTAAATTGAACAAAGACCAGAAGTTCTGAACATGAAAATTAGAGTAAAATATAAAAATAAATGTAATTTACCAATGTAAAGAGACCAACCCCCATAGATATTTTCTAAACTAAACGTGACAAGGACTAGAATTTGCTACATGTTTTAACTTCATTTATTTGAAGCAAAATTGCTAGCTAAGTTTAATCACGAAAAACAATCGGACGAGAATATCTTACTGAATTATAACTAATTGTAGGGACATTAACACAATAAACCGAACAATAAAGTCTATTGTTCTCATGCTTGGCTCTCGAAGCACTGAAAAAGGTGAATACAAGATGATTGTCTTCTTCCCTCAAATGGAAACACTTACACTCCAAACCTTGATAAGATGTACAATTATTTGAGGTATGCGTTAATGTGTATGTGCAGAAGAGTGTACTCCCAACCATCATGGCAATTTCAGTTCTGTATGGACAGTGAGGAATGTATTCCGAACTCACGTTGAAAATCATGCAGGCAACTGATCCACGCTCCTGATCCCCGAGCGTTTTTTGGACTAACTGTGGATCGATGAACGGTTGAAAGATGCTTGTACCTGGCAAACGATAAAAGTATAAAATGAAATTAATTGTCGAAAGGTCATATGACACGGCTAATAGCATTATCAGTACGGACATATTGTAAGTATTTGATAATTCGCTATCTACTTAGTTAAGATGCTTGTGAGCTACTGATAGTGACCTTGAAGGATGAGAATTGTTCATGACCTCGGTACCCGCCTTTGTTCAGTTTTCTTCATTGTGCCAGGTTCGTTTTTTTCTCTTTTGGTGGCGATTGCAAATTGCCTGGAATGTTTTAACCAGAATGTTTGATCTGGATTTCGTTTAAACAGTGAGTGTATTGTCATATATACCATAAATGAACTGTATTTTGTAATTGTTTATAGACATTGATATGTATTCATGCTTTCACTAAATGTTCACAATTGTGTTATCGTAATATTATTGAAAAAAAGATGCTAAGACTTTTGTGATATGTAAATAAAACAACTACAAATCCCGTAGGTACGGTATTGTTTATCATTTCTTTATGTATAGTTTGTCTTTCTGTAAATTTGTCCATTGTAGTTGTCATGTGCCTTGATATGACCCCGACTACAAAATGCTAAACCAGTCTGCTAATACAGAGCGGAATTTTGCTCATGAATATTAAATGATTAGTCTTTTTTGAAAGCTCGATCTGATCTATTTGTTTGAAATTGATTATAAAATTTTCTGTTATATTTTGTATAAATATAATGATAATGCATGTGACTTGGGATTTGCTTTCCATAATTAATCATAAAAACAGTTGAATATAATAAGATTTGTCTGAACCTTAAACCTCTCTACAGGTATACAGATATTGCAATTGGTATGTATTTTATTAATATGTTCAGAAGAATGTGTTCCTCTGTTTGTAAATGAAGTGTATATACATATGTGAATGTAAATTTCAGTACAGACACATTGTATATGTCCATTCACTAAAAAGAAGCTTTGGCAAATATTTGAAGGTGATTGAAATCAGAAATTGTCACTTTGAATGATCTGTATGTATTACTGTCTACACATACGTATTATATTAAAATAAACATAAAGAATTCATTAGTATTAATACTTATTTAAACGTGGTTTTTTAAAAATAGAAGCATTATAGAGGAAACAATATGTTTGGGATAAGAATTAAATCTGTAAATGATATTTGACTGAGGCACCAGTTTGTTTGTGTGTGTGTGTGTGTGTGTTTGTTTATGTGAGTGAGCGAATGAGTGAGTGAGAGAGAGAGCTAAATGAATGGAATGTAGTGTAAAGGATAAAGATTATTGTTATTGTTTTGTTTTATAAATTTCCAATGTTGTGTGCAATCCCGCTTTCTTTGTTCTATTGTTTTTTTAGTATCTGTTTGGAAGTCAAAACCTGTACCATTAAGTGCCATTTCTAGGGCTTGTTGGTGTCATCACAAGTGATGATGCAGTGTCTAGGGATTATTATAATCATCACAAGAGATGATGCAGTGTCTAGGGACTGTTGAGTTATCAGAAGAGATGATGCAGAATGTCATGGAGTCAAGACAAATTATACTTGACCTCCTAACCCGCATTCATTGAATTGATTTTATTTAGTTTATGGACACAGACCTTTTCATAAAAATTGCATAATTGTTACACACTAGGCGAACCTTGCATTCAAAGAGAGAAGAGACTGGCTCCAGTAATATTTTAGATAATGGCTGATTGTAGGTCATACCCAAGCACGACACGTGACTAATAGATTTCCTGCCACAAATTTTTATACTTCTTTAAATACCACATACTGCTGCAAATCTTTATTCACGAGGAAGGAGACGGACTTGTCTAGTCACTAGCGAGTTTCCGCGAATCATCACCAGAAAACCCGCTGCTATGATAGTATTTTCATACTAACAAGAGCGGGTCTCTATTTCTTTCTTGGTTCCTGGTTTTATTTTATCGTTGGGACTCAGGCCTATGTTCAATCTGTTTCCTATGCCTTGGGGTGTTTCCTTGGCATATTATTGAACCTTGGGGATCGTTGGAGCGACCCAAGCGTGCTGCGTCTTTGTAGAATTACGGGACGCTGATCTTGCGACCAAGACAAGATCAATGACTGATGGCCACCGCTTAAACCGGTATATCCAACTGTATGCCTGTTGGGGGAACAAGCACGCCATTACTTCGCAATTGGAAGACCTGCTAAGTGCAGGGGTCTGATTCCCTGAACTATAAAGTAACTCTTTTTAGCAATCCAACACCAGTCGGACAATAGCATTGATAAGACCGACATCACGTAATCTCTGATTATATTGTTATTGTTAACATTTATTAAATCTTTTTTAATTGTTAAACATTTATTGTAGTTGACTAATTCATGCATGAAGAACTGGGATGGCGGCTGTGAGTCGTAAATGAGAAGATTGCTTGCATAATTAGTTATAATTGTTTAACGTTCCTAATTCGTGCTTTGTTTACACAAGTGTACCTGTCTTTAAATTCATTGGCTTAAACTACGAGTGTGGAATTTAATTGGATTGAAGGATGAATTTGGGCATCTGGTCTGTAATTAAATTACTTTCCACTTATTCTAACTAAAATCCTAAATTCTGGAGCAGTGTCTTTAAATAAATATCCGGGGAATGTAACACAGTGTCTAAAGGTTGTTGGAACCATCACAAGAGGTGAGGTAGTGACCTTCAACAGAGCAAGTGTTAAATGTTCTAGGACAAGTGTATGTATGTGAATGCCTGCACGATCTCCATCTCCTGTGACTTGAATGGACCGAAATTGTTGAGAATCGAAAGGGATTAAACAATCTCACGACAGAGAACAATAGTGAATTCTTTCCAGTATTTATTTACTTTCTTGTACATTGTTTTTTTTTTTAATGATACTTTTCGCTTTACTTCTCCATTAGTATATACTTGTTTGAAAGTGATATATTTTATTTTAAGGGAAGAGACCGACCATTGGAAATATTATTTATTTTATGATATAATACTGTGGACTAAATTGGCTATATTATCTAATTATATATATTAAGGATACAAATTTGATTCGGCGTTCATCTGCTTCTATACACCGATCTTCTGTACTTGGCTAGTAATTGAAATTAGTTTGATATGTTGAATTATGAATTCATTTCTTGAACTGTCATTATTGTTACACTTACTCTTAATTCATATGGAAAGATGACATATTGATTGTCGGGTAACACAGTGCGGTGATCGTTTTCTTAATTTTCTGGTGCTGAGGCTTGACCTAGATTCCTCATATGCAGTTTATAACGGTGTATTTTTTTTATTGTTGGAGGTGTGGATTAATTTGTTGGATTATTAATCTATAATCTCTCTTTTCACAGTCCACTTTGGGCATGTTTGGTATTTATTTGCATAATATAAGTTGAATATGCACTGATATTCAATTACAGATTTGAAATTAGCTAAATATTTGATTGATTGAGTGTAGGGGGCGCTTCCGGCTTCCGTCGCTTTCGCGCTAGCTAAATATATTATACATGAAGCTATTTATACATATGTGGAAGGGTGGATGTACGTGTTTACAGAGCCTCTTGTGCGTGTGTGTACAGAGCTTTGTGTGCGTGTGTGTACAGAGCTTTGTGTGCGTGTGTGTACAGAGCTTTGTGTGCGTGTGTGTACAGAGCTTTGTGTGAGTGTGTGTACAGCGTAGAACGATGCCTGGCGACAAACTAGGTAAATCACCCACAACTTTTGAATGCATTGCGTGGTATTTTGTGCCCCTGATGTAGTCAATGTGTAATGCTGTGCTAGTGTGAGAATGTTTGATCGCCTTAATTACATAATGCATTTATTAAACTAAGTTGATGTTTATGTATTTTAATGGGAAGTGGGTTGTAGTTTGTATTTATATAATTTTGTATATTGGTTTATATTATTTTCTTAATGTGTTTTATGATTTATGTGTGTGAGTATGGTTTCCCCTATCACAGGATTATAGTTATTTATTTTATTTGATAATTTATTTTGTAAATTATATTGTAAGAAAGCATTTAAAGAGTATTTAGTGTTGTATTTTTTGATAGTTAAAGTATTATATAACTCTGAGTAGTTTAAAAGAAATTTATATTCGAACAAACGTATGATAGCAAATTAGAGTCAGCTAACATCAGTGTTAGTCTCTGTACCAGCATTATGTAGTGGAGTCTTCTTTGCGGATCGGACTTTTTAGATATATATTAGTTTACTGGTGTGTGAGAGAGAAGGACAAAGGAAGTGAATAAAACAAAAGGAGAGTTCGGATTTTCAGTAATCACCTCTCGACCAGCGGATTACCGGGAAGAGAAATTGTCAAGGCGGCACACACGATCGATTGCCAAGCGCTTTTCAGGGCAGTCAGAGAAAAGAACGCCACTGCCCACTCCAAAAATCGCCTCACCAGGACTGATAGCAGAAGACGCTGACTACTTCAACCCTATTATGAGCCTCCAAACACCACACCAACGGAGGAAGACAAAGATTCCCATAATTATTATCCTCATCAACGGATGAAACTAACAGAACTCGACGATAAGAGGAAAACAGAATTTGACAAAGACAAATACGCAGAAAAAGACTGCACAATAAACTGGTACACATATAGTGAAGGAAACGAGTATCTACAACAAAAACTCACCACCTTCAACTTCCAACTCACAACAGAGAATGAGGACTTAAAAAAGGCATTCAAACAAATGTTGTAGAATCTGGTTTTTTACAAGTGTGACAGTGAAAAACGCCTAACCACAATCCGAGAAACTCTTGTGAGCACCTTTAACCTTCAGCAATTACTCAAAAAACATTTTCAAACAATGCGAAAACCCACACAGGAAGACAGCACAAATCAAACAGACTTTGAAGAAAAAAGCCACTTTTTCATCCAAACTCTACAAGCCACTAAACAGAACAGGGAAAAAACACCAACATCATCTGGAAAATTCCACCTACGGCCAAATTGAATTAAACTCAAACAGCAAAACAAGAAATCAGTCAGGCATTCTCGCAAACACCAAAAGACACAACATACACTAAGGAAACTCAGACTATAAGCTCTAACAGCACACAAAAAGAAATTGAAACAACTACCACCAAAAACATGAAGAAACGCCAAAAAATCTCTAGCACACAAACAGTACACATCAAGACGCAAGAAAGAAAAAGACAAACAAGAAAAGAAGTGAAGACAACTGACGCACAAACCGAAATAGAAGTCGACAATGCTCCAACTACATCACAAGTGCGGCAACAACGACTACACCAAATGCCACCAATTCACTGCCAGAGTCACCACAATGGGCTCCAACAACAATGACAACCTCAACAGACACACAAGGATAAACTACAGAATGGAGCCACAAAGCTAAAAGACAGCGCTTGCCAGAACACATCAGATGACAACAACAGACTCAACTATCACAACCACCACCACAACAAAATCTACAACAACATCGGCAGCGCTGTGACAACAACAACAGCCAACAACAACAACAACAATGGCGAAGAGAAAGAGAGCAGCAACAGTATTTTAATCATCCCATTCCCGAATTGATACAACTACTATTGGACTACCTCTACTTTGCCAACAGCGCTGACATTCACACATCCCAACGTACACCGCGGACAACATCGTCGCCACCGCCAACAACAACAACAATGCCAGTCAAGAGGACAAGGGGTTGAAAATCCTGGAAGCATTTGTACACACTAGGTAATGACTTGGTGCGTTACTAGCCTGAGCTCTGTAAGACACCCCCTCTCACCCTCTCGCGCCAATATCGGACGAGACAACAACATCAACATCAAAAAGGAGAGAACTAGTCCACAGATTACCAGGCTAAGGTATGCCCCATCAGCCAGTCATGACGGACACAACAGACGAAAAAGATTCAAACTAAACCACTCCAAGTCTCAATAACAGACAACAAGCATCCAGACAACACCAGCACAAAAGCAGCAACCACATCAAGGTGAAACCAACAATGAAAAAAATATCCACTACAGCCGAAAGAAAACAGTCATCAGCTGCATGGAAACACAACAAAAACAACACGGAATGGCCGCCACCTCTTCAGAATAGAACAGTGAGAATAGGAAGGCGCCACAGGAATCTACCAAAAAACAGAGAACATCAAGGAGATGAAAAGTTTTCATGCAATTCCTGTGGGGTAAAGAAGTAAACGTAAACAAGAAGTGTGAGAGAGAGTTCAGATGAGATGCAAGGCTTGTTTTGTGTAGAGATCAGAAGGTTTGTTTTGTATGTTTTGTATGCAACCATGTAGCCAGAGAGAGAGAGACAGACAGAGAGAGAGAGAGTGAGAGGGAGAGAGAGAGAGAGAGAAGCTTGGTTGGCGGTATGTGGGAGAGAGAGAGAGACAGAGTATTTGACGGGGTGCCACCTGAATAAAGACCGCATGTAAACGTAAACTCGGCGTTGCGTGTTGCCCTCTGTTGCTGTGGTTTCCGTATTGTATATTCTCATCATCCTCATTTTATCTCACATCCTGGGGCGACCCATAACACCACACCACCACACCCCATCACACATATATTTCTAGAAAACATGTATATACCTAATTAATGTATACTTAACTTAAAAGGAACTAGAACTTCTAAGAACGACTTAGGTTTTGGGTAATTATTTGAGTACTTTAAAGAATAAATACAGAAAAATAGAATGTGTCCACTTTTGAAGTAAATGAGGAAATTAGTGAATGTGTATAGTATGACTGCATTCTATGATTTCTAATATAAAGCAAAAGTGAAAAAATATAATTATCATTCAGTTCGTTTTCAAAGACCTATAATATGTTTGGTTTAGTAAATGAAAATAGGAAAGTTAAGAAATGAAAAGAATCAGTGGAATACCTATAGACCACGCAAGTCTGTGTTATGAGTGTGACGGATTGGAAAAGGCTTTATGTCTTCCATACATGTCTGGAGTAAACAGATGTTAACATGTACTCACATGACGCAATCATGCAGCAAAGAGTCATAATGCCAAAGATACTTGAAGATTGTGCGGCGAAAGGCATTTTAGACTGGAATATTTGCTTTTCACTCTTGGCCTTAAAGTTATTTTTTAATTTTTGCGCAGTGTTTCCACACAAGAGCAAATACCAACAGTGTCAATAGCAAAGATCCAAAATGGAGGTGTATCTATTCTTACTGTAGATAGCTATCTACTGGAAAGAGATATGACGTTTATTGGCAGAGAGAGAAAGGGAGAGGGCGAGATAGAGAGAGCGCGTGCATTTTGTTTTTAAAAGAAAATTTTGCTTCTAATTTAAAAGGCCTTAGTAGATTGTTGCTGCATTTCTTCTCATTTTTAATCGGCCAGTCATTTTAATCTGTACATGTATATTGTATACTATTCGAATGATTGACTTAAAAGAATACAATTTACGATAAATTTAGTTGTGTAAATTAAATAAAAGCACGTTCATGGATGACAATTTCATACTTATACACGTGTGTTCAAATTACTAGTAAAATGACTTTAAGTTCATTGAGATGGAGTACACATAAAAGACTTTAAATACAATGAGGTTAATCAAAAGTATAAAGACTTTAAGTTCATTGAAATGATTACAAGTATAAAGGATTTAAGTTCATTGAGATGATTACAAGTTTAAAGCCTTTAAGTTCATTGAGATGATTACAAATATAAAGCCTTTAAATTCATTGAGATGATTATAAGTATAAAGACTTTAAAGACTAGTAAAATGATTTAAGTTTATTGAGATTATTACAAGTATAAAGACTTAAGTTCATTGATATTATTATAAGTATAAAGACTTTTGTTACAGATTTGGGTTTTGCTGAAGAAATGTAGAGATGCATTTTATAAAATTTTCTGTTTAATAACTTTGTGTAAAATGTAATTATAATAAGTTGTCATGTAACATTAATTTATGTTTAATATGGGTAGTGATATAGTGCTCAGAGAATATGATTAGCCTTCATATAAAGAGAAAAATACAATTAATGTTAACAGTCTCTGATTTGTTGTATTTGTAAATTACAGGATTTTGCTGTAGATTTGGAAGCTTTTCATCTTGGTAGCATTGATTAGGCAGCATCAGTTTGCTGAAGTGTATCAGCTGTTAGTTTGAATGAACGCCATATTATGTCGCTTATGATTGAAAAGTCTACATAGATTCAGCCATTGACAAACCTACACTCCACCAGTATACCTAAGATAAGTTTAATTAGTATATTTAGCCAGGATTGTGAGAAAGTTAGACAACCGTGTAGAAACAATAGTGAACTATTGGGAACTTTGTGCGAATCTTTTGATATTGGAGAACTGAGAAGAAACTCTATGAACTTGCTCTGGGAAACTAGCTAGGGAAACTAAAACATTCTCTAATAGACATTATGAGAATTGTGCTATGTGGATATTGAAATTGTTGTTTTATTTTCTTTATTTGTTTAATTTTTATAAAATAAATATTTTATTAATTTCATCTGTCTTGTGTTAATTCTTACCATCTTCATTTCGTGTGAAATTTATTTAATCACGCGTCCGTCACTCTGTCCGTTTGTGTCTGTCTGTCCGTCAGTCTGTTTGTGTGTCCGTCTTATAGGTGAGGACCTTCCTCGGGGGCGGGGGGGGGGGGCGAAGAGTCGTTAGAGTGATTGTCCTCGATCGTTGTGTATTTCGTATTGTCCATCTTACGGGGTACCAACAATGTCGTTAGTAGGTCAAATATTTATTTATAAATGTATCATTCTAGACTCTTAATAGCATAAACAATTTAAACCCGTTAATATATTATTAAATATTGTTCTCTATTTTATATATCTATTAAATACTTTTTTAGTATGAAAAGGAATTAAACAATAGTGGGATGGGAGTGTTTAATATAATAAAAATATTTAAATCAGACATTAGTTTACTCCTGGTACTAAAAGTCCCTTGCTTGGACATGGCGTTACACATGAGTTGATGACTTTAGCGAGAAAGATGACTTAGAGATGTTATAGAAAATCCGTCAAGAGGAATTAGATGAGTGGTACCGTTCTAAGAAGAATGTAGATCATTTATTTCAGTTTGACGGATTGAATATCGATGTAAGTTATTAGTTTTATTATTTAATTTCTAATAATGTTATCAAATTCTAGGTGTCTGTATCTGCTAGGTGTCTTTTTTCCTCAAAACACGATTGTGTCTGCCCTCGATAAGTGTCCTTTATCAAACATTTTGAGAAGTATGGTTCGCTATAAGTATCAACTAGATATTCGTTTTTGATCAGAAATAGAATATACATAGTTGTGTTTCTAATACGTGAAGTACAACAGAAGTAACTAACACTATATGTGTCAACTAGCTATCAGTCCTGCCCAGAAATTGAATGCACATAGTATTGTTTCTAATACGTGAAGTAAAACAGAAGTAAGTTACACTCTATGTATTTACTAGATATTTGTCGATATTTGCCTTGCCCAGAAAGAGAACGCACATATTTATACTTCTATTTACTTAAGTCCAACAGAATCATAGTTTACGTGTACAAATGATTGTTAGTTAAAGCGCATTTGCAAAGTAAGCAGAAGATTAAATTTTTCAACTCAAAAGAGAAAATCATTTATTCTACAAATGGCCTTAAAACAGCGTGTTTTGTTTTCTCCAAAAACATTCTATGATAACACTAGCAAATTCAGTAAATTTCAACAATCATTAAATTGAACAAAGACCACAAACATTCTATGATAACTCTAACAAATTCAGTAAATTTTCAACAATCATTAAATTGAACAAAGACCAGAAGTTCTGAACATGAAAGTTAGAGTAAAATATAAAAATAAATGTAATTTACCAATGTAAAGAGACAATCCTCCATAGATATTTTCCAAACTAAAAGTTACAAGATTAGAATTTGCTACATGTTTTAACTTCAATTATGTGAAGCAAAATTGCTAGCGAAGTTTAATCAAGAAAAACCATCGGGCGAGAATACCTTGATGATTGATAACTAATAGTAGGGACATTAACACAATAAACCGTACAATAAAGTCTAATGTTCTCATGCTTGGCTCTCGAAGCTCTGAAAAAGGTGAATAAAAGATGATTGTCTTCTTCTCTCATATAGATACATCTACACTCCAAACCTTGATAAGATGTACAATTATTTGAGGTATGCGTTAATGTGTATGTGCAGAAGAGTGTACTCCCAACCATCATGGCAATTTCAGTTCTGTATGGACAGTGAGGAATGTATTCCGAACTCACGTTGAAAATCATGCAGGCAAGTGATCCACGCTCCTGATCCCTGAGCGTTTTTTGGACTAACTGTGGATCGATGAACGGTTGAAAGATGCTTGTACCTGGCAAACGATAAAAGTATAAAATGAAATTAATCGTCGAAAGCTTGCATGACATTGCTAATAGCATTATCAGTACGGAAAAATTGTAAGTATTTGATAACTCGCTATATACTTAGTTAAGGTGGCTGTGAGCTACTGATAGTGACCTTGAAGGATGAGCATTGTTCATGACCTCGGTACCCGCCTTTGTTCAGTTTTCTTCATTGTGCCACGTTCGTTTTTTTCTCTTTTGGTGGCGATTGCAAATTGCAAGGAATGTTTTAACCAGCAGGTTTGATCTGGATTTCGTTTAACCAGTGAGTTTATTGACATATATACCATAAATGAACAGTATTTTATGATATGTATTCATGCTATCACTAAATGTTCAGTATTGTGTTATCGTAATATTATTGAAAAAAAGATGCTAAGACTTTTGTGAGATGTAAAGAAAAGAACCACAAATCCTATAGGTACGGTAGTGTTTGTCCTTTCTTTATGCTATCGTTGTCTTTCTGTAAATTTGTCCATTGCAGTTGTCATGTGCCTGGATATGACCCCGACTACAACACCACCATAATAGTAGCAACCACATCAAGGAAAAAAAAGAGGAATTAAAATCCACTACAGCCGAAAGAAAACAGTCATCAGCTGCATAGAAACACAACAAAAACAACACGGAATTGCCGATCATTTTCAAAGACTTATAAGATGTTCAGTTTAGTAAATGAAAATTGTGAATTTAAAAAATGAAAATAATACGTCTGGAATAACCTTAGAACACGCAAGTCTGTGCTATGAGTGTGACGGATTGGAAAAGGCTTTATGTCTTCCATACATGTCTGGAGTAAACATATGTAAACATGTACTCACATGAAACAAGCATGCAGCAAAGAATCATAATGCCAAGGATACTGGAAGATTGTGCGGCGAAAGGCATTTTAGACTGGAATATTTGCTTTTCACTCTTGGCCTTAAAGTTCTTTTTAATTTTTGCGCAGTTTCCACACAAGAGCAAATACCAACAGTGTCAATAGCAAAGATCCAAAATGGCGGTTTATCTACTCTTACCGTAGATAGCTATCTACTGGAAAGAGATATGACGTTTCTGTGCAGAGAGAGAGAGAGAGAGAGAGAGAGAGAGAGAGAGAGAGAGAGAGAGAGAGAGAGAGAGAGAGAGAGAGAGAGAGCGTGCATTTTGTTTTTAAAAGAAAATTTTGCTTCTAATTCAAAAGGCCTTAGTAGCTTGTTGATGCATTTCTTCTCATTTTTAATCGGCCAGTCATTTTTAATGTGCACGTGTATATTGTATACTATTCGAATGACTGACTTAAAAGAAAACAAATTACGATAACTTAAGTTGTGTAAATTAAATAAGAGCAATTGCATGAATGACAATTTCATACTATACACGTCTGTACGAATTGCTAGGAAAATGACTTAAGTTCATTGAGATGGAGTACACATAAAAGACTTTAAATACATTGAGATGAATATAATTATAAAGACTTTAAGTTTATTGATATGGATGACAAGTAAGCACACTATGTAATCATTTAAATGGATTACAAATATTCACATACTTTATTTTCATTTAAATGGATGACTCATAAACACGTACTAATGTTCGTTTAGAATTAAATGGATTACAAATACAACACTTGTATTCATTTAGATTGATTACAAATAAACGTACTTTATTTTTTTTTGTTGGATTATAAATAGTCACTTTGTATTCATATAGATCGATTTGATGTAAACTACATACCTTGTATTCATTTGGGTGGATTGTGGTGACATGCGATTTGACTCAGCCTAAAGTAAACAACACCAAATCGAGTGTTTAAGGAGTTTTATCTTGCTGGTTGTCAAACTAATTTCTGCAGACGTGTTCACGTGAATGCATTTATCGCCAAGAAAAGAATTATTACATTTGGAAATCAATACAAAACTCTAAAAATAAAGTACGTTACGTAACTTTCAAACACTAACACACCATTTTTATATAATACGTTACTTTAGATCAATGTGTCTTGCCCATTACCTAACTTGAAACAAAAAGTGTCTTGGTGCACATTGCCTAACTATAAAATAAAATGTGTCCTGCTGCATATTATGTAACTTTAAAACATAATATGTCTTGCTGTAGATTACTTAACTTTAAAATAAAACGTGTCCTGCTGTACATTACCTAACATTAAAACAAAAGCGTCCTGCTGCACATTACATACATTTAAAACAAGAAGAGTCTTGCCATACATTACGTGACTTTAAAAGAAAATTTAACTTGCTCTACATTACGTAACTTTTAAACAAAATGTGTCTTGCTGTACATAATGTAACTTTTAAACAAAATGTGTCTTGCTGTACATTGCGTAATTTTTAAACAAAATGTGTCTTGCTGTACATAATGTAACTTTTAAACAAAATGCTTCTAGCATATTCTCCAGTCGAGTAGTTAACTTCCGACTTTGGCACTTAAAGATAGCAGCATAATTAGTGCGCAAAGTCGTGTGAATTTGACATTTAACAATTTATATAACAATTAAATTTAGAAATATCGATAAGTAAATTCACCTCGCTACAATATGCAAAAGATCGTATGCATTAAAACATAATTTACGTATCTATAAAATTAAAGATGTATGAGTTAGTTTGCATGAACGACATATTATGTCGCTTAGGAGTGGGAGGTCTAAATGGACTCAGTCATTGACAACCCTACACTCCACCAATATAACTAATATAAATTAAAATAGTATATTTGGCCAGGAGTGTGGGAAGGTTAGACAACCGTGCAGAAACAATAGCGAACAATTTGGAACTTTGTGCGAATCTTTTGATATTGGAGAACTGAGAAGGAACTCTATGAACTTGCTCTGGGAAACAAACTTTTCTCTGATAGACATTCTGAGAATAGTGCTATGTGGATCTGAAATTGTTGTTTTATTTTCTTAATTTGTTTAATGTTTATAAAATAAATATTTTATTAATTTCATCATTCGTGTGTTAATTCTTACCATCTTCATTTCTTGTAAAATTTATTTAATCAAGTGTCCGTCATTCTGTCCGTTTGTGTGTCTGTCCCTCTGTCTGTCTGTGTGTCCGTCTTATAGGTGAGGACCTTCCTCCGGGGAGGGGGGGGAGCGACGTGTCGTTAGGCTGATTGTCCTCGATCGTTGTGCATTTAGTATTGCCCATTTACGGGGTACCAACAATATCGTTAGTAGGTCAAATATTTATTTATAAATGTATCATTCTAGACTCTTAATAGCATAAACAATTTAAAACCGTTAATATATTATTAAATATTGTTCTTTATTGTATATATCTTTTAAATACTTTTTAAGTTTGAAAAGGAATTAAGCAGTTGTGGTGTGGGAGGGGGGGGAGGTTAATAAATATTTAAATCAGACATCAGTTTACTCCTGGTAGTAAAAGTCCCTTACACATGAATAGGTGACTTTAGCGAGAAAGATGACTTTAGAGATGTTCTAAAAATCCGTCAAGAGGAGTTAGATGAGTTGTCCCGTTCTAAGAAGAATGTAGATCATTCATTTCAGTTTGACGGATTGAATATCGATTAGTCAGTTATTAATTTTATTATTTAAATAATGATAAGTAATAAGTAATAAGTAAATAAATAACAAGTATTTAAATAATATTATCATATTCTAGGTGTCTGTATCTGCTAGGCGTCTTTTTTCATCAAAAATGATTCTGTCTGCCCCCGATAAGTGTCCTTTATCAAACGATTTTGAGAAGAAGTAAAGTTCGCTATAAGTATCAACTAGATATTCGTTTTTAATCAGAAATAGAATGTACATAGTTGTGTTTCTAGTTCGTGAAGTACAAAAGAAGTAACTTACTCTATATGTATCATTAGATATTTGACTTGCCCAGAAATAGAATGTATATTGTTATGTTTCTACTTACTAAATTACAGCAGAAGTAACTTACACTATATGTATCAACAATTATTTGTTGTGCTCAGAAATAGAATGCACATATTTTACTTGTATTCACTGAAGTCCAACACAAGCCTAGTTTACGTTTATAAATGATTGTTAGTTGAAATGCATTTGCAAAATAAGCAGAAGAATGAATTTTTCAACTCAAAAGAGCAAATAATTTATTCCACAATTTTTCTTAAATCAGCGTGTTTTGTTTTCACCAGAAACATTATATGATATCTCTAACAAATACAGTAAATTTTCAACATTCATTAAATTGAACAAAGACCAGAACTAAACATGAACGTTAGAGTAAAATATAAAAATAAATGTAATTTAGAAATTTAAAGAGACAAAACTCCATAGATATTTTGCAAACTAAACGTGACAAAGACTAGAATTTGCTACAACATATTTTAACTTCAACTATTTGAAGCAAAATTGCTAGTTAAGTTTAATCACGAATAACGATCGGACGAGAATAGCTTGATAAATGATAACTAATTGTAGGGACATTAACACAATAAACCGAACATGAAAGTCTCATGCTGTCATGCTTCGCTCTCGAAGCTATGAAATAGGTGGCAATAAGATGTCTGTCTCTTTCCCCAAAATAGAAACACATACAGTCCAAATCTTCGTAAGATGTACAATTATTTGGGGTATGCGTTAATGTGTATGTACAGAAGACTGTATTCCCAACCATCATGGCAATTTCAGCTCTGTATGGACAGTGAGGAATGTATTCCGAACTCATGTTGTAAGTCAGGCATGTAAGTACTCCACGCTCCTGATCTTTAAGAGTTGGTTGGAGTAACTGTGGACGGATAACTGGTTGAAAGATGCCTGTACCTGGCAAACGATAAAAGTATAAAATGAAATTAATCGTCGAAATCTTGCATGACATTGCTAATAGCATTATCAGTACGGAAAAATTGTAAGTATTTGATAACTCACTATCTACTTAGTTAAGGTGCCTGTGAGCTACTGATAGTGACCTTGAAGGATGAGCACTGTTCATGATCTCGGTTCCCGCCTTTGTTCAGCTTTCTTCATTGTGCCACGTTGTGTGTTTTTTTCTTTTGGTGGCGATTGCAAATTGCACGGAGTGTTTTGACCAGCAGGCTTGATCTGGATTTCGTTTAACCAGTGAGTTTATTGACATATATACCATAAATGAACTGTATTTTGTATTTGTTTATTGACATTGCTATGTATTCATGCAAACTAAATGTTCAGAACTATGTTAGCGTAATATTCTTGAAAGACGGGTGCTAAGACCCGTTTTGAGTTGTAAATAAAAGAACTACTAATCCCGTAGGTACGGTATTGTTTGTCATGTCTTTATGCTATCGTTGTCTTTCTGTAAATTTGTCCATTGTAATTGTTGTGTGCCTAGACATGACACCGACTACAAATGCTAAACTAATATGTTAATACGGAATGGAATTTTGCACTTGAATATTATGAGAATAGTCCCTTTTAAAGCTCGATCTGATCTATTTGTTTGAAATTGATTATCACATTTCTATTATATTTTGTGTAGATTTATGATAATGTCTGTTCCTTGTGATTTACTTTCCATAATCCAGCATAAAAAAGTTAATTACAATAAGATATGCCTGAGTACCTGTATGCACTCATTTCTAGTGGTATGTATTCGTGTATGTGTTCCAAGAAAGTGTGCCTCTGTAAATGTATTGTATATTCGTGTGTGAATGTGTATTTCAGTACAGGCACATTGTATATATCCATTCACTAAATCACACTTTGGCAAATATTTGAATGTGATCGAAATCAGTAATTGTCGCTTTGAATGATCTGGATATATTACTGTTTACAAGTACGTATTATATTAAAATAAACATAAAGATTTAATTATTATTAAGAATTATTTAAACATGTGCTGTTGCATTACAAAGTATAGTGTACATGTATAATTAATTAATCGCTGTAAAATAACTTGCATTACAAA
Organism: Sinotaia quadrata; assembly: GCA_028829895.1. Taxonomy (NCBI): domain Eukaryota; kingdom Metazoa; phylum Mollusca; class Gastropoda; order Architaenioglossa; family Viviparidae; genus Sinotaia; species Sinotaia quadrata. The sequence continues at coordinate 59,422,225 of CM054183.1, forward strand.
GATAAAACGAAATATGAATGTAAGTTGAGTGTACATGTATAATTAATTAATCGCTCGTAAAATAACTTGCTTTACAAAGATAAAACGAAATATGAATCTAAGTCAAAATCATGAAAGATTTATTCTTCAGTATGCTGTGTAATAATACATATATACTTTTTTTGTGTCTACCCACACTTTATGAATTATTAACAAAGCAAATTAAGTAATTAAACAAACTATAATATGAAATGAAAAAATCGCAAAGAAGCGCAATTATAAGCCAACTAGATAAAAGCTCTTGATCAAGCAGGAAAAAGAGTACCATAGATATTATCCAAACTAAACGTGGACTAAGACCGAAATCTGCCACATATTTAATTTTAAATGATTTGGTTTTTAAAATAAAGAAATTGTTGAAAAAAATAATTCTCATTCCGATCATTTTCAAAGACATATAAGATGTTTAGTTTAGTAAAAGAAAATAGTAAATTTAACAAATGAGAAGAATCAGTCTGGAATACCTATAGACCACGCAAGTCTGTGTTATGAGTGTGTCTGATAGAAAAAGGCTTTACGTGGTCCAAACATGTCTCTGTTATGAGTGTGTGAGTGATTGGAAAAGGCGTTACGTGGTCCATACATGTCTGTTATGAGTGTGAGTGATTGGAAAAGGCTTTACGTGGTCCATACATGTCTGTTATGAGTGTGACGGATTGGAAAAAGGATTTACGTGGTACATACTTAACTGGAGTAAACAGATATTAACTTGTACTCACATGACGCAAGCAAGCAGCAAAGAGCCACCAGGCCAAAGATACTGGAGGATTGTGCAGAGAAAGGCATTTTAGACTGGAATATTTGCTTTTCACTCTTGGCCTTAAAGTTGTTTTAATTTTTGCGCAGTGTTTCCTCAGAAGATCAAATACCAACAGTGCCAATAGTAAAGATCCAAAATGTAAGTTAATCTACTCTTACTGTAGATAGCTATCTACTGGAAAGAGATATGACGTTTATGTGCAGAGAGAGAAAGGGAGAGAGAGAGAGAGAGAGAGAGAGAGAGAGAGAGAGAGAGAGAGAGAGAGAGAGAGAGAGAGAGAGAGAGAGAGAGAGAGGGAGAGCTTGAATTTTGTTTTATAAAGAAAACTTTGTTTCTAATTAAAAAAAGGAGTTATTAATTTGTTGCTGCCTTTCTTATAAATTTTAATCGTCGAGTCATTTTTAATGTACACGTGTGTATTGTAAACTATTCGAATGATTGACTTAAACGAAAACAAATTACGATAACTTAAGATGCGTGAATTATATGAGAGCATTTGCATGGAAACCAATTTTATACTCATATATGTGTGTTCGAATTACAAGTAAAATGACTTTAAGTTCATTGATGTTGATTTCAATTAAAAAGACTTTAAGTTCATTGATGTTGATTTCGATTAAAAAGACTTTTAAGTTCATTGATGTTTATTTCAAGTATAAAGACTTTATGTTCATTGATGTTGATTACAAGTGAAAAGACTTTAAGTTCATTGATGTTGATTATAAGTAAAAAGATTTTAAGTTTATTCAAATGGATTAAAGTATAAAGATTAAGTTCATTCATATGGGTTACAAATAAAAAGATTTTAAGTTTATTCAAATGGATTACAAGTATATTCAAGACATTAAGTTTATTCAAATGGATTACAAGTATAGAGACTTTATGTTCATTGAGATGTATGACAAGTATAAAGACTAATTTCTTTCAAATGGATTACAAGTGTCTGGCCCATTATGTAACTTTAAAACAAAAAGTGTCTTGGTGTATATTACGTAACTTTAAAACAAAATGTGCATTGCTGTACATAATGAAGCATTTAAACAAAAGTTTTCTTGCTGTACATTATGTAACTTTTATAGAAAACGTATCTTGCTGTACATTACTTAACTTAAAAAAGAATATCTTGCTGTACATTATGTAACTTTTAAAGAAAACGATTCTTGCTTTATTTTATGTAAATTTTAAAGAAACCTTTTCTTTCTGTACATTATGTAAACTTTATAGAAATAGTGGATTGTAGATAAGGTAATTGGTTGTGTGATCTTTGTGTATCAGGAGATGGCGTAGTTGTGTGAAAAGTCTTGATTTATGTATCAGGTGATAGGAAATTTATAACTATGCCAACTTTGTGAATCAGACTTTTTACAGACTCCACAATGCTACATAGACTGGTTATAGACACATCCAGCGGATCTGCCTAGCAATACGACAGATGACCAGTGAATGCTAGTTCTAGAATATAGGTCAGTAGTTTCCAACCTCATGATAGCGAAGGGAAAATTCAAACTTTCAGAAAGTTTAGCAGGTGCCAACAATTATTTAAAGATTATTTTTTACAAGTCAAACATTAAATAGTACTTGTAATGCCTATGACACACTAGTTATGGTTATGATTATTAATGCTAAATATACAGCGATTAATAATTGTCACGGAAAATGGGGGTAATCAGGAATTTTTAAAACCACTGGGTCCAACCATCCCTCCTACCACCGCTCTCTTTATCAGCAAGAAATCGAACTGGTTCGGAAGCGCTTAAATCAAGTCCTCCTGCTTCTACATCTCCGCAGCATCATCAAAATCGTTGTCGTCGTCACAGCCCTTATCATCATCGTCGTCATCACTATCGTCGTCGTCACCACCTTCATCCATTCTTCATCATCGTCATCATCATCCATTAATGTGTTACACTGATCATTGTATGTCTTAGGATTTGAAATAGAATGCCTGCTGTGTTACAGTGCAGAATGATTGATATAAATGTGTGAACAGCAGGGTAGATTGTGTTAGAATGCACAATGCTTGATATAAACATGTGAACATCAATGTAGATGAACATGTTAAAAAGCACTTAGCATAACATAATTGTGCGTTTGACAAATGTTTTCACCCCTACTTTAATTTGTCAATTATTTCCATTTTTGAAATGTTTTAATTCAAAATGGGGTGCACTTTATTTATGTAATGAAGTTTATAAGTAGACATCGTGCACTCCACATTAAGAGTAACAAGTAGTGGAGATACGCGTCTCCCAATTTTTATAGCTTCATTGAGCACAGTAGTCAGTATTCAGTTCTGCTGACATTTTCTTTGTAGCATTAGTCTAGGTCAATACACCTTAATGTCGCCCTGTCATTGTAGCAAGACTTTCTTAGTGAATGAAATAGTTCGATGACCTACATTCTGGTGCTACAACCTTAATCTAGGTCAACATTGCAGAATGTCGCCCTGTCATTGCCGCAGCAACATAGAAACTTACACACACACACACACACACACACACACACACACACACGCACGCACGTACACACACACACACAAAACTGAAATTTAACCCACAGTGGCCAACGATGTAGTCGCTCATGGCCTTGAATTCTTCAGAATTAGTTGTGGTTTGTTGGTGGTGAAGCCGACATTTTTTCTCCGGATCATCCTCGTGTTCAAAACACACACACAAAACACACACATATCAGAAATTCCTAATTAGCAATGTCTGTGCATCCATCAAGCTGGAAAGAGACGTACTTTGCGAATTTAATCTGCACAATGGCTGATCTTCCATTTCGTGACTATGAATTCGTCGACAGATAGTGTCAATTGAAAGCGGGTACCTGGGTTACTTTCTTGGCTTTCAGCTTGCTCTAAATTTCCAAAATAGACATCCTTATGCAGCCAATTATTAGTACACCATCGATTGTGTATGCAGTGTTTATTCTTAGCAATTCGAACAGCTGTCGTAATCGAAGTTATCAAAGCTTTATTGTTTATTTCTGACTCTTCACAGATCTTTTATTGCAGCCTTTGAAAATGGCACATTTCCTTTAAAGAACTCTTTTGGTTTTGAACTCAATTCTTTTCGTTTGTATTTAAATGCTTCTTGAGCTTTGAACTTTTTATTTCAACATTAGATAAAACATAATAAAACAACACAATAGCACATCGAAGTTTTTATTTCAACATTAGATAAAACGTAATAAAACAACACAATAGAACATTGAAGTTTTTATTTCAACATTAGATAAAACATAATAAAACAACACAATAGCACATTGAAGTTTTTATTTCAACATTAGATAAAACATAATAAAACAACACAATAGCACATTGAAGTTTTTATTTCAACATTAGATAAAACATAATAAAACAATAGCACATTAAGTTTTCTTGCTGTTCCAATATTTGAATGGGCAAAGACATTGAACTGAAATTACGACGAGTTATATTTCATAGTAAAGCTAGTACGTCTTGTTATATTTTATAGTAAAGCTAGTACGTCTTGTTATATTTCATAATAAAGCTAGTACGACTTGTTATATTTTATAGTAAAGCTAGTCCGAATTCTCGTTGATGACGATACTTTGGTTTCATTTACATTGTTGTCACGTGATTCTTGATTACTGTGGGACTCATCCGTTCAAACACTAAAGTGTTCCTTCGTGCAAAGAACTGTGGTAAAGTAATAATAAATTGATAAAGTTAACAGTGTTCCTTTCTGCAAAATACTTTGGTAAAATATTAAATTGTTTCGTTTTTCAAAGTACTGTGGTAAAATGAAAACAGTATTCATTCGTGCAAAATACCGTGATAAAGTCATGAACAGGGTTCGTTCATACACTTGTGATAAATTAATAAATAGGTTTGTTTGTACAGATGTGGTAAGTTAATAAACAGCGTTCGTTTGTACATTTGTGGTAAATTAATATACTGAGTTTGTTTGTACACTTCTGATAATGTAATAAACAGCGCTCATTTGAGCAAAGAAATGCGATTAACTAATAAACAACACATGCGTCCCGACCCACACAGAGAAACTTAATTTGGCGATCTCGTGACAGCCACCAATTGCTTTATTTTCCATTTTTTAACAGTTCAATACAATTTCTGCTTACACTATTTTTCATTCTGTTATAGTAATAGTATTATATTTAAATATGAAATTAAACTGAACATTCTTTGTGAATATTAAGACGCATGTCATGTGTGAAGTGGAAGACCATATTTCGATGTAGTGTAAATCTGAATGTCTGTTTGAATGATAGAAAAAAGGCTTAAAAAATAATGCATGTGAGCTTTTTAAGGAAATCCATAAGCTATTGTTACAGATTACTTTGGTCATTGGTTTTGCTGATCGAAGGTTCAGATGCATTATATAAAATGTTCTGATTAATAACTTTGTGGTAAAATGTAATTATGATAGGTAGTCCTGTATAATTAATTTATGTTTATTTCAGGGTGGTGAGATTGTGCTAGAGAAAATGATTAGCCTTCATATAAAGAGCAATATGTAGTTAATGTTGACAGTCTGTGATTGTTGTATTTGTAAATTACAGGATTTTGCTGTAGATTTGGAAGCTTTTCATCTTGGTAGCATTGCTTAGGTAGCATCAGTTTGCTGAAGTGTATCAGCTGTTAGTTTGTATGAACGCCATATTATGTCCTTTAGGAGTGGGAAGTCTACATAGACTCAGCCAGACAACCCTACACTCCACCAGTATAACTAAGATAAGTTAAAATAGTATATTTGGCCAGGAGTGTGGGAAGGTTAGACAACCGTGTAGAAACAATAGTGAACTATTGAGAACTTTGTGCAAATCTTTTGATATTGGAGAACTGAGAAGGAACTCTATGAACTTACTCTGGGAAACAAACTTTTCTCTGATAGACATTATGAGACTTGTGCTATGTGGATATTGAAATTGTTGTTTTATTTTCTTTATTTGCTTATTTTTTTATAAAATAAATATTATTAATTTTCATCTGTCTTGTGTTAATTCTTACCATCATCATTTCGTGTAACATTCATTTAATCATTGCCATCGTATCCGTCATGGTGTCCGTCTTCGTGTCTGTCTGTCCATCTGTCAGTCTGTGCGTCCGTCTTATAGGTGAGGACCTTCCTCGGAAGGGGGGGGGGCGACGAGTCGTTAGAGTGATTGACCTCGATCGTTGTGCTTTTAGTATTGTCCATCTTACGGGGTACCAACAATATGGATAGTAGGTAAAATATTTATTTATAAATTTATCATTCAAGACTATTAATAGCATAAACCATTTAAAACCGTTAATATATTATTAAATATTGTACTTTATTTTATATATCTATTAAATACTTTTTTAGTATGAAAAGGAATTAAGCAGTTATGGGATGGGTGGGGGGCATAATAAAAATTTAAATCGGACATTAGTTTACTCCTGGTACTAAAAGTCCCTTGCTTGGACCTGGCGTTACACATGAATAGGTTACTTTAGCGAGAAAGATGACTTAGAGATGATCTAGAAAATCCGTCAATTGGAGTTAGATGAGTGGTGCCGTTCTAAGAAGAATGTAGATCATTCATTTCAGTTTGACGGATTGAATATCGATTAGTCAGTTATTAATCATTGTTTAATTTCTAATAATGTTATCAAATTCTAGGAGTCTGTATCTGCTAGGTGTCTTTTTCCTCAAAACACGATTGTGTCTGCCCCCGATAAGTGTCCTTTATCAAACGATTTTGAGAAGAAGTAAAGTTCGCTATAAGTATCAACTAGATATTCGTTTTTGATCAGAAATATAATGTACATAGTTGTGTTTCTAGTACGTGAAGTAAAACAGAAGTAAGTTACACTCTATGTATTAACTAGATATTTGCCGATATTTGCCTCGCCCAGAAAGAGAATGCAAATATTTATACTTCTATTCACTTAAGTCCAACAGAATCATAGTTTATGTGTATAAGCGATTGTTAGTTAAAATGTATTTGCAAAGTAAAAGTAGAAGAATATTTTTTTCAAATCAAAAGAGCAAAGGATTTATTCTACAACTGGCCTTAAATCAGCTTGTTTTGTTTTCTCCAGAACATTCTATGACAACTCTAGCAAATACAGTAAATTTTCAACTACCATTAAACTGAACAAAGGCCAGAAACATTCTATAATAACACTAACAAAAACAGTGAATTTTCAACAATCATTAAATTGAACAAAGGCCAGAAGTTCTGAACATGAATGTTAGAGTAAAATATAAAAATAAATGTAATTTACCAACGTAAAGAGACAAACCTCTATAGATATTTTCCAAATAAACATGATAAAGACTAGAATTTGCTACAACATGTTTTAACTTCAATTATTTGAAGCAAAATTGCTAGCTAAGTTTAATCACCAAAAACCAACGGACTAGATTTCTTTAATAAATTATAACTAATTGTAGGCACATTAACACAATAAACCGAACACTCAAATCTAATGTTCTCCTGCTTGGCTCTCGAAGCTTTGAAATAGGAGATCATAAGATGATTGTCTTCCTCCTCATAGAAACACTTGCACTCCACATCTGCATAAGATAAACAATTTTTTGAGGTATGCGTTAATGTGTATGTACAGAAGAGAGTACTCCCAACCACCATAGCAATTTCAGCTCTGTATGGACAGTGAGGAATGTATTCAGAACTCATGTTGAAAATACTGCATGCAAGCGCTGCACGCTTCTGATCCCTAAGCGGTTGTACCATTATATGTGTCTTGATCAACGGTTGAAAGATGCTTTTACCTGGCAAACGATTAAAGTGTAAAATGAAATTAATTGTCGAAAGGTTGCATGACACGGCTAATAGCATTATCAGTACGGAAATATTGTAAGTATTTGATAACTCGCTATCTACTTAGTTAAGATGCCTGTGAGCTACTGATAGTGACCTTGAAGGATGAGCATTGTTCATGACCTCGGTACCCGCCTTTGTTCAGCTTTCTTCATTGTGCCATGTTGGTTTTTTTTTCTTTTGGTGGCGATTGCAAATTGCATGGAGTGTGTTGACCACCAGGTTTGATCTGGATTTCGTTTAACCGGTGAGTTTATTGACATATATACCATAAATAAACAGTATTTTGTAATTGTTTATAGATATTGATATGTATTTATGCTATCACTAAATGTTCAGTAATGTGTTATCGTAATATTATTGAAAAAAAGATGCTAAGACTTTTGTGATATGTAAATAAAAGAACTACTAATCCTATAGGTACGGTAGTGTTTGTGTCATTTCTTTTTGCTATCGTTGTCTTTCTGTAAATTTGTCCATTGTAGTCGTCGTGTGCCTGGATATGACCCAGACTACCTAATGCTAAACAAGTATGCTAATACAGAGCGGAATTTTGCTCCTGAATATTAAGTGAATAGTCCTTTTGTGAAAGCTCGATCTGATCTATTTGTTTGAAATTGATTATCAAATTTTCTGTTATATTTTTATAAATACAATGACTTGGGATTTGCTTTCCATAATTAATCATAAAAACAGTTGAATACAATGAGACGTGTCTGAACGTTCAAACTGTGTACAGGTATACACATATTGCAAGTGGTATGTATTTGTTAATGTTTTCAGAAGAAAGTCTGCCTCTGTTTGTAAATGAATTGTATATACATATGTGAATGTAAATTTCAATACAGCAAATTGTGTATGTCCATTCACTAAAAGGACACTTTGGCAAATGTTTGAAGGTGATAGAAATCAGAAATTGTCACTTTGAATGGTTTTTATGTATTACTGATTACACATACATATTATATTAAAATAAACCTAAAGAATTCATTAGTATTAATAATTATTTAAACATGTGGTGTTTTAAAAATAGAAACATTATCGAGGATACAAAATGTTTGGGATAAGAATTAAATCTGTAAGTGATATCTGACTGAGGCACCATTTTCTGTGTCCTCGCGAGTGTGTGTGCGTGTGTGTGTGTGTGTGTGTGTGTGTGTGTGTGTGTGTGCGTGTGTGTGTGTGTGCGTGTGTGTGTGATGTGTTTGTGTTTGTGTGTTTGTGTGCGTGTTTGTGTGCGTGTGTGCGTTTGTATGTATTCGTGTATGTGTGTGTACTGAAAGATGTAACATCCTAGTGACATTGTAGTATTCACAAAGAGGAAACCATTAAAGGCCTAAGGTATCTCCTTTGTGTTCTAGGAATGACTCGCAATCATGTTTGATTTAATTTCCTGGAATACACCTTGTAAGGACGTGTAGTGTTAAATACTGCGAGACTAAGCACAGTGAAAAACTACGTCTTTACATTCCAATCTCACGCAATAGGGACATTGCTCTGTACATTTGAGTACTTTACAGAATAAATACAGAAAAATTGAATGTGTCCACTTTCGCTGCAAATAAAGAAATAAGTGAATGTGTGTAGTATGGCTGCATTCTATGATTTCTATTATAAAGCAAATGTGAAAAATATATAATTATCATTCCGATCATTTTCAAAGACATCTAAGATGTTTGGTTTATAAATGAAAATAGTAAATTTAACAAATGAAAAGAATCAATCTGGAATACCTATAGACCACGCAAGTCTGTGTTATGAGTGTGACGGATTGGAAAAGGTTTTATGTCTTCCATACATGTCTGGAGTAAACAGGTGTAAACATATACTCACATGACGTAAGCAAGCAGCAAAGAATCATCATGCCAAAGACACTGGAGGATTGTGCGGCGAAAGGCATTTTAGACTGGAATATTTGCTTTTCACTCTTGGCCTTAAAGTTTATTTTTTATTTTTTGCGCAGTTTCCACACAAGAGCAAATACCAACAGTGTCAATAGTAAAGATCCAAAATGGCGGCGTATCTATTCTTACTGTAGATAGCTATCTACTGGAAAGAGATATGACGTTTCTGTGCAGAGAGAGAGAGAGAGAGAGAGAGAGAGAGAGAGAGAGAGAGAGAGAGAAAGGGAGGGAGAGAGAGAGAGCGAGCGTGAATTTTGTTTTTTAAAGAAAATTTTGCTTCTAATTTAAAAGGCCTTAGTAACATTTTTAATCGGCTAGTCATTTTTAATGTGCACGTGTAATTTGTATACTATTCGAATGATTGAACACAAGAAAACAAATTACGATAACTTAAGTTGTGTGAATTAAATAAGAGCACGTGCATGGATGCCAATTTCATACTTATACACGTGTGTTAAAATTACTAGGAAATGACTTAAGTTCCTTTAAGATGATTACAAGTATAAGGACTTTAAGGAATTTTATCTTGGTGGTGGTTGTCAAAATAAACTCTGCAAACGTGCTCACGTAAATGCATTGATTACCATGAAAAGAATTGTTACATTTGGAAATCAATACAAATGGAATTAAACTTACTCTACGGTTCGTTACCACGTAAACAACTAATTGCATCAGCCAACCTTAATCAATTCTCGGAAGTCTATTCGATAATTATACGGACAGTAGAAACCGTTAGTAAAATGAACGATTAAGAATAATAAAAATGTGTATTAAAAGGCATAATTTGTTTAATATATTCTGACAGTTCCTTTGTGCAAAATCCTTTGGTAAAATTATAAATTGTTTCGTTTTGCAAAGTACTGTGGTAAATGAAAACAGTATTCATTCATGCAAAATACCGTGATAAAGTAATAAACAGCGTTTGTTTGTACTGGTGTGATAAAGTAATAAAGTAAGTTTGTTTGTACACTTGTGATTCAGGAATAACCAGCGTTCATTTGTAAACTTATGATAATATAATAACCAGCGTTCATTTGTAAACTTGTGATAAAGAAATAATGAACATTCATTTGTACACTTGTGATAAAATCTTAACATAATTTATTTGTACACTTTTGGCAAAGTAATAATTAGATTCATTTCTGCAAGAAAATGCGATTAACTAACAAACAACACATTTGTCCTGACCCACAGTGAAACTGATTTTGGCGATCTCGTGACGACCACCAATTGTTTTATTTTCCCATGTTTTAACAGTTCAATACAATTTCTGCTTACACTATTTTTCATTCTGTTATAATAATAGAATCATATTTAATAGGATATTAAACGTAACATTCTTTGTGAATATTAGGACACATGCCATGTGTGTAGCGGAAGCCCTTTTATCGATGTAGTGTAAATCTGAAAGTCTGTTTGTATGATAAGCCAAAATGTTTGAAAAAATAGAGCATCTGAGCTTTTTAATATGACTATTGCTACAGATTACTTTGGTATTTGCTGAAGGAATGTAGAGTTGCATTTTATAAAATTTTATAATAAGTTGCCATGTAATATTAATTTATGTTTATTTCATGGTAGTAATATTTTGCTCAGAGAATATGATTAGCCTTCATATAAAGAGCAATATGCAGTTAATGTTGACAGTCTCTGATTGTTGTATTTGTAAATTAAAGGATTTTGCTGTAAATTTGGAAGCTTTTCATCTTGGTAGCATTGCTTAGGTAGCATCAGTTTGCTGAAGTGTATCAGCTGTTAGTTTGTATGAACGCCATATTATGTCCTTTAGGATTGAAAAGTCTACTATACATAGTCTCAGCCATAGACAACACTGCACTCCACCAATATAGGTAAGTTAAAATAGTATATTTGTCCAGGATTGGAAGAAGGTTAGACAACCGTGTAGAAAAAATAGTGAACTATTGGGAACTTTGTGCGAATCTTTTGATATTGGAGAACTGAGAAGGAACTATATGAACTTGCTCTGGGAAACTGGCTAGAGAAACTAAACATTTATCTGATAGACATTCTGAGAATTGTGTTATGTGGATATTGAAATTGTTGTTTTATTTTCTTAATTTGTTGAATTTTTTAAAAATAAATATTTTATTAATTTCATCATTCGTGTGTTAATTCTTACCATCTTCATTTCGTGTAAAATGTATTTAATCACATGTCCGTCAATCTGTCCGTCTTTCCCTCTGTCTATCTGTGTGTGTCCGTCTTATAGGTGAGGACCTTCCTCCGGGGGTGGGGGTGGGGTGACGAGTCGTTAAGGTGATTGACCTCGATCGTTGTGTATTTAGTATTGTCCATCTTACGGGGTACCAACAATATCGTTAGTAGGTAAAATATATATTTATATATGTATTTCTAGACTATTAATCGCATAAACAATTTAAAACAGTTAATATATTATTAAATATTGTTCTTTATTGTATATATCTTTTAAATACTTTTTTGGAAAAGGAATTAAACAATTGTGGGATGGGAGGGAGGTTAATAAATATTTAAATCGGACATCAGTTTACTCCTGGTAGTAAAACGTCCTTTGCTTGGACCTGGCGTTGTACATGAGTAGGTTACTTTAGCGAGAAAGATGATTTAGAGATGTTCTAGAAAATCCGTCAAGTTGAGTTAGATGAGTGGTGCCGTTCTAAGAGTAATGTCGTTCATTTATTTAAGTTTGACGGAATGAATATCGATTAGTCAGTTATTAATCATTATTTAATTTCTAATAATTTTATCACATTCTAGGTGTCTGTATCTGCTAGGTGTCTTTTTCATCAAAACATGATTGTGTCTGCCCCCGATAAGTGTCCTTTATCAAACGATTTTGAGAAGAAGTAAGGTTCGCTATAAGTATCAACTAGATATTCATTTTTGATCAGAAATATAATGTACATAGTTGTGTTTCTAGTACGTGAAGTACGTGAAGTACAACAGAAGTAACTAACACTATATGTGTCAACTAGCTATCTGTCGTGCCCAGAAATAGAATACACACAGTTATATTTCTACTCACTTGAGTACAGCAGAAGTAAGTTACACTCTATGTATTAACTAGATATTTGCCGATATTTGCCTTGCCCAGAAAAAAATGCACATATTTTACTTCATTACACTTAAGTCCACTAGAAGCTTAGTTTACGTGTATAAAGATTGTTAGTTGAAATGCATTTACAAAGTAAAAGCAGAAGAATGAATTTTTCAACTCAAAAGAGCAAAGCATTTATTCTACAGTTGGCTTTAAATCAGCGTGTTTTGTTTTCTCCAGAAACATTCTATTGTAACTCTAGCAAATACAGTAAATTTTCAACAATCATTAAATTGAACAATGACCAGAATCATTCTATGATAACTCTAACAAATACATTAAATTTTCAACAATCAACCCGTTCAGGGTAACGCTAAAATGATAATTGAATGGATCACTGTGCTAAAAAATTAAAACCAACTGTACTAATTAATGGATTTTTAAAATTTAAATTACTACTTTTTATAGACATGTTGATTAATTTAAGAACACATGTTTAATTCAGGCTGATTGTTAAAATTAGAATGTCAAACATGCTAAAAATAAGCTGGCCCATCGGCCCCGGCCCATTTCATCCCAATGACGCTGAACAGGTTAAATTGAACAAAGACCAGAAACATTCTATGATAACACTATAAAATACAGTAAATTTTCAACAATCATTAAATTGAACAAAACCCAGAAATATTCCATAATAACACTAACAAATACAGTAAATTTTCAACAATCATTAAATTAAACAAAGACCAGAAACATTGTATGATAACACTAACAAATACAGTAAATTTTCACCAATCATTTTAACAAAGACCAGAAGTTCTGAACATGAAAGTTAGAGTAAAATATAAAAATAAATGTAATTTACCAATGTACAGAGACCAACCTCCATAGATATTTTCCAAACTAAACGTGACAAGACTAGAATTTGCTGCATGTTTTAACTTCAATTATTTGAAGCAAAATTGCTAGCTAAGTTTAATCACGAAAAACCATCGGACGAGAAGACTTTACTGAATTATAACTAATTGTAGGGACATTAACACAATAAACCGAACAATAAAGTCTAATGTTTTCATGCTTGGCTCTCGAAGCTCTGAAAAAGGTGAAAATAATATGATGGTCTTCTTCTTCCTCATAAAAACACTTACACTCCAAACCTTGATAAGATGTACAAATTTTTGAGGTAAGCGTTAATGTGTATGTACAGAAGAGTGTACTCCCAACCATCATGGCAATTTCAGTTTTGTATGGACAGTGAGGAATGTATTCAGAACTCGTGTTGTAAATCATACAAAAAAGTGATCCACGCTCCTGATCCCCGAGCGTTTTGTTGACTAACTGTGGATCGATGACCGGTTGAAAGATGCTTGTACCTGGCAAACGATAAAAGTATAAAATGAAATTAATTGTCGAAAGGTTGCATGACACGGCTAATAGCATTATCAGTACGGAAATATTGTAAGTATTTGATAACTCACTATCTACTTAGTTATGGTGCCAGTGAGCTACTGATAGTGACCTTGAAGGATGAGCATTATTCATGACCTCGGTACCCGCCTTTTTCAGCTTTCTTCATTAATGTCACGTAGGTTTTTTTTCTTTAGGTGGCGATTGCAAATTGCACGGAGTGCTTTGACCACCAGGTTAGATCTGGATTTCGTTTAACGGGACTTTAACCAGTGAGTTTATTGACATATATACCATAAATAAAATGTATTTTGTAATTGTTTATAGACATTGATATGTATTAATGCTATCACTAAATGTTCAGTAAGTTGTTATCGTAATATTATTGAAAAAATGATGCTAAGACTTTTTTGTGAGATGTAAATAAAAGAATCACAAATCCCCTAGGTACAGTATTGTTTGTCATTTCTATATGCTATCATTGTCTTTCTATAAATTTGTCCATTGTAGTTGTGGTGTGCCTGGATATGACCCTGACTACAAAATGCTAAACCAGTATCCTAATACAGAGCGAAATTTTGCTCATGAATATTAAGTGAATTAAGTGAGCTTTTTTGAAAGCTCGATCTGATCTATTAAATTGTTTATAAAATTATAAATATAATGATAATGCATGTGAATTGGGATTTGCTTTCCATAATTAATGATAAAACAATTGAACACACTAAGATGTGTCTGAATCTTAAACCTGTATACATGTATACACATATTGCAATTGGTATGTATTTTATTAATGCGTTCAGAAGAAAGTGTGTCTCTGTAAATGAAGAGTATATACATATGAATGTAAATTTCAGTACAGACACATTGTATATGTCCATTCAAAAACGCTTTGGCAAATATTTGAAGGTGATTGAAATAAGAAATTGTCATTTTGAATGATCTGTATGTATTACTGTCTATACATATGTATTATATTAAAATAAACATAAAGAATTTATTCGTATTAATACTTATTTAAACGTGGTGTTTTAAAAATAAAAGCATTATATAGGAAGCAAAATGTTTGGGATAAGAATTAAATCTGTAAATATTTGACTGAGGCACCAGTTTGTGTGTGGTGTGTGTGTGTGTGTGTGTGTGTGTGTGTGTGTGTGTATGTTTGCGTGTGTGCGTTTGTATGTGTTCGTCTATGTGTGTGTACTGAAAGATGTAACATCCTAGTGACACTGTAGTATTCACAAAGAGGAAACCATTAAAGGCCTAAGGTATCTCGTTTGTGTTCTAGGAGTGACTCGCAATCATGTTTGATTTAATTTCCTGGAATACAACTTGTAAGGACGTGTAATGTTAAATACTCCGAGACTAGGCAGAGTGTAAAACCACGTCTGTACATTCCAATCTCACGCAATAGGAACAATGATCTGGGACAGATTTTGAGGACCCTTTATACATTGATCTAAGGTACCAATCAAAACCAGCATGGTAGTAAACGTTTGTATAATGTACGTGGGAAATTGAACGCTATCTAAAGCCATTTGTTACTTCTTACGAGAAATACAATTTGAGAGTCAGTTTTAGGGATAACTGTGTTAAAACCTTTAGTGCAGTATCGTGTGAATCTATATATGTGTGAAAGTGACATTCCTAGTGCAAATAATTATAGTCAAAATATTTATTTCTTAATTAATAACTCTATGATAATTTCTAAAGGAAGTAATTTTAATGTGAGGGAACATGTGTGTGTGTTTGTGTGTGTGTGTGTTTGTGTGAGTGAGCGAGTGAGCGAGTGAGAGAGAGAGCCAAATGAATGGAATGTAGTGTAAAGGATAAAGATTATTGTTATTGTTTTGTTTTATATATTTCCAATGTTGTGTGCAATCCCGCTTTCCTTGTTCTGTTAATCTGTTCTTTGTTGTCATGTAGTATCTGTTTGGAAGTCAAAACTTGTACCATTTAGTGCCATTTCTAGGGCAGTGTCTAGGGATTATTATAATCATCACAAGAGATGATGCATTGTCTAGGGACTGTTGAATTATCAGAAGAGATGGTGCAGTGTCTAGTGGTTGTTTAGACATACAAGAGACGATGCAATGTGTCATGGAGTCAAGACAAATTATAATTGACCTCCTAACCCGCATTCATTGAATTCATTTTTTTTTAGTTTATGGAAACAGTACTTTTCATAAAAATTGCATAATTTTTATGCTCTAGGCGCATCTTGCATTCAGAGAGAGAAGAGACTGGCTCCAGTTTTGTAATATTTTAGACAATGGCCGATTGTAGGTCATACCCAAGCACGACACGTGACTAATAGATTTCCTGCCACAAATTTTTATACTTCTTTAAATACCACATACTACTGCAAATCTTTATTCACGAGGAAGGAGACGGACTTGAAGACACTTGTCTAGTCATTAGCGAGATTCCGTGAATCATCACCTGAAACCCGTTGCTATGATAGTATTTTCATTCTAACAAGAGCAGGTATCTTTTTCTTTCTTGGTTCCTGGTTTTATTTCATTAAGGCCTATGTTCAATCAATGTTTCCTATGCCTTGGGGTGTTTCCTTGGCATATTATTGAACCTTGGGGATCGTTGGAACGCCCCTAAGCGTGCTGCATCTGTGTAGAATTACGGGACGCTGATCTTGCGACCAAGACAAGATCGATGATTGACAGCCACCGCTTAAACCGGTATATCCAACTGTATGCCTGTTGGGGGAACAAGCACGCAATTACTTCGCAATTGGATGACCAGCTAAGTGCAGGGGTCTGAACTATAAAGTAACTCGGACAATAGCATTGATAAGACCGAAATCACGTAATCTCTGATTAGCTTGTTATTGTTAAATTTTATTAAATCTTTTTTAATTGTTAGACATTTATTGTAGTTGACTAATTCATGCATGAAAGACTAAAATAGGGACTGAGAAGGGGGTTGCGAGTCGTAAATGAGAAGATTGCTTGCATAATTAGTTATAATTGTTTAACGTTCCTGATTCGTGCTTTGTTTACACAAGTTTACCTGTCTTTAAATTCATTGGCTTAAACTACGAGTGTGGAATTTAATTGGACTGAAGGATGAATTTGGGCAACTGGTCTGTAATTAAATTACTTTCCACTTATTCTAACTAAAATCCTAAATTCTGGAACAGTTTCTTTAAATAAATATCGGGGGAATGTAACACAGTGTCTAAAGGTTGTTGGAACCATCACAAGAGGTGAGGCAGTGACCTTCAACAGAGCAAGTATTAATTGTGCTAGGACAAGTGTTAAATGTTCTAGGACAAGTGTTAAATGTTCTAGGACAAGTGTATTTATGTGAATGCCTGCACGATCTCCTGAGTTCTGTGACTTGAATGGACCGAAATTGTTGAGAATCGAAAGGGATTAAACAATCTCACGACAGAGAAAATAGTGAATTCTTTCCAGTATTTATTTACTTTCTTGTACATTGGTTTTTTTTTTTCGCTTTACTTCTCCATTAGTATATACTTGTTTGAAAGTGATATATTTTATTTTAAGTGAAGAGACCGACCAATGGAAGTATTATTTATTTTATGATATAAGACTGTGGACTAAATTGGCTGATTATCTAATTATATATATATATTAAGTATACAAATTTGATTCGGCATTCATCGTGTATTATATCTCTGCTTCTGTACACCAGTATTCTGTACTTGCCTGATAATTAATTGAAATTAGTTTGATATGTTGAATTATGAATTCATTTCATGAACTGTCATTATTGTTACACTTACTCTTAATTCATATGGAAAGATGACATTTTGAATGTCGGGTAACACAGTGCGGTGATCGTTTTCTTAATTTTCCGGTGCTGAGATTTGACCTAGATTCCTCATACGCTGTTTATAAAGGTGTTTTTGTTTTTTATGGTTGGAGGTGTGGATTAATTTGTTGGATTATTAATCTACAATGACTCTTTTCACAGTCAACTTTGTGCACGTATGGTATTTGTTTGCATAATATACGTTGAATATGCACTGATATTCAATTACAGATTTGAATATGCTAAATATACATGAAGCTTTTTATACATATCTGGAAGGATGGATGTACGTGTTTACAGAGCTTTGTCTGCGTGTGTGTACAGAGCTTTGTGTGCGTGTGTTTAGAGTGCTTTGTGTGCGTATATGTACAGAGCTTTGTGTACGTGTATGTACAGAGCTTTGTCTGAGTGTGTTTACAGAGTTTTGTGTGCGTGTGTGTACAGCGTAGAACGATGCCTGGCGACAAACTAGGTCATTCGCCTATCAGTTATGAATGCGTGGCGCGGTATTGTGCTCCTGATGTAGTCAATGTGTAATGCTGTGCTAGTGTGTGCATGTTTGATCTCCCTTTATTACATTATGCATTTATTAACGAAGTTGATGTTTATGTATTTTAATAGTAATTGGGTTGTAGTTTGTATGTTGGTTTATAATTTTGTATATTGGTTTATATTATTTTCTTAATGTACTTTATATTTATGTGTGTGAGTATGGTTTTCCCCTAGCACAGGAATATAGTTATTTATTTTATTAGATAATTTATCTTGTAAATTATATTGTAAGAAAGCATTTAAAGAGTATTTAGTGTTGTATTTTTTGATAGTTAAAGTATTATATAACTCTGAATAGTTTAAAAGAAATTTATATTCGAACAAACGTATGATAGCACAGTATTTTCTAGTGGGGTCCCCTTTGCTGCTCGGACTTTTTAGATATATATTAGGTTACTGGAGTGTGAGAGAGATGGACAAAGGAAGTGAACAAAACAAAAAGAGAGTTCGGAGGAGGATAACCTCTCGACCAGCGGATTACCGGGAAGAGAAATTGTCAAGGCGCCACACACGATCTATAGCCAAGAACTTTTCAGGGCAGTCAGAGAAAAGAACGCTACTGCCCACTTTATAAATCGCCTCACCAGGACTGATAGCAGGAGACGATGACTACTTAAACACCTATTATGAGCCTCCAAACACCACACCAACGGAAAAAGACAACGATTCCCATGATTATTTTCATCTTCAACGGAGAAAATTAACAGAACTCGATGATAAGAGGAAAGCAGAATTTGACAAAGACAACTACGTCGAAAAAGACTGCACAATAAACTCGTACACACATAGTGAAGAAAATGAGTATCTTCAACAAAAACTCACCCCCTTCAAGTTCAAACTCACAACAGAGAATGAGGACTTAAAATAGGCATTCAAACAAAAGCTGTGCAATCTGGTTTATTACAACTGTGATAGTGAAAAACGCCTAACAACTATCCGACAAACTATAGTGTACACCATTAACCTCCAGCAAGGTCTCCAAAAACATCTTCAAACAACGCGAAAACCCAGACAGGAAGACAGCACAAATCAAACAGACTTTGAATAAAAAAGGCACGTTTCCATCCAAACTCTACAAGCCACTACAACAGAACAGGGAATAAACACCAACATCATCTGGAAAATTCCACCTACGGCCAAAATGAATTCAACTCAAACAGCAAAAGAAGAAATCAGTCAGGCATTCTTGCAAACACCAAAAACCACAACAGACACTAAGGAAACTCAGACTATAAGCTCTAACAGCACAGAAAAAGAAATTGAAACAACTACCACCAAAAAACAAGAAGAAACGCAAAAACATCTCTTGCACACAAAAAGTACATATCATGACGCAAGAATAAAAATACAAACAGAAAAGGAAGTGAAGATAACTGACGCACAGACCAAAACAGAGTCGACAATGCTCCAACTACACCACAAGAAGCAGCAACAACGACTACACCACATGCCACCAATCCACTGCCAGAGTCACCACAAGGGGCTGCAACAACAATGACAACCTCAACAGAAACACAATGAAAAACTACAGAACGGAGCCCCAAAGTTAAAGGACAGCGTCCGCCACAAAACATCAGATGACAACAACAGAATCAACTACCACAACTACAGCAACATCAGAATCCACAACAGCAACGGCAGCGCTACGACAACCACCACCGCCAACATCAACAACAACAATGGCGACGATAAAGAAAGCAGCAACAGTGCATCCAATGGGGATATTTTAATCACACAATTGCCGATATGATACAACAACTGTTGGTCCACCTCTACTGGCCAACAACGCTGACATTCACACATCCGAATGGACACCGGAGACAACATTGTCGACACCGCCAACAACAGCAACAGCAATGCCAGTGAAGAGGACAGGGGGTTGAACATCCTGGGCGCATGCACACACTAGGTAAAGACTTGGTGCGTTACAAGCCTGGGCTCTGTAAGATACCCCCTCTCACCCTCTCGCTCGAATATCGGACGAGACAACATCAACATCGAAAAGGAGATAACTAGTCCACGGCTTACTGGACTAAGGCACGCCCCACCAGCCAGTCATGACGGACACAACAGACGAAAAAGCTTCAAACTCAACCACTCCAAGACTTAACAACAGACAACAGGCATCCAGACAACAACACCACAACAGCAGCAACCACATCAAAGACAGACCAACAAGGAAAAAAAAGAGGAAACAAATCCGCTACAGCGGAAACAAAAAAGTCACCAGCTGAATAGAAACACAAGAAAAACAAGAACACAGAATGGCCTCCACCTCTTCAGAATACAATGAGAAGAGGAAGGCCCCACAGGAATCCACCAAAAAAACCGAGAACATCAAGGAGATGAAAAGTTTTAATGCAATTCCTGTGGGATAAAGAAGTTAATGTAAAGGAGAAGAAGTGTGAGAGAGAGATCAGATGAGTTGCAAGGTTTGTTTTGTGTAGAGATCAGAAGGCTTGTTTTGTATCCAACCATGTAGCCAGAGAGAGAGAGAGAGAGAAGCTTGGTTGGCGGTATGCGGGGGAGAGAGAGAGAGAGAGAGAGAGAGAGAGAGAGAGAGAGAGAGAAGCTTGGTTGGCGGTATGCGGGAGAGAGAGAGAGAGAGAAGCTTGGTTGGCGGTATGCGGGAGAGAGAGAGAGAAGCTTGGTTGGCGGTATGCGGGAGAGAGAGAGAGAAGCTTGGTTGGCGGTATGCGGGGGAGAGAGAGAGAGAGAGAGAGAGAGAGAGAGAGAGAGAGAGAGAGAGAGAGAGAGAGAGAGAGAGAAGAGTGTTGGCGGTAGAGAGAGAGACAGACAGAGCATTTGGCTTGGTGCCACCTGAATAAAAACCGCAAGGAAACGTAAACTCGGTGTTGCGTGTTGCCCTCTGTTGCTGTGGCTGCCGTATTGTTTGGTCTCATCATTCTCATTTTATCTCGCATCCTGGGGTGACCCATAACACCACACCACCACACACCATCACACATATATACCTAATTAATGTAAACTTAACTTGAAAGGAACTAGAACTTCTAAGAACGACTTCAGAATAAATAAGTACTTTACAGAATAAATACAGAAAAATAGAATATGTCCACATTCGCTGTAAATGAAGAAATTAGTGAATGTATGTAGTATGATTGCATTCTATGGTTTCTAAAATAAAGCAATGTGAAAATATATAATTATCATTCCGTACATTTTCAAAGACATATAAGATGTTTATTTTAGTAAATGAAAATAGTAAATTTAATAAATGAAAAGAATCAGTCTGGAATACCTATAGACCACGCAAGTCTGTGTTATGAGTGTGAGTGATTGGAAAAGGCTTTATGACTTCCATACATGTCTGGAGCAAACAGATGTTAACATGTACTCACATGACGTAAGCAAGCAGCAAAGAGCCACCAGGCAAAAGACACTGGAATATTGTGCGGCGAAAGGCATTTTAGACTGGAATATTTGCTTTTCACTCTTGGCCTTAAAGTTGTTTTTAATTTTTGCGCAGTGTTTCCACACAAGACAAATACCAACAGTGTCAATAGTAAAGATCCAAAATGGCGGCGTATCTATTCTTACTGTAGATAGCCATCTTCTGGAAAGATATATGACGTTTCTGTGCACAGAGAGAGAGAGAGAAAGAGAGAGAGAGAGAGAGAGAGAGAGTGAGAGAGAGAGAGAGAGCGTGCATTTTGTTTTTTAAAGAAAATTTTGCTTCTAGTTAGTAGCTTGTGGCTGCATTTCTTCTCATTTTTAATCGGCCTGTCATTTTTAATGTGCACGTGTAATTTGTATACTATTCGAATGATTGACTTAAAAGAAAACAAATTACGATAACTTTAGTTGTGTAAATTAAATAAAAGCACGTGCATGAATGACAATTTCATACTTATACACATGTGTTCGAATTACTAGTAAATGATTTAAGTCATTTAGATGATTACAAGTATAAAGACTTTAAGGAGATTTATCTTGCTGGTTGTCAAAATAAACTATGCAGACGTGTTCACGTGAATGCATTGATCGCCATGAAAAGAATTGTTACATTTGGAAATCAATACAAAACGTAACACTTAAACACCATTTTTTAAATAATACGTTACTTTAGATCAATGTGTCTTGCCCATTACGTAACTTGAAACAAAAAGTGTATTGGTGCACATTGCCTAACTATAAAAGAAAATGTATCTTGCTGTATATTATGTAACTTTAAAATATAATGCGTCCTGCTGCATATTATGTAACTTTAAAACATAATGTATCTTGCTCTACATTACATAACTTTAGAATAAAATGTTTCCTGCTGTACATTACCTAACATTAAAACAGAAGCGTCCTGCTGCATATTACATAACTTTAAAACAAAAAGAGTCTTACCATACATTATGTGACTTTAAAATAAAATGTAACTTGCTCTTCATTACGTAACTATAAAAATGTGTCTTGCTGTACATAATGTAACTTTTAAAGAAATGGTTTCTACGATATTCTCAAGTCGAGCTGTTAACTTCCGTCTTTGACACTTAAAGATAGAGGCATAACCAATGCCCAATGTCGTGTGACTTTGACATTTAACAATTTATATAACAATTAAATTTAGAAATATCCATATGTAAATTTACCTCGCTAAATAATCAAAAAGATCGTATGCATTAAAACATAATTCATGAATCTATCAAATTAAAGATGTAATTTTAAATTAATAGGCTTTCATTAAATTATTCCGCGATTGTTCTTTCACTATTACTGTTTGAATTTGCGTGTTTATAAAATTCTACCTCGAAGATAAAGTAAGTAGTTTATGCAAGAAGAAATAATTAAAAATGTTCTCATCTTATTTAATTTTTAAAGCATAATATTGTTAAAGTAGGGTCGAAATATATTTATTATATGTTCTGTAACATATGTACAAGTATGATTAATTAAAATACTGTTAATTGTTACATTTTTATCTGGAAAATAGAAAAGTTAAACACAAATTGTAATGTTACTAGTGTCCTGATTTCAATAATCAAACAAACCTTCATAGCTTACATGTGAAAACTTTCGGGAAACAATAAAATCTCCACAAAAACTAAATAAATTCAAAATAAAGAGACTGAGAAAGTTGAGCGTACTTCTGAAGAAAGCGCTATAAATGCCATACCCTACTATACCCTGAGATATATCTAAAATGGCATACCCTACTATACCCTGAGATATATCTAAAATACTATACCCGACTATACCCTGAGATATATCTAAAATGGCATACCCTACTATACCCTGAGATATATCTAAAATACTAAACCCGACTATACCCTGAGATATATCTAAAATGGCATACCATACTATACCCTGAGATATATTCTAAAATACTATACCCGACTATACCCTGAGATATATCTAAAATGGCATATCCTACTATACCCTGAGATATATCTAAAATGGCATACCCTACTATACCCTGAGATTTAAATAAAATGCCATACCCTACTATACCCTGAGATTTAAATAAAAAACCTTACCCTACTATACCCCGAGATTTATTCAAAATGCCTCTTTGACTGTTACATCGTTCCCACCGACCCACGTTACTGTGTAACGTTTGTTTTCGACACAGAATGGTCAGAACTGATGTGAGAGCAGCAATGAAGCAGGACGAATTAGAAACGATCCCACTCCACCCCATTTTAAATGGAACCAATTCAATTAGATAAATCTTATCTTGAAGGATTTCCTTTCTGTATTATGTCATTTTGTGAATGAATAATAAATAGTTTTAAAATGAATTCTTTGAACGCCACTTGTTCATTTATTTATATTACATAACTCTCAAACAGGTATATACTTTAATAGCATAGGATTTACATTCTCAGATCTATATAGACTTTATTATATTTTCATTGAAATCATGGCTTCACTTAGACAGGCTAAGTGGAATCAAAAAAAGATTTTATTTTGTTTTCTCCATTCTTCAAACCAGGAAATCCTTTTGGGTCAAAATGATTCAAGAAATAATAATCTATTGCACAAGATTTTAGAACAATATTCTGAAGGTCCAAATTCTCCATAGTGCCAGTTGTCATGTTTCCGTACAAACAACTTGGACGTAAGGCACCACTGTGCCGGAAGCCGCAGGTGCACGCGCGGCCAGTAGCTAAGGGCGCACCCATTGAATCGAATATCAAAATTACAAATTTGAAATAATTTCTAACCAGAGAAAATTAAATTACTTTGACATCCTGCTATAAATCTGATAATATATATATATATATATATATATATAATTTCTTCCAAAGAAATATAGGTGTATATTTTATTATTACAGTTGATTCCTCGCCTAGAGTAGCAAAATATTTTGTCCTTTATACAGCTTTCCTCCATTGTACAAAATGCAATATTAATGTAAATTGTACAACTTGTGTCTTATCCAAAGACAACAAACAATCATGTCAATACAAATACCACATCATTATCGACTTAGCCACTGGGTCCAACCATCCTTCCCACCACCAGTCTGTCTATCTCAACGCGAGATCGAACTGGTTCGGAAGCGCTTACCTAAAATCTATCATCATCATCGCCGTCGTCGTCATCATCATCATCATAGTCGTCATCAACAACATCGTCGTCATAATCATCATTATTATTCATCATTATCATCATCATCATCATCAAAATCTATTCGTGTGTTACACTGATCATTGGGTGACTGAAGTTTTGAAATAGAATGTCAGCACTGATACATTGCAGAATTAAATGTGTGAACAGCAGTGTACATTAAAGTGTTGCATTGTAGAATGCATGATATAAATGTGTGAACAGCAGTGTACATTAAAGTGTTGCAGTGGAGAATGAGTGATATAAATGTGTGAACAGGAGTGTAGATTAATGTGTTAGAGTGCACAATGATTGATATAATCATGTGAACATCAATGCAGATTAACATGTTAGAGTGCACAATGCTTGATATAATCATGTGAACATCAATGAAGACTAACATGTTAGAGTGAACAATGCTTGATACAAATATGGTCATCAAAGTAGAATAACATGATAAAGGCAAAATGCACGACATAAATGTGTTTGACAAAAATATTTCACCCCTTCTTTTATTTGTCACTTATTTCCATTTCTGAAATGTTTTAATACAAAATAGAGTGCATTTTATATAGGTTTCTAAAATTTATTAATGAAGTTTTTAAGTAGACATCGTGCACTCCACATTAAGAGTAACAAGTAGTGGAGATACATGTCTCCAATTTTTATAGCTTCATTGAGCACAGTAGTCAGTATTAAGATTTGCTGACATTTTCTATGTAACATTAGTCTAGGTCAACACACTTTAATGTCGCCCGGTCGTTGTAGTAAATTCATTAGTGAATGAAATAGTGCGATGACCTACATTCAGGAGCTAAAATCTTAATATAGGCCAACACTCTAAAAAGTCGCCTTGTCATTGCTGCAGCAACATAGGAACATAGACACACTGTAAACTGAAATCTAAGCAATAGTGTTCAACGTTGTAGTCGCGAATGGCCTTGAATACTTCCGGATATAGTTGAGGTTTGGTGGTGGTGAAGACGAAGTATTTTTCTCCAGATAGTCCTCATATTCAAAACACACATACATCAGAATTCCATATTAGCAATATATGTACATCCATCAAGTTTTAAAGAGACATACTTTGCTAACTTAATCTGCTCAATGGCTGATATTCAAATTTCGTGAGTCAGACTAAGAATTCGTCGAGAGATAGTGTCAATTGAGACTGGGTACCTGGGCTACTTTCTTGGCTTTCAACTTGCCCAGCATTCCCAAAATAGACATCCTCATGCAGCCAATTATTAGTGCACCATCAATTGTGTATGCAGTTTTTATTCTTAGCAATTCGAACAGCTGTCGTTATCGAAGTTAGCAAAACTTTATTGTTTATGTCTGACAATTCACAGATCTTTTATTGCAGCCTTTGAAAATGGCACACTTCCTTTAAAGAACTCTTTTGGTTTTAAACTCAATTCGTTGCGTTTGTATTTAAATGCTTCTTGAGCTTTGAAGTTTTTATTTCAACCTTTGTTAAAATATAATAAAACAACACAATAGCGAATTGAAGTTTACTTGTTGTTCCATTATTTGCATGGGTTATATTTTATAGGAATGTTAGTCCGAATTCTCTTTCATGACAGAGCTTTGGTTTCATTTACATTGTTGTCACGTGATTCTTGACTACTGTGGGACTCATCCGTTCACACAATAAAGTGTTACTTCGTGCAAAGAACTGTGGTAAAGTAATAATAAATAAAAAATTAACAATGTTCCCGTCACATGTCTGGTCTATGTATAACGATCCTGTCCTATTTTAGATTCCTAATATCAATATTGGTTTATTGAATAATACCTAAGAAAAGCGACAGCCAGACGGCTTGACTTATCTTCCACAAAATGTCACAATATTAGGCAAATTATTCACGACACCTCGCCAGTTAAATCAGTTGACTTGACCTGATTGATAATGTTATCTCCCCTTATTTATAGATTAAGATTTATGATTCTTTATCATTTTATTACGGCTCACCCCCACAACGGAATCTCTGGTTATGCTACAAACAATTATGTAACAATGGGTAAGATAACAATAAATTTAATAACAATTCAATTAAAATAGAAGAAAAATGAGCAATTAGGATTCATAATTAACAATAGAAAACAATCACGTGGCCCCATAAATTAATTAACTAACCAAACTATCCCAGAACTTTGTGTCCTGTTTATCTAAATAACTTAGCTTAGTGTCTGTGAAACTGTTGAACATGTTGTCGATTAATTATTCGATGTGAAGCGGGCGTCAATCTTCTAGAGACCTCTCGTGGTCCCTTGTGGCTTAGGGCATAGACAGCAGACACTGCCTCTAGTATAGAAGACCATGCACTCTGTCGGGTTACTTCTAGGTCCTCATCTATAAGACTGTAGATCCAGAATACTGAGTCTGACATTTGCTGGTTACTCCAGAGTAATTCGAGAGCTAAGACTCAAGACCGGCTCTGTAGGAATTTAGGCGTGGACGCAACTCTTTTTACCCCTGGTAGATGGGCACACTGTATCATGGTCGGCGCGTCTGACAAATTCAATCCATTCAGGTGACTATATGAATGAAATATAGGTCAGCTAGCGGCTTAGCGCTACGTCACTACGCGGAAAGCAAATGACTATATTTAGGTATTTAGTATCCGGTTCTCGACTCGTCCTTCACCTCTGGCTTACTCTACGGTTCCTTAACACGTAAACAACTCATTGCATCAGCCAACCTTAATCGCTTAATGGAAGTCTATTCGATAATTATACGGACAGTTTAAACCGTTAGTACAATGAACGATTAATAATAATAAAAATGAGTATTAAAAGGCATAATTTGTTTAATATATTCTGACAGTTCCTTTGTGCAAAATACTGTGGTAATATAATAAATTGTTTTGTTTTGCAAAGTAGTGTGGTAAATGAAAAGTGAATTCATTCATGCAAAATACCGTGATAAAGTAATAAACAGCGTTCTTTTGTACACATGTGGTAAATTAATAAACTGATTTTGTTTGTACACTTGTGATTCAGTACTAACCAACGTTCATTTGTACACTTGTGATAAAATCATAAACAGAGTTTATTTGAACACTTGTGATAAAATCATAAACAGAGTTTATTTGTACACTTGTGATAAAATCATGAACAGAGTTTATTTGAACACTTGTGATAAAATCATAAACAGAGTTTATTTGTACACTTGTGGCAAAGTAATAATCAGATTCATTTGTGCAAGGAAATGCGATTAATTAACAAACAACATATTTGTCCCGACCCACAGTGAAACTGATTTTGGCGATCTCGTGACGAACACCAATTGTATTATTTTCCATTGTTTTAACAGTTCAATAATTTCTGCTTACACTATTTTTCATTCTGTTATAATAATAGAATCATATTTAATAGGATATTAAACTGAACATTCTTTGTGAATATTAGGACACATGCCATTTGTGTAAGCGGAAGCCCATATTTCGATGTAGTGTAAATCTGAAAGTCTGTTTGTATGATAAGACAAAATGTTTGAAAAAATAGAGCATCTGAGATTTTTAAGGACATCCCCTGACTATTGCTACAGATTACTTTGGTTTTTGCTGAAGGAATGTAGAGTTGCATTTTATAAAATTTTCTGATTAATAACTTTGTTTAAAATGTAATTATAATAAGTTGACATGTAAAATTAATGTATATTTATTTCAGGGTAGTGATATTTGTGCTCAGAGAATATGATTAGCCTTCATATAAAGAGCAATATGCAGTTAATGTTGACATTCTCTGATTGTTGTATTTGTAAATTACATGATTTTGCTGTAGATTTGGAAGCTTTTCCTCTTGGTAGCATTGCTTGGGTAGCATCAGTTTGCTGAAGTGTATCAGCTGTTAGTTTGAATGAACGCCATATTATGTCCTTTAGGATTGAAAAGTCTACATAGTCTTAGACGTAGACAACCCTACACTCCACCAATATAACTAAGATAAGTTAAAATAGTATATTTGGCCAGGATTGAAAGGTTAGACAACCGTGTAGAAACAATAGTGAACTATTGGGAACTATGTGCGAATCTTTTGATATTGGAGAACTGAGAAGGAACTCTATGAACTTGCTCTGGGAAACTGGCTAAGGAAACTAAACCTTTATCTGATAGACATCTGAGAATTGTGTTATGTAGATCTGAAATTGTTGTTTTATTTACTTTATTTGTTTAATTTTTATAAAATAAATAGTTTATTAATTTCATCATTCGTTTGTTAATTCTTACCATCTTCATTTCGTGTAAAATTTATTTAATCACGTGTCCGTCATTCTGTCCGTTTGTGTCTGTCTGTCCCTCTGTCTGACTGTGTGTCCGTCTTATAGGTGAGGACCTTCCTCCGGGGGGTGACGAGTAGTTAGAGCGATTGACCTCGATCGTTGTGTATTTAGTATTGTCCATTTACGGGGTACCAACAATATCGTTAGTAGGTCAAATATTTATTTATAAATGTATCATTCTACACTCTTAATAGCATAAACAATTTTAAACCGTTAATATAATATTAAATATTGTACTTTATTGTATATATCTTTTAAATACTTTTTTAGTATGAAAAGGAATTAAGCAATCGTGATATGGGAGTGTGTGTGTGGGGGTTAATAAATATTTAAATCAGACATCAGTTTACTCCTGGTAGTAAAAGTCCCTTGCTTGGACCTGGCGTTACACATGAATAGGTTACTTTAGCAAGAAAGATGACTTAGAGATGTTCTAGAAAATCCGTCATGTGGAGTTAGAGAAGTGGTGCCGTTCTAAGAAGATTGAAGATCATTCATTTCAGTTAGACGGATTGATTATTCAGTTATTAATTTTATTATTTTATTTCTAATAATGTTATCATATTCTAGGTGTTTGTATCTGCTAGGCGTCTAACTAGATATTCGTTTTTAATCAGAAATAGAATGTACATTGCTGTGTTTCTAGTATGTGATGTACAACAGAAGTAACTAACACTATATGTATCAACTAACTATCAGTCGTGCCCAGAAATAGAATGCACATAGTTATATTTCTAGTCACTTGAGTACAGCAGAAGTAAGTTACACTCTATGTATTAATAGATATTTGCCGATATTTGCCTTGCCCAGAAAGAGAATGCACATATTTATACTTCTAATCACTTAAGTCCAACAGAAGCATAGTTTACGTGTATAAACGATTGTTAGTTGAAATGCATTATCAAAGGAAGCAGAAGAATGAATTTTTCAACTCAAAAGAGACAAGCATGTATTTTACAATTGGCCTTAAATCATCGTGTTTTGTTTTCTCCAGAAACATTCTATGATAACACTAACAAATACAGTACATTTTAAACAATCATTAAATTGATCAAAGACCAGAAGTTCTGAACCTGAAAGTTAGAGTAAAATATAAAAATAAATTAATTTACCAATGTAAAGAGACAAACCTCCATAGATATTTTCCAAACTAAACGTGATAAAGACTAGAATTTGCCACAACATGTTTTAACTTCAATTATTTGAAGCAAAATTGCTCGCTTAGTTTAATCACGAAAAGCTATCGGACTAGAATACTTTGATGATTGATAACTAATTGTAGGGACATTAACACAATAAACCGAACAATAAAGTCTAATGTTCTCCTGCTTGGCTCTCGAAGCTTTGAAATAGGAGACAATAATATGATTATCTTCTTCCTTCAAATGGAAACACATACACTTCAAACCTTCATACAATATACACTTATTTGAGGTATGCGATAATGTGTATGTGCACCAGAGTGTACTCCCAACCATCATGGCAATTTCAGTTCTGTATGGACAGTGAGGAATGTATTCCGAACTCACGTTGAAAATCATGCAGGCAAGTGATCCACGCTCCTGATCCCCGAGCGGTTGTACGCCCAACTGTGGATCAATGACTGGTTGAAAGATGCCTGTACCTGGCAAACGATAAAAGTATAAAATGAAATTAATCGTCGAAAGCTTGCATGACATTGCTAATAGCATTATCAGTACGGAAAAATTGTAAGTATTTGATAACTCGCTATCTACTTAGTTAAGGTGCCTGTGAGTTACTGATAGTGACCTTGAAGGATGAGCATTATTCATGATCTCGGTACCCGCCTTTGTTCAGCTTTCTTCATTGTGCCAGGTTGGTTATTTTCTTTTGGGGACGATTGCAAATTGCACGGAGTGTTTTGACCAGCAGGTTTGATCTGGATTTCGTTTAACCAGTGAGTTTATTGATATATATACAATAAATGAACAGTATTTTGTAATTGTTTATTGACATTGATATGTATTCGTGCTACCACTAAATGTTCACAATTAAGTTAGCGTATTATTCTTGAAAGACGGATGCTAAGACAGTTTTGAGATGTAAATAAAATAAAAAAACTACTAATCCTGTAGGTACGGTATTGTTTGTTATTTCTTTATGCTATCGTTGTCTTTCTGTAAATTTGTCCATTGTAGTTGCCGTGTGCCTGGATATGACCCCGACTACAAAATGCTAAACTAATATGCTAATACAGAGTGGAATTTTGCACATTAATATTATGTAAATAGTCCTTTTTGAAAGCTCGATCTGATCTATTTGCTTGAAATGGATTTTTATATTGTCTATTATATTTTGCACAAATTTAATGATAATTATAATCCCTGAGACTTAGGATTTGCTTTACATAATTAATCATAAAAAACCGTTGAATACAATAAGATGTGTCTGAACGTTAATCTGTGTACATGTATACACATATTGCAAGTGGTATGTTTTTGTTAATGTGGTCCGAAGAAAGTGTGCTCTGTAAATGAATTGTATATACGTGTGTGAATATGAATTTCAGTAAAGACACATTGTATATGTTCATTCACTAAAAAGACGTTTTGGCAAATATTGAAGGGGATTGAAATCAGTAATTGTAACTTTGAATGATCTGTTTGCATTACTGTTTACACATACGTATTATATCAAAATAAACGTAAAGAGTTCAATAGTATTAATAATTATTTAAAAATGTGTTGTTTTAAAAATAGAAGCATTATCGAGGAGGCAAAATGTTTCGGATAAGTGATATTTGACTGATGCACCAGTTTCTGTGTGTGTGTGTGTGTGTGTGTGTGTGTGTGTGTTTGTGTGTGTGTGTGTGTTTGTGTGTGTGTGTGTGTGTGTTTGTGTGTGTGTGTGTGTGTTTGTGTGTGTGTGTGTGTGTGTTTGTGTGTGTGTGTGTGTGTGTGTGTGTGTGCGTTTGTATGTGTTCGTACATGTGTGTGTAATGAAAGATGTAACATCCTAGTGACACTGTAGTAGAAAACCATTAAAGGCCTAAGGTATTTCCTTTCTCTTCTAAGAATGACTCGCAATATTGTTTGACTTTATTTCCTGGAATACAACTTGTAAGGACGTGTAGTGTTAAGTACTCCGAGACTAAGCAGAGTGAAAAACCACGTCTGTACATTCCAATTTCACGCAATAGGAACATTGATCTGCGACAGATTTTGTGGACCCTTTATTCGTTGATCTAAGGTACCAATCAAAACCAGCATTGTAGTAAAACGTTTGATAATTTACGTGGGAAGTTTTTATGATAATTTTTGCTTAACATCTGCGTTAGTATACACCTGATTGAAAGTGATATATTTTATTTTAAGCGAGGAGACTGACCTAAGAAATATTATTATCTATTTTATGATTTAATACTGTGGACTAAATTGGAACGATTATCTAATTATATATATTAAGGATAGAAACCTGCTTTGGCATTCATCATGTATTATATCTCTGCTTCTATACACCAGTATTCTGTACTTGCCTGATAATTGAAATTTGTTTGATATGTTGAATTATGAATTCATTTCATGAACTGTCATTATTGTAACACTTACTCTCAATTCATATGGAAAGGTGATATTTTGAGTGTCGGGTAACACAGTGCGGTGATCGTTTTCTTAATTTTCTGGTGCTGGTGCTTGACCTAGATTTCTCTTATGCAGTTTATAACGTTTTTTATTTTTTTTGTAGTTGGACGTGTGGATTAATTTGTTGGATTATTAATCTACAATCTCTCTTTTCACAGTCCACTTTGTGCATGTATGTTATTTATTTGCATAATATAAGTTGAATATGCAATGATATTTAATTATAGAGTTGAATATGCTAAATATATTATACATGAAGCTATTTATACATATGTGGAAGGGTGGATGTACGTGTTTACAGAGCTTTGTGTGCGTGTGTTTACAGAGTTTTGTGTGCATGTGTGTAAAGACCTTAGTCTTCGTGTGTGTACAGAGCTTTGTGTGCGTGTGTGTACAGAGCTTTGTGTGCGTGTGTGTACAGATCTTTGTGTGATTGTTTGTACAGCGTAGAACGATGCCTGGCGACAAACTAGGTCATTCGCCCGCCAGTTTTGAATGCATGACGCGGTATTGTGCCCCTGATTTAGTCAATGTGTAATGCTTTGCTAGTGTGTGCATGTTTGATCTCCCTTTATTACATTATGCATTTATTAACGAAGTTGATGTCTATGTATTTTAATGGGAAGTGGGTTGTAGTTTGTATGTATATAATTATGTATATTGGTTTATATTATTTTCTTAATGTATTTTATGATTTATGTGTATGAGCATGGTTTTCCTCTAGCACAGGAATATAGTTATTTATTTTATTTGATAATTTATTAGTGGAGTTAGATGAGTGGTGCCGTTCTAAGAAGAATGTAGATCATTTATTTCAGTTTGACGGATTGAATATCAATTTAGTCAGTTATTAATTTTATTATTTTATTTCTAATAATGCTATCATATTCTAGGTATCTTTATCTGCTAGGTGTCTTTTTTCATCAAATCATGATTGTGTCTGCCCCCGATAAGTGTCCTTTATCAAACGATTTTGAGAAGAAGTAAAGTTCGCTATAAGTATCAACTAGATATTCGTTTTTGATCAGAAAAAGAATGTACATAGTTGTGTTTCTAGTAAGTACAACAGAAGTAACTAACACTATATGTATCAACTAGCTATCACTCGTGCCCAGAAATAGAATGCATATAGTAATATTTTTACTCACTTGAGTACAGCAGAAGTAAGTTACACTCTATGTATTAACTAAATATTTGCCGATATTTGCCTTGCCCAGAAAGAGAATGCACATATTTATACTTCTATTCACTTAAGTCCAACAGAAGAATAGTTTACGTGTATAAACGATTGTTAGTTGAAATGCATTTACAAAGTAAAAGCAGAAGAATGAATTTTTCAACTCAAAAGAGAAAACCATTTATTCTACAATTGGCCTTAAATCAGCGTGTTTTGTTTTCTTCATAACATTCTATGATAACTTTAACAAATACAGTAAATTTTCAACAATCATTAAATTGAACAAAGACCAGAAACATTCTATAATAACACTAAAAAATACAGTAAATTTTCAACAATCATTAAATTGAACAAAGACCAAAAACATTCTATGATAACTTTGACAGAGTCAAGACAAAATGGTGTCGTGAAATCTTAACCCAGTTCTGCAAATTTTAAATTGTATTTTCGAATGTAGTTCCTTTGTTAGAACAGTCCCGACATGCTCTGCCGTATTCATAGGTAGAGAGGACTCATTCCACATTATGCAACTTATGGACAATAGCCGAACTGTAGGTCGAATCAGCGTCACCACATGACTATTCGCGCCATAAATTCGTATGCTTTCTTCAATACACTGACACGCGCGCAATTCTTCACTCACGAGGAACCGGCCGACCGAGCACACGACCGTCGCAGCCACGTGACATTCCGTGTAGTCGATCGAAGAAGTAATACGCAGACCCGTTGTCTTGATGCATTGTCTACAATACAAGAGCGGGTTCTTCGTTCTTTCGTTACTCTTCTTTATCTTTGGCTTGGGCTACTTGCCTGTTACAAGTACTGTTCTTGCCATCGTTATCGTGATACGTCGTCACAAGTACACCACCAGTGTAGCTGAACGGTCGAGGGGACGACTGGCTAACTGAAATCTGGTAAAAAGTACCTTGACGAGATGTATCGGTTGTGATCCGTGGGTCTGAACCATATTGACTGTGGGAACCACGTGGTCTGCAACGACGCCACTTGAGCAGGTAAGTGAATGCTCGGAGTTCTTCTATCAATAATTGATATCAGCAAATCTGAACTTTAAAGTATTTGAACTTAACATCATTGACTATACGCATTCAATAACAGCATAGTTTAGGAGACTGAATGTCGTCTATCTTTAATTAACTTGTTATTGTTTTAAATGTTAAACCTATTAAATTCTTTATCTTGTTAAGACCTCTTATCGTAGTAATTTTTATGCATCTTTATAGACCAAATTTACGGTTTGGATGGGGGCGAATGAGCTTAGTGAAACATTGAATGCATAATTATTTAAGAGAGTTTTAACGGTTTCCAAACCGAGCTTTGTACGCAAGTTAATCTGTCTGTGAATCTGTCTGTATCTAACTACAAGACGCATTTTCGTTGAGACTGAAGGATGAGCTTGAGAAACCAGTCAGTTCAGGATAACGGAGAGAATTAAATTTAAATTGTTGAATTAGAAATTCTAAAATTCTTGAGCATGGTCTCTAAATAAAAAATGGACACGTAACAATAACACTAACAAATACAGTAAATTTTCTACAATCATTAAATTGAACAAAGTCCAGAAACATTCCATAATAACACTAACAAATACAGTAAATTTTCAACAATCATTAAATTGATCAAAGACCAGAAATATTCCATAATAACACTAACAAATACAGTACATTTTCAACAATCATTAAATTGAACAAAGGCCAAAGTTCTGAACATGAAAGTTAGAGTAAAATATATAAAAAAAAAATGTAATTTACCAATGTAAAGAGACAAACCTCCATAGATATTTTCCAAACTAAACGTGACAAGACTACAATTTACTACATGTTTTAACTTCAATTATTTAAAGCAAAATTACTAGCTAAGTTTAATAATGAAAAACAAACGTAGGAGAAAACTTTGATAACTTATTAGTAGGGGGATTAACACAATAAACCGTACATTCAAGTGTAATGTTTTCATGCTTGGCTTTCGAAGCTATAAAAGAGGTCATAATATTGTGATTGTCTTTATCCCTCTCATAGAAACAATTACAGTTCAAACCTTCATAAGATGTACAATTTTTGGGGGTATGTGCTAATGTGTATGTGCACCAGAGTGTACCCCCAACCATCATGGCAATTTCAGCTCTGTAGGGACAGTGAGGAATGTATTCAGAACTCATTTTGTAAATCATACATGTAAGTGAGCCATTCCTCTGATCCCTGAGCGGTTGTATGCGTAAATATGGACCGATGAACGGTTGAAAGATGCCTGTACCTGGCAAACGATAAAAGTATAAAATGAAATTAATCGTCGAAATCTTGCATGACATTGCTAATAGCATTATCAGTACGGAAAAATTGTAAGTATTTGATAACTCGCTATCTACTTAGTTAAGGTGCCAGTGAGGTACTGATAGTGACCTTGAAGGATGAGCATTGTTCATGACCTCGGTACCCGCCATTGTTTAGCGTTCTTATGTATTTTAATAGGGAGTGGGTTGTAGTTTGTATTTATATAATTATGTATATTGGTATATATTATTTTCTTAATGTATTTTATGATTTATGTGTGTGAACATGGTTTTCCCCTAGCACAGGAATATATTTATTTATTTTATTTGATAATTTATTTTGTAAATTATATTGTAAGAAAGCATTTAAAGATTAGGTAGTGTTGTATTTTTTGATAATTAAAGTCTTATATAAATCTTAGGAGTTAAAAGATATATATATATATAACAAACGTATGATAGCACAGTAGAGTCAACTAGCAGCAGTTTTAGTCTCTGTGCAAGCATTTTCTAGTGGAGTCCATTGTATACGGGTCGGACTTATTATATTATATCAGGTTACAAAATGAGAGTTCGGATTTTCAGGGGATAACCTCTCGACCAGCGGATTACCGGGAAGAGAAAATGTCAAGGCGCCACACACGATCTATAGCCAAGAACTTTTCAGGGCAGTCAGAGAAAAAAACGCTACTGCCCACTCTATAAATCGCCTCACCAGGACTAATAGCAGAAGACGATGACTACTTAAACACCTATTATGAGCCTCCAACCACCACACCAACGGAGGAAGACAACGATTCCCATGATTATTATCCTCATCAACGGAGGAAACTAACAGAACTCGATGATAAGAGGAAAGAAGAATTTGACAAAGGCAAATACGCAGAAAAAGTCAGCACAATAAACGGGTACATATATGGTGAAGGAAACGAGTATCTACAACAAAAACTCACACCATTCAAACTCCAACTCAAAACAGAGAATGAGGACTTAAAAAAGGCATTCAAATAAATTCTGTGGAATCTCTTTTATTACAACTGACGTTGAAAAACGCCTAACATCATTCCGACAAACTCATTTGAGCACCTTTAACCTCCAGCAAGTACTCCAAAAACATTTTCAAACAACGCGAAAACCCAGACAGGAAGACAGCACAAATCAAACAGACTCTGAAGAAAAAAGCCACGTTTCCATTGTTACGTTCCCAGTATTTATTTAAAGACCCTGCTTAGAATAATTAAAGACTTTAAATATAATTAATTCTTTCTCTCATATCCTATGCAGACTGGTTGCTCAATTTACCACTTGACTAATTAAAAGTGTGTCTTGTAGTGCAGACGACAAATTTACAAACTAATAAATTGCGAACTTTTAGCTAGATTGAAACAGTTAAATTCCTCTAAATTAATATGCATTCGTTGTTTTCACCCAGCTCATTCGCCCCCATTCAATCTAAGAAAATCTATAGGTCTATTATGCATAAAAATTAACTACTAAGAGGTTTAACAAAGAAAATAAGATTTAATAAAGTTTTAACGAGTTAACAATAATCAAATACGAGCGCGAATAGTCTATTTCTCAATTCTCTGCGCGTACATGCCTTATCATTTAACCAACGAATAGCCAATTGAATGTCTAGTGATCTTTGAAATACACTGAGGAATACTCAGCTATGATTGTCTGTATCTGCCTGGTCTCTTTGTTTAGTCAGCCAGTCTATTTCACAGTCTCACTATAGCGACGACGCACGTGGCGCACAGGAAAAGGGTGTCCCCTTTATGTAGCTAGTGAACTTGGAATTTCAATGGCGTGGACTCTCAGTACAGAACTCACTCCTAGAGCTCAACCGGTTTATACCAGACGGGAACAAAGGCAAAGGCAAAGGCAAAGCCAAAACCAGAAGCCAAAGTAAAAGCAAGGCAAGGGCCGACCTGTAGAAGTAACGTGTTCTAATGTAATTTCAGTAACACACTCCTACCTAAGCACGTCCCAGTTTAAATGCGCTGAATTTAGAGATTCGACCTCGCGTCGTTTTACAATTAGATTTAGAAAAAATGTAATCGTCTCACACATGTTCCATTTAACAGCATGACGTATGAATCAATAAAAATAGTTACAACGTTAAATTAATGTTCATACAAAAAGGGTAATTCAAAACAGCAAAGCGCTTCACAATTTACAATTAAAATTACACGCAATAATTGAATTACATGAGAAATTCATATCGAGCACAGGCGTTCTGGCTCTTAGTGAATTAAAACAATATAAATTAAAGTTACAATGGAAAAAGAGTTACAATAAATTTATATTCCATAACTTATAGGTTTTTCAGTCATTTCTCTGGACCGTGCTCAAGCATTTATGGAAATAATATAATACATAGCACAAATACATACTAAATCAAATATACAAAATACTATTAGATAAAATGGTACCTTTATGAGAAGCCGAAGTGTATCTTGATTCTCATCTGCTTGTCGGCTGCCGCATGACCCGAGTTAGCTGATGGAAATAGCTAATGTGTTCTCGTAGTAAGTGAACGGAAGCGTGCACCCATATTTATAGTAAAGCATATCACGTGACTGATCGCGAAGTATGTAGTTGGTTCGAGAACCTGGACAATGGACCTAAAGTTACATAACATCTTGACCTGTTCTAGAACCATCTCGAAAGAGGAAAGCTTTGAACAAAGGGTACAAGGGTTTCAAATTCAAAATTTGAAGTAAACAGGCAAGTAGGTCACCAAGTCTGACATTTTTATCAGACTGTGACATCCATCCAAACTCTACAAACCACTACAACAGAGCAAGGAATAAACACTAAAATCATCTGGAAAATTCCACCAACGGCCAAAGTGAATTAAACTCAAACAGCAAAAGAAGAAACAGTCAGGCATTCTCGCAAACACCAAAAAACACAACATACACTAAGGAAACTCAAACTACAAGATCTACCAGCAAAGAAAAATAAATGAAAACAACTACCACCACAAACATGAAGAAACGCCAAAAAATCTCTAGTACACAAACAGTACATATCAAGACGCAAGAAAGAAAAATACAAACAGAAACTGACGCACAGAGTGAAACAGAAGTCGACAATGCTCCAACTACACCACAAGAAGCAGCAACAACGACTACAGCAACTGCCACCAATCCACTCTGGAAGTGGCTGCCACCACAAGGGGCTGCCACAACAATGACAACCTCAACAGACACACAAGGAAAAAATACAGAACGGAATCCCAAAGCTAAAAGACAGCGTCCGCCACATCACATCAGATGACAACAACAGAATCAACTATCATAAACTCAACAACAAGAGAATCCACAACAACAACGGCAGCGCTGCGACTACAACCAGAGCCAACAACAAAAACAAATTGCCGATATGATACAACTACTGTTGGACCACCTCTACTGGCCAACAGCGCTGACATTCACACATCCCAAAGGACACCCCGGACAACATCGTCGCCACCGCCAACAACAACAACAATGCCAGTGAAGAGGACAGGGGGTTGAACATCCTGGGCGCATGCACACACTAGGTAAAGACTTGGTGCGTTACTAGCCTGGGCTCTGTAAGACACCCCCTCTCAACCTCTCGCTCGAATATCGGACGAGACAACAACAACATCAACATCGAAAAGGAGAGAACTAGTCCACGGAATACCGTACTAAGGCACGCCCTATCAGCCAGTCAAGACGGACATAACAGACAAAAAAGCTTCAAACTCAACTACTCCAAGACTCAACAACAGACAACAGGTATCTAGACAACACAACCACAACAGCAGCAACCAATCAAGGACAGACCAACAAGGAAAAAAAAAGAGTAAAAATAATCCGCTACAGCCGAAAGAAAACAGTCACCAGCTGTATAGAAACACAACAAAATCAACACAGAA
Organism: Sinotaia quadrata; assembly: GCA_028829895.1. NCBI lineage: Eukaryota > Metazoa > Mollusca > Gastropoda > Architaenioglossa > Viviparidae > Sinotaia > Sinotaia quadrata. The sequence goes on from CM054183.1 coordinate 59,462,345, forward strand.
TGGCCGCCACCTCTTCATAATATAGTGAGAAGAGGAAGGCCCCACAGTAATCCACCAAAATACCGAGAACATCAAGGAGATGAAAAGTTTTCATGCAATTCCTGTGGGGTAAAGAAGTTAACGTAAAGAAGAAGACGTGAGATAGAGTTCAGATGAGAAGCAAGGATTGTTTTGTGTAGAGATCAGAAGGCTTGTTTTGTATGCAACCATATAGTCAGAGAGAGAGAGAGAGAGAGAGAAGCTTCGTTGGCCGTATGCGGGAAAGAGAGAGACAGACAGAGCATTTGGCGGGGTGCCGCCTGAATAAAGACCGCATGTAAACGTAAACTCGGTGTTGCGTGTTGCCCTCTGTTGCTGTGGCTGCCGTATTGTATGGTCTCATCATCCTCATTTTATCTCACATCCTGGGGCGACCCATAACACCACACCACCAGACCCCATCTCTCTCTCTCTCTCTCTCTCTCTCTCTCTCACACACACACACACACACACACACACTCACACACACACACACACACACACACACATATATTTCTAGAAATCATGTATATACCTAATTAATGTATACTTAAAAGGAACTAGAACTTCTAAGAACGACTTCAGGTTTTGGGTATTTATTTGAGTACTTTACAGAATAAATACAGACAAATAGACTTTTGAAGTAAATGAGGAAATTAGTGAATGTGTATAGTATGACTGCATTCTATGGTGTCTGAAATAAAGAAAATGTGAAGAAAATATAATTATCATTCCAATCATTTTCAAAGACATCTAAGATGTTTTGTTTACAAATGAAAATAGTAAATTTAACAAATGAAAAGAATCAGTCTGGAATACCTATAGACCACGCAAATCTGTGTTATGAGTGTGAGTGATTGGAAAAGGCTTTATGTCTTCCATACATGTCTGGAGTAATCAGATGTTATCATGTACTCACATGACGTAAGCAAGCAGCAAAGAATCATCTTGCCAATGACACTGGAGGATTGTGCAGAGAAAGGCATTTTAGGCTGGAATATTTGATTTTCACTCTTGGCCTTAAAGTTATTTTTTAATTTTTGCGCAGTGTTTCCACACAAGAGCATACACCAACAATGTCAATAGTAAAGATCCAAAATGGCGGTGTATCTACTCTTACTGTAGATAGCAATCTACTGGAAAGAGATATGACGTTTATGTGGAGAGAGAGAGAGAGAGAGAGAGAGAGAGAGAGAGAGAGAGAGAGAGAGAGAGAGAGAGAGAGAGGTGCATTTTGTTTTTTTAAGAAAACTTTGCTTCTAACTAAAAAGGCCTTAGTATCATGTTGCTGCATATCTTCTCATTTTTAATCGGCCACGAGTATCTTGTACTCTATTCGAATGATTGATTTAAAAGAAAAAATACGATAACTTAAGTTGTGTAAAATAAATAAAAGCACGTGCATGGATGACATTTTCATACCTATACACGTGTGTTCGAATTACTAGGAAAATAACTTTAAGTTCATTGATATGGATGACAAATAAGCACACTATGTAATCATTTAAATGGATTATAGGTAATCACATACTTTATTTTCATTTAGATGGATCACTCATACTTATATACTAATGTTCATTTAGGATTAGATGGATTACAAGTAAAACACTTGTATTCATTTAGATTGATTACAAATAAACGTATTTTATTTTGTTTAGATGAATTGTAAATAGACACTTTCTTTGTATTTATTTAGATGGATTTGAGTAAACTACACACCTTGTATTCATTTGGGCGGAATGTAGTGACATGCGATTTGACTCAGCCTATTGTAAATAACACCAAATCGAGTAGTTAAGGAGTTTTATCTTGCTGGTTGTCAAACTGAACTCTGCAGACGTGTTCATGTGAATGCATTCATCGCCATAAAAAAGAACTGTTAAATTTGGAAATCAATACAAATGAAAGTAAACTCTAGAAATAAAGTACGTTACGTAACTTTCAAACACTAACACACCATTTTTATATAATACGTTACTTTAGATCAATGTGTCTTGCCCATTACCTAACTTGAAACAAAAAGTGTCTTGGTTCACATTGCCTATCTAGAAAAGAAAATGTGTCCTGCTGCATATTATGTAACTTTAAAACATAAAATGTCTTGCTGTATATTACGTAACTTTAAAATAGCATGTGTCCTGCTGTACATTACCTAACATTAAAAGAAAAGCGTCTTGCTACACATTACATAAATTTAAAACAAAAAGTCTTGCCATACATTATGTGACTTTAAAAGAAAATGTAACTTGCTCTACATTGCGTAACTTTTAAACAAAATGTGTCTTGCTGTGCATTACGTAACTTTCAAACACAATGTGTCTTGCTGTATATAATGTAACTTTTAAACAAAATATGTCTTGCTGTATATAATGTAACTTTTAAACAAAATGTGTCTTGCTGTACATAATGTATTTTTTTTTAACAAAATGTGTCTTCCTGTACAAAATGTAACTTTTAAACAAAATGTGTCTTGCTCTACATAATGTAACTTTTAAACAAAATGTGTCTTGCTGTACATAATGTAACTTTTAAACAAAATATTTCTAGCATATTTTCAAGTCGAGTAGTTAACTTCCTACTTTGGCACTTAAAGATAACAGCATAATCAGTGCCCAAATTCATGTGACTTTGACATTTAACAAGTTATATAACAATTAAATTTAGAAATATCGATAAGTAAATTTACCTCTATACAATATGCAAAAGATCGTTTGTATTAAAACATAATTTATGAATCTATAAAATCAAAGGTGTAATTTTAAATTAATAGGCTTTCATTAAATTATTCGGCTATTGTTCTTTCCCTATAACTATTTGAATTTGCGTTTTTTTAAATTCTACTCGAAGATAAAGTAAGTAGTTTATGCATAAGAAATATTTTAAAATGTTCTCATCTTATTTAATTTTTAAAACATAATTTTGCTAAAGTTGTGTTAAAATATATTTATTATATTTTCTGTAACATAGAAACAAGTTTGTTTAATTAAAATACTGTTAATTGTGACTTTTATATATGGAAAATAAAAAATAGTTAAACACAAATTGTAATGTTACTAGTGTCCTGATTTCAATAATTAATCAAACAAAACTTCAGAGCATACATTTGAAAACTTTCTGGAAAAACTAAAAACTCCACAATAACTAAATAAATTCAAACTATTTTTTTTACCAGGCACTGAAAGAAGCTGAGAAATTTGACTATACTTCTGAAGAAAGCGCTAAAAATGCCATACCCGACTATACCCTGAGATTTATCTAAAGCGCCAGACATCCTGATTTATCTAAAATCCCATACCCTACTATACCCTGAGATTTAAATAAAATACCATACCCTACTATACCCCGAGATTTATTGAAAATGCCTCTTTGACTGTTACGCCGTTCCCACCGACCCACGTCACTGTGGAACATTTGTTTTCGACACTTAGAATGGTCAGAACTGATGTGAGAGCAGCAATGAAGCAGGACGAATTAGAAACGATCCCAACCACTCCATTTTAAATGGAACCAATTCAATTAGATAAATCTTACCTTGAAGGATTTCCTTTCTGTATTATGACATTGATCGAATGATGAAATAGTTTTAAAATGAATTCTATGAACGCCACTTATTAATTTATTTATATTACATAACACTCAAACAGGTATATAATTTTATAGCATAGGATTTACAGTCTCAGATTTATATAGACTATATTATATTTTCATTGAAAACATGGCTTCACTTAGACAGGCTAAGTGGAATCAAAAAAAGATTTTATTTTGTTTTCTCCTTTCTTCAAACCAGGAAATCCTTTTAGTCAAAATGATTCAAGAAATAATAACCTATTGCACAAGATATTAGAACAATATTCTGAAAGTCCAAATTCTCCATGGTGCCAGTTGTCATGTTACCGCACAAACTTGAACAGAAAGCTACACTGTGCCAGAAGCCCCATGTTTCCATAGCTATGGGCGCACATATTCAAGCTACCTTTGATCCCAATTCGATAATTTTATCATTACATTTTATATTTTTCACTCAATCGAATATCATAATTACTCTTATTGCAAATTTGAAATCAATTCCATCCACAGAAAATTAAATTTCCTTGACATCCTGCTATAGATTTGAGAGTATATATAAAATTTAAGAGAAATAATATTAAATTAAATAATATAAAATTATTCCAGAGAAATAATAGGTTTTTTAATTTTATTTCAGTTGATTCATCGCCTAGAGTAGCGAAACATTTTGGCCTTTATACAACTTTCCTCCCCTGGCCGATATGCAATATTAAAGTGAATTGTGCAACTTACTATACAATGAAATGTATCAACAAGAATGCAGAGTACATTAATATGTTACAGTGCAATATATAAAATGTGTGAACAGCAATATATCTTAAAGAAAAGAGACAAGAAGAGGAACTGGCCACACCCTAGTATTCGGAGAGCTGAATTAAAAACATCGCAAAGTACCAGTTAGTGGCGCCAGACGGGCACAGGAAGTCACCATCACCACCAACATCAACTTCAACGAAAACAAAGTAGACAGAACAGCAGTATTTTATGTGAGACTTTTTCAATCACCACTTTGCGGACACGATTGAATTTCTGTTTGACCACCTATACTAGTCACCAGCAACCGTCTACACTCACCCTAATGGACACCGGGGTATGGCAACAACAACTGTGAGATGGACAGGGAGTTGAATATCCCAGGTAAGTGTATGCACTTGGTACAGATTTGGAGTGCTACTAGCTCTGCTCTGTAAGATAACCCCACCTACCCTCTCCCCTACATCATCGGGGACTACGACCACGAACACAACATCCACCACAGTAACCCACGGACTTTCGGGCCAATGAGCGCCGCTAACATCAATCACCCCACTACAGCTTTTACTTCTGCCTTATCCCCCAACCACAACCTGACTTGAGACAATTACCACATCAATATCGACTTAGCCATTAGGTCCTACCATCCCTCCTCTAACCTCCACCCATCCCTTTCTCAGCGCGGAATCGACCTACAGGTATTAATTTGTTCCGTCATTAATCGTATATTATATTACTCTCTCCTTGTAATTCCTGATATATTAATATTTAAAAAGATAATTTCCTTCTTTACTGTTTTATTTAAATAAACTGTTATTATTGTTAACACTTGATCTTAATTAATAAGGACATATGTTAAATTAATTATCAGGTGGAGGTGGAGACAGCATCAGCATGTGCGATTGTGTAGCTAATAGCACATAAATAGAAACGTCATTTGAAGCTTCTAACAGTGCGGCAACATTTTATTTTAAAGTTTGTTGCGTAGAGACTTGACCTTTTTTTAGATTTCTCTCAGGATATTTGTAAAGTTCTTTACTGGTGAAGATAGTGAGTGTTACGTTTCCAGTATTTCTTTATAGACCCTGCCTAGGATTTTTAAGGATTTTAAAAATGATAAATTAAATTAATTCCGTCTCTATATCCTACACAGACTGGTTGCCCAAATTATCATTCGACTAACTTAAAAATGCGTCTTGTAGTGTAGACAACAGATTTACGAACTGACAAATTGCGTACAAAAGCTGTCTTGGAGTCGTTAAATTCCTCTAAATTAATATGCATTCGTTACGTCATTCAGCTCACTCGCCCCCATCCAAACCATGAGTTAACATTAGGTCTATTATGCATAAAAATGTACTACAAAGAGGGTTTAACAATTAAAATTAGATTTAAGAAGATTTAACAATTAACAAAATAATCAATATACGAGCTCGGAGTCGAATTCTACTCGGCAAGTAAATTGTGCTATTATTGTTCATGAGAAATATGCCATGAGAAATGTTCCTTGTGATTTTTGATCAACAGAGCTATAACTTAGCTTTTGATGGATGCCGCGTGGGTTCTTGATCCAGTCCAAACCGGTCTACCTCACTTCAGCAAATGCACACAGCATAAAAATGGAAACTGTTTCTCAGTTAACATGCTGGACAAAACTGTAAGTGTAGACAAGACATGCAGACCTGTTCGTCGGCACTGCCACAACAATGGTAGTAGGACTATGATTGGAATCGAACTTGACTCAAAGAGTTCAACCTGGCATCATCTAGGAACCAGAGACCGACCTGAAAACAAGAACGTTTTCATAATCGTTCTGCGTTTAACATTCACCAACCTAAGCACAATTGATTTAATGCTTGAGTTAGAAATTCGACTAGCGCGTTTACAATTTAGATTAGAGAATATAATGATCTCATGCATGTTACGTTTAACAATACATGACGTATGAATTACCAAATATTTACAACGTTAAAATTTTAGAGTTCATACAAAGGGACAATTCAAATCAAGCAAAGCACTTTACAATTTAACATTAAAATTACACGCAAGAATTTGAATTACATAGAAAATTCATGTCGGGCACAGGCGCTCCTGGCACTAGTGAATTTAAAGTTATATAAATTAAAGTTACAATGAAAAAGAGTTACAATGATTTATATACAATAACTTATAGGTTTTGGTCATTTATCTGCGAACCGTGCTTAAGCTACAGTAGCAATGCATAGCACAAAATTACATACATGGTTCAAAATGCAAAACACAATTAATAAATGCAGTACCTTTGCGAGAAGTCGAAGTGTTATCTTCAGAGCAAATAGCGTCAGCTGTTCCTCTATTGACTCACGAATAAGCGATGTACAAGATGTCGGTACGACGTCGTTGCTTCTGGATTTCGGAGTGGCTATTCGAGCACGTTTTACCGTATTTATCAAAAAGCATAGAGCGCGTCACGTGACGGGTCTCGTGGTATGTAGTTGGTTCGAAAATCTAGACAATGGCCTAAAGTTACACAACGTCCTGACCTCTTTGCTGGAAGATTCTCGATACTGATGTATCATGGGAGAACTTTAACAAAGGAGTTTCAAATTTTGATATTTGAAAACAGCAAGTGGGTCAAAAAGTCATGACATTTTGATCAGACTTGTAACAGTGAGATTAATCTAAAACTCTGCATTTCACTTTCTATTTTGTGCACAATCTATAAATCTGCATTTCGCAATCTATACGGTAATTTCTTTTGCACAATATAAGTTTCTGATGCTCTGCTATATTCATTTATAGATCTGAATACGCTAAATATAAAATAATAGATGCTTGTCATCCTCAGTTTATTTCTAGAATATTTATTTTCAGCTGAGCAATGTACGTTTAAATTAAAAGTTGACAAAACCTCTGTGAGAGTCTTCAGAGTTTTGTAAAAATAATTTATTACTTTTACAGAATATTGACATAAATCAATTTATTACTTTTATGGAATAAATATATAAATTAATTTATTGCTATTAAAGAAAAAATACGGAAAGGCATAAAATAGAAACTTTTTTACCAAGTCCTAAAACGAGGTAAAAAATTAATGTTTACGGCAGCAGTTATTCTGTGGTTTCTAAAATAAAACAAATAAGAATAATAAAATATAAATATCATTTCATGTCAGTATTAAAGTTCCCTAAATCGCTTATATTATTGAAATAATTATGATATACTAAACCATATTAAAAGACCAATGTGGAAAGACTCTGCCCTGAGAGAATAAGTCATTGAAAAAACCCACGTATTAGTAATGCATTCAAGCCGGGTTAACAGCAATAGACATGAACTCACATGACGTCATCAGGCAGCAGAGGACCATCATACCCAACACTGGAGGCTCGTGTGGCGAAAGGCATTTTAGAGTGGAATGTTTGCTTTCGACTCTCGACTTTAAGTTGCTTTCCCTTTTTGCGCCGAGTTTAATAGTACGTGCCAATAGTAAAGACAATATGGCGGTGATATCTACAAGTTCTACAGATAGTAATCTACTGGAATGAGATATGACGTTTTCATGCAGAACGCATGCATTTTAAAAACAATAAATCTTAGGTTTTACTAAGTTGATGCTAATTGATTTGTTCCGTTTAGTCTCACTTTATATACTATTTATATACTATTTATATCATTGACTTAAAGACAACAATTTTACGATAACGTATTTTCTGTTAATTATATCAGAGCAACATAGTAGTTGACGTCATGTCATGTACGTCTTTACTAATTATAAAACTCATACTTTATGTTTATTAGATGGATTACAAGTAAACACATTTTATTTTCATTTAGGTGGATTACAAGTAAACACATTTTATTTTCATTTAGGTGGATTACAAGTAAACACATTTTATTTTCATTTAGGTGGATTACAAGTAAACACATTTTATTTTCATTTAGGTGGATTACAACATTTTATATTTATTAGAAGGATTAAGCAAACACATTTTATTTTCATTTAGATGGTTTACAAGTAAACATACTTTATTTTCATTTAGATGGTTTACAAGTAAACATACTTTATTTTCATTTAGATGGTTTACAAGTAAACATACTTTATTTTCATTTAGATGGTTTACAAGTAAACATACTTTATTTTAATTTAGATGGTTTACAAGTAAACATACTTTATTTTCATTTAGATGGCTTATACGTAAACATACTTTATACTTATTTAAATGGATTACAAATAAACACATACTTAATTTTCATTTAGAGGGTTTACACGTAAATATATTTTATGCTCATTTAAATGAATTGTGATGACCTGAGAGTGAACGTAGCCGAATTAATATCGACGCGAGTAATTGAGCAGTTTTAATTGCTGGACGTGTTCACATGAATGCATTGATCGCCATGAAAAAAAACGGTTACGCATGGAAATCGGTACAAACGTGAATAAACTCTTAAAATAAAGTACATTATGTAACTTTCAAATGAATGTATCTTACTGTACATTAAGTAACTTTCAAATTAAGTGTCCTGGTGTAAAACACGTATCTATAAACTAAAGTGTCTTGCTGTACAATACGTAACTTTCAAATTAAAGAATATGAATATATATTACGTGTCTTTCAAATTAGTGTCTTGCTGTACATTACGTAACTTTCAGACTAAAGTGTCTTGGTGTATCTAGATGTCTGTGTGTGTTAGATTTTGTTTACCAAAGTATCTAGATGTCTGTGTGTGTTAGATTTTGTTTACCGAAGTATCTAGATGTATGCGTGTGTTAGATTTTGTTTACCGAAGTATCTAGATGTATGTGTGTGTTAGATTTTGTTTACCGAAGTATCTAGATGTCTGTGTATGTTAGATTTCGTTTACCAAAGTATCTTCTAGATGTCCGTGTATGGTAGAATTTGTTGATAAAGTATCTAGTTGTCAGTGTGCGTAGATTGTTCTTAACAAAGTACTTATATGTCTGTGTGTACTAAGTTTTCTTTCATACAATGCCCAGTCGTTTGTATATGCTAGGTGTTCTTCAATAAAACATCAGTGATTTCCACCTGTAAGTGCTTTTTAACATTAGATTCTAAGAAGTACAATACGCTATATGTACCAATTGTCTATTTGCATTGACCAGAAATAGAATGCTCCTAATTACAGTATCACTCACGTAAGTGAACCAAAGTAGAGTGTACACTTATGAATAATTAATCGCTCGTAAACAACTTGCATTACAACGATAAACCGAAATATGAATGTAAGTAGAGTGTACACGTATAATTAATTAATCTCTCGTAAAATAACTTGCATTACAAAGTATAGTGTACATGTATAATTAATTAATCGCTCGTTAAATAACTTGCATTACAACGATAAACCGAAATATGAATTAAGTTGAGTGTACATGTATAATTAATTAATCGCTCGTTAAATAACTTGCATTACAACGATAAACCGAAATATGAATCTAAGTCAAAATCATGAAAGATTTATTCTTCAGTATACTGTGTAATAATACATATATACTTTTTTGTGTCTACCCACACTTTTTGAATTATTAACAAAGCAAATTAAGTAATTAAACAAACTATAATATGAAATGAAAAAATCGCAAAGAAGCGCAATTATAAGCCAACTATATAAAAGCTCTTGATCAAGCAGGAAAAAGAGTACCATAGATATTATCCAAACTAAACGTGAACTAAGACCGAAATCTGCCACATATTTAATTTTAAATGATTTGGTTTTTAAAGTAAAGAAAATGTGAAAAGAAAATTCTCATTTCGATCATTTTCAAAGACATATAAGATGTTTAGTTTAGTAAATGAAAATAGTAAATTTAACAAATGAGAAGAATTAGTCTGGAATGCCTATAGACCATGCAAGTGTGTGTTATGAGTGTGTCTGATAAAAAAAGGTTTTACGTGGTCCATACATGTCTCTGTTATGCGTGTGAGTGATTGGAAAAGGCTTTACGTGTATAAACGATTGTTAGTTGAAGTGCATTTACAAAGTAAGCAGAAGAATGAATTTTTCAACTCAAAAGAGAAAACCATGTATTCCACTATTGGCCTTAAATCAGCGTGTTTTGTTTTCTCCAGAATCATTCTATGATAACACTAACAAATACAAATAAATTTTCAACAATCATTAAATTGGACAAAGACCAGAAACATTTCATAATAACACTAACAAATACAGTAAATTTTCAACAATCATTAAAATGAACAAAGACCAGATGTTCTAACATGAAAGTTAGAGTAAAATATAAAAAAAATGTAATTTGCAAATGTAAACAGACAAACCTCCATAGATATTTTCCAAACTAAACGTGACAAAGTCTAGAATTTGCTACATGTTTTAACTTCAATTATTTAAAGCAAAATTGCTAGCTAAGTTTAATTACGAAAAACAAACGGACTAGAATACTTTGATAACTTATTAGTAGGGGCATTAACACAATAAACCGAACATTCAAGTGTAATGTTTTCATGCTTGGCTCTCGAAGCTATGAAAGAGGTGACAATACTATGATTGTCTTTATCCCTCACATAGAAACAACTACAGTTCAAACCTTCATAAGATGTACAATTTTTAAGGGTATGTGCTAATGTGTATGTGCACCAGAGTGTACCCCCAACCATCATGGCAATTTCAGCTCTGTAGGGACAGTGAGGAATGTATTCAGAACTCATTTTGTAAATCATACATGTAAGTGAGCCATTCCTCTGATCCCAGCGCGGTGGTACGCGTACATATGGACCGATGAACGGTTGAAAGATGCCTGTACCTGGCAAACGATAAAAGTATAAAATGAAATTAATCGTCGAAAGCTTGCATGACATTGCTAATAGCATTATCAGTACGGAAAAATTGTAAGTATTTGATAACTCGCTATATACTTAGTTAAGGTGCCTGTGAGGTACTGATAGTGACCTTGAAGGATGAGCATTGTTCATGACCTCGGTACCCGCCATTGTTTAGCGTTCTTATGTATTTTAATAGGGAGTGGGTTGTAGTTTGTATTTATATAATTATGTATATTGTTTTATATTATTTTCTTAATGTATTTTATGATTTATGTGTGTGAGCATGGTTTTCCCTTAGCACAGGATTATAGCTATTTATTTTATTAGATAATTTATCTTGTAAATTATATTGTAAGAAAGCATTTAAATAGTATTTAGTGTTGTATTTTTTGATAGTTAAAGTATTATATAAATCTTACGAGTTAAAAGATATATATATATAAAACAAACGTATGATAGCACAGTAGAGTCAACTCGCACCAGTTTTAGTCTCTGTTCAAGCATTTTCTAGTGGAGTCCCCTTTAAGGCTCGGACTTATTATATTATTATATATATTAAGTTAATGGTGTGTGAGTGAGAAGGACAAAGGAAGTGAACATAACAAAAGGAGAGTTCGGATTTTCAAGGGATAACCTCTTGACCAGCGGATTACCGGGAAGAGAAAATGTCAAGGCGCCACACACGATCTATAGCCAAGAACTTTTCATGGCAGTCAGAGAAAAGAACGCTACTGCCCACTCTATAAACCGCCTCACCAGGACTAATAGCAGAAGACGATGACTACTTAAACACCTATTATGAGCCTCCAACCACCACACCAACGGAAAAAGACAACGATTCCCATGATTATTATCCTCATCAACGGAGGAAACTAACAGAACTCGATATTAAGAGGAAAGAAGAATTTGACAAAGGCAAATACGTAGAAAAAGACTGCACAATAAACTGGTACATATATGGTGAAGGAAACGAGTATCTACAACAAAACTCACCCCATTCAACCTCCAACTCACAACAGAGAATGAGGACTTAAAAAAGGCATTCAAATAAATTCTGTGGAATCTCTTTTATTACAACTGACAGTGAAAAACGCCTAACATCATTCTTACAAACTCATTTGAGCACCTTTAACCTCCAGCAAGTACTCCAAAAACATCTTCAAACAACGCGAAAACCAAGACAGGAAGACAGCACAAATCAAACAGACTTTGAAGAAAAAAGCCACGTTTCCATCCAAACTCTATAAACCACTACAACAGAGCAGGGAATAAACACTAAAATCATCTGGAAAATTCCACCAACGGCCAAAGTGAATTCAACTCAAACAGCAAAAGAAGAAATCAGTCAGGCATTCTCGCAAACACCAAAAAACACAACAGACACTAAGAAAACTCAAACTACAAGATCTACCAGCAAAGAAAAATAAATGAAAACAACTACCACCACAAACATGAAGAAACGCCAAAAAATCTCTAGCACACAAACAGTACATATCAAGACGCAAGAAAGAAAAATACAAACAGAAAAATAAATGAAAACTGACGCACAGACTGAAACAGAAGTCGAAAATGCTCTAACTACACCACAAGAAGCAGCAACCACGACTACACCAACTGCCACCAATCCACTGCCAGCTTCACCTCAAGGGGCTGCAACAACAATGACAACCTCAACAGACACACAAGGAAAAATACAGAACGGAATCCCAAAACTAAAAGACAGCGTCCCCCACAACACATCAGATGACAACAACAGAATCAACTATCATAACCGCAACAACAAGAGAATCCACAACAACAACGGCAGCGCTGCGACAACAACCAGCGCCAACAACAAAAACAAATTGCCGATATGATAAAACTACTGTTGGACCACCTCTACTGGCCAACAGCGCTGACATTCTCACATCCCAACGGACACCGCGACAACATCGTCGCCACCGCCAACAACAACAATGTCAGTGAAGAGGACAGGGGGTTGAACATCCTGGGCGCATGCACACACTAAGTAAAGACTTGGTGCGTTACTATCCTGGGCTCTGTAAGACACCCCCCTCTCACCCTCTCGCTCGAATATCGGACGAGACAACAACAACATCAACATCGAAAAGGAGAGAACTAGTCCACGGCTTACTGGACTAAGGCACGCCCCACCAGCCAGTCAAGACGGACAAAACAGACGAAAAAGATTCAAACCCAACCACTCCAAGACTCAACAACAGACAACAGGCATCTAGGCAACACCACCACAACAGCAGCAACCAATCAAGGACAGACCAAAAAGGAAAAAAAAAGAGTAAAAATAATCAGCTACAGCCGAAAGAAAACAGTCACCAGCTGTAGAGAAACACAACAAAATCAACACGGAATGTCCGCCACCTCTTCAGAATACAGTGAGAAGAGGAAGGCCCAACTGGAATCCACCAAAAAACCGAGAACATCAAGGAGATGGAAAGTTTTCATGCAATTCCTGTAGGGTAAAGAAGTTAACGTAAAGAAAAAGAAGTGAGAGAGAGTTCAGATGAGATGCAAGAATTGTTTTGTGTAGAGATCAGAAGGCTTGTTTTGTATGCAAGCATGTAGTCAGAGAGAGAGAGAGAGAGAGAGAGAGAGAGAGAGAGAGAGAGAGAGAGAGAGAGAGAGAGAGAGAGAGAGAGAGAGAAGCTTTTTTGGCGGTATGTGGGAGAGAGAGAGAGAGACAGAGTATTTGACGGGTGCCGCCTGAATAAAGACCGCATGTAAACGTAAACTCGGTGTTGCGTGTTGCCCTCTCTTGCTGTGGCTGCCGTATTGTTTGGTCTCATCATCCTCATTTTATCTCACATCCTGGGGTGACCCATAACACCACACCACCAGACCCCATCTCACACACACACACACACACACACACACACACACACACACACACACAAACATACACACACACACACACATACACACACATATTCCTAGAAATCATGTATATACCTAATTAATGTATACTTAAAAGGAACTAGAACTTCTAAGAACGACTTCAGGTTTTGGGTATTTATTTGAGTACTTTACAGAATAAATACAGAAAAATAAAATGTGTCCACTTTTGAAGTAAATGAGGAAATTAGTGAATGTGTATAGTATGACTGCATTCTATGGTGTCTAAAATAAAGAAAATGTGAAGAAAATATAATTATCATTCCAATCATTTTCAAAGACATCTAAGATGTTTTGTTTATAAATGAAAATAGTAAATTTAACAAATGAAAAGAATCAGTCTGGAATACCTATAGACCACGCAAAACTGTGTTATGAGTGTGAGTGATTGGAAAAGGCATTATGTCTTCCATACATGTCTGGAGTAATCAGATGTTATCATGTACTCACATGACGTAAGCAAGCAGCAAAGAAACATCTTGCCAATGACACTGGAGGATTGTGCAGAGAAAGGCATTTTAGACTGGAATATTTGATTTTTACTCTTGGCCTTAAAGTTATTTTTAATTTTTGCGCAGTGTTTCCACACAAGAGCATACACCAACAATGTCAATAGTAAAGATCCAAAATGGCGGTGTATCTACTCTTACTGTAGATAGCAATCTACTGGAAAGAGATATGACGTTTATGTGGAGAGAGAGAGAGAGAGAGAGAGAGAGAGAGAGAGGGAGGGAGGGAGGGAGGGTGCATTTTGTTTTTTTTAAGAAAACTTTGCTTCTAATTAAAAAGGCCTTAGTATCATGTTGCTGTATTTCTTCTCATTTTTAATCGGCCAGCCATTTTTAATGTGTACGAGTATATTGTACTCTATTCGAATGATTGATTTAAAAGAAAAAAATACGATAACTTAAGTTGTGTAAAATAAATAAAAGCACGTGCATGGATGACATTTTCATACTTATACACGTGTGTTCGAATTACTAGGAAAATAACTTTAAGTTCATTGATATGGATGACAAGTAAGCACACTATGTAATCATTTAAATGGATTACAGGTAATCACATACTTTATTTTCATTTAGATGGATCACTCATACTTATATACTAATGTTCATTTAGGATTAGATGGATTACAAGTAAAACACTTGTATTCATTTAGATTGATTACAAATAAACGTATTTTATTTTGTTTAGATGAATTATAAATAGACACTTTCTTTGTATTTATTTAGATTGATTTGATGTAAACTACACACCTTGTATTCATTTGGGTGGAATGTAGTGACATGTGATTTGACTCAGCCTAATGTAAATAACACCAAATCGAGTAGTTAAGGAGTTTTATCTTGCTGGTTGTCAAACTGAACTCTGCAGACGTGTTCATGTGAATGCATTCATCGCCATAAAAAAGAACTGTTAAATTTGGAAATCAATACAAATGAAAGTAAACTCTAGAAATAAAGTACGTTACGTAACTTTCAAACACTAACACACCATTTTTATATAATACGTTACTTTAGATCAATGTGTCCTGCCCATTACCTAACTTGAAACAAAAAGTGTCTTGGTTCACATTGCCTATCTATAAAAGAAAATGTGTCCTGCTGCATATTATGTAACTTTAAAACATAATGTGTCTTGCTGTATATTACGTAACTTTAAAATAGCATGTGTCCTGCTGTACATTACCTAACATTAAAAGAAAAGCGTCTTGCTACACATTACATAAATTTAAAACAAAAAGTCTTGCCATACATTATGTGACTTTAAAAGAAAATGTAACTTGCTCTACATTGCGTAACTTTTAAACAAAATGTGTCTTGCTGTGCATTACGTAACTTTCAAACACAATGTGTCTTGCTGTATATAATGTAACTTTTAAACAAAATATGTCTTGCTGTATATAATGTAATTTTTAAACAAAATGTGTCTTGCTGTACATAATGTAACTTTTTTAACAAAATGTGTCTTCCTGTACAAAATGTAACTTTTAAACAAAATGTGTCTTGCTCTACATAATGTAACTTTTAAACAAAATGTGTCTTGCTGTACATAATTTAACTTTTAATCAAAATGTGTCTTGCTGTACATAATGTAACTTTTAAACAAAATGTGTCTTGCAGTATATAATGTAACTTTTAAACAAAATATTTCTACCATATTCTCAAGTCGAGTAGTTAACTTCCTACTTTGGCACTTAAAGATAACAGCATAATCAGTGCCCAAATTCATGTGACTTTGACATTTAACAAGTTATATAACAATTAAATTTAGAAATATCGATAAGTAAATTTACCTCTATACAATATGCAAAAGATCGTTTGTATTAAAACATAATTTATGAATCTATAAAATCAAAGGTGTAATTTTAAATTAATAGGCTTTCATTAAATTTTTCGGCTATTGTTCTTTCCCTATTACTATTCGAATTTGCGTTTTTTTAAATTCTACTCGAAGATAAAGTAAGTAGTTTATGCATAAGAAATATTTTAAAATGTTCCTATCTTATTTAATTTTTAAAACATAATTTTGCTAAAGTTGTGTTGAAATATATTTATTATATTTTCTGTAACATAGATACAGGTTTGTTTAATTAAAATACTGTTAATTGTGACTTTTATATATGGAATATAAAAAATAGTTAAACACAAATTGTAATGTTACTAATGTCCTGATTTCAATAATTAATCAAACAAAACTTCAGAGCATACATTTGAAAACTTTCTGGAAAAACTAAAAACTCCACAGCTGAGAAATTTGAGAGTACTTATGAAGAAAGCGCTAAAAATGCCATAACCGACTATACCCTGAGATTTATCTAAAGCGCCACACACCCTGATATATCTAAAATCCCATACCCTACTATACCCTGAGATTTAAATGAAATACCATACCCTACTATACCCCGAGATTTATTCAAAATGCCTCTTTGACTGTTACACCGTTCCCACCGACCCACGTCACTATGGAACATTTGTTTTCGACACTTAGAATGGTCAGAACTGATGTGAGAGCAGCAATGAAGCAGGACGAATTAGAAACGATCCCACCCCACCCCATTTTAAATGGAACCAATTCAATTAGATAAATCTTACCTTGAAGGATTTCCTTCTGTATTATGTCATTGATCGAATGATGAAATAGTTTTAAAATGAATTCTATGAACGCCACTTATTAATTTATTTATATTACATAACACTCAAACAGGAGTATAGCATAGGATTTACAGTCTCAGATTTATATAGACTATGTTATATTTTCATTGAAAACATGGCTTCACTTGACAGGCTAAGTGGAATAAAAATAAGATTTTAAGTTGATTTCTCCTTTCTTCAACATTGAAATACTTTTGGGTAAAATTATTAAAAATATAATAATCTATTGCACACGATTTTAGAACAATATTTTGAAGGTCTAAATTCTCAATGTCAGCTGTCATGTTTCCGCCCAAAAGATTTGAACGTAAGTCAACACTGTGCCGGAAAACGCAGGGGCACGCGCGGCCAATAGCTAAGGGTGCACACATTCAATCAAATATCAGAATTACTCTTCTTGCAAATTTGAAATAAATTCTAGCCCATCATTCCCAAAATAGACATCCTAATGCAGCCAATCATTAGTACCTCATCGATTGTGTATGCAGTGTTTATTCTTAGCAATTCGAACAGATGTCGTAATCGAAGTTAGCAAAACTTTATTGTTTATGTCTGACTCTTCTCAGATCTTTTATTGCAGCCTTTAAAAATGGCACATTTCCTTTAAAGAACTCTTTTGGTTTTGAACTCAATTCTTTTCGTTAGCATTTAAATGCTTCTTGAGCTTTGGCGTTTTTATTGCAACATTAGATAAAACATAATAAAACAACACAATAGCGCATTGAAGTTTACTTGCGGTTCCATTATTTGAATTGGAAAAGACATCAAACCTAAAACACGACGAGTTATATTTTATAGAAATGCTAGTGAGAATTCTCTTAGATTACCGTACTTTGGTTTCATTAACATTGTTGTCATCTAATACATGACTGCTGTGGGACAGATCCGTTCAAACACTAAGTATTCCTTTGTGCAAAGAAATGTGGTAAAGTAATAGTAAATTGTTAAAGTTAACAGTGTTCTTTTGTGCAAAGAAATGTGGTAAAGTATTAGTAAATTGTTAAAGTTAACAGTGTTCTTTTGTGCAAAGAAATGTGGTAAAGTAATAGTAAATTGTTAAAGTTAACAGTGTTCTTTTGTGCAAAGAAATGTGGTGAAGTAATAGTAAATTGTTAAATTAACAGTGTTCTTTTGTGCAAAGAAATGTGGTGAAGTAATAATAAATTGTTAAATTAACAGTGTTCCTGTCACATGTCCGGTGTACATTTAACGACCATGTCCTATTTTATATTCCAATTATCAATATTGGTTTATTGAATAATTCCTAACAATAGTGACAGCCAGACGGCTTGAGTTATCTTCCACAAAATGCCAATAAAATTAGGCTAATTATTCACGACACCTCGCCAGATAAATCAGTTGACTTGTCCTGATTGATAATGTTATCTCCACTTATTTATAGATTAAGATTTATGATTCTTTATCCCTTTATTACGGCTCACCCCCACAATGGGATCTCTGGTCGTGCTACAAACAATTATGTATCAATGGGTATGATAACAATAAATTTAATAACAATTCAATTAAAATAGAAGAAAAATGAGCAATTAGGATTCGAGATTAACAATAGAGGACTATCACACGGCCCCGTAAATTAATTAACTAACCAAACTGTCCCAGAGTTTTGTTTCCCATTGGCTAAATAGCTTAGGGTCTGTGAAACTGTTGAACATGTTGTCATTGATTATTCGATGTGACACGTGCATCAATATTCTAGTGGCCTCTTGTAGTCCCTTGTGGCTTAGGGCATAGACAGCAGACACTGCCTCTAGTATAGAAGATCATGCACTCTGTCGGGTTACCTCTCGGTCCTCGCCTATAAGACTGTAGATCCAGAATACTGACTTTAGCTGGTGACTCCAGAGATGATTTGAGAGTTAAGACTCAAGACCGGCACTATTGTGAATTTAGGCGCGGTCATAATAAGGTGAACACAACTTTTTTTTACCCCTGGTAGATGGGCACACTGTATCACGGTAGGCGCGTCTGACAAATTCTATCCATTCAGGTGACTATATGAATGAAATAGATGTCAGCTAGCGGCTTAGCGCTACGTCACTACATGGAAAGCATATGACTATATTTAGGTATTTAGTTTCCGGTTCTCGACTCGTCCTTCACCTCTGGCTTACTCTACGGTTCCTTACCACGTAAACAACTAATTGCATCAGCCAACCTTAATCAATTCTCGGAAGTCTATTCGATAATTATACGGACAGTAGAAACCGTTAGTAAAATGAACGATTAATAATAATAAAATTGTTTATTCAAATGCATAATTTGTTTAATATATTCTGACAGTTCCTTTGTGCAAAACACTGTGGGAAAATAATAAATTGTTTCGTTTTGCAAAGTACCGTGGTAAATAAAAACAGTATTCATTCATGGAAAATACCGTGATAAAGTAATAAACAGCGTTCGTTTGTACTGTTGTGATAAAGTAATAAACAGCGTTCGTTAGCTGTGTTGTGATAAAGTAATAAAGTAAGTTTGTTTGTACACTTGTGATTCAGGAATAACCAGCGTTCATTTGTAAACTTGTGATAAAGTAATAACCAGCGTTCATTTGGAAACTTCTCATAAAGTAATAATCAGCGTTCATTTGTACACTTGTGATAAAATCATAAACAGAGTTTATTTGTACCCTTGTGGCAAATGTAATAATCAGATTCATTTGTGCAAGGAAATGCGATTAACTAACAAACAACACATTTGTCCAGACCCAGAGTGAAAGTGATTTTGGCGATCTCGTGACGACCACCAATTGCTTTATTTTCCCATGTTTTAACAGTTCAATACAATTTCTGCTTACAGTATTTTTCATTCTGTTATAATAATAGAATCATATATAATATGATATTAAACTGAACATTCTTTGTGAATATTAAGACATGTCATGTGTGTAGCGGAAGCCCATATTTCGATGTAGTGTAAATCTGAAAGTCTGCTTGTATGATAAGACAAAATGTTTGAAAAAATAGATCATCTGAGCTTTTAAGGACATCCTCTAACTATTGTTACAGATTACTTTGGTTTTTGCTGTAGGAATGTCGAGTTGCATTTTATAAAATTTTCTGATTATTAACTTTGAGTAAAATGTAATTATAATAAGTTGCCATGTTTAATTAATATATGTTTATTTCATGGTAGTGATATTTGTGCTCAGATAATATGATTAGCCTTCATATAAAGAGCAATATGCAGTTAATGCTAACAGTCTCTAATTGTTGTATTTGTAAATTACATGATTTTGCTGTAGATTTGGAAGCTTTTCATCTTGGTAGCATTACTTAGGTAGCATCAGTTTGCTGAAGTGTATCAGCTGTTAGTTTGTATGAACGCCATATTATGTCCTTAAGATTGAAAAGTCTACATAGTCTCAGAGTAGACAACCCTACACTCCACCAGTATACCTAAGATAAGTTAAAATAGTACATTTGGCCAGGATTGAAAGGTTAGACAACCGTGTAGAAACAATAGTGAACTATTGAGAACTATGTGCGAATCTTTTGATATTGGAGACCTGAGAAGGAACTATATGAACTTGTTCTGTGAAACTAAACCTTTTTCTGATAGACATTATGAGACTTGTGCTATGTGGATATTGAAATTGTTGTTTTATTTTCTTTTTTGTTTAATTTTTATAAAATAAATATTTTATTAATTTCATCTGTCTTGTGGTAATTCTTACCATCTTCATTTCGTGTAAAATTTATTTAATCACGCGTCCGTCATTCTGTCCGTTTTCGTGTCTGTCTGTTCCTTTGTCTGTCTGTGTGTCCGTTTTATAGTTGAGGACCTTCGTCCGGGGGGTGACGAGTAGTTAGAGTGATTGACCTCGATCGTTGTGTATTTAGTATTGTCCATCTTACGGGGTACCAACAATGTCGTTTAGTAGGTCAAACATTTATTTATAATTGTATCTTAATAGCATGAACAATGTAAAACCGTTAATATATTATTAAATATTGATCTTTATTGTATATATCTTTTAAATATTTTTTTAGAATGAAAAGGAATTAAGCAATCGTGGGATGGGGGTGGGTGGGTAATAAATATTAATCAGACATCAGTTTACTCCAGGTAGTAAAAGTCCCTTACACATGAGTAGGTTACTTTAGCGAGAAGATGACTTAGAGATGTCCTAGAAAATCCGTCAAGTGGAGTTAGATGAGTGGTGCCGTTCTAAGAAGAATGTAGATCATTTATTTCAGTTTGACGGATTGAATATCGATTAGTCAGTTATTAATGTTATTATTTAATTTCTAATAATGTTATCATATTCTAGGTATCTCTATCTGCTAGGTGTCTTTTTTCATCAAAACATGATTGTGTCTGCCCCCGATAAGTGTCCTTTATCAAACGATTTTGAGAAGTAAGGTTCGCTATAAGTATCAACTAGATATTCATTTTTGATCAGAAATAGAATGTACATAGTTGTGTTTCTAGTACGTGAAGTACAACAGAAGTAACTAACACTATATGTATCAACTAGCTATCACTCGTTCCCAGAAAAGAATGTATATAGTTATATTTTTACTCACTTGAGTACAGCAGAAGTAAGTTACACTTTATGTATTAACTAAATATTTGCCGATATTTGCCTTGCCGAGAAAAAAATGCACATATTTTACTTCATTACACTTAAGTCCACTAGAAGCTTAGTTTACGTGTATAAACGATTGTTAGTCGAAGTGCATTTACAAAGTAAAAGCAACTCAAAAGAGAAAACCATTTATTCTACAATTGGCCTTAAATCAGCGTGTTTTGTTTTCTCCAGAACATTCTATCATAACTCTAACAAATACAGTAAATTTTAAACTATCATTAAATTGAACAACGACCAAAAACATTCTATGATAACTGTGACAGAGTCAAGACAATATGGTGTCGTGAACTCTTAACCCAGTTCTGCAAATTTTAAATTGTATTTTCGAATGTAGTTCCTTTGTTAGAACAGTCCCGACATGCTCTGCCGTATTCATAGGTAGAGAGGACTCATTCCACATTATGCAACTTTTGGACAATAGCCGAACTGTAGGTCGAATCAGCGTCACCACGTGACTATTCGCACTCTAAATTCGTACGCTTTCTTAAATACACTGACACGCGCGCAATTCTTCACTCATGAGGAACCGGCCGACCGAGCATACGACCGTCGCAGCCACCTGACATTCCGTGTAGTCGATCGAAGAAGTAATACGCAGACCCGTTGTCTTGATGCATTGTCTACAAGAGCGGGTTCTTCGTTCTTTCGTTACTCTTCTTTATCTTTGGCTTGGGCTACTTGCCTGTTACAAGTACTGTTCTTGCCATCGTATCTGTGATACGTCGTCACAAGTACACCACCAGTGTAGCTGAACGGTCGAGGGGACGACTGGCTAACTGAAATCTGGTAAAAAGTACCTTGACGAGATGTATCGGTTGTGATCCGTGGGTCTGAACCATATTGACTGTGGGAACCACGTGGTCTGCAACGACGCCACTTGAGCAGATAAGTGAATGCTCGGTGTACTTCTATCAATAATTGATATCAGCAAATCTGAACTTTAAAGTATTTGAACTTGACATCATTGACTATACGCATTCAATAACAGCATAGTTTAGGAGACTGAATGTCGTCTATCTTTAATTAACTTGTTATTGTTTTAAATGTTAAACCTATTAAATTCTTTATCTTGTTAAGACCTCTTATCGTAGTAATTTTTATGCATCTTTATAGACCAAATTTATGGTTTGGATGGGGGCGAATGAGCTTAGTGAAACCTTGAATGCATAATTATTTAAGAGAGTTTTAACGGTTTCCAAACCGAGCTTTGTAAGCAAGTTTATCTGTCTGTGAATCTGTCTGTCTCTAACTACAAGACGCATTTTCGTTGAGACTGAAGGATAAGCTTGAGAAACCAGTCAGTTCAGGATAACGGAGAGAATTAAATTTAAATTGTTAAATTAGAAATTCTAAAATTCTTGAGCATGGTCTCTAAATAAAAATGGACACGTAACAATAACACTAACAAATACAGTAAATTTTCTACAATCATTAAATTGAACAAAGTCCAGAAACATTCCATAATAACACTAACAAATACAGTAAATTTGAAACAATCATTAAATTGAACAAAGATCAGAAATATTCCATAATAACACTAACAAATACAGTAAATTTTCAACAATCATTAAATTGAACAAAGACCAAAAGTTCTGAACATGAAAGTTAGAGTAAAATATTAAAAAAATGTAATTTACCAATGTAAAGAGACAAACCTCCATAGATATTTTCCAAACTAAACGTGACAAGACTACAATTTACTACATGTTTTAACTTCAATTATTTAAAGCAAAATTACTAGCTAAGTTTAATCTTGAAAAACAAACGGACTAGAATACTTTGATAACTTATTAGTAGGGGCATTAACACAATAAACCGTACATTCAAGTGTAATGTTTTCATGCTTGGCTCTCGAAGCTATAAAAGAGGTCATAATATTATGATTGTCTTTATCCCTCTCATAGAAACAATTACAGTTCAAACCTTCATAAGATGTACAATTTTGGGGGGTACGTGCTAATGTGTATTTGCACCAGAGTGTACCCCCAACCATCATGGCAATTTCAGCTCTGTAGGGACAGTGAGGAATGTATTCAGAACTCATTTTGTAAATCATGCATGTAAGTGAGCCAGTCCTCTGATCCCTGAGCGGTTGTATGCGTAAATATGGACTGATGAACGGTTGAAAGATGCCTGTACCTGGCAAACGATAAAAGTATAAAATGAAATTAATCGTCGAAAGCTTGCATGACATTGCTAATAGCATTATCAGTACGGAAAAATTGTAAGTATTTGATAACTCACTATATACTTAGTTAAGGTGCCTGTGAGCTACTGATAGTGACCTTGAAGGATGAGCATTGTTCATGACCTCGGTACCCGCCATTGTTTAGCGTTCTTATGAATTTTAATAGGGAGTGGGTTGTAGTTTGTATTTATATAATTATGTATATTGGTTTATATTGTTTTCTTAATGTATTTTATGATTTATGTGTGTGAGCATGGTTTTCCCCTAGCACAGGATTAAGCTATTTATTTTATTAGATAATTTATCTTGTAAATTATATTGTAAGAAAGCTTTTAAAGAGTATTTAGTGTTGTATTTTTTGATAGTTAAAGTATTATATAAATCTTAGGAGTTAAAAGATATATATATATAAAACAAACGTATGATAGCACAGTAGAGTCAACTAGCACCAGTTTTAGTCTCTGTTCAAGCATTTTCTAGTGGAGTCCCCTTTACGGCTCGGATTTATTATATTATTATATATATATTAGGGTTACAAAATGAGAGTTCGGATTTTCAGGGGATAACCTCTCGACCAGCGGATTACCGGGAAGAGAAAATGTCAAGGCGCCGCACACGATCTATAGCCAAGAACTTTTCAGGGCAGTCAGAGAAAAGAACGCTACTGCCCACTCTATAAATCGCCTCACCAGGACTAATAGCAGAAGACGATGACTACTTAAACACCTTGTCACAGTCTGATAAAATTGTCCGACTTCGTGACCCACTTGCCTTGTTTACTTCAAATTCGAATATTTGAAACCCTTGGCCCTTTGTTCAAAGCTTCCTTTTTCTAGGTGCTTCTAGAACAGGTCAAGATGTTATGTAACTTTAGGACCATTGTCCAGTTCTCGAACCAACCACATGCTTTGCGAACAGTCACGTGATACGCAATATACCTTTCTATATATGTACCCACACGCTTCCGCTCCCTCACTTCGAGCACATTTTAGCTAATTCCATCAGCTTACTCGGGTCGTGAGAGGCAGCCGGCGCCATAGAGAATCAAGGTACCCTTCGACTTCTCTCAAAGGTATCATTTTATTTAATAGTATTTGCCTATGTATTGTTTAAGTATGTATTTGTGCTATGTATTATATGATTTCCCTATACACTTGAGCATGGTTCAGAGAAATAGCTGAAAACCTATATGTTACGGAATATAAATTTATTGTAACCATTTTTCCATTTCTGTACTTTAATTTATATTGTTTTAATTCACTAAGAGCCAGAATGCTGCGCTCGATATGAATTCTTCATGTAATTCAATTATTGCGTGTAATTTAAATTGTAAATTGTGAAGCGCTCTGTCGGCTTGAATTACCCCTTGTATGAACATTAATTTAACGTTGTATCTATTTTATTGCTTCATACGTCATGACTGTTAAATGGAACACATGTGAGGCGATTATATTTTTTTTAAATCTAACTGTAAGCGACGCGAAGTCGAAACTCTTTGTTCAGCGCATTTAATTGAGCCATGCCTAGGTAGGACCTGTTAGGTTGAGAATTATATCCAAACACGTTGCATCCACAGGTCGGCTCATGGTTCATGTTCACCCATGCCTCACCTGCCTTAGCTTATTGGTGTAAGCGTGTCGAAATCCACTCTGAGGGCCATGCTGCAAAAATTCCAGTTCCTAGCCACTAACAAAGGGACATCATTCCTTATGCACCACGTGTGTCGTTAAAGGGGGACTGAGGGAACGAATCAGCATGACTGAGTGTTGAGACCAAGGATACAAGAATAGAGCTAAGTGCAAAATCAAGTGTACAGATCTCAAAGGAACACTTTTTCTGGCAATTTAGATTGACAAAAATCAGGCATAGGCGCGTAAAGACAGAGTGAAGACTATTCGCGTTGCATTCGATTTATTGTTAATTTGTTAAACTTTATTAAATCTTATTTTCTTTGTTAATACCTCTTAGTAGTTGATTTCTATGCACAATAGACCAATTAGATTAATTCTTAGATTTGAATGGGGGCGGATGAGCAGAAAGATTGATGACGAGTGCATATTAATTTAGAGGGATTTAACTGTTTTCAAATCTAGCTAAAAGTTCGCAGTTTATTAGTCTGTAAATTTGTCGTCTGAACTACAAGACGCACTTTTAATTAGTCAGATAATAAATTGAGCAACCAGTCTGCGTAGAATATGAGAGGAAGAATTAATTATATTTAAAGTCTTTTAATTATTCTAAGCAGGGTCTTTAAATAAATACTGGAAACGTAACAAGTGTGGGTCGTCGCGGGATTGATATGTATTAAATTGTAAATTGTAACATTTTTATACATAGGGCGCATCATAACCTAGAAACGAACGAACGAACAGAATTGCCAATTGTTCTTTTGATTTTTGTATCACTGATTTTCTTTGCTTTTGTTGTGACATGTGCATGTATTCTTTTGCAGAGTAGCGTGCATGTTAGTTAATGTTGATATATTTAAGCGTAGTTAAATATGTCATGTTAGCTATTGAATGATTTATTTAGTATTGTGTTACTGAGTACTTCATTGTGAGGAGTCGAAGGTTATACCGCCAGCTAGGAGAGTTATCGGTAGTAACAGACTTCGGACTATTATATTTAGGGTGCTAGATATAATGTGTAATGTTGTATGGTAGGAGCCGTGACATTACGAAAGTCTTGGAACAGCGGACACTGTGACAAGCAGGTGAAACGTGTAAAGAGTTAACGCGTAATTTATTTCGGAAGGTGTTCTGAGTAAATTAAATAATTTTTGTAAGGTTGTAGCCTAAAAGTTATTTTCGGGATAAGCGGAGTTATCGCCGACGGTTAAAACACACAATTCACGAGATACATTCTTATTGTAGCCAGCGCGCTAAGACAGTAAAATGGATCGCAAACAGGTTATCGAAGACCTGAAAGAAGCCGGTATCATGATAGGATACCAGGGTGACGAACTGACTAGCTACATCAAAACTGAGCTAGAGAAAGCGGAAAAAGCGGACAAAGAAAGGCAAGAGATAGAAAGAGAAGAACGTATTGCTAATCGCGAACTGAAGAAGTTAGAAGCTGAAAAACTAGCCGAAACTGAAGCTAAACGCATCGCAGCTGACGCAGAAGCTAAAAGGTTAGAAGCTGAAAGATTAGCCGACATCGAAACAAAACGTATCGCAGCGGACACAGAAGCTAAACGCATCGCAGCAGACGCGGAAATAAAACGGTTAGAATGGGAAGTGAAGAAACTAGAAGTTACCAATCCAAACCGTGATCGCAGAAGCAGTGGTGATTCGCGTTCTAGCGATGGAAATAATCACAGTAGAATTGAAAATATCATTCCAAAGATAAATATGGTCCCATTTGATGAGAACAAAGATCAAATAGACGCGTATTTAAAAACGTTTGAAAAGTTAGCCAGAGCAACAAACATTCCAGCGGAACATTGGGCGATAAATTTATCGGGGTTATTGCAGGGCAGTGCGAAAAACGAGTTCAATAAGCTTAGCGATTCTGAGTCAGATAATTACGACACAGTCAAGGCCGCATTATTGAAACGTTACAAACTCACAGCAGATACATACCGACGTAAGTTTAAACAGGCCACTAAAGCCAGTTCAGAGACGCACGCACAGTACATACGACGCGTAGCTGACTTGTTCCAAAGATGGATAGATCTAGCCGAAACTCCACAGACGTACGCAGGTCTTAGGGATGAAATGGTAAAAGACCATATTCTCGGGTCATACAAATCAGATCTACTGATTCACTTAGCAATAAGGGAAAAATCTACGCTAGAGGAGATAGGCAACGCCGCCGATCGCTTTGATGACGCACATTCTCAATTCTCGAACGCACACGCGAACAACAAGTCTCGACCGAACGAACCGCAGACTCGAAAGGATAAGAAAAATGACGGGAAGGCACATAGTGAGCGTGATGATAAAACATCTAAACCCGACACTAAAAACAAGTCCGACAAACAGAAAGATAAAAAGAATCTTGCATGTTACACTTGTGGTGATAGTGGCCATTTTTCACGAACATGTCCTGAAAAGAAAACAGCTAAAGTTTACGCAGTAGAAAGTCATACACCTAAAACAGAAAAGTCGAATCGAACACCAGTACAGGCAAACGGTCACGATACAATCGCTTTGCTTGATACAGGGTGTGAGCTAGACGCTATTGTAAATGCATCATTAGTTAACCGTACCGACTACACAGGGGAGACAATCTCTGTCACCTTTGCAAACGGCGAACAAGACATTTTACCAGTAGCTGAAGTCTCGATTGTTTCAGACTTTGTAGAAGGAACAGTCAAAGCGGCAGTTATGGAAAACTCACCGCATGACGTGATCCTTGGTTGCAAGTATGTTTTGCCGTGCAAAAAACAAACTTCAACTGAACCACCACTGGTTAACGCTGTAACCAGAGCAGCGAGTAGTAAAGACAAATCTGTAACTGCACCGATGTCTGCCGCACCAGCCGTAGATAAAGCAACAGTTAGCGAGATTAAAATATTACAAGCTGAGGACGAAACACTAGACAAGTTACGCAGACAAGCTGTACTTGTTAGTGACGTCAACACTGACGATTCGAATAAGAAAGCGTGCATTATTCTGAAAAAGGGTTTATTGTACCGCTATTCGAAAGTGGGAGACGAATTTCGGAAACAATTAGTCGTTCCACAAACCAAACGAAATGACGTATTACGATTAGGTCATGAGAGTCTTTTTGGTGCACACATGGGTGTACAAAAAACAACTAGTCGTATTACAAGTGAGTTTTATTGGCCGGACATCACTGCCGATATCCGTAGATTCGTGTTAAGTTGCGACACATGCCAGAGAACACAGTCTAAAAATTCAATCAGACCCGCACCGTTAGGAGAGCCTGAACTGATCAGTGAACCCTACAAGCGCGTAGCATTGGATTTGATTGGGCCTATAATACCCACATCAACGAGAGGTAATCGATACGTGCTGACCACTATTGATTACGCAACAAGATTCGCCGACGCAGTACCATTGAAAAATATTGATACTGAAACTGTCGCCGAAGCCCTTTTCGGTCTTTGGAGTCGTGTTGGAATTCCTACTGAAATTTTGACGGATCAGGGGAGTCAATTCATAGGCAACGTAATGAAGGAAGTAAATCGTTTACTTTCCATCAAACATCTTACTTGCACACCATACCACCCCCAGGCAAATGGTCTGATTGAAAAATACAATGGGACATTAAAAACAGCACTTAAAAAGCTCGCCACTGATAAACCGAAAGACTGGGACAGATACATCCCTGCCCTACTATTTGCATATAGGGAGGTGCCACAATCTTCCACCGGGTTTTCACCATTTGAGCTACTTTACGGACGTACTGTACGCGGACCGATGATGATTTTGAAGGCACTTTGGACTGATGAAAAGACAGATGACGAAGTTAAGACAACTTATACATACGTCACTGACTTAAGAAACCGTCTTGAAACTATAGGCAAGATAGCACGGGAAAACTTGACGATAGCTCAGTCTAGACAGGCAGAATATTACAATAAGCACACCAAACCTAGAGAATTTGAAGTTAATGACAAAGTGTTACTGTTGCTTCCTGAAGCACATAACAAACTTCAGATGAAATGGAAGGGGCCCTTTGTAGTTACCGCCAAGCTAGGGGGACTGAACTATAAGGTGCAGACAGGAAAGAGAGAGAAAATCTTTCATGTTAACCTACTCAAAAAGTACATAAGCCGTGAGGATCAAACCACTCAAGCTGATTTTGTCGTAGCGACGATAGTTACAGAAGACGAGGGGGATACTGATTGCGTCACTGGTACTTTACCAAACTGTCCTCTACAGACGGACGAAACTGTCAAAGACGTTAGGGTAAATGAAGCCTTGACAGAAAGACAGAAAAAAGAAGTGAATGAATTGCTTAATGAGTTCTCATCTACTCTGACAGACAAACCAGGGTTGACAGACTTAATAGAATTTTCACTGAAGCTGACTGACAACAAACCGATACGTTTGAAGCCGTATCCGTTGCCACACGCTAAGATAGATGACGTTAGACGTGAGATTAAGACTATGCTAGATCTAGGGGTCATAGAGAAGACTGACAGTGCCTACGGATCACCCATCGTGTTGATTAAAAAACGTGATAACTCGTTCCGTTTTTGCGTAGACTACCGCAAACTCAATCAAGTGACAGAGTTTTGTGCCGAACCTCTTCCTGATCCGGATCTCATCTTCACTAAGCTAGCTAACGCTCATTACTATACCAAAATAGATTTGTCACGCGGTTTTTGGCAAATCAAGGTCAAGGACACTGATCGACACATACTAGCTTTCACTACACCAGTAGGAAACTACACATGGAAAGTTATGCCTTTCGGAGTTTCAAACGCTCCAAGCATTTTTTCTAAAATGATGCGGTCATTGTTAGAACCACTGTACGGACGCGGAGTTGAGAACTTCATGGATGATTTAATTCTAGGCACCCAGACATGGGAGGAGCACTTAACACTCTTACGAGATGTGCTAGCCAGATTAAAACAAGCCAACCTCACTGCCCGCCCTACGAAGTGTGAAATAGCACAATTCTCCTTAGACTTCTTGGGACACAAGTTGAGTCATGGAACTATGTCGCCAAGTGAAGCTAAGATAGCACAACTTAAGGACACTTCACAACCGCTAACAAAAACACAAGTTAGAAGTTTTCTTGGTCTTGCTAACTACTACAGAAAATTCGTACCAGATTTTAGTGCCATTGCATGTCCTCTGACTGACTTGACACGTAAGAATATGCCTACAAAAGTAGTGTGGACTGATGCATGCCAAAACGCTTTTGACACACTGAAATCTAGACTGACTTCAGATTTAGTTGTTAAACTGCCAGATTTGACAAAACCATTCTTGTTAAGGACTGATGCTAGCAACACAGGATTAGGAGCAGTGTTATTACAAGAACACAATGACACCAAACACCCAGTTGCATATGCAAGCCGTAAACTCACAACTACTGAACAGAAATATTCCACCAGTGAAAAGGAATGTCTTGCAATAGTTTGGGCCATAAAAAAGTTCGAAAACTATTTGTACGGAAAAACCTTTGTCATTGAGTGCGATCACCAGCCGTTGGCCTTTCTCGGACAGGCGCAATTTACGAACAGCCGTTTAATGCGTTGGTCTTTGTTTCTGACACAGTATGACGCAAATATTCATTACATCAAAGGGTCTTTGAATGTTGGCGCAGATTACATGAGTCGTGCTTGATGCCATCAAGTGCCGGTACTGATAGAATGTCGTTTAATCAATTAACTGAACCCTACGGATTCCTTCCTGTAAATATGAAATATAGTTGCACACTTTATTTCCAGGAATGTCGAAATTTTTTTTTGTGTAAATTTTTCTTCATTGTGGACTTCTACATTTTATCATACATAATTTGTAGGAGGCATTTTATCTTTGGCAAGATAAACGCCTCAAAAGCAAGGGGGTGTCACAGTCTGATAAAATTGTCCGACTTCGTGACCCACTTGCCTTGTTTACTTCAAATTCGAATATTTGAAACCCTTGGCCCTTTGTTCAAAGCTTCCTTTTTCTAGGTGCTTCTAGAACAGGTCAAGATGTTATGTAACTTTAGGACCATTGTCCAGTTCTCGAACCAACCACATGCTTTGCGAACAGTCACGTGATACGCAATATACCTTTCTATATATGTACCCACACGCTTCCGCTCCCTCACTTCGAGCACATTTTAGCTAATTCCATCAGCTTACTCGGGTCGTGAGAGGCAGCCGGCGCCATAGAGAATCAAGGTACCCTTCGACTTCTCTCAAAGGTATCATTTTATTTAATAGTATTTGCCTATGTATTGTTTAAGTATGTATTTGTGCTATGTATTATATGATTTCCCTATACACTTGAGCATGGTTCAGAGAAATAGCTGAAAACCTATATGTTACGGAATATAAATTTATTGTAACCATTTTTCCATTTCTGTACTTTAATTTATATTGTTTTAATTCACTAAGAGCCAGAATGCTGCGCTCGATATGAATTCTTCATGTAATTCAATTATTGCGTGTAATTTAAATTGTAAATTGTGAAGCGCTCTGTCGGCTTGAATTACCCCTTGTATGAACATTAATTTAACGTTGTATCTATTTTATTGCTTCATACGTCATGACTGTTAAATGGAACACATGTGAGACGATTATATTTTTTTTAAATCTAACTGTAAGCGACGCGAAGTCGAAACTCTTTGTTCAGCGCATTTAATTGAGCCATGCCTAGGTAGGACCTGTTAGGTTGAGAATTATATCCAAACACGTTGCATCCACAGGTCGGCTCATGGTTCATGTTCACCCATGCCTCACCTGCCTTAGCTTATTGGTGTAAGCGTGTCGAAATCCACTCTGAGGGCCATGCTGCAAAAATTCCAGTTCCTAGCCACTAACAAAGGGACATCATTCCTTATGCACCACGTGTGTCGTTAAAGGGGGACTGAGGGAACGAATCAGCATGACTGAGTGTTGAGACCAAGGATACAAGAATAGAGCTAAGTGCAAAATCAAGTGTACAGATCTCAAAGGAACACTTTTTCTGGCAATTTAGATTGACAAAAATCAGGCATAGGCGCGTAAAGACAGAGTGAAGACTATTCGCGTTGCATTCGATTTATTGTTAATTTGTTAAACTTTATTAAATCTTATTTTCTTTGTTAATACCTCTTAGTAGTTGATTTCTATGCACAATAGACCAATTAGATTAATTCTTAGATTTGAATGGGGGCGGATGAGCAGAAAGATTGATGACGAGTGCATATTAATTTAGAGGGATTTAACTGTTTTCAAATCTAGCTAAAAGTTCGCAGTTTATTAGTCTGTAAATTTGTCGTCTGAACTACAAGACGCACTTTTAATTAGTCAGATAATAAATTGAGCAACCAGTCTGCGTAGAATATGAGAGGAAGAATTAATTATATTTAAAGTCTTTTAATTATTCTAAGCAGGGTCTTTAAATAAATACTGGAAACGTAACACACCTATTATGAGCCTCCAAACACCACACCAACGGAGGAAGACAACGATTCCCATAATTATTATCCTCATCAACGGAGGAAACTAACAGAACTCGATGATAAGAGGAAAGAAGAATTTGACAAAGGCAAATACGCAGAAAAAGTCTACACAATAAACTGGTACATATATATTATGTGACTTTAAAAGAAAATGTAACTTGCTCTACATTGCGTAACTTTTAAACAAAATGTGTCTTGCTGTGCATTACGTAACTTTCAAACACAATGTGCCTTGCTGTATATAATGTAACTTTTAAACAAAATGTGTCTTGCTGTATATAATGTAACTTTTAAACAAAATCTGTCTTAATGTACATAATGTATCTTTTAAACAAAGTGTGTCTTGCTGTATATAATTTAACTTTTAAATAAAATGTGTCTTGCTGATCATAATGCAACTTTTAAATAAAATCTGTCTTGCTGTACATAATGTAACTTTTAAACAAAATGTGTCTTGCAGTATATAATGTAACTTTTAAACAAAATATTTCTACCATATTCTCAAGTCGAGTAGTTAACTTCCCACTTTGGCACTTAAAGATAACAGCATAATCAGTGCCCAAAGGCGTGTGACCTTGACATTTAACAAGTTATATAACAGTTAAATTTAGAAATATCGATAAGTAAATTTACTCCGCAACAATATGCAAAAGATAGTTTGTATTAAAACATAATTTATGAATCTATAAAATCAAAGGTGTAATTTTAAATTAATAGGCTTTCATTAAATTATTCGGCTATTGTTCTTTCCCTATTACTCTTTGAATTTGCGTTTTTTTAAATTCTACTCGAAGATAAAGTAAGTAGTTTATGCATAAGAAATATTTTAAAATGTTCCTATCTTATTTAATTTTTAAAACATAATTTTGCTAAAGTTGTGTTGAAATATATTTATTATATTTTCTGTAACATAGATTCAAGTTTGTTTAATTAAAATACTGTTAATTGTGACTTTTATATCTGGAATAAAAAAAATAGTTAAACACAAATTGTAATGTTACTAGTGTCCTGATTTCAATAATTAATCAAACAAAACTTCAGAGCATACATTTGAAAACTTTCTGGAAAAACTAAAAACTCCACAATAACTAAATAAATTCAAACTATTTTTTTTGCCAGGCACTGAAAGGAACTGAGAAATTTGACTATCCTTCTGAAGAAAGCACTAAAAATGCCATAACCGACTATACCCTGAGATTTATCTAAAGCGCCACACACCCTGATATATCTAAAATCCCATACTCTACTATACCCTGAGATTTAAATAAAATACCATACCCTACTATACCCCGAGATTTATTCAAAATGCCACCTTGACTGTTACACCGTTCCCACCGACCCACGTCACTGTGGAACATTTGTTTTCGACACTTAGAATGGTCAGAACCGATGTGAGAGCAGCAATGAAGCAGGACGAATTAGAAACGATCCCACCCCACCCCATTTTAAATGGAACCAATTCAATTAGATAAATCTTACCTTGAAGGATTTCCTTTCTGTATTATGTCATTGATCGAATGATGAAATAGTTTTAAAATGAATTCTATGAACGCCACTTATTAATTTATTTATATTACATAACACTCAAACAGGTATATAATTTTATGTCTGATAGAAAAAGGCTTTACGTGGTCCATTCATGTCTCTGTTATGCGTGTGAGTGATTGGAAAAGGCTTTACTTGGTCCATACATGTCTCTGTTATGCGTGTGAGAGGTTGGAAAAGGCTTTACGGGGTCCATACATGTCTCTGTTATGCGTGTGAGTGATTGGAAAAGGCTTTACGTGGTCCATACATGTCTCTGTTATGAGTGTGAGTGATTGGAAAAGGCTTTATGTGGTCCATACATGTCTCTGTTATGAGTGTGAGTGATTGGAAAAGGCTTTATGTGATCCATACATGTCTGTTTTGAGTGTGAGTGATTGTAAAAAAGATTTACGTGGTACATATATGCCTGGAGTAAACAGATATTAACTTGTACTCACATGACGCAAGCAAGCAGCAAAGAGCCACCAGGCCAAAGATACTGGAGGATTCTTCAGAGAAAGGCATTTTAGACTGGAATATTTGCTTTTCACTCTTGGCCTTAAAGTTGTTTTTAATTTTTGCGCAGTGTTTCCACACAAGACAAATACCAACAGTGTCAATAGTAAATATCGAAAATGGCGGCGTATCTATTCTTACTGTAGATAGCCATCTACTGGAAAGAGATATGACGTTTATGTGAAGAGAGAGAAAGGGAGAGAGAGAGAGAGAGAGAGAGAGAGAGAGAGAGAGAGAGAGAGAGAGAGAGAGAGAGAGAAAGCTTGAATTTTGTTTTTTAAAGAAAACTTTGTTTCTAATTAATGAAAGGAGTTATTAATTTGTTGCTGCCTTTCTCATAAATTTTAATAGGCGAGTCATTTTAATGTACACGTGTATATTGTATACTATTCGAATGATTGACTTAAACGAAAACAAATTACGATAACTTAAGATGCGTGAATTATATGAGAGCATTTGCATGGAAACCAATTTTATACTCATATATGTGTGTTCGAATTACAAGTAAAAAGACTTTAAGTTCATTGATGTTGATTTCAATTAAAAAGACTTTAAGTTCATTGATGTTGATTTCGATTAAAAAGACTTTAAGTTCATTGATGTTTATTTGAAGTATAAAGACTTTAATTTCATTGATGTTGATTATAAGTAAAAAGATTTTAAGTTTATTCAAATGGAGTAAAGTATAAAGATTAAGTTCATTCATATCAATTACAAGTAAAAAGATTTTAAGTTTATTCAAATGGATTACAAGTATATTCAAGACGTTAAGTTTATTCAGATTGATTACAAATATAGAGACTTTAACTTCATTGAAATGGATTACAAGTATAAAGACTAATTTCATTCAAATGGATTACAAGTACAAGGACTTTATTATGTTCATTAAGATGTATTACACATAAAAGTTTTTAAGTTCATTGAGATGGATGACAAGTAAGCACATACTTTATTTCCATGTAGAAGGATCACACATAAACATACTTATATTTATTTAGATTGATTACAAATAAAACGTACTTTATTTTTAGTTAGATGGGTTACAAGTAAACACGTACTTTATGTTTTCTTCTGATGGAATACAAGTAAAAATACACTTTGTGTTTATTCAGAAGGATTTGATGTAAACATATACTTTGTATTCATTTGGGTGGATTTTGGTGTCATGAGATTTGAATCAGCCTAAAGTAAACAACACCAAATCGAATAAGGAGTTTTATCTTGCTGGTTGTCAAAATAAAATCTGTAAACGTGTTACGTGAATGCATTGATCGCCAAGAAAAGAACTGTTACATTTGGAAATCAATACAAATGGAAGTAAACTCTAGAAATAAAGAACTGTTACATTTGGAAATCAATACAAATGGAAGTAAACTCTAGAAATAAAGTACGTTATGTAACTTTCAAACACTAGCACTCCGCTTTATATAAAATATAACTTTGATATGAATGTGTCTGGCCCATTATGTAACTTTAAAACAAAAAGTGTCCTGGGGTATATTACGTAACTTAAATGTGCATTGCTGTACATTATGAAGATTTTAAACAAAAGTTTTCTTGCTGTACATTATGCAACATTTATAGAAAACGTATGTTGCTGTACATTACTTAACTTTAAAAAAAACATATCTTGCTGTACATTATGTAACTTTTAAAGAAAACGATTCTTGCTTTATTTTATGTAAATTTTAAAGAAACATTTTCTTTCTGTACATTATGTAAACTTTAAAGAAATAGTGGATTGTAGATAAGGTAATTGGTTGTGTGATCTTTGTGTATCAGGAGATGGCGTAGTTGTGTGAAAAGTCTTGATTTATGTATCAGGTGCTAGGAAATTTATAACTATGCCAACTTTGTGAATCAGACTTTTTACAGACTCCACAATGCTACATAGACTGGTTATAAACACATCCAGCGGATCTGCCTAGCAATACGACAGATGACCAGTGAATGCTAGTTATAGAATATAGGTCAGTAGTGTGAAAAGAGTGAAAAGTTAATATTCCAGTCTAAAATGCCTTTCTCCGCACAATTTTCCAGTGTCATTGGTATGATGATTATTTGCTGCTTGCTTACGTCATGTGAGTACATTTTAACATCTGTTTGCTCCAGACATGTATGGAAGACATAAAGCCTTTTCCAATCCGTCACATTCATAGCACAGACTTGCGTGGTCTATAGGTATTCCAGACTGATTCTTTTCATTTGTTAAATTTACTATTTTCATTTACTAAAATAAATATCTTATATGTCTTTGATAATGTACGGAATGATATTTATATATTTTTCACATTTGCTTTATATTAGAAACCATAGAATGCAGTCATACTATACACATTCACTAATTTCTTCATTTACAGCGAATGTGGACATATTCTATTTTTCTGTATTTATTCTGTAAAGTACTTATTTATTCTGAAGTCGTTCTTAGAAGTTCTAGTTCCTTTCAAGTTAAGTTTACATTAAGTAGGTATATATGTGTGATGGTGTGTGGTTTTGTGGTGTTATGGGTCACCCCAGGATGTGAGATAAAATGAGAATGATGAGACCATACAATACGGCAGCCACAGCAATATAGGGCAAAACGCAACACCGAGTTTACGTTTCCATGCGGTCTTTATTCAGGCGGCACCCCGTCAAATACTCTGTCTCTCTCTCTCTCTCCCAACCAAGCTTTTCTCTCTCTCTCTCTCTGGCTACATGGTTGGATACAAAACAAGCCTTCTGATCTCTACACAAAACAAACCTTGCAACTTATCTGATCTCTCTCTCACACTTCTTCTTCTTTACGTTAACTTCTTTACCCCACAGGAATTGCATGAA
This sequence comes from Sinotaia quadrata, assembly GCA_028829895.1. Lineage (NCBI taxonomy): Eukaryota > Metazoa > Mollusca > Gastropoda > Architaenioglossa > Viviparidae > Sinotaia > Sinotaia quadrata. The sequence continues at coordinate 59,500,271 of CM054183.1, forward strand.
AACTTTTCATCTCGTTGATGTTCTCTGGGTTTTTTTGGTGGATTCCTGTGAGGCCTTCCTCTTCTCATTGTATTCTGAAGAGGTGGAGGCCATTCTGTGTTCTTGTTTTTCTTGTGTTTCTATTCAGCTGGTGACTTTTTTGTTTCCGCTGTAGCAGATTTGTTTCCTCATTTTTTCCTCGTTGGTCTGTCCTTGATGTGGTTGCTGCTGTTGTGGTGATGTTGTCTGGATGCCTGATGTCTGTTGTTAAGTCTTGGAGTGGTTGAGTTTGAAGATTTTTCGTCTGTTGTGTCCGTCATGACTGGCTGGTGGGACATGCCTTAGTCCAGTAATCCGTGGACTAGTTATCTCCTTTTCGATGTTGATGTTGTTGTTGTCTCGTCCGATATTCGAGCGAGAGGGTGAGAGGGGGTGTCTTACAGAGCTCAGGATAGTAACGCACCAAGTCTTTACCTAGTGTGTGCATGCGCCCAGGATGTTCAACCCCCTGTCCTCTTCACTGGCATTGTTGTTGTTGTTGGCGGTGTCGACGATGTTGTCTCTGGTGTCCATTGGGATGTGTGAATGTCAGCGCTGTTGGCCAGTAGAGGTGGACCAACAGTAGTTGTGTCATATCGGCAATTGTGTGATTAAAATATCCCCATTGCATGCACTGTTGCTGCTTTCTTTATCGTCGCCATTGTTGTTGTGGATTCTGATGTTGTTGTAGTTGTGGTAGTTGATTCTGTTGTTGTCATCTGATGTTTTTTGGCGGACGCTGTCTTTTAACTTTGGGGCTCCGTTCTGTAGTTTTTCATTGTGTGTCTGTTGAGGTTGTCATTGTTGTTGCAGCCCCTTGTGGTGACTCTGGCAGTGGATTGGGGCATGTGGTGTAGTCGTTGTTGCTGCTTCTTGTGGTGTAGTTGGAGCATTGTCGACTCTGTTTCGGTCTGTGCGTCAGTTGTCTTCACTTCTTTTTCTGTTTGTATTTTTATTCTTGCGTCATGATATGTACTTTTTGTGTGCCAGAGATTTTTTTGCGTTTCGTCTTGATTTTTGGTGGTAGTTGTTTTAATTTCTTTTACTTTGCTGGTGACAAAGTATTTTTCTCCAGATAGTCCTCATGTTCAAAACACACATACATCAGAACTTCCATATTAGCAATATATGTGCATACATCAAGTTCTAAAGAGACGTACTTTGCTAATTTAATCTGCTCAATGGCTGATCTTCCAATTTCGTGAGCCAGACTAAGAATTCGTCGAGAGATAGTGTCAATTGAGATTGGGTACCTGGGCTACTTTCTTGGCTTCCAGCTTGCCCATAATTTCCAAAATAGACATCCTATTGCAGTCAGTCATTAGTACCTCATCGATTGTGTATGCAGTGTTTATTCTTAGCAATTCGAACAGCTGTCGTAATCGAAGTTATCAAAGCTTTATTGTTTATGTCTGACAATTCACAGATCTTTTATTGCAGCCTTTGAAAATGGCACATTTCCTTTAAAGAACTCTTTTGGTTTTGAACTGAATTCGTTGCGTTTGTATTTAAATGCTTCTTGAGCTTTAATGTTTTCATTTCATCATTAGTTAAATTTTAATAAAACAATAGCGCATTGAAGTTTACTTGTTGTTCCATTATTTGCATGGGTTATATTTTATAGGAATGTTAGTCCGAATTCTCTTTCATGACAGTGCTTTGGTTTCATTTACATTGTGGTCACGTGATTCTTGACTACTGTGGGACTCATCCGTTCACACAATAAAGTGTTACTTCGTGCAAAGAACTGTGGTAAAGTAATAATAAATAAAAAATGAACAATGTTCCCGTCACATGTTTGGTCTACGTATAACGATCCTGTCCTATTTTAGATTCCTAATATCAATATTGGTTTATTGAATAATACCTAAGAAAAGCGACAGCCAGACGGCTTGACTTATCTTCCATAAAATGACACAATATTAAGCAAATTATTCACGACACATCGCCAGATAAATTAGTTGACTTGTCCTGATTGATAATGTTATCTCCACTTATTTATAGATTAAGATTTATGATTCTTTATCATTGTATTACGGCTCACCCCCACAATCGGATCTCTGGTTATGCTACAAACAATTATGTAACAATGGGTAAGATAACAATAAATTTAATAACAATTCAATTAAAATAGAAGAAAAATGAGCAATTATGATTCATAATTAACAATAGAAAACAATCACGTGGCCCCATAAATTAATTAACTAACCAAACTATCCCAGAACTTTGTGTCCTGTTTATCTAAATAACTTAGCTTAGTGTCTGTGAAACTGTTGAACACGTTGTCAATTATTCAATGTGAAGCGGGCATCAATCTTCTAGAGACCTCTCGTGGTCCCTTGCGGCTTAGGGCATAGACAGCAGGCACTGCCTCTAGTAGAGAAGATCATGCACTCTGTCGGGTTACCTCTAGGTCCTCGTCTATAAGACTGTAGATCCAGAATACTGAGTCCGATATTTGCTGGTTACTCCAGAGTAATTCGAGATTTAAGACTCAAGACCGGCACTGTAGGAATTTAGGCGTGGACTCAACTCTTTTTACCCGTGGTAGATGAGCACACTGTATCATGGTCGGCGCGTCTGACAAATTCAATCCATTCAGGTGACTATATGAATGAAATATAGGTCAGCTAGCGGCTTAGCGCTACGTCACTACGTGGAAAGCAAATGACCATATATTGGTATTTAGTATCCGGTTCTCGACTCGTCCTTCACCTCTCGCTTACTCTACGGTTCCTTAACACGTAAACAACTCATTGCATTAGCCAACTTTAATCACTTATCGGAAGTCTAATCGATAATTATATGGACAGTAGAAACCGATATTACAATGAACGATTAATAATAATAAAAATGAGTATTAAAAGGCATAATTTGTTTAATATTCTGACAGTTCCTTTGTGCAAAATACTGTGGTAAAATAATAAATTGTTTCGTTTTGCAAAGTAGTGTGGTAAATGAAAACAGAATTCATTCATGCAAAATACCGTGATAAAGTAATAAACAGCGTTCGTTTGTACTGTTGTGATAAAGTAATAAGCAGATTTGTTTGTACACTTGTAAAATTAATAAAGAACGTTCGTTTGTACAGTTGTGATAAGGTAATAAACTGCGTTCGTTTGTACACATTTGGTAAATTAATAAACTGATTTTGTTTGTACACTTGTGATTCAGAACTAACCAGAGTTCATTTGTACACTTGTGATAAAATCATGAATAGAGTTTATTTGAACACTTGTGATAAAATCATAAACAGAGTTTATTTGTACACATGTGGCAAAGTAATAATCAGATTCATTTGTGCAAGGATATCTCGTGATGACCACAAATTGCTTTATTTTCCCAAGTTTTAACAGTTCAATACAATTTCTGCTTACACTATTTTTCATTCTGTTATAATAATAGAATCATATTTAATAGGATATTAAACTGAACATTCTTTGTGGATATTAAGACACATGTCACGTGGGTAGCGAAAGCCTATATTTCTATGTAGTGTAAATCTGAAAGTCTGTTTGTATGATAAGACAAAATGTTTGAAAAAATAGAGCATCTGAGATTTTTAAGGACATCCCCTGACTATTGCTACAGATTACTTTGGTTTTTGCTGAAGGAATGTAGAGTTGCATTTTACTATAAAATTTTCTGATTAATAACTTTGTGTAAAATGTAATTATAATAAGTTGCCATGTTTAATTAATATATTTTAATTTCAGGGTAGTAATATTTGTGCTCAGAGAATATGATTAGCCTTCATATAAAGAGCAATATGCAGTTAATGTTGACAGTTTCTGATTGTTGTATTTGTCAATTATAGGATTTCATTGTAGATTTGGAAGCTTTTCATCTTGGTAGCATTGCTTGGGTAGCATCAGTTTGCTGAAGTGTATCAGCTGTTAGCGTGTATGAACGCCATATTATGTCCTTTAGGATTGAAAAGCCTACATAGTCTCAGCCATAGACAACCCTACATTCACGTGTCCGTCATTCTGTCCGTTTGTGTCTGTCTGTCCCTCTGTCTGACTGTGTGTCCGTCTTATAGGTGAGGACCTTCCTCCGGGGGGGAGACGAGTCATTAGAGTGATTGACCTCGATCGTTGTGTATTTAGTATTGTCCATTTTCGGTGTACCAACAATGTCGTTAGTAGGTCAAACATTTAATTATAATTGTATCATTCTAGACTCTTAATAGCATAAACAATTTTAAACCGTTAATATATTATTAAATATTGTTTATATCTTTTAAATACTTTTTTAGTATGAAAAGGAATCGTGGGATGGAAGTGTGTGTGTAGGGTAATAAATATTTAAATCAGACATCAGTTTACTCCTGGTAGTAAAAGTCCCTTGCTTGGACATGAATAGGTTATTTAGCAAGATGGATGACTTAGAGATGTTCTAGAAAATCCGTCAAGTGGAGTTAGAGAAGTAGTGCCGTTCTAAGAAGATTGAAGATCATTCATTTCAGTTAGAGGGATTGAATATCGATTAGTCAGTTATTAATTTTATTATTTAATTTCTAATAATGTTATCATATTCTAGGTATCTTTATCTGCTAGGTGCCTTTTTTCATCAAATCATGATTGTGTCTGCCCCCGATAAGTGTCCTTTATCAAACGATTTTGAGAAGAAGTAAAGTTCGCTATAAGTATCAACTAGATATTCGTTTTTGATCAGAAATAGAATGTACATGGTTGTGTTTCTAGTAAGTACAACAGAAGTAACTAACACTATATGTATCAACTAGCTATCACTCGTGCCCAGAAATAGAATGCATATAGTAATATTTTTACTCACTTGAGTACAGCAGAAGTAAGTTACACTCAAGGTATTAACTAAATATTTGCCGATATTTGCCTTGCCCAGAACAAAATGCACATATTTTACTTCATTACACTTAAGTCCACTAGAAGCTTAGTTTACGTGTATAAAGATTGTTAGTTGAAATGCATTTACAAAGTAAAATCAGAAGAATGAATTTTTCAACTCAAAAGAGAAAACCATTTATTCTACAATTGGCTTTAAATCAGCGTGTTTTGTTTTCTCCAGAATCATTCTATGATAACACTAACAAATACAGTAAATTTTCAACAATCATTAAATTGGACAAGACCACAAACATTTCATAATAACACTAACAAATACAGTAAATTTTCAACAATCATTAAAATGAACAAAGACCACAAGTTCTAACATAAAAGTTAGAGTAAAATATAAAAAAAATGGAATTTACCAATGTAAACAGACAAACCCCTATAGATATTTTCCAAACTAAACGTGACAAAGTCTAGAATTTGCTAAATGTTTTAACTTCAATTATTTAAAGCAAAATTGCTAGCTAAGTTTAATTACGAAAAACAAACGGAATAGAATACTTTGATAACTTATTAGTAGGGGCAGTAACACAATAAACCGTACATTCAAGTGTAATGTTTTCATGCTTGGCTCTCGAAGCTATGAAAGAGGTGACAATATTATGATTGTCTTTATTCCTCACATAGAAACAATTACAGTTCAAACCTTCATAAGATGTACAATTTTCGGGGGTATGTGCTAATGTGTATGTGCACCAGAGTGTACCCCCAACCATCATGGCAATTTCAGCTCTGTAGGGACAGTGAGGAATGTATTCAGAACTCATTTTGTAAATCGTGCATGTAAGTGAGCCATTCCTCTGATCCCTGAGCGGTTGTATGTGTAAAGATGGACTGATGAACGGTTGAAAGATGCCTGTACCTGGCAAACGATAAAAGTATAAAATGAAATTAATCGTCGAAAGCTTGCATGACATTGCTAATAGCATTATCAATACTGAAAAATTGTAAGTATTTGATAACTCACTATATACTTAGTTAAGGTGCCTGTGAGCTACTGATAGTGACCTTGAAGGATGAGCATTGTTCATGACCTCGGTACCCGCCATTATTTAGCGTTCTTATGTATTTTAATAGGGAGTGGGTTGTAGTTTGTATTTATATAATTATGTATATTGGTTTATATTATTTTCTTAATGTATTTTATGATTTATGTGTGTGAGCATGGTTTTCCCCTAGCACAGGATTAAGCTATTAATTTTATTAGATAATTTATCTTGTAAATTATATTGTAAGGAAGCATTTAAAGAGTATTTAGTGTTGTATTTTTTGATAAAGAATTATATAAAATTATAAAATAAAAAGATATTTATATTAAAACAAACGTATGATAGCACAGTAGAGTCAACTAGCACCAGTTTTAGTCTCTGTTCAAGCATTTTCTAGTGGAGTCCCCTTTACGGCTCGGACTTATTATATTATTATATATATTAAGTTACTGGTGTGTGAGAGAGATGGACAAAGGAAGTAAACAAAACAAAAGGAGAGTTCGGATTTTCAGGGGATAACCTCTCGACCAGCGGATTACCGGGAAGAGAAAATGTCAAGGCGCCACACACGATCTATAGCCAAGAACCTTTCAGGGCAGTCAAAGAAAAAAACGCTACTGCCCACTCTATAAATCGCCTCACCAGGACTAATAGCAGAAGACGATGACTACTTAAACACCTATTATGAGCCTCCAACCACCACACCAACGGAAAAAGACAACGATTCCCATGATTATTATCCTCATCAACGGAGGAAACTAACAGAACTCGATGATAAGAGGAAAGAAGAATTTGACAAAGACAAATACGCAGAAAAAGACTGCACAATAAACTGGTACATATATGGTGAAGGAAACGAGTATCTACAACAAAAACTCACCCCATTCAACCTCCAACTCAAAACAGAGAATGCGGACTTAAAAAAGGCATTCAAATAAATTCTGTGGAATCTCTTTTATTACAACTGACAGTGAAAAACGCCTAACATCATTCCGACACACTCATTTGAGCGCCTTTAACCTCCAGCATGTACTCCAAAAACATCTTCAAACAACGCGAAAACCAAGACAGGAAGACAGCACAAATCAGACTCTGAAGAAAAAAGCCACGTTTCCATCCAAACTCTACAAACCACTACAACAGAGCAGGGAATAAACACTAAAATCATCTGGAAAATTCCACCCACGGCCAAAGTGAATTCAACTCAAACAGCAAAAGAAGAAATCAGTCAGGCATTCTCGCAAACACCAAAAAACACAATATACACTAAGGAAACTCAGACTACAAGCTCTACCAGCACAGAAAAATAATTGAAAACAACTACCACCAAAAACATGAAGAAACGCCAAAAAATCTCTAGCACACAAACAGTACATATCAAGACGCAAGAAATAAAAGTACAAGCAGAAACTGACGCACAGACAGAAACAGAAGTCGACAATGCTCCAACTACACCACAAGAAGCAGCAACCACGACTACACTAACTGCCACCAATCCACTGCCAGATTCACCACAAGGACTGCAACAACAATGACAACCTCAACAGACACACAAGGAAAAATACAGAACGGAATCCCAAAGCTAAAAGACAGCGTCCCCCACAACACATCAGATTACAACAACAGAATCAACTATCATAACCGCAACAACAAGAGAATCCACAACAACAACGGCAGCGCTACGACAACAACCAGCGCCAACAACAAAAACAAATTGCCGATATGATACAACTACTGTTGGACCACCTCTACTGGCCAACAGCGCTGACATTCACACATCCCAACGGACACCGGGACAACATCATCGCCACCGCCAACAACAACAATGTCAGTGAAGAGGACAGGGGGTTGAACATCCTTTGCGCATGTACACACTAAGTAAAGACTTGGTGCGTTACTATCCTGGGCTCTGTAAGACACCCCCCTCTCACCCTCTCGCTCGAATATCGGACGAGATAACAACAACATCAACATCGAAAAAGAGAGAACTAGTCCACGGCTTACTGGACTAAGGCACGCCCCACCAGCCAGTCAAGACGGACACAACAGACGAAAAAGATTCAAACCCAACCACTCCAAGACTCAACAACAGACAACAGGCATCTAGGCAACATCACCACAACAGCAGCAACCAATCAAGGACAGACCAACAAGGAAAAAAAAAGAGTAAAAATAATCCGCTACAGCCGAAAGAAAACAGTCACCAGCTGAATAGAAATACAACAAAATCAACACTGAATGGCCGCCACCTCTTCATAATATAGTGAGAATAGGAAGGCCCCACAGTAATCCACCAAAAAACCGAGAACATCAAGGAGATGAAAAGTTTTGATGCAATTCCGGTAGGGTAAAGAAGTTAATGTAAAGAAGAAGAAGTGAGAGAGAGTTCAGATGAGATGCAAGGATTGTTTTGTGTACAGATCAGAAGGCATGTTTTGTATGCAAGAATGTAGTCAGAGAGAGAGAGAGAGAGAGAGAGAGAGAGAGAGAGAGAGAGAGAGAGAGAAATTTTTTTGGCGGTATGCGGGAGAGAGAGAGACAGAGTATTTGACGGGGTGCCGCCTGAATAAAGACCGCATGTAAACGTAAAATCGGTGTTGCGTGTTGCCCTCTGTTGCTGTGGCTGCCGTATTGTATATTCTCATCATCCTCATTTTATCTCACATCCTGGGGCGACCCATAACACCACACCAACAGACCCCATCACACACACACACACACACACACACACACACACACACACACACACACACACACACACACACACACATATATATACCTAATTAATGTATACTTAAAAGGAACTAGAACTTCTAAGAACGACTTCAGGTTATGGGTATTTATTTGAGTACTTTACAGAATAAATACAGAAAAATAGAATGTATCCTATTTTGAAGTAAATGAGGAAATTAGTGAATGTGTATAGTATGACTGCATTCTATGGTGTCTGAAATAAAGAAAATGTGAAGAAAATATAATTATCATTCCAATCATTTTCAAAGACATCTAAGATGTTTTGTTTATAAATGAAAATAGTGAATTTAACAAATGTAAAGAATCAGTCTGGAATACCTATAGACCACGCAAGTCTGTGTTATGAGTGTGACGGATTGGAAAGGCTTTATGTCTTCCATACATGTCTGTGTTATGAGTGTGACGGATTGGAAAAGGCTTTATGTCTTCCATACATGTCTGGAGTAATCAGATGTTATCATGTACTCATATGACGTAAGGAAGCAGCAAAGAATCATCTTGCCAATGACACTGGAGGATTGTGCAGAGAAAGGCATTTTAGAGTGGAATATTTGATTTTTACTCTTGGCCTTAAAGTTATTTTTAATTTTTGCGCAGTGTTTCTACACAAGAGCAAATACAAACAGTGTCAATAGTAAAGATCCAAAATGGCGGTGTATCTACTCTTACTGTAGATAGCAATCTACTGGAAAGAGATATGACGTTTATGTGCAGAGAGAGAGAGAGAGAGAGAGAGAGAGAGAGAGGGAGGGTGCATTTTGTTTTTTTTAAGAAAACTTTGCTTGTTCATTGTGATAGAGTACCATAAAATATTTTAAATACATTGAGGTGAATTATAAGATAAAGATTTAAGTTCATTGAGATAAAGTACATAAAATACTTTAAATACATTGAGGTGGATTTTAAGTATAAAGATTTAAGTTCATTGATATGGATGACACGTAAGCACACTATGTAATCATTTAAATGGATTACAGGTAATCACATACTTTATTTTCATTTAGATGGATCATTCATACTTATATACTATTGTTCGTTTAGAATTAGATGGATTACAAGTAAAACACTTGTATTCATTTAGATTGATTACAAATAAACGTACTTTATTTTGTTTAGATGAATTATAAATAGACACTTTCTTTGTATTTATTTAGATGGATCTGATGTAAACTACATACCTTGTATTCATTTGGGTGGAATGTAGTGACATGTGATTTGACTCAGCCTAAAGTAAATAACACCAAATCGAGTAGTTAAGGAGTTTTATCTTGCTGGTTGTCAAACTGAATTCTGCAGATGTTTTCATGTGAATGCATTTATCGCCATAAAAAGAACTGTTACATTTGGAAATCAATACAAATGAAAGTAAACTCTAGAAATAAAGTACGTTACGTAACTTTCAAACACTAACAACACCATTTTTATAAAATACGTTACTTTAGATGAATGTGTCTTGCCCATTACCTAACTTGAAACAAAAAGTGTCTTGGTGCACATTGCCTATCTATAAAAGAAAATGTGTCCTGCTGCATATTATGTAACTTTAAAACATAATGTGTCTTGCTGTATATTACGTAACTTAAAAATAATATGTGTCCTACTGTACATTACCTAACATTAAAACAAAAGCGTCCTGCTGCACATTACATAACTTTAAAACAAAAAGTCTTGCCATACATTATGTGACTTTAAAAGAAAATGTAACTTGCTCTACATTGCGTATCTTTTAAACAAAATGTGTCTTGCTGTATATAATGTAACTTTTAAACAAAATGTGTCTTGCTGTATATAATGTAACTTTTAAACAAAATGTGTCTTGATGTACATAATGTAACTTTTAAACAAAATATGTCTTGCTGTACATAATGTAACTTTTAAACAAAATGTGTCTTTGCTGTATATAATGTAACTTTTAAACAATATATTTCTAGCACATTCTCAAGTCGAGTAGTTAACTTCCTACTTTGGCACTTAAAGATAAAATCATACTTAGTGCCCAAAGTCATGTGACTTTGACATTTAACAATTATATAACAATTAAATTTAGAAATATCGATAAGTAAATTTACTCCGCAACAATATGCAAAAGATCGTTTGTATTAAAACATAATTTATGAACCTATAAAATTAAAGGTGTAATTTTAAATTAATAGGCTTTCATTAAATTATTCGGGGATTGTTCTTTCACTATTACTGTTTGAATTTGCGTTTTATAAAATTCTACTCGAAGATAAAGTAAGTAGTTTATGCATAAGAAATATTTTATTATCTTATTTAATTTTTAAAACACAATTTTGCTAAAGTATTGTTGAAATATATTTATTATATTTTCTGTAACATAGATACAAGTTTGTTTAATTAAAATACTGTTAATTGTGACTTTTATATATGGAATATAAAAAAAAGTTAAACACAAATTGAAATGTTACTAGTGTCCTGATTTCAATAATCAAACAAAACTTCAGAGCATACATTTGAAAACTTTCTGGAAAAACTAAAAACTCCACAATAACTAAATAAATTCAAACTATTTTTTTACCAGGCACTGAAAGAAGCTGAGAAATTTGACTATACTTCTGAAGAAAGCGCTAAAAATGCCATACCCGACTATACCCTGAGATTTATCTAAAGTTCCACACACCCTGATATATCTAAAATGCCATACCCTACTATACCCTGAGAATTAAATAAAATACCATACCCTACTATACCCCGAGATTTATTCAAATTCCTCTTTGACTGTTACACCGTTCCCACCGACCCACGCCACTTTGGAACGTTTGTTTTCGACACTTAGAATGGTCAGAACTGATGTGAGAGCAGCAATGAAGCAGGACGAATTAGAAACGACCTCACCCCACCCCGTTTAAAAAGGAACCAATTCAGGTAGATAAATCTTATCTTGAAGGATTTCCTTTCTGTATTATATCATTGATCGAATGATGAAATAGTTTTAAAATGAATTCTATGAACGCCACTTATTAATTTATTTATATTACATAAATCTCAAAAAGGAATATAGCATAGGATTAACATTCTCAGATCTATAAAGACTTTATTATATTTTCTTTGAAATCATGGCTTCACTTAGGCTAAGTGGAATCAAAAAAGATTTTATTTTGTTTTCTCCTTTCTTCAAACCAGGAAATCCTTTTGGGTCCAAATGTTTCAAGAAATAATAACCTATCGCACAAGATGTTTGAACAATATTCTGAAAGTCCAAATTCTCCATAGTGCCAGTTGTCATGTTTCCGCACAAACTTGAACGTAAGGCTACACTGTGCCAGAAGCCCCATGTTTCCATAGCTATGGGCGCGCACATTCAAGCTTCCTTTGATCCCAATTCGATAATTTTATCATTACATTTTATATTTCTCACTCAATCGAATATCATAATTACTCTTCTTGCAAATTTGAAATCAATTCCATCCACAGAAAATTAAATTTCCTTGACATCCTGCTATAGATTTGAGATTTAATATTATTTCTCTGAAATTTTATATAAATTAAATAATATAAAATTATTCCAGAGAAATAATAGTTTTTTAAATTTTATTTCAGTTGATTCATTGCCTAGAGTAGCGAAACATTTTGGCCTTTATACAACTTTCCCCCCCTGGCCGATATGCAATATTAAAGTGAATTGTGCAACTTACTATACAATGACATGTATCAACAATAATGCAGAGTACATTAATATGTTACAGTGCAATATATAAAATGTGTGAACAGCAATATATCTTAAAGAAAAGAGACAAGAAGAGGAACTGGCCACACCCTAGTATTCGGAGAGCTGAAGTAAAAACATCGCAAAGTACCAGTTAGTGGCGCCAGACGGGCACAGGAAGTCAAAAGAACACCTATCACCATCACCACCAACATCAACTTCAACGACAACAAAGTAGAGAGAACAGCAGTATTTTATGTGAGACTTTTTCAATCACCACTTTGCGGACACGATTGAATTTCTGTTTGACCACCTATACTAGTGACCAACACCCTTCTACGCTCATCCTAATGGACACCGGGGGATAGCGACAACAACTGTGAGAAGGACAAGGAATTGAATATCCCAGGTAGGTGTATGCACTAGGTACAGATTTGGAGTGCTACTAGCTCTGCTCTGTAAGATACCCCCACCTACCCTCTCCCCTACATCATCGGGGACTACGACCACGAACACAACATCCACCACAGTAACCCACGGACTTTCGGGCCAATGAGCGCCGCTAACATCAATCACCCCACTACAGCTTTTACTTCTGCCTTATCCCCAAACCACAACCTGACTTGAGACAATTACCACATCAATAGCGACTTAGCCATTAGGTCCAACCATCCCTCCCCTAACCTCCACCCATCCTTTACTCAGCGCGGAATCGACCTACAGGTATTAATTTGTTCCGTCATTAATCGTATATTATATTGCTGTCTCCTTGTAAAGAATTCCTGATATATTAATATTTAAAAAGATAATTTCTTTCTTTACTGTTTTATTTAAATAAACTGTTATTATTGTTAACACTTGATCTTAATTTATAAGGACATAAGTTATATTAATTAACAGGGCGGAGGTGGAGACACGCAATAGCATGTAGCTAATAGCACATAAATTGATACGTCATTTGAAGCTTCTAGCAGTGCGGCAATCTTTTATTTTAAATTTTGTTGCGTAGAGACTTGACCATTTTTAGATTTCTCTCAGGCTATTTGTAAAGTTCTTTACGGGTGAAGATAGTGAGATTAATCTAAAACTCTGCATTTGACATTCTATTTTGTGCACAATCTATAAATCTGCATTTCGCAATCTATACGGTAATTTCTTTTGCACAATATAAGTTTCTGATGCTCTGCTATATTCATTTATAGATCTGAATATGCTAAATATAAATAATAGATGCTTGTCATCCTCAGTATATTTCTAGAATATTTATATTCAGCTGAGCAATGTACGTTTAAATTAAAAGTTGACAAAACCTCAGTGAGAGTCTTCAGAGTTTTGTAAAAATAACTTATTACTTTTACAGAATAATGACATAAATCAATTTATTACTTGTATGGAATAAATATATAAATTAATTTACTGCTATTAAAGAAGAAATACGGAAAGGCATAAAATAGAAACTTTTTTACCAAGTCCTAAAACGAGGTAAAAAATTAATATTTATGGCAGCAGTTATTCTGTGGTTTCTAAAATAAAACAAATAAGAATAATAAAATATAAATATCATTTCATGTCAGTATTAAAGTTCCCTAAATCGCTTATATTATTGAAATAATTATGATATACTAAACCATATTAAAAGACCAGTGCGGAAAGACTCTGCCCTGAGAGAATAAGTCATTGAAAAAACCCATGTATTAGTAATGCATTCAAGCCGGGTTAACAGCAATAGACATGAACTCACATGACGTCATCAGGCAGCAGAGGACTATCATACCCAAGACACTGGAGGCTCGTGTGGCGAAAGGCATTTTAGAGTGGAATGTTTGCTTTCGACTCTCGACTTTAAGTTGCTTTCCCTTTTTGCGCCGAGTTTAATAGTACGTGCCAATAGTAAAGACACAATATGGCGGTGATATCTACAAGTTCTACAGATAGTAATCTATTGGAATGAGATATGACGTTTTCATGCAGAACGCATGCATTTTAAAAAACAACAAATCTTTGCTTCTAGCTAAAGAAAGGTTTTACTAAGTTGATGCTAATTGATTTGTTCCATTTAGTCTCACTTTATATACTATTTATATACTATTTATATCATTGACTTAAAGACAACAATTTTACGATAACGTATTTTCTGTTAATTATATCAGAGCAACATAGTAGTTGACGTCATGTCATGTACGTCTTTACTAATTATAAAACTCATACTTTATGTTTATTAGATGGATTACAAGTAAACACATTTTATTTTCATTTAGATGGATTACAACATTTTATGTTTATTAGAAGGATTAAGCAAACACATTTTATTTTCATTTAGATGGTTTACAAGTAAACATACTTTATTTTCATTTAGATGGTTTACAAGTAAACATGCTTTATTTTCATTTAGATGGCTTACACGTAAACATATTTTATACTCATTTAAATGGATTACAAATAAACACATACTTAATTTTCATTTAGAGCGTTTACACGTTAACATATTTTATGCTCATTTAAATGGATTACAAATAAACACATACTTAATTTTCATTTAGAGGTTTTACACGTAAACATATTTTATGCTCATTTAAATGAATTACAAATAAACACATGCTTAATTTTCATTTAGAGGGTTTACACGTAAACATATTTTATGCTCATTTAAATGAATTACAAATAAACACATACTTAATTTTCATTTAGAGGGTTTACACGTAAACATATTTTATGCTCATTTAAACGGATTGTGATGACATGAGAGTGAACGTAGCCGAATTAACATCGACGCGAGTAAATGAGCAGTTTTGAATTGCTGGACGTGTTCACACGAATGCATTGATCGCCATGAAAAAGAACGGTTACGCATGGAAATCGGTACAAACGTGAATAAACTCTTAAAATAAAGTACATTATGTAACTTTCAAATTAATGTATCTTACTGTACATTAGGTAACTTTCAAATTAAGTGTCCTGGTGTAAAACACGTATCTATAAACTAAAGTGTCTTGCTGTACAATACGTAACTTTCAAATTAAAGAATATGAATATATATTACTTGTCTTTCAAATTAAAGTGTCTTGCTGTACATTACGTAACTTTCAGACTAAAGTGTCTTGGTGTATCTAGATGTCTGTGTGTGTTAGATTTTGTTTACCGAAGTATCTAAATGTCTGTGTGTGTGTTAGATTTTGTTTACCGAAGAATCTAGTTGTCTGTGTGTGTTAGATTTTGTTTACCAAAGAATCTAGATGTCTGTGTGTGTTAGATTTTGTTTACCGAAGTATATTCTAGATGTCCGTGTGTGTTAGATTTTGTTTACTAAAGTATCTAGATGTCTGTGTGTGTTAGATTTTGTTTACCAAAGAATCTAGATGTCTGTGTGTGTTAGATTTTGTTTACCAAAGTATCTTCTAGATGTCTGTGTGTGTTAGATTTTGTTTACCAAAGTATCTTCTAGATGTCCGTGTATGGTAGAATTTGTTGATAAAGTATCTAGTTGTCAGTGTGCGTAGATTGTTCTTAACAAAGTACTTATATGTCTGTGTGTACTAAGTTTTCTTTCATACAATGCCCAGTCGTCTATATATGCTAGGTGTTCTTCAAAAAAACATCAGTAATTTCCACCTGTAAGTGCTTTTTAACATTAGATTCTAAGAAGTACAATACGCTATATGTACCAATTGTCTATTTGCATTGACCAGAAATAGAATGCTACTCATTACAGTATCATTCACGTAATTGAACCAAAGTATAGTCTACACTTATGAATAATTAATCGCTCGTAAAATAACTTGCATTACAAACTAGAGTGTACATGTATACTTAATTAATCGCTCGTAAAATAACTTGCATTGCAAACTAAAGTGTACATGTATAATTAATTAATCGCTCGTAAAATAACTTGCATTACAAAGTATAGTGTATATGTATAATTAATTAATCGCTCGTTAAATAACTTGCATTACAACGATAAACCGAAATATGAATGTAAGTTGAGTGTACATATATAATTAATTAATCGCTCGTAAAATAACTTGCATTACAAAGATAAAACGAAATATGAATCTAAGTCAAAATCATGAAAGATTTATTCTTCAGTATACTGTGTAATAATACATATATACTTTTTTGTGTCTACCCACACTTTTTGAATTATTAACAAAGCAAATTAAGTAATTAAACAAACTAAATTATGAAATAAAAGAATCTCAATTATAAGCCAACTAGATAAAAGCTCTTGAACAAGCAGGAAAAAGAGTACCATAAATATTATCCAAACTAAACGTGAACTAAGACCGAAATCTGCCACATATTTACTTTTAAATGACTTGAAGCAAACGTCCAGCTAATATTAATTAGAAACCAGCGGAGAATACCGGTATGCCAGGTTGTACCTCTCAACACAGTAAGCCAAACATGCAATACTAATATTCCCATGCTTGGCTCTCTCAAATCGAAATTGAGCGTTAATAAGATGCGTTTTCATTTCTGGGAAGTAGTGACATATACACGAAATATTCGATTTCGACGAACAATAAGTCATGTCTGTTTCCATGATGTTGTATCTACACCAATAATTTGTGCCACCCATCAACGCCACTTCAGCTCCGCGTGGACAGTACCTCATGTGTTCCGTTGTTAAGTTTTGAAAGGTGCAGGCAACAGAACTGGAGTGCCCTTCTTCATACTTCCTGCCGCCTTTTGTATTTACATAGATACCTGGATTAAAGTCGCTAGAACCTGTTAAAAAAATAAAATGATAAAAATAAAGTTTAAACATCCAAAGATTGCATGACAACACATCACAAACCTCGTTTTCAGTGCGAAAAAAGCTTGTTTGTTAACTCGCTGACAGTCAGCGACCTTGAGAGTCGAGCATTGTACAATGACGCTCGCCGCCCGCCTTAGTTCAGCTTTCTTTCCTTTACCATACCGGGTGATACTTTAGCGGGCTATTGCAAATCGCATTATGGAATGCAACGACCAGCTGGCTTGTTTTTTAGGGCTCTACGATGGCAATTTTCTTTCCTTATATGAAATGAACAAAATCTGAAATTGTTAATATATATTGAATGCTAGCACTAAATGTTTAGTAAAATGCATTTTCTGTAGCGCACTAGCATTTTGTTTTGATTTTGTAATTATTTCTTTAAATTATAGGTAAGCCAGTAAGGTTATTTAAATCTTAAATAGCAAATACTTCTTCAAATCTAAATTCATTTGGCACCCAATGTATTACATAGTCAGAGTCAATTTTTACCACTTTTTTGTCTAATTTATTGACGTACTAAGGACGAACAGGTAGAGACTTGAACAAGAATTAAGAGAGAAAATTTTGGAATGGACAATGCGTGTGATGGGCTATATTTCTTTTTTTTAAATATTTGTTGAGGAGATCCTGGCGATATTTATAAATATCCTGACAAAATTAGTCACAATGACACTAGTTACAAAGGCATAGTACATGACTAATGACAAATCAAAGTACTAACTTTAAATGGTACTTAAATGAAGACTAATCCAGGCTATGATCTGCTCTTGGCATAACATACCATAAAAGCACAGTACAAAAATCAATCTCTTCATTTAAAAAAATAACACATAGTCAATTAAGAACATACTATTGGAGTAGGAAAAAGAAAATTATTAATAAGACAATTTACAAGGTGGTACCATGCTGGAAGGAATTCACCTGACTCCCTTTTAGGGTCGCCCATTTCTTTGATCTATTTCTCGGTTAAGTGGGTTCAGTCAAGGCATGTTTACAGTCACTAAACATTCAGTCAAGGCATGTTTACAGTCATTAAACATTCAGTCAAGGCATGCTTACAGTCACTAAACATTCAGTCAAGGCATGTTTACAGTCACTAAACACTCAGTCAAGGCATGTTTACAGTCATTAAACATTCAGTCAAGGCATGTTTACAGTCACTAAACACTCAGTCAAGGCATGTTTACAGTCACTAAACACTCAGTCAAGGCATGTTTACAGTCACTAAACATTCAGTCAAGGCATGTTTACAGTCACTAAACATTCAGTCAAGGCATGTTTACAGTCACTAAACATTCAGTCAAGGCATGTTTACAGTCACTAAACATTCAGTCAAGGCATGTTTACAGTCACTAAACATTCAGTCAAGGCATGTTTACAGTCACTAAACATTCAGTCAAGGCATATCTGACGCTCATGCATATGTACCCTCTTGTCCTTGCAGGACAAACTCTCTTACTGTATTACCCCAGGCAACGATTTAACTTTCTCAATACCATGGTATTGTAAGAAATGAGTAATAAATAAAATCTAACTGTAGATTCAAAAGGAAATTTAATAGGAACATATAAACACATATCATAGCCATTTCATCACCCGTAAGACAATGGATGTTTTCCAGGTCAAAGTAAAGTAAGGTAGTTAATGTTGTAAACCATGGTCAGCAGAAATCCGACCAGTCCATTATAGTAAAGGTGGCCAGACAGGTGGGCGGGCAACAAGAGGTTTGTGACAACTGGTTAGACACAACTGGCCTACACATAACTTACATCTGTAGAATAAATTAGGTAATTATATACCATTAATATATCTATACCACCGAATAAATTTGCTTTAGTCTGGTTTTTCATACATGTATTTAAGCATGCCAGTGTTGTGACTGTCAGTAATAGGAATGCATTTATGACTGGGATAAACAGCAATGCACATGTACTCACTTGACGTAAGCAGGCAACATAGAACCATTATGCCTAGCATACTGGAAGCTTGTATGGCGAAACACATCGTTGACTGGAATTTTTGCTTTAAAACTCTTGACTTTAAATTTCTTTTCTATTTTAGTGCACGTTTCCACTGGTTGGTACGTGTCAATGTTCAGGATCCAACACAGCGATTGTATCTACACGCAAGGAGCATAGATATCTAAACGTACAGATAATAGATATCTGTTTAGGACGAGACATGACGTAGTCATGAAGAGAGCGCGAGCAATTTCAGTTTTCTAAAGCTTTGCTTTTAAATATTTCTTTTGGATTGAATTGGATTGAAGCTAAATTAGCTTTTTCTAACCTCCCCTCCCCCAATCCCAATTTATAAATGACACGTTTCGTTAATAATTAATCTTCTTAGCCATCAGTGAATTGCAAAAGCATTCACGTAAATACATTGATCATGAAAATAAAAAGAAGATCCCTTTCCTTTGGAAATCAACACAAACGGGAGTTAACTCGAAATAATGTTGTATCTTAATGAAATAGAACATGTTTTAAACTTCTTTGAGTCATAGAAAGTAAATTTATTAAGCTGTGGTAAGAAATAATGAATGAATGAAATAATTATATATTACTCTTTCTAGCATTTAACTTTAAATTAAATTAAAATTATTCCTGGACACCAAAGTATGAATTACTATTACAAAGTAAAGTTTAATGTAAAAAATGCATAATATGTATAATGCGTAAATTATTTGTATAACGTATAAATTATTTGTGCCAAAAGTGTATAACGTATAAATTATTTGTGCCAAATCTGTATAATGCGTACTTTTTGTGCCAAATGTGTATAATGTATAAATTATTTGTGCCAAATGTATATAACATATAAATGATTTGTGCCAAATGTGTATAACGTATAAATTAGTTGTGCCAAATGTGTATAACGTATAAATTAGTTGTGCCAAATGTGTATAACGTATACATTATTTATGTTTAGTATCAATAATGTAAATGTATTTGTGACTAATGTGTATAATGTACAAAGTACGTGTGATTAATGTGTATAAAATATAAAGCATTTGTGACTAATGTGTTTTACGTATAAAGTACGTGTGATTAATGTGTATAGTATCTAAAGTATTTGTACCTCATGTGTATAATATATAATGTATTTTGCATAAGTGTACATTATATATAAAGTAATTTTGCCTAAATTATACAGTTTAGTTATATTATTATCAGCAAAACAAAATATGTTTCTTTGACAACCGTTTAAAAAATAATTACCACAATAGTATCTTTTGAATTGTCTTTATTATGAGCAGGAATAAATGACATGACACTGCAGAATATATTTTATTTGATAGTACAATCCTTGGAATAAGCACAAAGCATAGAACACTGAATGTAATCGTGTGTTTCTTGAAATCGGTTTACATTTTGAAATTTATCTTTAGCATAATAAAAGACTTCTTCTCGTCTTGTGATACAGTTCAATGTGGTCTATCCTGGGGCAGACTATCTGGATTAACAGTCCCGATAACCGAATTAGTTGTCAAGAATTAAATATTCAGAACCGATGTAGATGAACATTAATAGCATACTAAACTCTACAAATGGGAACATGCTGATAGGGTGGAAACAAGATTTATAAATTTGTACAATTGCATTCAATTACTCAGTTAATACGACCGCCCACTGCAATTAGAAATGGAGAAATTATTCAAAGTCACACCAAGCGCTATCGGACCTTAGAAAGATCTTCAATAAAATGGAGAAATTATTCAAAGTCACACCAAGCGCTATCGGACCTTAGAAAGATCTTCAATAAAATGGAGAAATTATTCAAAGTCACACCAAGCGCTATCGGACCTTAGAAAGATCTTCAATAAAATGGAGAAATTATTGTGACGATGTCGGATCGATTGAAACGGTTTTTAACCCTGCAAGTTTCAAGACGATAAACATTTCAATTGACAAAAAAAAAATGAAATGTTCATAATATTCGGAAATTTCTTTTCGAAGCTTTCGACACTTTATATCCACCAACACTATATTATTTCATTGTAGCTTTACTTTATAAAACGTATTTGGGTTACCTTTGTACGTCGTAAATAAACTATTTGGATTACCTTTGTACGTCGTAAATAAACTATTTGGATAAGCTTTGTACGTCGTAAATAAACTATTTGGATTACCTTTGTACGTCGTAAATAAACTATTTGGATAAGCTTTGTACGTCGTAAATAAACTATTTGGATTACCTTTGTACGTCGTAAATAAACTATTTGGATTACCTTTGTACGTCTTAAATAAACTATTTGGATTATCTCTGTACGTCTTAAATAACAATGCAAATATCATCAGAAACTAAAGAGCCACATTTCCACACAAAGAAATAATATATAATACATAAGACAATGAAGAATCAATAAAGAGGCTTTATATTTCATAAATACACTTTTGAGGGTTAATTTATTTGATTTACCTAATATAAATACAGAATTCTCATTTCATGCATGTACCGATTTTAATTTCAAGAAGGGAGCGTGTATGCTGTAAGCTTGCCGGAAACATTTTGAATAATTTAGTGGTGATGATGGATGTGTTGCCATTTGACATTTCAGAGACTAATCTATTTTTTGTGTTACTGAATTTAGAAATGTAAGCAGAAAAGAACAAACAGTAGGTTTAGAGTGCTAATCAATGACTAATAATTAATTCAAACACCTTTCTTATTGCAAACGAAGATTAAGCATAATTCCGGAAATCGGTGAATCTATTGCCTGATCACTGCTAGGAGTTAAATGTCTTTATATGGTTGCAGTGTTCAGAACTGAGTTTTTAAAAGTCAATATCAGTTGAGACAAATACAAATTAAATTTGTATGATATATTATAACTTCCTTTATCTGTCTGTTGTTTGCTAAATTTGGTTTGTGTGTGCTAAGTGCTCTTTAACATCTGTGTGTGCTAGGTATTTTGAACAATTTGTCCGAACTCTGCATATTCAAATTGTTCTATAAGCAAAGTATCTTGGCTTCTCTGAAAGTAAGGTGTTTTGAACAGTGTCCAGGCTGTGTATGTGCAAGGTGTTTTGAACAGTGTCCAGACTCTGTATGTGCAATGTGTTTTGAACAGTGTCCAGGCTCTGTATGTGCAAAGTGTTATTCTACAGTTTTCTGTGCAGTTAAACAAATATACATTTATCGTGAAAAAGTACATGAAATTACTAACAATTTAAGTAGGTAACCAAACAATGTTAAAATCAAACATATAGCAAAAGAGCTCAACATAAAGCCCCTCTCACTCAAAATAAATCATCTTCAGCCAATCAACAAAGTTATAAAAACAACACAATAGTTATTTTCCAAATTAAACACGAACAAAGACCGAAATATGCAATATGTTTTATGTTACATAATACTTAGCATAAACGCCATGTAATATTAACCATGAACAACCAACGGAAGTGAATACTTATATGCCCAGTTATAAGGGGCACCCAGACAGTAAGCGAAACATCCAATCTTCATATTCTCATGCTTAGCTCTTACGACAAGAAAGTCGGCCAGAATAGCGTGCATATTGATATGTTTTGCATAATCACATATACACGTAATATTTTTTTTATTATTACAAATATACATTTCTTTATCTAGTCTGTATCTACACCAAACTTCTGGGCCAAACAACAGCGCCGCTTCAGCTTGGTATGGACAGTGTGCGATATGTTCCTCGGTTAGATTGTAAAAAAAGCAGCCAACACCTCCGTACTGACCCACATTCAAAGTCGCGTTTAATGTGGAGGTCTTGACTGTTGGATTAAAGACACCAGAACCTGGCGAAATATAAAATGATAAAAGAAAGGTTAAGCATACAAAGATTGCATGAACCATCGCAAATATCATAATTACAGCGAAATATAAAATGATAAACGAAAGGTTAAAAGATTGCATGAACCATCGCAAACATCATTATTACTGCGAAAAAGCTTAAGTGACTGATAACTTGCTGACGAGGTATGGTTCTGTGAACCTTGACGAGTCGGTTAATCTGGTTTTCTTTGGTTTAACTAGTGATGCTAACGTTGATATATATGTATACTGACACTAAATGACAGTGTTGTATAATAGAGTTTATAATCATAAACATTTATTCATGCTAACATTAAGTGAGCAGTGTTGTATAATAGTGTTTATAATCATAAACATTTATTCATGCTAACATTAAGTAAGTAATAGATTTATACACATTAATATGTATTCATGCTAACACTAAGTGAGCAGTGTTGTATAATAGTGTTTATAATCATAAACATTTATTCATGCTAACATTAAGTAAGTAATGCTGTGTAATAGATTTATACACATTAATATGTATTCATGCTAACACTAAATGAGCAGTGTTGTATAATAGTGTTTATAATCATAAACATTTATTCATGCTAACATTAAGTAAGTAATGCTGTGTAATAGATTTATACACATTAATATGTATTCATTCTAACACTAAATGAGCAGTGTTGTATAATAGTGTTTATAATCATAAACATTTATTCATGCTAACATTAAGTAAGTAATGCTGTGTAATAGATTTATACACATTAATATGTATTCATGCTAACACTAAGTGAGCAGTGTTGCATATGACATAAACATGTATTTTGCTAACACTGAGTAGTGTTGTGTGATATTATAGAATAAACATGTATTTATGCTAACACTAAGTGAGCAGTGTTGTATAATAGTATTTATAGAATAAACATGTATTTATGC
This sequence comes from Sinotaia quadrata, assembly GCA_028829895.1. Classification (NCBI taxonomy): domain Eukaryota; kingdom Metazoa; phylum Mollusca; class Gastropoda; order Architaenioglossa; family Viviparidae; genus Sinotaia; species Sinotaia quadrata. The sequence continues at coordinate 59,524,040 of CM054183.1, forward strand.
TAACACTGAGTAGTGTTGTGTGATAAAGTTTTATAGAATAAACATGTATTTATGCTAACACTAAGTAAGTAGTGTTGTGTGATAAAGTTTCATAAAATAAACATGTATTTATGCTAACACTAAGTGAGCAGTGCAGTGTGGTAGGTTTATAGACATTATCATGTATTAATGCGAGCCCTATATGTACCAAAATTGTGTTAATTAATGTAATTCTGTTTATGGACAAATATTGCTTGCTTAGAAGACATATTTACTGCAATTTAAAAAAATATATCATGGCATCAAAAAAATTAAATCATTGCCTGGAGTGATACACCAACAGAGGTAGTACTGCAAGGACAGCCTATGCATGCACACAGATAGCATTGATATTCTGTGACTGTAAATGCCAGGTTTTAACCACACTTTTCCTTAGTCAAGGAAATGATCGACACAAAGAGGAGTCAGATGACTTATAGGCAACTAGAAGCAGTCTGGAATCCCTATGGATATGCACGTCTGTGATGTGACTGTAAGTGATTTGTGAGACATGGATAAGTGGGATCAAATGCAGTACCATGTACTTACATGACGTCAGCAGGCAGCAGCAAAGGACCATCATTCCCAGGATAATAGAGGCTTGTCTGGCGTTAAACATTGTTGACTGGAATGCTTGCTTTCGACTCTTGGAATTAAAGTTCTGTACCTTTTAGAGCAGTGTTTCCTCTTAATGGTACGTGTCAATGTTAAAGACTGAATATGGCAATTATATCTACACGTAGTACAGATAGCTATCTGTTGGAATGAAATATGACGTCATGCAGAGCGCGTGCAGTTTCATTTAAGAAGAAAGAATCTTTACTTTTAAAATAATAGCAACTTTGCTACGTGATCTTGTTCCCTTACGCCATATTATTAATCGAGTTTCTGTAATGTGCACATGTTTATTGTATACCATCTTAAAAATAAACATTACTGTTAAGTATTTTAGGATAATCAACTAAAACAAATGTGTACATGCATAATATGATACTATTTACATTTGTTTAATTTATAAGTAAAAAAGCCATGATTTATGTTTAGTTTGATTGTCTATGGTGACGTCAGCCTGAGTGCACCGTACGACAAAGTTGTTGACACGAGTAATTCAAGAGATCTCTCTCTTGTTGATCTTGTAATTAGACCATTGCAAGTTTTTTCACGTTTGAGAAAAGGAACAGTGTCATATTGAAATCAACATAAACAGGAAATCATTTTACTAAGCCACCGAATTAAAGTATCTTTGTTCTATAAAAAGTGCTTTTCTCTTAGCAGTTGCAAGCAATGAACATTATCCAGTTACTGGATTAACATCATAACATCACTGATTGGTAGGATGGGGAGCTAGATATTGATGACAACGACAACAAAATGCAATTATCTAAAACGTAAAAAACTAATTCTCAAAATACTGAGTTTTGTAAATTGGGTTTGAGACTTTAAATAGCTATCAGTAGCAAGTTGTGCCATGTGTCCAAATAAGTCGTTATATAAATGTCAATATGTTTTTAAAGGATATTTTTTTAATGTGCAGATAGTGTAATGTATACAACTGAATATTGCATGTAGTAGACATTGCACTTCATACGAGGCTATGTTTTAAATGAATTTCAGTGCTGAAAATAATTTTTTTTCTAGACAGAAATTGTTTTCACATGGCCTCGTTTTGGGTCACTTCATTCCAGACCTGTGCCTTTATTACTCTCTACCAATCTACTTCACCCTTGAGCTAGTTGATAGTCATTTTCAATCACAGACCTACCTCGGAAGACATCCGCAATTTGACTACATTGGATTTACACATATCTACCTCCAAATAAATGACGTACTGTACAATAATCTACACTATATATAAAGTGCTTGATTGTAAGCAGAATGATTCAGTAATTGATTGGTTCTGAGTAGAGTGAATTTATAGGTGATTGAACGTGACTAGAGTGAGACTAGGAGCGATTGATTGTGAGTAGATTGTGTCCACACGTTACTGATTCTGAGAAAAGTGAGTCATACGTTGTTGATTCTGAGAAAAGTGAGAAGTCTGATAATCACTGCCTAACCTGATGTACACATGTATTTTGTATATTAGTCTAACAATCACTGTCCTACCTAATGTAATGTATGTATGTATATTGTATATTAGTCTAATATCACTTCCGAGCCTAATGTAATATACGTATAATGTATATTAGTCTAATAAAATATAACGCATAAACATGTTACTGCTAGGGGGAGTTAATGCTCTACACGAAACCGATGTCTATAATTGCATCAGAATGAGATAATGAAAACGTCATCACTTCCAAAGAAATTACGTCACTTTCTTCGCTGCATTGATTCACTGGCATCATGTCATAATTGAGCAAAATAAGCACATTTTATAATTTAACGGCCTGTGAGAAACACTGAACACTCTAAATTAGAATTTTCTTGCGAAACATCTCGCACAATATGTTCAACACCCATCCAACTACCCAAGTCTGTTAGATTTTCTGACTATACCATTACAAAATAAAACTCAAAGAGACTAACTGGACTTTAGCAGCTAACAATTAACGCTTTTCCTGGAGGGAACTTCTTAGGTCGGTAGCTCATGATGTGTTAGTGACAAATTGGGTTTAGACACTAAAAGATTGTAGTTATAATATTTTCATTCAAGATCCTGGATTTTATTGTAAATTATGCATTTAATATTCAAACATCTTTCTTCTACCATTTTTGTGAATGAGAACTAAGAACATCATAAGCAAGTTAAAGTATTTTTTTTTCAAAACGAGAAGTGAAAGTGAGGGAGAGGTGAAGTGTGAGTGTGTGGAAAAGAGAGAGAGAGGAGAGGGAGAGAGAGAGAAAGAGAAAAAAGAAAGACATGAAGCGTAGTATTTTTAATTCATGAGATTTATCGCCCTGTTTTATTCTGCAGTTTGAACATTGTTTTGTGTTTATTTATTCCTTCATTCTTTTGATTTCTTCTTCCATTATTTCCTTTATTCTTTAGATTTCTTGTTTCTTTATTTCCTTCATTCTTTAGATTTCAAGTTTCTTTATTTCCTTCAAACATTTGACTTTTTCTTCTCTTATTTCCTTCAGTCTTTTAATTTCTAATTTTCAAATATTTAAAGAAAGGTTTTTGAGTAATAAGAATTTAGTGATAGAATAACTGAGAGCAGCCTGAAAATGACGAGTGTTACAATATAATTCAAAATCTCACAGACGTCATTGACAGTGACAACAAAGATGACAACAAGATAATTTAAAGAAACAAGACAAATAATAGTTATGCTTTAATCTTTAATCTTTAAGAGTACAATATAATTCAGAATCTCACAGGAGGTCATTGACAGTGACAGCAAAGATGCTAACAAGATAATTTAAAGAAACAAGACAAATAATAGTGATGCTTTAATCAAAGATGACTAGAATAAGATTTTTTTGTAAACATTTGAACACAAAAAAATAGAATAGTCTCTGAAATGTCAAATGGCAACACATCCATAATCTCCAATAAATTATTAAAATGTTTCCGGCAAGCTTATTGAATTTAGAAATTAAGCAGAATAGATCAAACAATAGGTCTAGAGCGCTAATCAATGACTATGATATATTCTAACTTCCTTTATCTGTCAGTTGTTGCTAAATTTGGTTTGTGTGTGCTAAGTGCTCTTTAACATCTGTGCGTGCTACGTATTTTGAACAATTTGTCCGAATTCTGCATATTCAAAGTGTCCGAACTCTGCATATTCAAAGTGTTCTATAAGCAAAGTATCTTGGCTTCTCTGAAAGTAAGGTGTTTTGAACAGTGTCCAGGCTCTGTATGTGCAATGTGTTTTGAACAGTGTCCAGGCTCTATATGTGCAATGTGTTTTGAACAGTGTCCAGGCTCTGTATGTGCAATGTGTTTTGAACAGTGTCCAGGCTATGTATGTGCAATGTGCTTTGAACAGTGTCCAGGCTCTGTATGTGCAATGTGTTTTGAACTGTGTCCAGACTCTGTATGTGCAAAGTATTATTCTACAGTTTTCTGTGCAGTTAAACAAATATACATTGAAAAAGTACACATGAAATTACTAACAATTTAAGTAGGTAACTAAACAATGTTAAAATCAAACATATAGCAAAAGATCTCAACATAAAGCCTCTCTCACTCAAAATAAACCAACTTCAGCCAATCAACAAAGTTATAAAAACAACACAATAGATATTTTCCAAATTAAACACGAACATATGTTACATAATGCGTAGCAAAATCGCCATGTAATATTAACCATGAACAACCAACGGAAGTGAATACATATATGCCCAGTTATAAGGGTTACCCAGACAGTAAGCGAAACATCCAATCTTCATATTCTCATGCTTATCTCTTACAACGAGAAAATCGGCCATAAGATAGTGCACATTGACATCTTTTCCATAATCACACATACATAAAACACCTTTCTTTTTATCACAACTAATCACATCTTTATCTAGTCTGTATCTACACAAAACTTCTTGGCCAAACAACAGCGCCGCTTCAGCTTGGTATGGACAGTGTGCGATATGTTCCTCGGTTAGGTTGAAGAACATGCAGCCAACATTTCCGTACTGACCCACATTCAAAGTCATGTTATATGTGGTGGTCTTGATTTTTGGATTAAAGACACCAGAACCTGGCGAAATATAAAATGATAAAAGAAAGGTTAAGCATACAAAGATTGCATGAACCATCGCAAATATCATAATTACAGCGAAATATAAAATGATAAACGAAAGGTTAAAAGATTGCATGAACCATCGCAAACATCATTATTACAGCGAAAAAGCTTAAGTGACTGATAACTTGCTGACGAGGTATGGTTCTGTGAACCTTGACGAGTCGGTTAATTTGTTTTTCTTTGGTTTAACTAGTGATCCTAACGTTGATATATATTGATGCTGACACTAAATGAGCAGTGTTGTATAATAGTGTTTATAATCATAAACATTTATTCATGCTAACATTAAGTGAGCAGTGTTGTATAATAGTGTTTATAATCATAAACATTTATTCATGCTATCATTAAGTAAGTAATGCTGTGTAATAGATTTATGCTAACACTAAGTGAGCAGTGTTGCATAATAATATTTATAGACATAAACATGTATTTTGCTAACACTGAGTAGTGTTGTGTGATGTTATAGAATAAACATGTATTTATGCTAACACTAAGTGTGCAGTGCTGTGTGTAGGTTTATAGACATTATCATGTATTTATGCCAGCCCTATATGTACAAAAAATGTGTTAAAATTCTGTTTATGGACAAATATTGCTTGTTTGGAAGACATATTTACTGCAGTTTTAAAAAAATATATCATATAATCAAAAACATTAAATCATTGACTGGAGTGATACACCAACAGAGGTAGTAATGCAAGGACAACCTATGCATGCAGACCAGATAGCATTGATATTCTGTTACTGTAAATGTCAGGTTTTAACCACACTTTTCCTTAGTCAAGGAAATGATCGACACAAAGAGGAGTCAGATGACTTATAGGCAACTAGAAGCAGTCTGGAATCCCTATGGATATGCACGTCTGTGGTGTGACTGTAAGTGATTTGTGAGACATGGATGAGTGGGATCAAAAGCAGTACCATGTACTCACATGACGTCAGCAGGAAGATGCAAAGGACCATCATTCCCAGGATAATAGAGGCTTGTCTGGCGTTAAACATTGTTGACTGGAATGCTTGCTTTCGACTCTTGGAATTAAAATTCTGTCCCTTTTAGAGCAGTGTTTCCTCTTAATGGTACGTGTTAAGGACTGAACATGGTGATTATATCTACACGTAGTACAGATAGCTATCTATTGGAATGAAATATGACGTCATGCAGAGCGTGTGCAGTTTCATTTAAGAAAAAAGAATCTTTACTTTTAAAATAATCTCAACTTTGCTGCATGATCTTGTTCCCTTACGTCATATTATTTATCGAGTTTCTGTAATGTGCGCATGTTTATTGTATACCATCTTAAAAATACACATTACTGTTACGTATTTTAGGAGAATTAACTAAAACAAATATGTACATGCATAATAAGATTCTATATACATTTATTTAATTTATAAGTAAAAAATCCATGATTTATGTTTAGTTTGATTGTCTGTGGTGACGTCAGCCTGAGAGCATCGTGCGACAAAGTTGTTGACACGAGTAATTCAAGAGTTCTCTCTCTTTTTGATCTTGTAATTAGACCATTGCAAGTTTTTTTCACGTTTGAGAAAAGGAACAGTGTCATATGGAAATCAACATAAACAGGAAATCATTTTACTAAGCCACCGAATTAAAGTATCTTTGATCTATAAAAAGTGCTTTTTTTTCTTAGCAGTCGCAAGCAATGAACATTATCCAGTTACTGGATTAACATCATAACATCACTGATTGGTAGGATGGGGAGCTAGATATTGAAGACAACGACAACAAAATGCAATTATCTAAAACGTGGAAAACTGTTCTCAAAAAACTGAGTTTTGTAAATTGGGTTTGAAACTTTAAATGGCTAACAGTAGCAAGTTGTGCCATGTGTCCAAATAAGTCGTTATATAAATGTTATTATGTTTTTAAAGGATATTTTTTAATGTGCAGATAGTGTAATGTATACAACTGAATATTGCATGTAGTAGACATTGCACCTCATATGAGGCTATGTTTTAAATGAATTTCAGTGCTGAAAATACTTTTTTTTAATACACAATTCTAGACAGAAATTGATTTCACATGGCCTCTTTTTGGGTCACTTCATTCCAGACCTGTGCCTTTATTACTCTCTACCAATCTACTTCAGCCGTGAGCTAGTTGATAGTCATTTTCAATCACAGACCTACCTCGGAAGATATCCGCAATTTGACTACATTGGATTTACACATATCTACCTCCAAATAAATGACGTACTGTACAATAATCTACACTATATATAAAGTGCTTGATTGTAAGCAGAATGATTCAGTAATTGATTGATTCTGAGTAGAGTGAATTTATAGGTGATTGAACGTGACTAGAGTGAGACTAGGAGCGATTGATTGTGAGTAGATTGAGTCCACACGTTACTGATTCTGAGAAAAGTGAGTCATACGTTGTTGATTCTGAGAAAAGTGAGGTCTGATAATCACTGCCTAACCTGATGTACACATGTATTTTGTATATTAGTCTAACAATCACTCTCCCGCCTAATGTAATGTATGTATGTATATTGTATATCAGTCTAATAATCACTTCCGAGCCTAATGTAATGTAATATGTATATTGTATATTAGTCTAATAAAACATAACGCATAAACGTGTTACTGCTAGGGGGAGTTAATGCTCTACACTGATGTCTATAATTGCATCCGAATGAGATAATGAATACGTCATCACTTCCAAAGTAATTACGTCACTTTCTTCGCTGCATTGATTCACTGGCATCCTGTCATAATTGAGCAAAATAAGCACATTTTATAATTTAACGGCCTGTGAGAAACACTGAACACTCTAAATTAGAATTTTCTTGCGAAACATCTCGCACAATATGTTCAACACCCATCCAAATACCCAAGTCTGTTAGATTTTCTGACTATACCATTACAAAATAAAACTCAAAGAGACTAACTGGACTTTAGCAGCTAACAATTAACGCTTTTCCTGGAGGGAACTTCTTAGGTCGGTAGCTCATGATGTGTTAGTGACAAATTGGGTTTAGACACTAAAAGATTGTAGTTATAATATTTTCATTCAAGATCCTGGATTTTATTGTAAATTATGCATTTAATATTCAAACATCTTTCTTCTACCATAAGAACATCATAAGCAAGTTAAAGTATTTTTTTTTCAAAACGAGAAGGGAAAGTGAGGGAGAGGTGAAGTGTGAGTGTGTGGAAAAGAGAGAGAGAGGAGAGGGAGAGAGAGAGAAAGAGAAAAAAGAAAGACATGAAGCGTAGTATTTTTAATTCATGAGATTTATCGCCCTGTTTTATTCTGCAGTTTGAACATTGTTTTGTGTTTATTTATTCCTTCATTCTTTTGATTTCTTCTTCCATTATTTCCTTTATTCTTTAGATTTCTTGTTTCTTTATTTCCTTCATTCTTTAGATTTCAAGTTTCTTTATTTCCTTCAAACATTTGACTTTTTCTTCTCTTATTTCCTTCAGTCTTTTAATTTCTAATTTTCAAATATTTAAGAAAGGTTTTTGAGTGATAAGAATTTAATGATAGAATAACTGAGAGCAGCCTGAAAATGACGAGTGTTACAATATAATTCAAAATCTCACAGGACGTCATTGACAGTGACAACAAAGATGACAACAAGATAATTTAAAGAAACAAGACAAATAATAGTTATGCTTTAATCTTTAATCTTTAAGAGTACAATATAATTCAGAATCTCACAGGAGGTCATTGACAGTGACAACAAAGATGACAACAAGATAATTTAAAGAAACAAGACACATAATAGTGATGCTTTAATCAAAGATGACTAGAATAAGATTTGTTTGTAAACATTTGAACACAAAAAATAGAATAGTCTCTGAAATGTCAAATGGCAACACATCCATAATCTCCAATAAATTATTCAAAATGTTTCCGGCAAGCTTATTGAATTTAGAAATTAAGCAGAATAGATCAAACAATAGGTTTAGAGCGCTAATCAATGACTATGATATATTCTAACTTCCTTTATCTGTCAGTTGTTTGCTAAATTTGGTTTGTGTGTGCTAAGTGCTCTTTAACATCTGTGTGTGTGCTAGGTATTTTGAACAATTTGTCCGAATTCTGCATATTCAAAGTGTCCGAACTCTGCATAATCAAATTGTCCGAACTGCATTTTCAAAGTGTCCGAACTCTGCATATTCAAAGTGTTCTATAAGCAAAGTATATTGGCTTCTCTGAAAGTAAGGTGTTTTGAACAGTGTCCAGGCTCTGTATGTGCAATGTGTTTTGAACTGTGTCAAGGCTCTGAATGTGCAATCATTTTGAACAGTGTCCAGGCTATGTAGTGTCAATGTGTTTTGAACAGTGTCCAGGCTCTGTATGTGCAAAGTGTTATTCTACAGTTTTCTGTGCAGTTAAACAAATATACATTGAAAAAGTACACATGAAATTACTAACAATTTAAGTAGGTAACTAAACAATGTTAAAATCAAACATATAGCGAAAGAGCTCAACATAAATCCTCTCTCACTCAAAATAAACCATCTTCAGCCAATCAACAAAGTTATAAAAACAACACAATAGTTATTTTCCAAATTAAACACGAACAAAGACCGGAATATGCAATATGTTTTATGTTACATAATGCGTAGCAAAAACGCCATGTAATATTAACCATGAACAACCAACGGAAGTGAATACATATATGCCCAGTTATAAGGGTTACCCAGACAGTAAGCGAAACATCCAATCTTCATATTCTCATGCTTAGCTCTTACAACGAGAAAATCGGCCATAAGATAGTGCACATTGACATCTTTTCTATAATTACACATACATAAAACATCTATCTTTCTATCACAACTAATCATTTCTTTATCTAGTCTGTATCTACACAAAACTTCTTGGCCAAACAACAGCGCCGCTTCAGCTTGGTATGGACAGTGTGCAATATGTTCCTCGGTCAGGTTGAAGAACATGCAGCCAACATTTCCGTACTGACCCACATTCAAAGTCGCGTTATATGTCGTGGTCTTGATTTTTGGATTAAAGACACCAGAACCTGGCGAAATATAAAATGATAAAAGAAAAGTTAAGCATACAAAGATTGCATGAACCATCGCAAACATCATTATTACAGCGAGAAAGCTTAAGTGACTGATAACTTGCTGACGAGGTATGGTTCTGTGAACCTTGACGAGTCGGTTCATTTGTTTTTGTTTGGTTTAACTAGTGATGCTAACGTTGATATATATGTATACTGACACTAAATGACAGTGTTGTATAATAGTGTTTATAATCATAAACATTTATTCATGCTAACATTAAATGACAGTGTTGTATAATAGTGTTTATAATCATAAACATTTATTCATGCTAACACTAAATGAGCAGTGTTGTATAATAGAGTTTATAATCATAAACATTTATTCATGCTAACATTAAGTGAGCAGTGTTGTATAATAGAGTTTATAATCATAAACATTTATTCATGCTAACACTAAATGAGCAGTGTTGTATAATAGTGTTTATAATCATAAACATTTATTCATGCTAACACTAAATGAGCAGTGTTGTATAATAGAGTTTATAATCATAAACATTTATTCATGCTAACATTAAGTGAGCAGTGTTGTATAATAGAGTTTATAATCATAAACATTTATTCATGCTAACACTAAATGAGCAGTGTTGTATAATAGTGTTTATAATCATAAACATTTATTCATGCTAACACTAAATGAGCAGTGTTGTATAATAGAGATTATAATCATAAACATTTATTCATGCTAACATTAAGTGAGCAGTGTTGTATAATAGAGTTTATAATCATAAACATTTATTCATGCTAACACTAAATGAGCAGTGTTGTATAATAGTGTTTATAATCATAAACATTTATTCATGCTAACACTAAATGAGCAGTGTTGTATAATAGTGTTTATAATCATACACATTTATTCATGCTAACATTAAGTAAGTAATAGATTTATACACATTAATATGTATTCATGCTAACACTAAATGAGCAATGTTGTATAATAGTGTTTATAATCATAAACATTTAATCATGCTAACATTAAGTAAGTAATGCTGTGTAATAGATTTATACACATCAATATGTATTCATGCTAACACTAAGTGAGCAGTTTTGCATAATAGTATTTATAGACATAAACATGTATTTTGCTAACACTGAGTAGTGTTGTGTGATATTATAGAATAAACATGTATTTATGCTAACACTAAGTGTGCAGTGCTGTGTGGTAGGTTTATAGATATTATCATGTATTTATGTACAAAAATTGTGTTAATGTAATTCTTTTTATGGACAAATATTGCTTGTTTAGAAGACATATTTACTGCAGTTTAAAAAAAATATATCATATAATCAAAAAAATTAAATCATTGACTGCAGTGATACACCAAAAGAGGTAGTAATGCAAGGACAGCCTATGCATGCAGACCAAATAGTATTGATATTCTGTTACTGTAAATGCCAGGTTTTAACCACACTTTTCGTTAGTCAAGGAAATGATCGACACAAAGAGGAGTCAGATGACTTATAGGCAACTAGAAGCAGTCTGGAATCCCTATGGATATGCACGTCTGTGATGTGACTGTAAGTGATTTGTGTGACATGGATGAGTGGGATCAAATGCAGTACCATGTACTTACATGACGTCAGCAGGCAGCAGCAAATGACCATCATTCCCAGGATAATAGAGGCTTGTCTGGCGTTAAACATTGTTGACTGGAATGCTTGCTTTCGACTCTTGGAATTAAAGTTCTGTACCTTTTAGAGCAGTGTTTCCTCTTAATGGTACGTGTCAATGTTAAAGACTGAATATGGCAATTATATCTACACGAAGTACAGATAGCTATCTGTTGGAATGAAATATGACGTCATGCAGAGCGCGTGCAGTTTCATTTAAGAAAAAAGAATCTTTACTTTTAATTAATAGCAACTTTGCTGCATGATCTTGTTCCCTTAAGCCATATTATTAATCGAGTTTCTGTAATGTGCACTTGTGTATTGTATACCATCTTAAAAATACTCATTGATTGTGAGAAGAGTGAGTCCATACATTACTGATTCTGAGAAGAGTGAGTCTTATACGTGATTGACGGTGACTAGAGTGACTCTATACGTGATTTATTGTGACTAGAGAGAGTCTGGAGGCGATTGATTGTGACTAGAGTGACTCTACACGTAAATGATTGTGATTAGTATGAGTCTATAAATGATTGAATGTGACTAGAGTGATTGATTCTGAGTAGTGTGAGTGTATATTTGGTTGATTGTGACTGGAGTGGCTAAATGTGACTTATTGTGAGTAGAATGAGTCTATAGGTAATTGATCGTGACTGGAGTGAGTCTATACGTTACTGAATATGGATAGAGTTCGTCTATAATTGATTTATTTTGAATAGAGTGATTCTATAGGTGACTGATTGTGACAGGAATAAGTCTATACGTGATTTGTTATGACTGTGAGTTTATAGTTAACTGATTGTAATCAGAGCGAGTCTATAAGTGATTGATTGTGCTTTTATACTATATTGATTTTGAGTATACAGATGATTGATTGTGACTAGTCTACAAGTGATTGACTGTGACTAGATTGACTCTATACGTGATTTGTTGAGACTATAGTGAGTCTATAGGTGACTGATTGTGATCAGAGTGATCCTATACGTGATTGGGATTAGAGTGACTCTAAATGTGGTTTATTGTGACTAGAGTGAGTCTATATATGATTAATTGTGAATAGTCTATAGTCTCACTCTGGTCCCAATCACTCACCTATAGACTCTCTCTACTCACAATCAGTCACGTATAAACTCTAGTCGCAATCAACCACTTATAGACTAGTTACAATCAATCACAAGCTCCCACAACTCACATTCAATCACGTATATATATATATATATATTTTTTTTTTACATTTGTAGATTATTGTACAGTATGTCATTTATTTGGAGGTAGATATGTGTAAATCCAATGTAGTTTTGGCATTTTGAAAAAGCCTCCATTGAATTTATATTTATTTTTTAACGAGACTGTGTCTTGGTCGGTTCACCAAAAGACACTTATTGGCAGCTATTGTAATAAAATTGTACTGATTTCGGGTTTAATCCGGAACGATTCAAATGAAACACTCAATACGTCCTCCTCTGTCCTCTTTTTTTGTCTTTTGCTGTCCTCCTTTTGGTACCCAAGGCAACCCTATGTCCGTGTGTACTACATTTTGGTTTAAACATATCTAGATGTCTGTGTGTACACAATTTTGTTTATGAAAGTATCTGGATATCTGTATATGATAGATTTTGTTTATGAAAGTATATAGATGCAGATTTGGTTTACCAAATCATCTAGATGCCTGTGTATGTTATATTTGTTTCAAACGTATCTAGAAGTCTCTGTGTTGTCTAGATTTTGTTTACCAAAGTATCTATGTGTCTGTATTTGCTAGATTTTGTTTACCAAAGTATCTATGTGTCTGTATTTGCTAGATTCTGTTTACCAAAGTATCTATGTGTCTGTGTTTGCTAGATTTTGTTTACCAAAGTATCTATGTGTCTGTATTTGCTAGATTCTGTTTACCAAAGTATCTATGTGTCTGTATTTGCTAGATTCTGTTTACCAAAGTATCTATCTGTCTGTGTGTGGATGTTGATTTTGAACAAAGTGTCAAGGCGTCTTATATGGTAGGCGTTCCTCAACTAAGCGTCAGTGTGTCTTCCACTTGACTTTTAACGTTCTGTTTTAAAGAGAAGTAAGGTAAGCTATTTGTATCACTTAGTAATTGACCAGGAAAAAATGTGCATACTTTTTTCTTTTTTTCTTCTCATTTTGATATTTCAAGATTAAAACGTACTTGTACAATTGTAAATTGATACCCATTGGCATCAATAAGCCGAAGTCTGAATTAAATTTAAAATTGCATAAATTTAATCTGCTATCTGCTGTACGACAAATCAAATTAACTAAGTTTATCCAGAAATATTATAAGAAATTATCATTAAAGTATCGATTTAAACATTAATACTAGTATACATTGCTTTATCCAGAAAGAGAATATGAAATTATTATTAAAATAGCTAATTAAACATTTATACTAGTGTACATTGCTCTATCCAGAAAGAGTATATGACATTATTATTAAAATAGCTAATTAAACAATAATACTAGTATATATTGTTTTATCCAGAAATATTTAATGAAATTAATAATAAGTTAAAAAAGTAATTAAACATTAATAGAAATGTACTTTGCTTTGTCCAGAAACATTTAATTATTATCAAGCAAACAATGCAATGAAACAATCGTAGGTTCAAATAATTAGCAGAGGAGCTCAACTTTAATCCAAATCAATAAAAGTAAAGTTCTTCATCAAGGAAAAGAAAAACCACTATAGATATTTTTCATATTAAATCGAAGAAACATCAAAATATGCCACACGTAATTAATAATTTGTAGCAACACACCAACTAATATTAAACAAGCAGAGGAGGAGAATATTGGGATATGAAGTTGTAAGGGGCATGAATACAGTAAGCATGACAACCAATCCTCATATTCTCATGCTTAGCTCTTTCAACGGAAAAATAGGTGAGTATAGCGTATTCTTCAATCTTTGGTGCGTAATCACATATACATCTAATATCTGGTTGAGATGTACAATTTTTGAGATCCGTTTCCATAATACTGTATTTACACCTGACATGAGAGCCAACAGTAATCACCAGTTCAGTTCTGTACGAACAGTACTTCATATATGTCGATTTTATGTTGTGAAAGATACAGGCAACATAATCGGCACCATTTTCTGTCAACGTCCGACCGAATGTCGTGAAATTGATAACCGGGTTTAGGAAGCCAGCGCCTGTTCAAAGACACAACGATGAAAAGAAAGTTAAGCGTTGAAAGATCATCATTATCGGTACGAAAAAAACAATAAATTGTCATTCTTAGGACGAATGAGTGGAAGCTTGACCTTGAATTAGGGGAGAGAGAGAGAGAGAGAGAGAGAGAGAGAGAGAGAGAGAGAGAGAGAGAGAGAGAGAGAAAGAAAAGGGAATGAACATTGCACCCGATTGAGACATTATTCTGAGATTTAAATAAAAGAAACAAAAATGTAGGCACGATACACTTTTTAATCTCTTAATCTGTCCTCGTGATGTTGATGTCAGTCGTTTTGCAAATTTGTTCATTGTCATTGACGTGTGTCTGGCCAAGACACCCATTACATAATGCTAAACTAAATATAATTGCAGATAAGGATTTAACAATCATATTTTACGGGATTATATTTTTGTAAGATAACGTTTGAATTAGTTCTTGGTCTTGATAATCACATTTTCTCTTTCCTTACTGTTTGATGCCTAGGCCACACTAGTTATTGTCACTATAATATTGTTAATTAATCACTAATAACTAATTACAAGTGATGAGAATCTTAATTTATGTGATTAATAATTCCACATAAGACACCGCTCGCCTCTCTCACTTCGCGGATATGCGGTAACTATAAACATTTGTCTCTTCCACAACATTAAAGACAAACATTTACCATCACACAATATTTCCGTAGATGGAAAACCTCTATCTAAAGGAGAGGATAAATCCACCTTTTAATCTGTATTTAGCTAGGCCACATCCACCAACTTTCTTCTCCAACATTTGGTTATCAATATGTGTAAGAAGGTCAATAAATTTAACAATAAATTTATTAAATCAACAATCAAATATACAACGTATGAATAAAATCAAAAGAGCATCAACATGTACATCACAACAACGTTCAGTTAGTCCTGGACAATCATTCAGTTTATCCTAGCATAGATGTAAACAGTCAGTTAACACAATATATAAACGAGTTCATGATTATCATCACGGAAATGAGAGTAGAGTTTCGGAGAAATAATTAAAGTCAATTATCATAACCTGTTAAAGATGGCAGCTGTAGCCATCAGTGTTTCACAATCATGTGGTTTGCAACAAGTCACTGCCTTTGATATTTAGGCGAGATCCCAAGCGATCCTTCTTGAGGCACGTTACTCAACTGTTCCAGACTCTTTGACACACTCTCCAAGTACACCGTAAAGAATCATCCTGAATTTCACAAGTGCTATCAAGCACATCAGGAGGAATGTTTTTGAATTTCAATGTGTGTGTACTCAACACACCATGATGAACATTCAAAATAATCTTTGAGAATTATCAAGACCAAACTTGAGCCACAAATTTCCTCCGTATTGGCTCTCGAACGGAATTCACAGGAATCAACTTATAGCAACACGTTTTACTAACGCCGGATTGACACAACAACGTAATCCTGCACAGTAATCACCATAGCATGACGTGACAAAGTAAAACAAAAAGTAATCACCATAGCATGACGTGACAAAGTAAAACAAAAAGTAATCACCATAGCATGACGTGACAAAGTAAAACAAAAAGTAATCACCATAGCATGACGTGACAAAGTAAAACAAAAAGTAATCACCATAGCATGACGTGACAAAGTAAAACAAAAAGTAATCACCATAGCTTGACGTGACAAAGTAAAACAAAAAGTAATCACCATAGCATGACGTGACAAAGTAAAACAAAATGTAATCACCATAGCATGACGTGACAAAGTAAAACAAAAAGTAATCACCATAGCATGACGTGACAAAGTAAAACAAAAAGTAATCACCATAGCATGACGTGACAAAGTAAAACAAAAAGTAATCACCATAGCATGACGTGACAAAGTAAAACAAAAAGTAATCACCATAGCATGACGTGACAAAGTAAAACAAAAAGTAATCACCATAGCATGACGTAACAAAGTAAAACAAAAAGTAATCACCATAGCATGACGTGACAAAGTAAAACAAAAAGTAATCACCATAGCATGACGTGACAAAGTAAAACAAAATGTAATCACCATAGCATGACGTGACAAAGTAAAACAAAAAGTAATCACCATAGCATGACGTGACAAAGTAAAACAAAAAGTAATCACCATAGCATGACGTGACAAAGTAAAACAAAATGTAATCACCATAGCTTGACGTGACAAAGTAAAACAAAAAGTAATCACCATAGCATGACGTGACAAAGTAAAACAAAAAGTAATCACCATAGCATGACGTGACAAAGTAAAACAAAAAGTAATCACCATAGCATGACGTGACAAAGTAAAACAAAAAGTAATCACCATAGCATGACGTGACAAAGTAAAACAAAAAACCTGCTCTTTTGCAAAAGTCAAATTAACACTAAATTTCAGGCATATTTCATATATAACTCCTTTCTCTCTTGCAAACATTCTCAACTTCCAAATCTTGCAACAATTTTGTTAGTTCGATACACACTCTGCATAAGAAATACAGTATCAATCAAAAGTCACGAGTTTAATGTACACCATAATCAAATTAGTGAACATAGAAATAATGGTACAATTACTTAAAGCAAACTCCAATTCAAATCATAGATCAATTGCAAACATTTACGAAAGTCCATTCTTTCTTTATCAGTCAGTTAACTTACTATAAAGTAACGATCGCCCTTATGACCGGACTCGAGTTATGTTCAAATTCAACGTGATAGAATAGAGTGCTTCTTCAACAAAGGAACTTCCGGTCCATCCCTATTGGATGAATTTGTTATGTACAAGTGCAAAACTATTAGTTGGTGGAACTGGTTTAGATCGCATCAGCAATTTCTACCCTTTCCTCCACTGGGTTGTTTATTTCCAACTTTGACTCTTAAATATAACATCATAAGCAGTGCACAATGTCGGGTCACAATTTATATAACGTTTAAATTTAGAATTTGGAATAGTCAAATTTATTCCGCCACATAGTGTTTGTGTCTTTGGATTTGTCTATTATTATTATTTATCTCTAAATAAATGAAATCAATAATATAACAGTCTAAATGTGACGCTGGGGATATGCGTATACATATTTTTATGTGGTATGTATTTTTAAATGTGTGCAAAAGTAACTGTGTTTTTTTTTTGTTTTGTAAATGCCTCTGTACTTTGTTTGGTGTCTATAAGTGTGCATGTGTTTTCATTTCACTAGAAAGACATTTTGGTTAAACGGTTTATACATGACTGAAAACCATAATTATCAGTTCGAATGATTCATATAAGATTCATATGTAAGATATGTAATATATGTCTATATATATATATAAAAGTAAATGAAAATTATTTCTAATAATTATTTAATCATGAATTGTTTAAGTACATGACAGTATCCCGAAAAATATTAGATTTGTCTGGGGTGATAATCTAACATTGGTTTAGTATATGACTGTATCCAGAAAGATAAATCTTTGTCTGGGGAATTAAACTAACAACTTGTATATGACAGACGTGTTGTTGTCACTCCAGTATGGACGATTGTGTATATTGTAGAATTAAATTGTCATAGCTGGTTTGAATTTAGAAACGTATTACTGTAGTCCTTTTGCTAATCGTTTTTCTGAAGCTTGAATGAGATTTCTCATACCCAGGTTATAAGGTTTTTTTAGGTTATAGTTAGGGAGATTAATTAGTTGAATTATTAATCAGATATTCAGCATGTCACAGTTACTTTGTGAATGTAAAGTATTAATTTATATAAATTGCAGGTAGAGTGCTATATTCAAGTAGAGATTTGAACATGATAAATGTATTATATCATAAGCTTTCACATACAAACATTAATTCTAGAACAAACATAATATATTTATTAATGTACCGTGAAACAGAATACAGAGAAAAATCTCAATGACTATCTTCATATTTTCGGTTATAACTATATTATTTCACAGAATCATTGCAAGACTGGAGAAAAGAAATAGATATATTTACTCTATCGCCTAAAATAAAGGAACGTAAAGGGAAATGTTACTGGCAGGAAAACATTCAAATATAAAATAAATGACAAACATTGTTCCATAACATTTATTTAATTTAAAAAATAACAATGAACAAATGAGACAATCAAAGTAGAATGACTATAGGTACGCGCGTCTATTGTAACAATGTTAGTGAATGAAACAAGCCGTTTTTTGTTTTTTTTTGTAATGTAGGATGAGTGGGGCAAGGAGCAGTACATATGTACTCACATGACGCAAACATGTAGCAAAGAACCGCCATTTTCAGCATACTGGAGGCTTGTGTGAGAAAATGCATTGTTGACTGGAATTTTTGCTTTGCTCTTGGTCTTAAAATTCTTTTCACTTTTTGTGCAGTGTTTCCAGGACGGTTATATCTACGCGTACAGATCATAGATATCTATTATTACGAGAAGTGACGTATTCATGCAGAAAGCGCATGCGGTTAAAAAAGTATTTCCTATGATGATTTTACATTTATATTTTCCCTTCCTTCATACATTTAATGAGCACATGTATGTGGTACATTAGTCTAATAATCACTGCAAAGCATAATTTAGATTAGTATTTCTATATTTGCCTAATAATCACTGCAAAGCATAATGTACATTAGTATTTCTATATTTGCCTAATAATCACTGCAAAGCATAATGTACATTAGTATTTCTATATTAGTTTCATTATCACCTCCCATCTGAATGTAAATGTGTATATTGCATATTAGTCGAATAATCAATTACCAATTAAATATACATATAAACACATGCAATGAAAAGATTATTTCACATTAATATTTCCAGTTTCAGTTTTGTATGGTCGCACATAATTCAGTAGGTTAGTGTCAATATAAATCACAGGTTATTTCTTATCAGAGAACAGAAATGGAGATATAGAAAAATAAGCGATAATAGTTTGCACATAACTTTGTCAAGAGGAAGCCACAATAATCCTTTGTGCGCATTCGTAACAATGACACAAGTTTATTGTTCACAATAGAATTGTCACTTCTCCATGTGTTCCATGAACCGCTGTTCTCTCCGCTGGGCCCTCCTTCACTATTAGTTCCCTCAAGCAGAAAAACAATGTAGCAATTTCTAGAAACTTCCTTATTCCAGAAACTCGACAATACAGTTGAGTGTGCTTTGTCTTCATACATCACCAGAGTGCAGTGTATCCCTACACTTACGCACTGCTGTAAGACATCTCGAATCTACCATGGTCATAACAGTTTATAAATCAATAAACCGGGTTATTCTACAAATTCCAGAGATTCTAGAATTAAAGAAAAATATTGCTTTTACCCATTAAGCTAACAGTCGCCTTTGATGACTGAGTTCTTCCAAACCAAATTCAAAGTGATTAGAAAATTCATTTATTTTCAACAAGTAAACTTTGACCTCAGCTCAATTGCTGGTCTCGTTCTTTGTAAACTTTATTTTTGGGATAAGTAAAAAAAAACAAAACAACTCATTCACCTAAAACCGGTTTAGTTTATGTCAGCAGTTTCTAGCATATTCTCCACTTATCCTCATAAGCAGTGTACAAGATCTGTTTATTTTGACATTTAAAAGTTTATATAGCAATTAAGTAGTTTAAAAATATCCTCATAAGCAGTGTACAAGATCTGTTTATTTTGACATTTAAAAGTTTATATAGCAATTAAGTAGTTTAAAAATATCCTCATAAGCAGTGTCCAAGATCGGGTCACTTTGACATTTAAAAGTTTATATAACAATTAAGTAGTTTAGAAATAGGGATTGACAAATTTACTCTTCCACACAGTGCACAATGAAGGATTTAAAATGAGTGAATACCAATATATATTAACGTGTTATACTGTGTCATGCCTGACAGAAATATGTGAATAGCAATATATTAACGTGTTACAATGCACCATGCCTGACAGAAATGTGTGAACAGTAATGTTTATTTGCATATTACATTATAAAATGTATGATATAAATATTAGTACTCTAATGTGTATAAACGTGTAACATTGCACAAAGCAAGATTTAAAATGTGATTGCTTTACAAAACACAATATTTAATATAAATGTGTGAACAGCACTATAGATTAAAAAGTAACATTTACAAAATGCATGATATAAAAGTGTGAACAGCAATGTAGATAAACGTGTTACATTGTGAAAGAATATAAAACGCCAATTACAGTCCACCAATTAGATTTGATTTTATATTTTTAATTTTTTTGCAAGTGTTGGATAGTTAGGAAATACCTCTCTTGGCAAAAAGGTATGGTTGCATTTCTAAAACGAGGTCTGAACTCGTATTGTGACGACATTATCTACTTCAAGAAAACTGTGTCATTAAACGAGACAATTGGTGTGTGACTTTCCATGTATTACGTCATCTATTTGCGTAGAATTGATTTGGACAAGTTGAGTATCTAATTAAAAAGATTAGTTCTCATTCTCTAAATATTCATGGTCTGTGTGCAGATCTGACGTCCGTCAAATGAGAGGATTCGTGGAGACACTTCGGTACAGAAATCAAGAACATGTGAATTCTTTCAGTTGACACTGAACTTATTTAGACTACTTAATATTAAATAAAGAGAATGAAATATTGTTAGTTCTCTTTTGTATACTTTCTTACTGGATATAATTATTATTAATCATTCCATAACGAATTACAGGAGAAGGAGAAATCTTAATTGTCTCAGAGGACACCACTCGTCTCTCACTTTGCGGATTATACGGGTGTAGTCTTCTCACTACCATATTAATAGGTGTCTCGTGTCCGGTCTAGGTTTAACGAATCTGTCCTATATTAGATTCCAGTTATCAATATTGGTTTATTGAACAATTTCTAACAATAGCGACAGCCGGACGGCCTGCTTATTCACTACGAAAATGCCAAGTGTCAGGAAATATTAAGCAAATTATGCTGAATCATGGAAACATATTTTTCATATTTATTAATCGTTCAATTTATTAATCATGTTTACTGTCTATATAATTTATGAGAAGACTTCCGTTAAGCAGTTAGGCTTAGCTGATGCAACAAACTTGTTTACGTGTTAGAACTATGTAGGACAAGCCAAGGGTGAAAGGTCATTAACCTGATACGCGATGCCCATATTTGGTCACTTATATTTCATATCATGACGTAGCGTCCGCCAGCTGTTCTCGAGCCATTCATATATACTCCTGAATGAATGGAATTCGTCAGACGTGCATATTATTTCATCCACAGTGCCCATTCTCCAGGGGTATAGAGTTTCGTCCACCATTTTTTGACCGTGCATTAACTTAACATAGTGGTAAGTACAGTTGGCTTCTCTAAATATTGTATTTTTCATTCATAGAATTGTTGTATCTTTTTATCATAAAATATTGTGTAAAATATTTGTGTGATTGCTAAATGATCGTTAAATGATTGATACATTTTTTTCTCGTAGAAACTAAGTGGCATTAGTGATTGATACATTTTGTAAAATGATCAAGTTAGATTAACCACGTGCATGTTGCTATATTTCCGCTGTTAACTGTTATAACTGGAAAGCGCTAACGATAGGTAACATGCGTCGCGTGAACCACAAGCTAAATTGTATTGTAATTGAGAAACTATATATTTGTGACGAGTGTGACAAATTCTGTGTCATGGCCTCGTGACCCAATTGCTCGTTTTCAAAATTAAAATTTTGAAGGGACCTTTGTTGAAATTCACCCGTGATACATCAGTATCGAGAAGCTTCTAGCAAGGTCAGATTGTTGCATAACTTTAGGCTATTGTCCAGCACCTTCGAGATCAACAACATACCACGTGAGCGGTCACGTGATGCGTTCACTGCAGTTTTATAAAATATGATCACACTCGCGAAAATCCGTACTCGCTTCCCAGATCGGCAGACGCACAAGACAGCTGCATTAGCTCCATCCCGCCGCATACCAGAGTCGTATGAGAGAGTCGAGAGAAAGAACCCGCTAAAGCAGTAAATCTACTTTTAAGAGGTAACAATAACACGTCTACTTCTTACTAATATTTATTGCATTTGTTGATTGTATTTTGTAATTGAATTGATGTATGTATTTTGTGCAGCATATCGCTATTTTAGCCAAAGCACCTGTTTCGATGTAAAAGGACAAATCTAAAAGTTATTGTATATAAATTATTGTAATTCGTATCTTTAATTTATATAAATCTTAAATTCCCTAGTGCCGCCAGAATGTCTGTGCACGTGGTGAATTCTTCTTTGTAATTCAAATTGTTCTTGCATATAATTTTTCGTGTAAAATTGTAAAGCATTAATGCTTCATTTTGAATTAATCCTTTGTGTGAATTCCAATTTTTAATGCTGTAAATATTTGAGAATTCATACGTTCGTGTAACGTTACATGTAACACACACGTGAACCACAATGTATATTTAAATATAACCATATTTGAATTGTAAACGACACGATAGTCAAAGATTCTAAATTCAGAACCTTTAAACAAAGAAACATGTGCTTGGGTTTTGCGAATATAGACGCAAATAGTTACAGAGCCCAAATCCTTTGTTTCAGCCGGGTTCTTATGTTATTCCTCTCTACCTTCGTACTTCTTGAGTCGTATGCCGACTCGGGTGTCTTCATGACCCATACGTGAACTATGCAGAAGTACCTGTGTTAACTACGGTTAACGATTCGTCGCAAGTACATTAGCGATGCAGTAATTGAGTGGACGATTGACTGTTATGCTATGCAGTACTGACGATGAGCCAAAGTGATGTGGACAAGTTCTAACCAGTTGAACCCCACATGCGACCAAGAGTGTAGTTAAGTATATCTACTGTGGTCCAGGATCAAGTGAATATTCGGCAAGATAATTCTTAAAACCATTAACAATGACGATAGAGCAAGAAATAACTGAATCTAGACTCGTGCTCGTGATTAATTGTTGCTGTTAATTGTTAAACTTATTAAATCTTATTTCATCTTGTTAAGAACCTCTTTTTGTAGTAATTTGTATGCATATAGACCAAAAATTGTGGATTGGATGGGGGCTGTTTGAGCTAAGCGAATGACGTAATGAATGCATATGAATCTAAGAGAGTTTTTAAGGATTTCCAATCTAGCTAATGTACGCAAATTATCAGTTCGTAAATCTGTGATCTAGACTACAAAGATGCATTTTTAATTTAGTCCAATGATGATTTGAGCAACCAGTCTGTTTAGGTTAAACGAGAGGGAATTAATTTAAATAGTAAATTAAAGTTCTATAATTTCCTAAGCAGGGTCTCTAAATAAATACTGGAAACGTAACAATATTGTTAAGTTAAATCATTTATTCATTTGAAGATTTTCATTGCTTTGGAACGAGGAATTATATCTACAGCTATTTAGCGGAGTTTGTAAAGAGTAATCTATTGCTGTCACCACAAAGCCCATACAATCGTTTGTCGCAACACGATACTGTAAGATGATATTATTCATTTGTGTGGTTGATTCTGAGTAGAGTGAGTCCATAGAGTGTGACTAGAGTAGGTCTACACGTGATCGATTGTGAGTGGACTGAGTCTATACGTGATCGATTGTGAATAGACTGATTCTATAAGTGATTGATTGTGAGTAGACAGTGTCTGAAGTCGACTGATTGTGACTAGACTGATATAAACATACACGCACACACACACACGCAACACAGTACCCAAACATGCAAATACATTTTAAATTTTAAAAAGAGCTTGTTGCAAATTTTATACTTCGGACAGAAATTTGAAAGAATGAATTAAATGAAATAAGGTTTCAGTGTGAATGTCTTTATTACTAATGATTTACTTTTCGTATATGATGAATTCAAATAGTAGTTGAAATTCAGACGGCAATTGTTTACTAGACGAAGCTGTCCAAGTTAGCAACGTTTTGTTTCTGTCACGTCACATGAGCACGACTGATAAATTTAGAAACATTCCTTGACGTCACATTAGCACAGGAATTACTGAGGAAGTGTACATGTATTGTCTCTTTCAAAGAAATTATTTAATTATCTTTCGTTCTCTGTGTTAATTCAGTGTCATGGTTTCAAAATCTAGCATTCTTAACACTTTTTTTTAATACAACATTTCCCTTGGCACTTGAAAATGTTTGCTATAGAATGCTTACAGTTACTTTCCTACACTCTATAATAATCGTTGTATTTTGAGAGACTTCAAAACACCTATCTTGCTGTACGATAGGTAATTTATCTATAAATAGACATTTACATTGTCTTTAAAGCATCCAAACTAAAACATTTGATACTGAGAAAGAGAGAGTAATGACAAATATGAAGGACATTTGCAAGGATATTTTAGGAACACACGCCGAGTGTCGAATTAGTATTGCATTAGCACGTGCAATTTACTTTGCTCTACGTATTTATTAAGGTATAATTAAGATAATTGGAATCAGTTCAAGTTACTTAGAGATGTTATATTGTTCACTAGACAATTATTCTCTATTTGCAAATCGTTGAATACAATAATAGGTTTGTCGGAATGTTAGGCATGAGGAATTGCATTTATTTATTTATATTTAGTGCGTGAGCTTTTTTTTCTGTATGAATGTGTTTGTAACGATGTTAAATCACCGCCATATTTTGTCTAATACAATTATTAAGTTAACAACTCGTGATGTTTATTTGCGATACAGAAGAGATAATAACATTTGGTAATATTTGTGTCTTCCTCAATTTTCAAGATTATGTCTTGAAATATTTTGCATTTTCTGCATCAAAGTTAGTGTTGTAATTTTGTTTATAATACGTTTAAACGCTAAAGTGTCTTGCTGTACAGTAGGTAACTTTCAGTCTATAATGTATTTTGCTTGTAACACGTAACGTTTAAAGCTAGTGTCTTGCTGTACTTTAGGTAATCTTAAAACATTAATTTCTCTTTCTGTACAATATGGAATAGTTAAATTAATCATAACTGCAAAGCTTCCTAGCACATAATTATAATAACACTGAAAATTTAAAATGTCAGAAGAATCTAAGTCGACATTTAGTTCTTAAACTTATCTGGTGTTTATCTGTAAAAATATTATCAAAGTAAAGGGGTTTACATCTTGGTATAATGTTTAAAAGTTCGTTTTCTTTATATGTCTAATTTTTGTTTCTTCTTTATTTTATGAAGTATCCCATAAACTGTTTCTCTCCATCTTATTCTCCATCTTTCTCTCTAAAACTGTCGCACGCACGCACGCACGCACGCACGCACGCACGCACGCACACGCACACACACACACACACGCACGCACGCACACACACACACACACACACACACACACACACACACACACGCACACAATACAAAGACATAGGAATTTATACTCAAACATTGTTAATCTCTTTTCACAAAATTTTGCATAAATATATGGTCTGTTCTTTCATATACATAACAGTATACGATTTGATGTGAATATCAAAATAATTAGTGTTAATACAAGAATGGAAATGGATAACTCTATAAAAGATCGGAAATTATAATTCGATGTCAAAAAAATGACCATGAAATTAATGTTCATTAGGGTCTTTTTGTTAGCGAGACATTTTCTTTAAAAAAAATGTATTCAACTATAACCGAACACTAAAGAGCGCTCTAAACTGATTTTGTTACACTTTGAAATTCAATTAATTTATTCAGACATTATCAGGTCTGTTAGAAACCTATCTACGTCTGCTGTCTAACGATGACCGCCGCTACTTCGGCTATTGGATTTGTTTTCAATGTCACGTCATTTGAGGTGTTTGAGGAGAATGGGGCATAACAATCATATTTCTAGCTTCATTGTAAGTGTCCTTCTCAATTATTTACATTTATTAATATTGTGGTACTTTGAAAATGTTAAATATTATTTGTGTGTGACTCAACAACGATATGAATATTAATATAAATCAATGTAAAAGTTAACAGTATATATTTCTGCAGCTCTTCGTATGTTTTAGCATCGTGTAAAATGTACAATAATGTCAAGTTATACTGAAATTTTGTGAAACGCAAGTTTGATTTATGCTTCGAGAGGTATTCTATAATAATTCTAAACATTTAATGACAATTATAAGAATTTATTAACAAAGTACATAATTGAACAAAAATACAAATAATATATTTCGTTTAATCCAGAAATATTTCATGAAATTATTACGTGAAACAAGTAATTAAACATTAATAGAAATGTACTTTGCTTTGTCCAGAAACATGAAATTATTATCAAGCAAAGAATGCAATGAAACAATCGTAGGTTCCAATAATTAGCAGAGGAGCTCAACTTTAATCCAAATCAATAAAAGTAAAGTTCTTCATCAAGGAAAAGAAAAACCACTATAGATATTTTTCATATTAAATCGAAGAAACATAAAAATATGCCACACGTAAATAATAATTTGTAGCAACATACCAACTAATATTAAACAAGCAGAGGAGGAGAATACTGGGATACGAAGTTGTAAGGGGCATTAATACAGTAAGCCAGACAACCAATCCTCATGTTCTCATGCTTAGCTCTTTCAACGAAAAAATCGGTGAATATATAGTATATGTCAGGATTTGATTCGTAATGACATATACATCTAATTTCTGGTTGAGATGTACAATTTTTTAGATCCGTTTCCATAATACTGTATTTACACCTGACATGAGAGCCAACAGTAAACATCAGTTCAGTTCTGTATGAACAGTACTTCATATACGTCGATAAGTTGTTAAACGAACAGGCAACAAAACTGCTCCTATTTTCTGTCAACGTCCGACCGAATGTGGTGAAATTGATAACCGGGTTTAGAAAGCCAGCGCCTGTTCAAAGACACAACGATGAAAAGAAAGTTAATGACTGTATCCAGAAACATGAATCTTTCACTGGGGAATAAAACTCACAACTTGTTAGTATATGGCTGACCTGTTGTGGTCACTCCAGTATGGACGACTGTGTAGATTGTAGAATTAAATTGTCATAGCTGGTTTAAATTTAGAAATTATTACTGTAATCGTTTTTCTGAAGCTTGAATGAGATTTCTCATACCCAGATTATAAAGTTTTTTAGGTTATAGTTAGGGAGATTAATTAGTTGAATTATTAATCAGATATTCAGCATAACACAATTACTTTGTGAATGTAAAGTATTAATTTATATAAATTGCATTTGCAGTGCTATATTCAAGTAGAGATTTGAACATGTTAAATGTATTATATCATAAGCTTTCACATACAAACAATAAATTCTAGAACAAACATGATATATTTATTAATGTACCGTGAAACAGAATACAAAGAAAAATCTCAATGAATATCTTCATATTTTCGGTAATAACTATATTATTTCACAGAATCATTGCAAAACAGGAGAAAAGGAATAGATAAATTTACTATATCGCCTAAAATTAAGGAAAAGACGGGAGAAAAGGAATATATAAATTTACTAAATCGCCTAAAATAAAGGAACGTAAAGGGAAATGTTACTGGCAGGAAAACATTCAAATATAAAATAAATGACAAACATTGTCTATAACATTTATTTCATTTAAAAAATAACAATGAACAAGGGAGACAATCAAAGTAGAATGACTATAGGTACGCGCGTCTATTGTAACAATGTTAGTGAATGAAACAAGCCGTTTTTTGTTTTTTTTTGTAATGTAGGATGAGTGGGGTAAGGAGCAGTACACATTTACTCACATGACGCAAACATGTAGCAAAGAACCGCCATTTTCAGCATACTGGAGGCTTGTGTGAGAAGATGCATTGTTGACTGGAATTTTTGCTTTGCTCTTGGTCTTAAAATTCTTTTAACTTTTTGTGCAGTGTTTCCAGGACGGTTATATCTACGCGTACAGATCATAGATATCTATTATTACGAGAAGTGACGTATTCATGCAGAAAGCGCATGCGGTTAAAAAAGTATTTCCTATGATGATTTTACATTTATATTTTCCATTTCTTCATACATTTAATGAGCACATGTATATTGTACATTAGTCTAATAATCACTGCAAAGCATAATGTACATTAGTATTTCTATATTTGCCTAATAATCACTGCAAAGCATAATGTACATTAGTATTTCTATATTTGCCTAATAATCACTGCAAAGAATAATTTACATTAGTATTTCTATATTTGCCTAATAATCACTGCAAAGCATAATGTACATTAGTATTTCTATATTTGTCTAATAATCACTGCAAAGCATAATTTAGATTAGTATTTCTATATTTGCATAATAATAACTGCAAAGTTTATATAACAATTAAGTAGTTTAGAAATAGGGATTGACACATTTACTCTTCCACACAGTGCTTTGTCCAGAAACATGAAATTATTATGTGAAACAAGTAATTAAACATTAATAGAAATGTACTTTGCTTTGTCCAGAAACATGAAATTATTATCAAGCAAAGAATGCAATGAAACAATCGTAGGTTCCAATAATTAGCAGAGAAGCTCAACTTTAATCCAAATCAATAAAATTTCATCAATTAAAAGAAAACCACTATAGATATTTTTCATGTTAAATCGAAGAAACGTCAAAATATGCCAGACGTTTTATATTAAATAATAATTTGTAGCAACACACCAACTAATATTAAACAAGCAGAGGAGGAGAATACTGAGATATGAAGTTGTAAGGGGCATTAATACAGTAGTGTAATATATGCTGCTAATCCAACCATAACTTCTCTAAATTTGTGCGAACAAGCAAATGAATTTAGACCTAATTGTTAGTACAAGGTGGCATGTGTCCTTGAGAGAAATGTGTGTGTGTGTGTGTGTGTGTGTGTATGTGTGTGTGTGTGTGTGTGTGTGTGTGATGTAACGGTTTGTAAAAACAGATTTAGAGAAAAGATCTGATAGCTAGTTTTTGCTCAGCTATTTTTATCAAATTCGAGGGTACAAGGGAGACTGCTCTTTCTATTAAAATCAATTCTCTACATAGTGCACTCCCTTGCACGAAACAGAAAGTAGGCACCAGATCAACACACAAACAATCACAATTATTATTATTCATGTTCAGTGCTCTAATTATAGCCCTAATTAAAAGGAATACATGTATCAAAGATAGATCTAATCTTTTATCTAAAAAAAATCATTTTTGTAGTTTATCTCGGTCAAGATCGTAACCTACAAATATCATTTTATGTATAATGTTCTGCTCGGTCAGGATAGTGACCTACAAACTTTATCTTGTGTATGACGCTCGGCCAGGTCAGGATATTAAAAGTGATTTTGCAGTTTGACTGATTCACCATCCATCTTAATGCTAGCATAAATTTTAAAATTCTTAAGAAAACTCTAGATGAAATGAGAGTTAACTCCAAGCAAGTGCGCCACTTTTCATTGCACTCCATTTCTATAAACTACAAGTAATGTACAGTTTGATCTTAAATCGACAAAGAAAATCAAAGCTTAGGCTTTTAGCTTTATTACAAGTATCACTTTATTGCTAGAAGCTAAATGTACAATAATAGTACAAGCTATGTCACGTGACGTCTGTCTAGTCTAAGAGTTTTAGATTGATCGTTATTGTTTTGGGGGCAAAACGGCTCTCAATTTCATGACCTTGAAGTGCTTGAACATATAAAGATTTTGTTAGTAAAGCGTCACAATTGTTGTTCGGTAAGTGAGATGTTGGGGTTTTCCTGTAAAGATCATTTTTGAATGTCATTATGCAGAATAATTGTTTGGGTTTTCTTTATGTAAACCACGTCACAACAACTGTTTGAATTTTGCAAAATTCAGTCATTCATAACACTTTACAGGTGTGTCTGCGTGTTGAATATATATATATGTGTGTGTGTGTGTGTGTGTGTGTGTGTGTGTGTGTGTGTGTGTGTGTGTGTGTGTGTGTGTGAATTTTAAAATAAAATATCTTTAGAGTCATAAAAAAGTACACCAAGAGGTCTACTTGTTATTTATATATTCCAACATAATCTTGATTACCTGTTTTCTGACAAGATCTGCTACATTAATGACACATTAGGTGTCACATTAATGACACTTAAATTTTCTTCTGACTAATAACGTAATTGAAGTCATAAGGAGAATGAGGTTCATGAAATCAGTCATTTAATTTATTCTTGTGTATACTTAAAAACCTTTGAGTGTTTCTTAAAATGATTACCTACATCGTGTTAATAATATTGTGTATGACGCATTAAATCGTTTGATAATAATATAGTGTATGACATATTATGCATTAAATTATTTGTTAATAATGTAGTGTATGACGTATTAAATTATTTAATAATATACTACTGAAAAGGGTGCACAGTGAGAAGACAATAAATTGTCCATTATCACGTGTTTAAAATAGCATGTGATATATATTTGTATTTTGTTCGCCACAGCCAAGTTTTTTGTTTTTGTTTGTGATTTTAAGGAATACAAATCTGATTATTGCTAACTGCCATTATCATCATCGAACTGTTACGTATATTATAAGACAGTGCAAATAGCTATATTATACTTCAGCTAATATTATAGCGGTGAAATACGTAATATAATTTTTGAACCACGCTTACTCATAGACTACACAGCAGTTTTGAAATAAGTATTATTTGAATGTGCTATTTGAGCTAAATTATGACAAACGCATATCATCAAAGGAATATTTACAAAAACGCAAGCGGTATAGACAAGGTGTATTGACAGACTTGGATTTATAAGAAAAGTATTGACAGATCTGGATTTATAAGAAATCAACAGTATTGACAGATTTGGATTTATGAAGTCAAAAGTATTGACAGACTTGGATTTATAAGAACTCAAAAGTATTGACAGACTTGGATTTATAAGAAGTTAACAGTTTTGGCAGGTTTGGATTTACAAGAAGTCAAAAGTGCACCACAGTGGACTAGACTAGTCGTCAGCAACGACAATCATGATAGAACCGGGAATACACAACTTGTCTCGACCTACTTTAAATGACGAGCAATTGCTGTTTGAGAATGAAGCACGGAACATAGACACGCAACGGCATATCGCATTGATTGATGGGTAATCAGAGAGACGATAAAAATCATTACTTACGGTCGTCTGATTGATTAGATGCACGATGTATAGTTCCAGAGGTGAAATGGTCAAATGAATCACACTAGATATGAAATGTTATAAATGCTTTAGAAAACATAGTTCTGGAGTCTGCGTCCATTACTGTTTCGAAACCTCGGGAAGAAATGGTAGTTTTGTCTGCTACACCACAACTATAGTAAGTAGATATATATATTGTACTACTCATAGCTCTAGTAAGTAAATTTATTTTACTCCACATAACTATATTAAGCAGATTTCTTGTGTTCCACCCAACTCTAGTAGGTAGATTCATTGTACTCCGCATAACTATAGTAAGCAGACTGTTGGACAAACCAGAGCTATAGTAAGTATATTTAATGCACTCATCACAACTCTAGTAAGTAGATTCATTGTACTCCGCATAGCTATAGTAAGCAGACTGTTGGACAAACCAGAGCTATAGTAAGTATATTTAATGCACTCATCACAACTCTAGTAAGTAGATTTAAAGTACTTCACACAGTTATAGGCAGCTATAGTAAGTATAGTTAGATGTATTGCACACACCACAGCTATAGGAAGTAGACTTGTACTCCACACAGCTATAGTAAGCTATATTACACTCCACACAGCTATAGTAAGTAGATCTATTGTACAACACACATCTGTAATAAGTAGACTTGTACTCCACAGAGCTATAGTAAGTAGATTTGTTGTATTCACCGCAGTTCTAGTCAGTAGATTTATTGGACTACTCTGGCTCTTCTTTAAGTTATGTTATTTTTATAGGGGTGATATGTGTACAGTGTTGTAATAAACAGTTACCTACTGCAATGTGTCTCACATTTTCTATTCAACAAAAGGTTTCTCTTAATCATTATTATTAAGTATTAGAAAACTAACCTCTGGCTTGCTTTCATTTTAAATACTTACTATGTGTTAAAACTTAAACTATGGCTCTCTAATGTCTAATATATTTTATTGCAGACTTATGTCAAATTTATGGCTCACTAATGTCTAATATATTTTATTGCAGACTTATGTCAAATTTATGGCTCACTAATGTCTAATATATTTTATTGCAGACTTATGTCAAATTTATGGCTCACTAAGAACTAATGTATTTTATTATATATCTTCTAATAGAGCACGTAATATTAATGAATAACATTTATTACTTCAGTTTACTGTTTATCATCATCACCACCACCACCATAATCACCACCATCGCCAAAATCATCATCATCATCACAACCACCACAATCATCATCATCATTATCATCACAACCACCACAATCATCATCACCACCACCACCACCACCACAATCCTCCTCCTCATAATAGTTTAATATATGAGAGCCTTGATGGACTAAGGTGTACTATTTTGTTATATGTTTGAAGCCACCCAGTTGATTGTTATTATTATTAATAATAATAATAATAATAATAATCGTCCATAACTAATTACAAGCAATTATAATCTTAATTTATGTTATTAATAATTCTCCAGAAGACACCACAAGTCTCTCTCACTTAGCAGATATGCGGGCGCTGTAAACGTTTTCTCTCTTCTACAACATTAAAGACAAACATTTACCATCACACAATATTTCCATAGGTGGGAAAGTTCTTACTAAAGGAGAAGACAAACCCGTCTTTAATCTATGTTTAGCAAGCCTCCATCCACCCACTTTCTTCTCCAACATAGAGTTATGTATAGGTAAAAAGGCCAATAAATTTAACAATAAATTTGTTAAATCAACAATCAAATATACATATAACAAAAACAATGAAAAAATATATTACTACCACGCTGCTTGTAAACATATCATAAATGGAAGTGTTATCTTTGTTTCTATTAAGAAATTTGGGCTAAAAAAGCCACCTGTGTATTTATCCTTTGAAATGAGACTTAATACTCAGTTCACGTTTATTACATTCAATTTTCTTTTATGTAGCAATTACTTACTGTTGTATATTTTCCTTCTTTCATCACCACCAGATCTGGATAGAAGCTCATAGCAGAAAGGATGCCAGGATTTACAGTTCTGGTGGCGATTGTCTTCATTTCCAATGTGTGTATGGTGCCCTCAACTGAAGCTGGTAAAAAAAAAATACTAAAAGTATTCCTTACTTTTATAGTTTCAGTACATTAATAAGAATGCAAGTGTTGCACGTGTTGCATGTGTTGTATGCAGCTAGTCCCTATTTGCATTCGTTTAACTAAAAGTCTAACTTGACCTTATTAATTTTTAATAGATTTATATTAAAACGATTCTATTTAAACATCCATAAACTACTAACACAACAAGACTAAGTAAGAATATTATTTTTATTCACACATACATTTATCTGATCTATAAAATAATATTTTTTTGTCATTCGGTTGCATCTTTATTTTTGCCACAGAGAGAAAACCATTTTGCTGAATTGTCGCTTGTTGTATTGAGTTTATTATAATATTTTAATAGCTGTGTTTAACAGCACGGTAAATAGAAAATAGATCTGTCATGTATTTAGACGTTCGTTCAAGTGAACAAAGCAATTCTTTCTAGATATTTTACTTATTGTCATGGATTCTATTTGTTAATTTTAGATGACTGTACTCGTCATAATGTGTTTTTAATGGAACAGTTTTAATATCTAAAAATAATTTAGGAAAGAAAATTAATTTTAATTAACACCTAACATAGCTATGTTTGGAAAATTTAAAGAAAGACAAACATTTTTAAAAAAATCAGTTAGCAAAGAGAAAAGTCTAAAACAGATACCCGGAAATAGAGACAAGCTAAATTTTAAAAGACAACTAATAAATACAGTTGAACAAAAATATAAAAATACATTTTATAGTACAGTTGAAAAAAATATGGACAGAATTTCGATGACACAGACAAACAATTTTTAAAAAATATATTCGGTAACACAGATAGACAACACTGTAAGAAGGCTTTCAATAGCACAGACGAACAACATAATAAAAAGTATTCGAGAGCACAAACATTTTAAAACGCATTCAAATGCCGAAGATGCATGATGAGGTAGCGTATTCTTTCTCTCTTTTACAGCACGTGCAATCCGAGGACTGTAATATTGTATTTTACATTCTGTTTGAATAGCACGATCTCACTGTCCCATGCTTGATTGCAAAAACGACTGTCCTAGAGGATACACGGAGGAAGCGTTTCAGACCGCTAAAGGAGTTGTGATGTGTCGTACGTGCAAGTGCGTGCCCATGCCAGTAAGTATCAAGGTGATGTGGAGACAAATTCTCATGTCTTGGGCCATTCCCATCACGCCATGATGTAGTGGGTCCATTCCCATCACGCCATGATGTAGTGGGTCCATTCCTATCACGCCATGATGTAGTGGGGCCATTCCCATCACGCCATGATGTAGTGGGGCCATTCTCATGAGGTCTTGTGTGTGTTGTGGGGCCGTTCTCATCATGTCATGATGCTGTGGGTCCATTCTCATGAAGTCTTATGCTGTGGGACAATTCTCATCATGTCATGGTGTTGTGGGCAGTCTCATCATAACTTTGTGTTGAGGGGCCATTCTTATAATGTCTTGTGTTGTGGAGCCATTCTCATCATGTTATGGTGTTGTGGGGACAGTCTCATCATAACATGGTGTTGTGGGGCCATTCTAATGATATGTTGGTGCTCTACATGTGTTAGTGAGTATTGAATGGCGGGAATAATGTCTGGGTGTTCTGGTGTTGTCTAAGTATCAATAGTTAGTGCATTCTGCGGGTATTGTCTGGATGTTCGGGTGTTTTCTATGTATCAATAGTTAGTGCATTCTGCGGGTATTGTCTGAATGTTCGGGTGTTTTCTATGAGTAAAATAGAGGAGCACTGAGAAAATATTGCCATGTCATCTTGGTTTTTTCTATGAGCAAATGAGCCATGAATTTTGTTAGGACATGGTCTGGATGTCTCGATGACTCGCAGGTGCCAGTGTGTACCGCGCTGTAGAGACATTCACAATGTGTCTCGAAATGTCTTGTCTGCACTGGTACACCTCACAACGGAAATATTCTCAGCGTATTCAGGATGTAGTAATAAACACGTTTCATCGTTGTAGCAATTCACTCGATCCTTTCTTATATGTTCTTGTCAATCTTGCTATCAAGATAGATATGTGTCATTGTTATCAAGATAGATTTGTGTCTTTTATATCAAGATAGATTTGTATCCTTGATATCAAGATAGATTTGTGTCCTTGATATCAAGATAGATTTGTGTCCTTGATATCAAGATAGATTTGTGTCTTTGATATCAAAATGGATTTGTGTCTTTGTTATCAAGAGAGATTTGTGTCTTTGTTATCAATATATATTTCTGTCTTTTATATGTACAGATTAGTCACAAGTTTTAACATGGGAGACGTGTGTCGTGGATGCGTAGATTGATTTTGTGTTTTAAAATGACAGACCTATCGTGAGTATTTAAATTACTGACAAGTATCATTATGACGTACTTACATTGTGGACCATTAGATTAGTTACAAATGTCATCATCATATATCTGTATCATGTATGTCACAGACAACTCGGACGCCTCAGTCATCAGGATGAAATGAAGAGAGGAAAGGAGACATTATTTAAATTAAACACTGAATAGTTGCTTGTCAAAAAAATGAAATGTTATTTATGACCGAAAAAAGAATACTTGTTGTCAGTTTTATAGTACCTCGAGAAACAATTAAAACAAAATAATTGAAAAATCTCTCAGGATCCTGTGTTTTTCGACATTAATTATGATACAAAGACGTGCAGATAGATAGAGAGATAGAGAGATAGATGGATAGATGGATGGATGGACGGATGGAAAGATAGATAGATAGATAGATAGATAGATAGATAGATAGATAGATAGATA
This sequence comes from Sinotaia quadrata, assembly GCA_028829895.1. Taxonomy (NCBI): domain Eukaryota; kingdom Metazoa; phylum Mollusca; class Gastropoda; order Architaenioglossa; family Viviparidae; genus Sinotaia; species Sinotaia quadrata. Next base: position 59,560,459 of record CM054183.1, read on the forward strand.
GATAGATAGATAGAAAGTTAAATAGAGAGATGGATGGACAATCATACAGAGAGCTAGGTAGATAGAAAGATAGAAAAGATAGATAGACAGACAAATAGATAGATAGATAGATAGATAGATAGATAGATAGATAGATAGATAGATAGATAGATAAATAGAAAGTTAAATAGAGAGATGGATGGACAATCATACAGAGAGCTAGGTAGATAGAAAGATAGAAAAAATAGATAGATAGACAGATAGATAGATAGATAGATAGATAGATAGATAGATAGATAGATAGATAGATAGATAGATAGATAGATAGATAGATAGACAGATAGATAGATAGATGCACATAACCTTTTCAAAGATGGCGGCTGTCACCGGTGCATGTTCACAATCTCGCAGTTGCAACAGTCACTGTCACTGTTATTTAGGCAAGGCCCGACATGTCCCTTCTCGAGACACATTACATAACTGTTCCAGAATATCCGATGCGCTCTCTGTGGAAACCGTAGAGAATCGTCCTGAATTTCACATGCATTATCAAGCAGGACGAATAGTCTTAAATTTCCGTATGCGCTTATTTAACACACCACAAGGAGCATTCAAAATAATCTTCCTGAATTCTTGAAACCAACCACCATTTCCGCTGTATTGCCTCTCGAATGGAATTCACAGGAATCAACTTAACTGCAACACATTTTACTGATAACTTTGACGATAACACTGGATGCACACTCCAACATAATCAAGTAGAGTACAGTAGTCACCATAGCATGACATGACAAAAGAGAAAGGGGCTTGCTCTGCAAAAGTCAAATTAAGGCAGCACTAAATTTGAAGCATATTTCATGGCCAAACTCCTTTTTATCTTACAGACATTCTCAACTTACAAATCCTGCAACAATTTCATTAGCCCATTGCACATACAGCATAAGAAATATAGCATCGATCAAAATTCACAAGCATAATGTACAACATAGTCAAATTAATTAACATAGTAATAGTGTTTCAATTACATACATATTCTCTAATTCAAATCACAGATCAATAGCAAACATGTATGACATATTCTAAAAAATTACCAAAACTAATGATTGCCTTTCTGACGGGACTCGAGTTATGTCCAAATTGGTTCAAAGTGATAGAATAGAGTACTTCTTCAACAAAGAAACTTCCGGTCCATCCCCATTGGATAAAATTGTTACAAACAAGTGTGAGACTATTAGTTATGAAAACTACTCATCCAGTTGGAACCGATTTGGATTGCATCTACAATTTTCTTGCATATTCTCCACCAGAGTTATTTACTCCAACTAAACAGATATCATCACAAGGAGTGCCAAATGTCGGATCACTTTGATGATTTAACAATTTATGTAACAATTAATTTTTAAAAGAGAGTTAGGCAAATTTACTCCGCCACCTTTTCTTTCCTAGCGACAAGGTCGAATAGTGTCAAAGTATCTTGAGAGGAAAATGCACCCATACTCTGCATTTGTTCACGGCAACTGTAGTTTTTTTTTCATTGACAAGAACTAGATTGTTGTACATCATATGATTTAAGAATTTGTTTATCCTGACGACATGCCTAAACTTAAATTTTGGATCCTAAGTGAGATAAATTTACGAACGTAAATAGAAAAGTATTCATGAAATAAGCAAGCAATGTCAATAGAAGTTGTGATGACCGGTTTGGAAGAAATAAACAAGGTAGCCCGATGGCACATTGATCGATGGACTCTCGCTAGAAATGACAGTTGTGATTGATGCATGAATACAACATTTTCCAAGCTCGTGAAAAGTGCAATACGTTACTGATTTAGAGAAAGACTAACAAGATACTATACACTGTTGACTGTTGACTTAACAGCGATTTCCATTGATTGATGTAAAATCGGGGAGACCGTTAAGCTGTGGCCGTTCTAATTGATTAGACCAGAGATCCGTACAGTCCTACTGTTTGTTAAAACACTACAGCAGCAAAATAGATAGTTGAACTACACTAGCAAAGAGATGGTTTAAAAGTGATGATAAACAGTATTTAGTTGGCTGCACTCATTATTATTTCGGTGCTTCATGAAAAGATTTTCTGATACTCTTGGCCTTCTTGGTATTTCTTGACTTGAAAAAAATTACTGCTTCCGGCTTCTGACTTCCTGCTTCCGGCGTCTGCCAAATTCATTATGTAAAGTCCCGTTAGTGAAAAGTCAAATCAACAAAATTAATACTTGAACTACACTAATCAAGAAATTGTTTAAACGTTTAAGAAAAGTGAAAGAAATATAACAGAAAACTCGACTTACCCTACACTCGCACGCGCACACACACACACGAAACACGTGCATGCATACACACAATACATATGCACGTACACACATAAAACACCTGCTGGGTGATGTCCTGTGGGGGTTTCTGCAGGGTGTATCCTATCCATCGCCATTTCCGCCTGGCAGAGTGCTGGTCGATGGGATCTTGGTTTGTCCGCTACTACAAATCGGTTTTCTTTATTTTGTCTGTCCACCTGATTCTTCAGTATGTTGCGAAGGCAGCCATTGACAAATACTTGGAGCTTGCTGGTTAGGGTGTTGGTGACTCTCTAGGTCTCTGAGCCATAGAGGACAGACTTAATGTTGCTGTTGAAAATTCGTAGTTTGTTGCGGACAGACAGGGATGTTGACCTCCAGACTGGTCTCGGGGTAATAAAGGCATATCTAGATTTCCCAATTCTGGCTTTGATGTCCTCGTCAGAACCCCCTGTTGCTCATACAATGCTGCCCAGAGAGGTGAAAGAGGTTATTTATTTCAGCTCGCTGTCTCCAAGGGTGATTGGCTTCTGCTGCTTTTTTAACAGGATCATGGTTTCAGTCTTCTCCAGGTTGATCTGCAATCCAGTCATGGACGTTTCTTTTTCTGTTTTCTGTTGCATATGTTGGCATTTCTGTGAGATCAGGCACAAGTCGGACTTCATCATGAATATATGCAAATGATAGATGGACTCATAAATCCACAAACAGTGGGGATCACTTAGTCATTAACTCAGAAACTATATCAGAAATGTGTGGAAATGAAAGATGGACGCATAAATCAACAAACAGTCGGGCTCAAATTCACACATGAGAAGAAAATATGCGAGTAATGCGCATACTACACGTATATAACCCTGCCTAAAAATAGGATGCCTAACTCGACCCCTTTGCAATGTACAAATAACGATAAGAAAAACACGCGCAGTCTTGACACGCGCAGCAAACATGGCTGCATGTATGAAAGAACTAATGTAGTCATGCAGTCGCATACTATCATGAATACAGGCGCTGATTAAGAACTCATGAACGGTAGCTCAGTCACGGGGTTCAAAATAAAAAAAAAAAGCTCTGTAATCATAAACCACGTCGAACACTACAGTACACAATTACGTCAGAGAAAGTCATCCTATCAACCACTCTCATTGTTAAGTGTTATTTTATAGAGCGAACATTGAAATATATGTTTACTTAATGCGAAACAGCAATACAGGTAAACTGAAGGAAAAAGCGAACCATCAGTAATGTTGAACAAAACTTCTGCTAAAAGAATAGATAGCGTAACTAAAAAGCTGACTTGTCAATGACTATCATCTGTACCACTAATCAACAAGTCTCCGTCACTGTATAACAACTCTCTATCACTAATCAACAAGTCTCCGTCACTGAATAACAACTCTCTATCACTAATCAACAAGTCTCTATCACTAATCACACATCGCTCTGTCTGATCAACACATCACTATCAATAGTCAGTACACATGAATTATCTGTCAATAATCAACACATTATATTCCCCACCAGTATATGTCTATCACCGGTCAACTTATCCCTGCCACTAATCCACACATATCACTGATTCACACATCGCAATGACTGATCAACACAACTTTAAGTATGGTCAATGCATCCCTGTCATTGATTAACGTATATCCGTTAAACAATCAACTTAATGCCGCAAAAGTGAACGACAAACAGATATAACTCTGAAATGACTCTGCACTAAGAGGATGATAAAGGTATAAAACGAACTACAAGAAGCGAGTAACTGTAATAATGAACTACAAGTCTGTATTTGGAAAATCCCTTTTATAGCCATCACACTTAACTACCAATCTTTCCCAAGTCAGAAGTACGGCACATATTTATAAACAGGAAATAGACATTCCCCAGTCAGAAATACGGCACGTATTTATAAACAGGAAATACGACAGTCCCCAGTTAGAAGTACGGAACGTATTTATAAACAGGAAATAGGACATTCCCCAGTTATAAGTACGGAACGTATTTATAAACAGGAAATACGACATTCCCCAGTTAGAAGTACGGAGCGTATGTATAAAAAGGAAATACGACATTCCCCAATTAGAAGTACGGAACGTATTTATAAACAGGAAATAGGACATGCGTATGATTAGAAAAGAGCCCTCGTTTATTTACAAAGATACAACTATGTGCTCTCATTGGCTGATTCGCTTCTATTAAACCACAATAACTCAAGCTGATAAAACTTTCTAGTCTGTTAGACCGCTTATGTGGCAGACTTTGGAAAAGAGCAGACTGGTAAATGTCGTCTCACCCATAAATCAATAGTATGCCTGAATCACCCACGGTTATCGCGACATGAACTCGCTCTATATTTGATACAACAACTCGATAACTCAGTCCGCTGTCTACAATAAAGTTGTAGTACAGCACTGGCCACTTACCTCACTATTCACAGAAAATGTATAATTTTAATTTAATTAGTGTTCATTTGTTTAGCGCATGAATTGTGTACGACAATGCGCATTATTTGATTTCGAAATACACTCCCGGTGAAACATTTATAGCGGAATTTTTGCACGGTACGGTTGTATTTAATTAGAACTGAAAGGTATGGGTATTTGGTAGAAATTCGGAGGTAACTGCTTCCGGCTAATTTCATGGTGCATAAGACACGGTAAATTCCTCATATTCACACTCTTTTCAATACCCAAGAGGCATCATCAGGAAGCAATAGTCATCATTGGGTAAACAAGATCAGAAGTTAGATAGTTTGAAGTGGAAAGAAAAGATCAGAGTTTAATGGTTAGTAGTATGAAGACACGATCTTAGTTTAATGGTTAATAGTAGAGAGAAAAGATAAGAAATTAATGGTTAGTAGTATGAAGACACGATCTTAGTTTAATGGTTAATAGTAGAGAGAAAAGATAAGAAATTAATGGTTAGTAGTATGAAGACACGATCTTAGTTTAATGGTTAATAGTAGAGAGAAAAGATAAGAAATTAATGGTTAGTAGTATGAAGACACGATCTTAGTTTAATGGTTAATAGTAGAGAGAAAAGATAAGAAATTAATGGTTAGTAGTATGAAGACACGATCTTAGTTTAATGGTTAATAGTAGAGAGAAAAGATAAGAAATTAATGGTTAGTAGTATGAAGACACGATCTTAGTTTAATGGTTAATAGTAGAGAGAAAAGATAAGAAATTAATGGTTAGTAGTAGGGAGACGAGATATAAGTTTAATGGTTAATAAGAAGAACAAAATAAGGAGACAGGGTTGGAATTTAATTGTTATTTAGTGGGGAGACAAGATCAAATTTTAATGATTAGTAGTAGGGAAACAAAGACATAGTTTAACTGTTAATAGTGGGGAGACAAGATCACATTTTAATGATTAGTAGTAGGGAAACAAAGACATAGTTTAACTGTTAATAGTGGGGAGACAAGATCAAATTTTAATGATTAGTAGTAGGGAAACAAAGACATAGTTTAATTGTTAATAGTGGAGAGACAAGATCAAATTTTAATGATTAGTAGTAGGGAAACAAAGACATAGTTTAACTGTTAATAGTGGGGAGACAAGATCAAATTTTAATGATTAGTAGTAGGGAAACAAAGACATAGTTTAACTGTTAATAGTGGGGAGACAAGATCAAATTTTAATGATTAGTAGTAGGGAAACAATGACATAGTTTAATTGTTAATAGTGGAGAGACAAGATCAAAGATTCGTGCACAGTTTCCATATGCTGTATGTAAAAATTGATGATGTCATTTCGTTTCATTCGTGGTGCAGGTTTTCTAATTCTTCTCAAGGATAAAATTTCACAAGATTATCGACCAATCATGTTACTAAGACCCGGTCAAAACTTCATTCTTGCTCTCGTAACGAATAACTCACGACTAGACTACATATATATATATTTGTGACGCCAGGTAACCTATATGAACTTAACTACCTTCGTCCTTAAATAACTTTGATAAAATGTCATTATTAATACATAATAATAAGGCATTGTTTCAGGATCTCAAAACGCTTCAAAGTAACATCTGGGTACTTAGCTAGCTTCAGAGACAGTGAATCGATTGTTTAAAAATTAACAATTGATCGGTTTGGGACTTTGAACCCACCATTGTACAGTTATCTTTTTGCAGGTTTCGCAGAGAACCTACTCTCTTTGCTTATCATATTTGTTCATTACTGCGCTTTCTTGTTGAACTGTGACGTCAGCAAACTAATCTGTAGTATTTTTGTGCTGTGCTATGTTACTTTCTTGTTTCAATATGACGTCAGAAAACTATTCGGTAGTATTTTGTGCTGAGTTATATTGCCTTCTTGATACGATGTGACGTCAGCAAAGTACTAGGTAGTATTTTTGTACCGTTACATTGCTTTCTTGTTACAGTGTGACGTCAGCAGACATGTCAGAAGAATCCTCTGTAGTAACTTTGTAGTGAGTTGTATTGCTTCCTTGTTACAATGTGACGTCAGCAGAATCCTCTGTAGTAACCTTGTACAGAAATGTAGTGCTTCATTGTTGCACTGTGACGTCAGCCGAATCATATGTATTAAATCTGTGCGGAGTTGTATTGCTTCCTTGTTACAATGCGACGTCATCAGAATCCTTTATAGTAACATGTGCGGAGTTGTACTACTTCCTTTTTACATTGTGACGTCAGCAGTATCTTTTGTAGTGACCTGTGTGGAGTTGTACTATTTCCTCTTTACATTGTGATGTGAACATAATTCTCTGTACTATCTTTGTCTTGAGTTATATTACATTCTTGTTGACACTAGTGACAGTATGCTGACATTTATACATTGTTCCCCCTTTAAGTTCTCTTCTGGGTAAATAAATCTGTGCATTAGTTACATTCCTTTTGATACCTGACCTTGAACTTCACAATCATGACATTCACTGAACTATATTATAAACTTGAAGTACACCACAATAAACGATTAATAATGGTATCTTTTGCAGTAAGCTTAGATTAACGCGTTTCAAAGCAGACTGAATCTCATATCCACCAAACGTCTTCAGGGTACTTTCTTATCGTCTCGATAAAACCACTTATTCACACACCACGTGATTTCAGTTACCTGACGGTACGAGTTACCTCGAACGACGAATGTTGCACCGCAGATGTAGCAGTACTCACAGATCTGTACGCATCACACACGCTGCACTGCTGTTGTTTCACTTAGGAAATATACTGTCTTAAATACAAGAAGATTAGCAGAACATAGGCCTACACGTATGTCATATACTGTGTCTTAAATACAAGAGGACTGGCTGAACTAGTTGTGTTTCATATCAGTTACGAACACCTAATAGGTAGGAAAATAATTATAATTTCTAATGTAGAGACTTTGAAAAACCTAGTTCATCTAGAGATAGATAGATAGATAGATAGATAGATAGATAGATAGATAGATAGATAGGTAGATAGATAGATAGATAGATAGGTAGATAGATAGATAGATAGATAGATAGGTAGGTAGGTAGATAGATAGATAGATAGATAGGTAGGTAGGTAGATAGATAGATAGATAGATAGGTAAATAGATAGATATACAGACGGATGGGTGGGTGGATGGATAAATAGGTATTGTGTACTTGTGTTCCATTTATTTTGTTTATTCACACTGCTTTGTTGCTATTATTATTTGCTTTATACTTTGTGTGGTTTGGATATTTATAATATTTAGACTAGTTTCAAAATAGCAAGGCTCCGTTTATCCTTTATTTGTTACCTTTTGTTATTTCTTTGCTTACTAAAATAGACCAAAGGGAGAATAGCAAACTCAAAAACATAATCTTGAACTGAATTTTTTAAAAGTCTTTACGAATTAGTAATTTATATTAATAATAATATAATAATAATAATTACGAAATTAGTAATTTATATTAATAATAATGCAAGTATACGTTATCTTTCGACGTTCAACTGACACATTGTTTTTTAAGAACGACAATCGGTGCTTTCTGTTGACATCAAACTGTGTCGGGGCATTTTCAATTTTGCTTGACAGAAACGTAAAGACATTCAACTCGGAACAGTAGGAGGGATCAGGAACTTTAGCTCAAACGAGTTTAAATTTAAATATAATGTAAGACGTGCCCTTTAGTGACACAATGTATTCAAGAGTTAATGTTCACAAAACTTAGATAAAGTCGCCTATGCAAGGGTCAATTTTATCTACAAAAATACTTGTCTACCCCACCACTGCGTTATGAATAGGCCTTGACGTGGAAACCCCGATACGTAGGATGACGTCAAAAGGTAGAAGGATGTTAGAATGTCATTTGTTTCCCATCCATTCATAAGAGATAACTTATTTCATCACGCCATTCATTTGCATATAATAAAATAAATAAATGAGGTAGTTATTTTGTACTTAATTGCTGTAGTCGTTGTTCAATCAGTTGAAGTCAGCGTTTAGTTCGCTTTCAAAATTTATAAATTTCAAATACCGTCCCTCAAGTACTATTATTTAAAAGAAACATAATGGCAAAAGTTTCATTAAAACCATTTTTGACTCATGACTCAGGTTTGCGCATCTTCAGTGTTTACATATCTCCCTTAGGTTAGTTACATACTAAATACGTCATAGCATCTGGCATTACAGAATGGCCTGCAATGTAAAGTCGTCGTTTTCTGACTGCAAGAATTGTCGACACATCTGTCTGGACCCAACAATATTACATTGCGGACACTGTTTATGCAGAAAATGTGTTCGTTGCATTCTTGAAGGAAACGGTTCAACGCAAACGTGCCCCTTCTGTAGCTGTCTCATTGTGACGTCACCAAGCGAGTCAGTAAAGGATGCAATTGACAAGATGATGAAAGATGCATTCCTTGCTGATTATGTCGATGTTCGCTTAGCTGAGCTAGGTGATGTATCTTGCGAGGTGTGTTCGACTCAGAGAGCTGCGCTTGTGTGTCTGGACTGCCAGAAATATTTCTGCACGGAATGCGCTGTAGCTCACGGCACGTCAAACGACCACACCCTGCAAGCACTGCAACGTAGTTCTCGTGACGTCACACTTTCAAACACAAAGAAAGCAAGCAGCATTGAAGATTTATCAAAGCAAGTTGGCGTTATCAGGGACAGTGACAATAGCGAGGAACAGAGTGAAGTCCTCCAAGAGGCAAAGCGAACTTACACCCAGGTTCAGCAACTGAAGGAGGTCGGCGATGACCTTGAAGATTTCATCACACAGTTGAAGAAGGTGCAAGAAAGTTTAAAGAAGCAACACGAAATACTTCTCAAGTACGCTGATAGACTGGCTTGTCTGGACGATGCTGAAACAAACGCGACCAATGGCATCATTGTTCGTGTCCGCCAAGCACAACATGACTTCCGTCCACCAACTATACACGCCATGGCTGCTCTCAAAAGATGTGTATTCAACTTGTATCAAGTAAGTATTGTTTCAGTCTTGAGGTAAATATCTTGTGAAAAGAAAGCAACGTTACCGAAATATATTTTTATTTATTTTTATTTATTTGCAGTGTATAATCAGGTATTTCAGATTTGTTAACTAGTCTAATTAATAATTATTATTACTTCTAATTCCATTACAAGTCGTAAATTAGCTTTTTCAATAAACGATAACCTGTGTAAAACGCATGTCTAATATACAATAGAATATAACTAAACTTACTTTAAAAATTGCTGTATAAATTGAATTATTAGTTTACACGTTTATTATATGATGCAAACTTTACAAATAATACATTATGAAAAACGCATGTGGCAAATAAATGATGCATATGCCTTAGCTTGAATACAAGATAAATAACATGTTTAAAAATAATATGATGTGCTTCACTACAGTGTTATGTAATATGTCGTAGCGGTTATTGTTGTCTTCAATGTAGACTAAAGCACGTCCAGAGCTCCGTTAGAAAAAAAGCTGGATGAGTTAGATGTGTTGGGTGTGTTGGGTATGTTGGGTGTGATGGATGTGTTAGATGTGTTGGGTGTGTTGGGTGTGTTGGGTGTGATGGATGTGATGGGTGTGTTGGGTGTATTGTGTGTGTTCTGTGTGTTGGGTGTGACTAATAGAAAGACTGTCCATTTAAAGTACGTGGTGTTTACACCAACTTAAGCATTGTTCATACGTATAATATTTTATTTCTTTAACTATAAACATGTGAATCTCAGACAAGGAGCACATCTTTCACATGTAATCCAGTGTATGAGTCACTCATTCTACACCAAAAAGGATTTTACGCCACTTTTACAAATTCTATAGCTATGCCTACGTTATCAGTAAACACATTAATTATGGCCAGCGCTTCCCGAAATAGCTATGCCTACTTGTTATGTATTGCTATTAGTAAACGCATTAATTATGGCCGTGAGTGGCACGGTAGTTATCAGAAAGATTGAGAGATACGTCATGAATGACCAATATGTGAGTACTGGCCAATAACTGTTAACCAGTTTGAGTTAAGGAAGTATATGGAAAACGCCGGGCTTGTAGAAAATATTCCTTGTTCTAAGTACTGTTGAAAATTCTTCAACGTATCAAGACGTGTTTTTTTTTTAACAGACCCAATTACGCTCAAGTAGTAAAGGCCATATCATGAGTACAAATTAATTGATTGAGAATGCTATGAACAGTTTGACACTAACAGTCAGAAAAACTACTCATCTATATGGAACTGGTTTGGATTGATTTAGCAATTTTCTAGCATATTCTCAATTCGTTTTGTTTACTCCAACTCTGACACTTACAGAAAATACCATCATATGGAGTGCTCAAGATCGGGGTTGACAATTTAACAATTTATATAACAAGACATATATATGCCAAGACAATCATGCAAGGTAATGTGCAAGGAGGGCGAAGATGAGGAAGACAGGAAAAGATGGGAGGATAACATATCAGAGTAGACAGGACTGAAGCTGAGCGATACAGTAAGATTATCAGAATGGAATGGAGGAAGGTGGTTGTCAGACCATCAGTGGTACCACAACTATCGGCAAGACTAAGGGATAATAAGAAAGAGATAGATAACAATTAAGTCTAGAAATAAGGATAGGCAAATTTACTCTGCCATAGACATATATGCAATTTGCAATGAAAACATATAGTACAATTTCATTGTTTACCTATAGTACAATTTCATTGTTTACCTATAGTAAGAGTGCAATGATAATCAGTCAAGACTAAGCCGAATATCTGAACTCCATAATTAAGAGTGCAATGATAATCAGTCAAGACTAAGCCGAATATCTGAACTCCATAATTACTAAAATGAATTTGATTAGTTGCTAAAGGGAGAGATAGTGAGATCTCAATCAGAATGCTTTCACAAGTTTTTTTTCAAGGATAGGTCAGCAGTATTTCTTTGTTGCTCTTTCCTCTTCCTTCTCCTACCCTTGATCCAAGCTTCAAGTAGGCTACAACTGACATTCCTTTGAGCGACCAGCTGATATGAATAAGGAACACCCCACTTCTCGTATTTATCACTCCGCAGGTGAAAAGTTGGGAGATACGAATTTCCAAAATTCAGGTCAAGTGACATTTACAATATTATGTATCTTCTGTCTTCTCTCTTGATGTAAGAACACTGTTGTGTCACTTGACATTGAAAATATTTCAGGAACATTCTGGAAGGAGTGGGACAAACCCATAAAAACTATAATAAACAGTAAATATTAGGCTGCATAAAGTATCAAGCTCTGAGGAGAATCTTAATTTATTTTATTAATGATCCTCCTGCAGACATCACTCGTCTCTGTAACATTACAGATATGTGGGCACTGTAAACATTTTCTCTCTTCTACAACATTAAAGATAAACATATATCATCACACAAGATTCAATAGGTGGAAAAGAAAATTAAAGAAAACAAATCCATTTTAATCTATATTTAGCGAAGGTCACAAGTTATATAGCTCAGTTCAATTTCCACGTGTTTCTCTCCGCACACGTCGAAAACACTGATGTGCTGTTATTCTATCAAGCCAACATAAGCGCCTCCTCACTATGTCAATTCTTTCAAGAAGAATAACAATTGTAGTTATTTATGGTAACTTCTTTCTACCAGAACCTGTTCTTGTAATCAGCATATCTTGCCACAATACATCAAAGGAGTGTAGTGTATTCCTTTACAATTACACCATTGGGTAGACAATTCCCATGCCTACCTGGGCACAATGGTTTACGATCAGTGAACCAGCAGATTCAAATAACACACAATGAGGAACTGAAAGCTGCTTTACTCTGAAAAAAATATAAACATGGAGCAAACCTAAGTTTCCAATGTATCACTTTATAACTCCATTCTTTCGTACATTCCAGTCTCAACTTACAATTTCCTTCAACATTATTTATTAGCCCGATACATGTACATAGAATAATAAATACAGTGATATCAAAACAATGTTAAGTGTTTAGTATACTATAACTTAAGCATGATAGTTCAAACATTTATAGAAATAATAGTTTACTCACATAATATATCTTATTAAAACACAAGTATACCATATCAATAGCTTAATGCACGAAATATTTCCAAGTCCATTCTCTGTCAACCAGTCAGTTAACTCACCATCAAGATAACGGCTGCCTTTCAAGACTGGGCTTCTTTGCCACATCAAATTCAAATGATCAGATTTCTCTACAGCAGGTAAACGTTTAGATCTCAGTCCATTGGCTGGTCTCGTTCTCGTAAATCATAACCATTGGATAACAAAACTACCCCCCAGTTCAACTAGTTTGCATGACATCAGCAATTTCAAACGTATTCTCAACTCGGGTGTTTACTCCAACTGAGACTCAAAATTACCGTCATAAGGATCGCCCAAGGTCGGGTTACTGACAATTTAACAATTTAAAGTTTCAAATAGGGATAGGAAATTTACTCCACCACAGTATTGTTGTTCACATTGCCATTTTGGACTTTTTTTCATTTTGGAGGTCTTGTCTGACTAGCGAATTTTCCCTCGCTCCAGTATTCCGTAGACAACTAAAGTGTGCGCTTTCATGCTTGAAAACGTGCTGTTTCGCTGTGCATAATCGAATTTCTCCACGTGGCTTGTCGCTGGTCACGTGATCTATTTGTATCAAAGGCTGAAGACACATCACTAAATGCGATAGAGAGATCGTTTAGAGGTTGAGCAAGATAAACATTAGACATTAATTACGATTATAACCTCATATCGATCCGAAATAAGGATTATACAAATATAAATAACATTTAAAATGACAATCGTTGTTTGAAACATCATCATTAAAGAACAGAACATTTTTGTTTTCAGCTGTTTGGTAGATTTATTGTTTTTTCTTAAAATAATTTAAGATACCAGCGTACGGCACTACTATGCTTTAAAATTTAAAACATAGAAGTGCCCTAATTAGCAGTAAGTTGGTATTAAAATTTAAATAATTAACTTTAAAGTGTGATTCGTAAAAGCACAATCATACGCACAATCACACACACGTACAGCACACACGCAAATACATACACGTACAGCACACACACAAATGCACACGTGCATCACATTCACATGTACAACTCTCACATACACACACACAAATACATACGTACAGCACACACACACACACAAATACACACAGGTGCAGCACACATACAAATACACACACGTGCAGCATACTCACAAAAATACACACATGCACGTATTTACCTATTTTATTAACAGTAATTTTATTGGGTTTTTTTTCTTGGTACGTTACCTATTTTATTTTTTCCTGGTAAATGATTAACAATAAGTTTCTTGGTTTTCTGTCAGGATGGTGACACAGCTCAAGTCAATAAAAGCAGTAAACTGATCAGTTTAAACAGAGTGGAGCAGGTCTTCGTTGGTCAGAAAATGGTGGAAATTAACGTCACATCCCGACAGGATTCTCCCTTGTGTACGTTTGAGTAAAATTGCTTTTTGTTTTAACTAGTGGATTTAAGAATGAAGTGGATTTGCAAATTCTATGCATAGCGTGAACAGCTGTTGTCACTTATAGTTCAGATAGCTTAATAAATGGATATGGTGCCATTTTGCTTTCATTTTTTATGAATTGTAACGTGCACTTTACGGCATAAACACTAACACGGTGAATACATATATCTTAAGCTAACATTATTTTCTGTCTTACTAAGCAAACACACACACACATAAACACACACACACACACACACACACACACACACACACACACACACATACATACACACACTCGCGCGCATAGAGAGAGAGGGAGAGAGAGAATGAAAGAAAGAGAAAGAAAGAAAGAGAGCTTGTGTGTATGTATCGGTCCTTACACGTAAGTATATGATTAAATACTAATAAAATATGTCTGTGTGCTTGTGCGTATGGTTAGGTAGAGAGAGAGAAAGAGGGAGAGAGAGAGAAAGATAATCGATAAAAATATAGGATAGATAAACAGATAGACAAACAGACAGACAGATAGATAGATAGATAGATAGATAGATAGATAGATAGATAGTTATGGCGAATGCTAATAGATGTATATATTCATTTACTCAGTGACCGTTTCTCATGGAGAAGCAGATTGCAGCATTGAACGAGTCAAACGTGCCGAGATATACGGAGAAATATTTACTGTGAACATTGACCTTGGACCTATCGAAATGCAGGTCCTAACTGAAGAACAGGTTCTTTATGCAGGTCACTATACATTTTTCATTTCAAATATTGCAAGAATAATAATTGTACTTTAACATTTTGCAAATATGTGAAATGTATTATCAGTATGGCAGTAGTAAATGCAATTAAATTTATGTACACGCTTACACACTAATATTTCACTATTCTTATTAACTTCATCTTCGTCGTCGTCAAATTGTACGGATTTTATTTGTGCTATATCATCATTCGCACCATGATTGTACGTAGGTGTTCCCCCGATGATGGAAATTACGTTATTTCATTCAGGCTCATTGAGCTTAAGAAATAATTTACAGACTATAGAAATTAAACTACGTTTGTACAAAGCTACGCTTAATAATCACGAGGTAAAGGTATTCAGTATTCTCAGTAGACACTTATGTATGTGTTGTACTTTGGAAACATTTTGTTAAAAGGATTTACAATAACAATTAACATTTATTATCAAAAAAGTCTAGTTTGAATTATCATTACCACCCCACTTTATTACATCTACGAAAGAATCTAATTAAAACTATATTTAATATGACATTTTACAGCAATCGAGTGTATTTGAATTCATTCTAAAAAAAATAAGATTGAAATGTAATTATCTTTTCAAACGCAAAGCTGAAAATATTATATTGGCCAAAGTCGACTGGAGCAAAGTCGCCAGAGTTAAGGAACTTGAAGAAGAAAAGACCAGATGTGACGAAGAACGCGCAGAAGACAGAAAACACTTCCGGAGATTTGCCGTGCACGTCAATCACACATTTAGACTCCTTGCTGACGTCATTAAACACCTGAAGGATGGGCGGCTAGCTAGTGTGGTTCAACGTTTGCTGACAGCTTTCAACATTCGTCTGCTTGCCATGGACCGGGATTTAAACTTCATACTGGAGGTCTCAGACCTTTATTGGCAAGATGATGTTCAGAGTCAAATTGAGGTTCAGGAGATTCTGTCAGAAATGATGTCGGATGATGCAAGGAAAGATGTCACGTGGGATAAGAGATCTTTCTTCCAAGTTCCAGAGAAATCGGATCTCATACTTGGTCAAATATCACCAGTACAGGTAACTTCTGAATTTCAGGTACGTTGTAGATGTATATCAGATTCGTGTGAGAATGCTTTTGGAAATGCATGATCGCGTTAAGATTTGAATGTAAGGGATTGAAATGTACAATGTCAGAGCCATAGGTAAAGTTAAAATGTTCTGGGTAAGTCTACAATTTACGTTTGTATCTTCGCAAATCACCTCTAACCATAATTTCTCTGAGCCCCAGCACATTTTTATTTGCTGTTTGCTAATTATCATAAAACTTGCCACTTCTAAACGCATTAACATAATAATATTAATCCTTTATATACATCTTAACACAAGAACTATGAAACGAATAAATCTTAATAAATATACCATGTTTTATATGTGTTCCCTTTCATAAATATAGTTATTTATAGAACTGCTCTTATTAGACTTATCATGCGTTCTTTATTAAAGTATTAATAAATATCTGTTACTGTTATAACTTGCAAAACTATACATTTCATATGTGTAGATCTTTATCATGACTGTAATTGAAGATAGAACATTGACATAATTTGAAACAAAATGGAAAAGGTAGGAGACAGAACTAACGATGTAACCATGACAATAGAACACAAAGGTGGCAAAGTTTTCATAAAATCCCTCATGAATGTGTTAATAAAGGACGTTCTAAATTATATGTCTACATTTGTATATTTATTCTTTTACTGAAATAAATCATTAATATAAAACATTATTTCACTACAGCAGAATTAGTGTCCATAGTATCTTTCGTATTAAGTGCAAATGATAGATATTTATGTTTACCTTTGAATTGTCACAAGGTGTGAGTATTTTGAATCGTGTGTGCAGAGTGATAAAAACAACTCAAATTCTCACATTAAGGTCGGTGAAATGAAGGATGTTGACACCACGCCTCTGGGTGAGTTGTCTGAAATTCTGTCATCTTGATGTGTAATGTATAGGATTTGTAGGATGTGTGTGATGCGACGGTATAGAAATCAATTACCATTCGATTACTACTACGTCAACACAAGTCTGAGATATTCTGATGATGAATGTACTCCAAAGAATATTTCATTCGTTCATTCATTCATTCATGCAAACATATTTCGTGACCATACCACAGTTTCAGCTTAATATTTTTCAATTTACCGTCTTCCATTCATTTCAATTATTACATATCGTAGTCTAACATTACTCTCTCCTTTCTCTCATCCATCCATCCATCCATTCTGTCTCGGATAGAGAGGTCAACCACACAACAACACGTTCAAGAGAATAACTCTCTAAGTAGTACAGTAAATATCAAATGGCGTGAAACTCTGATAATATCACGTGTATAACAATTTATATAAATATTTCACCTCCACCCTTACATTCCCATCGCAATGGTACCCTTCCCGAAAACACAACTCGTGAATTAGTAAGAATGGCATGAGCATCACAGGGTTGTTTTGTGATTCTATTTAGGGACATGTTATGCCGTCCTACAGTCTGACGAATCTTTGGTGTATGTCGTATGTGCACTGTAGTCATACATACAAGTTAGGTCATACATGCACTGTAGTTATACATGCAAGTTAGGTCATACATGCACTATAGTCATACATGCACTGTAGGCATACATGCACTGTAGTTATACATGCACTGTAGTTATACATGCACTGAAGTTATACATGCACTGTAGTTATGCACTGTAGTTATACATGCAAGTTAGGTCATACATGCACTGTAGTTATACATGCAAGTTAGGTCATACATGCACTGTAGTTATACATGCAAGTTAGGTCATACATGCACTGTAGTTATACATGCAAGTTAGGTCATACATGCACTGTAGTCATACATGCACTGTAATTATACACGCACTGTAGTTATGCACTGTAGTCATACATGCACTGTAGTTATACATGCACTGTAGTTATGCACTGTAGTCATACATGCACTGTAGTTACGCATGCACTGTAGGTCAAACAATCACAGCCATCGCTGTCTGCTTTCTTGTCGAAGCGAGCTATTACACTCTCTAAGATGACCTGCCCACTAATAGAACTGATAAGGTGGGCGTTTGTTTTCCTAGACCCCGCAAACTAGGACTAGGGTTCCTCCACACCAGATGAGATGCCTTTGGAGATGTACCATCCATGCTTTTGTCTTTGATATAAAACACCATTCTTCCTTTGGGTACTTGACCGTAAACCGCATTTCTTTTCAGAGTGTCTAGTAATTAGTTTCGAACACGAAAATAATATGGAATGAAGTTACACTCACTCACTCACTCACTCACTCACTAACTCTCTCTCTCTCTCTCTCTCTCTCTCACACACACACACACACACACACCACGTACATACATGCACAATAGTATAAAATTATCTTCAGTAGTTAATCTAACTTTAGTATTCTGCAAACAAAACTACGAATAATTTAGTAAGCAAACTCTACTTCAAACGAAATAAACCTTTTACCGATTTAGTTTATAAAAGAAAAACACATCATACTATTCTGTATTGCAAGAATTATTTTATTCGCATTATTTTATTTTATTGTCAGAGTCTGTTCACAGAATGTACGGAATTAGGTCACAATATTTCAAACAGTCAAGTGTAACGTTTGTCAAAATACTTCAAACAGTCAAGTGTAGCGTTTGTCAAAATACTTCAAACAGTCAAGTGTAACGTTTGCATAAACATAGGCGTATCTATAAAGAAATCACATAAAACTATCAAAATATTTCAGTCAAGTGTAATGTTTGCAGAAAGATATCACGCATTTGTGTTAAAATATTTAATACAGGCAGGAGTGACTTTAGAGAATATTCTAGGTCCTCTATGATTACATTATAATGTGAAAAGACAAATAGGAGTGGTAGGTGTTTGTAGAAATATAAACATAGTTCTCTGGTATTACAATTTGTGTTTTACAATCTAGTATATTTATATATATTAAGACCTCTTACTGAAGTAGTCTGATCCTGAAGGGGAAACTAAAGTGTAATTATTGTGTTGCGAGTTTAGAGTTACTTTGCATTTCCACTGCTCTAGTTTTCTTTCTTCTATATTTTAATAATGAACGGTTAATTCCTAATATGCTAAGTTAATTCATTTAATAATGAAAGCATAATAAATATATAACCCTACCCACAGACTTAAGCAGATCAAATATGCTTAAAAACCAACCTTATTTCGACCGACAGCATTAAGCAGAAAAATATGTGGTCTGCCTAAGTCTAGTATTATTTATAAAACATAAAACATAAAACTTCATTTTGCAATTTTCTCTCTTTCTATTATCTTTACTGTAGTAACCGTTGACATATTTCATATTTCAATAGTTTTTCCTCTGAATTCAAGTGTGGTTTTGAAGGTTGTATATGTACACTGAGGTCAACCTAATGCTGATTTTTAAAGCATTGTTTACCTAAAGCTGGAAGTAGGGTTTCACATATATGTATGCGACTAAACTTGTTTATATAAGCATATATTTATTTATTTGTTTGTTTTTTTTAGATACTAAATACACAACACATCCAACGAGTGTCATTCAGCACATTAGCTGTAAGGAGTCGAACAAGCCATTCATCACAGCTATAATAGAAACGCCAGACAAAGATTTAGTACTGACAGACAGTAACAATAACATGCTCAACGTCATCAACGAATTAAAAATACCCGAAACGCGTGTTTTGAAACTTGACTGTGAACCGTGTCGACTGGCACTCACGCATGACGGTCAAATTGCAGTGACAGCGAAAAATAAATGGATCTTTTTTATCGACATCTCTGTAAAGCCGTTTGTGAATGCTCGGGTTCAAACAGAAAAACAGTACATTGGGATTGGTGCCGGAAACAATAATACCTTAATAGTCAGCTGTTGTAACTATCCCAGTAGCATTGACGTCATTAGTAGCAATGGTCATTGTCTGAAGACAATTTTGACAAACAAGCAAGATGTTTTCCTGAAGAAATTGCTGACGAGGACCCAGTCGACGATAAACTTGAAGAATCCCCATCATCTAGTTGTGCAGAATGGAGACGTACTGGTCTCTGACCGTGACACGGATTCGGTTCATCGAATTGACCTAGTTACTGGACACGTTCTTGTGACATACAGGCATGAAGAACTGAAATCCCCGTGCCAGATTTCCACAGATCAAACAGGGAACCTATATGTTACAAGTGAAAATGGACAAGGTGTATTTTTGTTGTCGACTTCCGGTCTATGGACCAGAGTGCTACATGGCCCGACTAACGGACATGGAACATTTCACAAACCTGTGGGTGTGTGTGTGTCCGGGTCTACCCTGTGGGTCAGTTGGGTGGACTTTGATTACTCTGTTGTAACCCGACATGATCTGGTTCAGACCAGTTCTTGAGTATGGATTAAACATGTGTAACATGGTATTTAATATCTATCATATATTGAGCTTGTTGTTGTCGCCCTTGAAAAAAAGATGCTTCCATATAACAGATAGAAGAGCTTTGATAAAGCTGTTTGTAGCTGCTTCTATAATGCTGCTTTAGTTCAAGGCCATACTTGTTTTGAATGATTTTAACTTCCTTGCTAAGAAGCACTGTAATGGAAATAAAATAATCGTTTTTTATGACAAACTCTAAGCAACACTTCAGGCCCCTTATGTGATGACACTTCGTTAATTAATCTGCTCGCAGACCCCTCCGAATCACAAACCTTTTAAATACTTAGTGACATACGTTACAGCTGATTTTATAAATTTATGTATTCATTATTTTGTAACATTGTAAGTGTAACATCTTTAAAAAATGTCAGCAATCAAGTAAAATGTTATTTATTTTGATACATTAATTTGTTTCAATCTTATTTCTGTATTTGTTTTTTTTTTAAAGAATTATTACCGAGTGCATTAAATAGTTAATGTCTTTGACCTTTATGTAATTATGTGTAGATTGTTTATCACCTAATAAATGTATGTACTTAAGTACTGATTGATTATCACCTGTTAAATGTATGTAATTATGTGTAGACTGGTTATCGCCTGATAAATGTATGTAATTATATATATACACTGATTATTTCCTGATAAATATATTTAACTATGTGTAGACTGGTTATAGCTTGATAAAATGAATATGACTGTGTGTAGACTGATCATTTTCTGAAATATGTAGGTAATTATGTGTGGACTTGTTATTGTCTGATAATTGTATGTAATTATTTGTAGTAAGAATTTGTCCACATATGGAAATATTGTGTGAAGGTAAATGTTTTTCTTTAATGTTGTGGAAGAGAGAAAACGTTTACCGCCTGCATATCTACCAAGTGAGAAAGACGAGAGGTGTCCTATGCAGAATTATTAATAACATAAATTAAGATTATCACTTGAAATTAGTTATGGGTGATTAATTAACAATTATAATCATAACCAAACTATTTGTGTGGAGGCGTCACATTGTGTGACTGAGTAAATTTGCCTCTAAATACATTTAAATTTAAATTGTTGTATAAATTGCTAAATTGTCAGAGTAACCGTATCTTGGGTACTCTTTATGGTGTTATTTTTGAAAGTGTCTGAGTTGAAATAAACAATTCAAGGCAAGAATATTCTAGATTGTTGATTTAATGCAAGCTGAGTGAGTATTTTTCTGTTATACAATGATCAGGGTACCCAGATACTGATTTTTATTTTCTATTTATTGTTGCAATCATTACATAATTAATAAAATGTGCTCAAGTAAAATATCTAATGCTTGAGACTTAATGCTTAGGTAGTTTGCATTCGTACTTTCTGCAATATAAATACGGTGATATTTTATTGGTTGTTGTTGCTGAATGATTAAATATATTGTATTTACCCAGCACAAAGGAATGATGTGTTTTCTGCTATACCATTAATGAAATTAATTTCCTAAAATACGCAATGCTGTTTTATTTTTATGGACGGTTGCAAAAGATCTTTAAGGAAATTAATTTCCTAAATATGATAGGTGTATATAATCTTTTCGCGCCATCACGCTATATTGTTCACATTATTCAATTTAATTTAAAAATTAATTACTTAATTAATGAGGTAAAGAAATTAAAATTACATGCGTGTATTTAAATAATAAAATTTATATTACGGTTATGACGTATAAAACTTTCCTAAAGTGTAACATAGTAGTATTTTCTTATTTGGTTCAGAGATTTCATTTTGAACATGACAAGTGATATATGTGTCATTTTTTTAATAATAGGAATTACAAGTAATAATTAGGATTTAAAAATGACAGGAATTATAATAGGTTTAAACAACTCTGTGTTCTTTTCTAAAATTAATTCTGCAATATTAAAAGATTTAACGTTCGAAACATGAAATGATTTTTACATTTAATTTAATATAATTTAATAATAAAAGAATAAATCTTTTAATTTAATAACTTCATTTAAATTATAAATTCAACTAAATTTCATCTGATATAAACTCACGGACCCATCAATAGACTGAGCAAATGAATATAAAATTGATACATAGACAAATAGAGAACAGATAAACAACGAAAAGAACTTTTCACTGCACTAACAGATACTCGAGACGTAAACTCTTAACAAAGATTTAATTAAAAGAAAAAGGTTTGTAATATTTAAAACAAAATACTTTCTTAATGCATTACTAAATCATCACCAAACATGCACTACAGTCTTATCATAGTCTTTCTAGATTCGAGAATCAAAGTTCAGTTTCACAATGTCTAGCTTTCTCATGAAATCATAACGTCGAAAAGAATTAATTTGGTGACGTCATAACAATGCTGGCGCAAACACAAGTCTCAACACTGATTTAATGGAACATTAGTGTTTAGTGCTTTTCTGTTATTAAATAGAAAAGGGCTGCCCTTTCTCTCACAAACAATAACTTAATAGAGATAATTAAAAATCCTTGAAAAGCAAATTTAAAGGTGCATTGAAACCAGGTTCAAATTGCATTTATACTGCAGTTATTTACTGAGTTCATGATGGGAAAATAATGAAATGTTAATAAATAAATTCAAGAAACTCTGGTTAAAAGTTTACAATATATTTATCTTAAATAAGTGGAACACATCATCATTTGCTAATACATTTACAGAAGTCGCAAAAATAATACACACTGTATATGAATTGTGTTTGATTCTAGATTAGCCATTCTTCAAAACTTAAAATAGTATCCGTTTATCCTTCAAGAAATTCTGCTTTCAAACGGCCACCTCACATCAAACCAGACCAGAGAAATTCTGCTTTCAAACGGCCACCTCACATCAAACCAGACCAGAGAAATTCTGCTTTCAAACGGCCACCTCACATCAAACGAGACCAGAGAAATTCTGCTTTCAAACGGCCACATCAAACGAGACCAGAGAACGCTGTATGCTTCATAAATACATAGATAAGGAAAATCGTTAAACTGTTTAGGAAATAAAATATTAATCACAATAAAGTGGTCGGAAACAGACCGAGCTTAACAGAAACGGGAAGGTTATTCAATATTAATATCACGATAGATAGATAGATTGATAGATAGATAGATAGATAGATAGATAGGTAGATAGATAGGTAGATAGATAGATAGACATACATACATTCATACAGACAGATAGATAGATAGATAGATAGAACGGCAATAGATAGATAGATGGATGGATGGATGGATAGACAGACAGACAGACATATAGATAGATAGATAGATAGATATAGAATGATAGATAGATAGATTTTTATACAAATTAATAGTATTATGTTATGTTTGGTCTTAAAAATTTTCTATAGTAAAACAGTTGTTGACTAATTTGTCAATAGCAGAGGGAATATAATTATTTACAGATAATCACTACACAATTACTTAATTTTAAATTATTATTTTTTAATGTAAAACATAAGTAATTACATGTACTTCTGAGCAAATATAAATCCACAGTTAATTTTCATTCACATGTTATTGACTTGTACATGACATTTTATCATCGGCACCTCTTTCTCAGCGTAAACGTTGTCCATGTGACGTCATATGATGTTTGCGTTATGGACTCCACTCAGTATGCTATTAATATTAAAGCTGATCCTTATTAATAATTCCTCGCTGTTGTAATTGTAATGAAATATTTAGACATCTTCTCAGTAATCCGCTCCGTAAACTTTGGAAGATTCTGGCAGGCAGAGTTAACACTGACAGTAGAAATAGTTTTACCGGCTACACTGATTAATTAGTGTGTTTACGGTTTAAACAAATGAAAGTGAAATTTACTTCTGAGTCCTTAATAAAAAAATTAAATACATTTTCGTAACCACATATAATGATTAAATATAATTTTATGTATTGTCTTTATTTTAATTGCAATACTTCCAATATATGAACTCATACTCACACACACACATACACACACAAAACACACACACATACACACACACACACACGCGCGCACACACACACACACACACACACACACACACACACACACACACACACACACACACACACACACACACACACACAACGTTTCCTACACTTACTATTTGTTAGAACAAGCAAGATGTTCTAATATTTTTTTAATTTTATATTTCTACATTCTCTCTTGTTATGTCTGCAGTATTGTGCTGACAAACATATATATTTGCTTATTAGTTTTGTTACTTAGTAAATACTTTCCTTTCTTAATAACGGATAATCATTTACTTAAAGATCATTCATCTATTCATTCTGAATCATGCAAACTAAAAATAGAAACCAGTATAAATATTCGGATACGCTTTAGAGAAGCAGACATATTCTGTAATTTTGCGTCATTGTGAACGTCCGTTCGAAAATTTTGCTGTTAATACAATCTGGAGAGACTGAGATGAGAAAGAGACAGTGTGATTATGGGTGATTATGAAGGAAACTGATGAAATCCATGACATGTAGGAAATATTTATATGTCTAACAGCAGCACCAACCGGTGCGAGCGCTTTATTTCTAGTACAGCCGAAATGAATTATGGGAGTAAAATTTAGAGAGAATAAGGACCATGAGTGTTTTTTTTCAATGTGTTTGGAGAGACACGTGGAGTTGAGGGCAGACAATAAAATTGTAACATCGTTGCAATACATGTGTGCAGAAGATAATTGTGACTTTGTCTAAATCAGGTTATGTAAAGACTATTATCACTTATCTCTAATAATTCCATTTCTATTCTCTGATAAGAACTACCTTGTGATTTGTATTGAAATTTTGTTGGGGTATAGACTGTGAAGACAAAATTATTCGATTGTGATTTTATGGGAAATATATATGTCAGGTAATCTTTTTTTTCATTATATTTGTCATATGTATAATTATTTGATGATTTAATAAATTTATTTTTACATTTATTGACCTTCTTACACATATTGATAACGTTATGTTGGAGGAAAAAGTGGATGGATGAGGCTTTTTAAATATAGATTAAAGATGGATTTGTCTTTTCCTTTAGTAAGACGTTTTCCACCTATGGAATATTGTGTAATGGTAAATGTTGTCTTAATGTTGTGGAAGAGAGAAAACGTTTACAGCACCCGCATATCCACCAAGTGAGAGAGACGAGTGGTGCATGATGGAGAATTATTAAGAACATACATTCTCATCACTTGTAATTAGTTATTGTTACATAGATGCCGCGGTAATGTATAAATGTATTTTTAAAAAAGAAATACTTGAATACGATTCATAATCTAGTCAGTGCCAGAAGATCCCAAAGTCTAAATTCAAACAGATGACTGACAAATCCACAAAGAATTATTTAGAAAAATTACAAACGAATTTATTTTAATAATAAATTTTTGCAGTAATATTCAAATCGAAACACAGCCATTTCTTGCAGAAGTAAAATGTATTTTAAACTGACAATAATTAAATAGTCTTGTGGCTGATTTCTATTTTATTGAAATGTCATTTCAGAAATGTAAAATAAATAGCTATTGTAAATAACATCCTAAATCAGCTGTTTTAAAATATGCTTTAATTCTTTTCTTAATCAGGTATCTATGTCTTTGTTTGCTCTAGAGTCTAGATCGAAATTATTTCCAAAACATATATTATTAATAGTGTATACTAATGAAACTCATCTTCTAACAACATAATGTCATAACAAATTTAAAGTTAAGGAGTTATGGAGAGAGTGAGAGAGCTTTTCAATACTCTTTTTAAGCGTGTACAGAAATCTGACATTTGTACATAATATAAAAACAATTAATTGACAACACATATCCAAAGTGAAACGATATAATGTTTTTATTAATTCAGATTACTATAACTACAACATGAGCAATTATTTTCGAGAAATGTCTGCTTTTTTCCACACTGCGCCCTTCATGTATTCTTTATGCATTACGGATCCTTGTGGACTCAGGCAATCAGGCTAGAAAAACGTTGCAGATATGGACACATATATAGTGCAATACTCTTTCTATGCATAATTGTATATATCTCTTAGAAAACAGTATGTCTACACATAATTGTATCTATGTCAGGCAATAATATGTATACACATAAGAACATGTATTTAAAAGACAATAATTTAATAATATAACCAAATCCATGCTAAATTATCGAAACAAATGATTATAGCAAACGCATTTACCTCATTGCAATAATCGTTTTGAACGAAATATGCCTACAAGTTGTGTAAATATCATTGTAAGAAAGAAGAAAAAGTTTAAATAAATCAATGCAAATAAAAGCAGTCTTCATACAAGTTTCGAAGTAATAAAACAAGTTTGGAATTGTCGAACGCCGTGGTTAATAAACTTGCATCTGTTTTGCCTGCAGGAAGATATATATTTTCTTCACAAAGATGTGATTATTATAAATACTTTAAAACTTACTTAAAAGAGGAATTCAAATCAATGATAAAAATAAAATGTTGCCTAAAACATGAGGGATAGGATAGATGGGATCAAAGTCTTCTAAAAGGTATGTAGAAATTATATAGAAAGTATGCAACACTAACAGGTCAAATATATCGTCTGTTTAAGAGAAGGTAAAATATTTCTAATGCTTGTTTAAAATCTAGTCTATACTAAATCGTGCCGGATAATAACAGAATAATCAAAGTTCACCCAACTGACCCACAAGGTAGGCCCGGACACACATACACCCACAGGTTTCTGAAACGTTCCATGTCCGTTAGTCGGACCATGTAGAACCCTGGACCATTTTCCGGAAGTCGACAACAAGAAAACACCTTGTCCATTTTCACTTGCAACAAATAATTTCCCTGTTTGGTCTGTGGAAATTTGGCACGGAGATTTCAGTTCTTCATGCCTGTATGTCTCAAGAACTGCACCTGAAAGGAGGTCAACTCGGTAAATCGAATCCGTGTCGCGGTCAGAGACCAGTACGTCTCCATTCTGCACAACTAGATGATGGGGATTCTTCAAGTTTATCGTCGACTGGGTCCTCGTCAGCAATTTCTTCAGGAAAACATCTTGCTTAGCTGCCAAAATTGTCTTCAGGCAATGACCATTGCTACTAATGACGTCAATGCTACTGGGATAGTTACAACAGCTGACTATTAAGGTATTATTGTTTCCGGCACCAATCCCAATGTACTGTTTTTCTGTTTGAACCCGAGCATTCACAAACGGCTTTACAGAGATGTCGATAAAAAAGATCCATTTATTTTTCGCTGTCACTGCAATCTGACCGTCATGCATAAGTGCCAGTCGACACGGTTCACAGTCAAGTTTCAAAACACGCGTTTCGGGTATTTTTAATTCGTTGATGACGTTGAGCATATTATTGTTACTGTCTGTCAGTACTAAATCTTTGTCTGGCGTTTCTATTATAGCTGTGATGAATGGCTTGTTCGACTCCTCACAGCTAATGTGCTGGATGACTCTCTTTCCCTGTGTTCCGTATTTAAAATCTAAAAGCAGAGATGAATACCTATTTACATAAACAACTTTATTGGCATATTTATGGAAAGGATAACATATCATGCGTTCAAAAGAATAACATAAATAATATCAATTGCACTCATTTTCGATTTATGCCTTTAGTACCTGTGACTGGCGCGCCACTTAGTTAATGACAGTGAGTAGTAGTAGTAGTAGGAGTAGTAGTAGTAGTAGTAGTAGTAGTAAAAGTAGGAGGAGGAGTAGTAGGAGGAGGAGTAGTAGTAAAAGTAGTAGGAGTAGTAGGAGTAAAAGTAGTAGGAGTAGTAGGAGTAAAAGTAGTAGTAGTAGTAGTAAAAGTAGTAGGAGTAGTAGTAGTAGTAGTAGGAGGAGGAGGAGTATTTAATCTTTCATAACTAATTAGAAGTGTTGAGAATCTTAATTTATTTTATTAAGATCCTCCAACAGACACCATTCGTCTATAGCTTTGACGGATATTTGGCACTGTAATTGTTTTCTCTATTCCGCAACATAAAAAAACATTTACAGTAGTAGAACAGTCACATACTTTTGCTGTGAGTGGAAAACGTTTGACTATAAAGAGAAAATAAATACGACTTTTAATCTATATTTAGTGAGCCCCCATCCACCGCTTTCTTCTCCAGCATAAGATTATCAATATGCATAAGAAGGTCATAAATTTAATAATAAATTTATTAAATGAACAATCAAATATACATAAGTCAATTTCAATGAATAGATTAATTGACATCAATATTCCATGAACTCAAGTTCAGATAATATCTGTATTTCACAGTCTTATATATAAATATATAATTACAATTCAATAATAGAATCAATACAAATTGCAGGTTAGCCCTATTAGAGAATAGAAATGGAGTTATTAGAGGTAGATAATTTAAAGTCTTCTTTTTTACATGAACTGGATTAAACGTTGCTTCAACAATGTCACAATGTCCCTGTGAACATGTGTCTCCCGCCACATGCATGGAAACCACCGATGCACTGTTATATTCTTGAATGAACTTCAATGCTCTCCTCACCGTGTCAAATCCTTGAAGCAGAACACGGTGATTACACTAACTCTGGCATCCTCAATGTACCAGAATTCTCCCAATATGTCCATCATACCCATCAAAGGGTATGTTGTACTTCTTATGCTTACACACCACAATAGACGTCCACATGCCTTCCCGGCCGTTCAACTCTCTAACCAGTGAACACATGAAGGATAACTGGGAACTTGAAACAAACTTAAAACTCAAAGGCCACTTGTTTACTGCAAAATATAATCAAGGAGCAAACCTAAGTTTCCCGTTCATCACAATATAACTCCATTCTATCTCTCATCCCATTCTCACCTTACAATTTCCTGCAAAAGTCTGATACACACATGGTAAAATAAATACAGCATCTCAAACAATGTCAAGTGTTAGTATACTACACTCGAACACCTTAGTTCAAACAGTGTAGAAATAAAAGTCAACTCACATAGTACATCTCTGCACAAGCACAATTATAACATATTATTAGTAAAAATGCATGTAATGTTTCTAAGTCCACTCTCTCTCAACCAGTCAGTTTAACTCACCATCAAGCTAATGTCTGCCTTTCAAATCCAGACTCTCTTCTTGTTCAGTTCAAAAGTGATTAGATAGTCGAATTTTCTACAGCAATTAAATTCTTTGTTCTCAGCCCACTGGATGGTCTTGTTCTCGTAAATCATGATCATTGGATAATAAAAAAAAACTACTTACTTAGTTTGCATTACTTCAGCAATCTAGAATATTCTTGCCTCGAGCTGTTTACTTCAACTCAGACACTTTCAAAAGTAACACCATAGGGAGTGCCCAAGGTCGGGTTACTCTGACAGTTCAGCAATTTATGTAACAATTTAAATTGAAATATAGGGAGAGGCAAATTTACTCTCACAGTACCATAGGTTAATAATAATAAAATTATTAAAAGCGTGTTTGCTTGGTGCCCATGCATGCATTGTTTTTAATTTACATTCTTTTATCAGCCTAGTGTTCGTTCCTACAATTGTAAATGAATTCCTAAACGTCCGTTAGTCCTTAGTGTTTTATTAGTATTGGTTATTGATCGTTTTTCTCTTATAAAGATTGGGATTGTGGATTCGAAAACGAACGAACTAGGCAGTTATTAATTATTAAATACTAAAGAACATCCAACTTAAACTTTGAGGGTCTAGGGAGGGTTATGCATTGGCAAGTAAGAGTATTAAATGATAATCTTATTAATTATCACCAATATCTTCCCGTAATATGCCAGATATTGAAAGACATAAATTTGGGAGAGACACGTATCTGGTTTTAAGAACTCATAAACAAAATACAAGGACGAAGAACCCGCGCACTTACCGTCAGGTCACCTCTGGATGTTAACAATTCGCTCCTGTGCATACCGGAGCAGGCAGGAACGGATACGCTTCAACAACCTACACCATTTTACCGACTGGAGATAGGACGATGGGTGAGGAGGCGTGACATTGAACCTTATCTCCATTACAGAGAATATAATAAGAACTTTCAGGGCTTCACAGGGACGCTGAATGTCTTATATAACACTCTGTATTGTTTTGCTAGGGCTTCACAGGGACGCTGTATTTCTTATTAACACTTTCTTTTTTCCTAGACTTCACAAAGACATTGAATTTCCTAGTTACACTGTGTCTTGTTTCGCTATTGTGTTTGCATGATCCAGAAGTTGTATTATGTCTTGGGAGGGTGCACTATTTACGTTAATTGGTAAGTAGATGATGTAAAATAATTGTCTAGTTAGGTTAATAATGCTACTTCGAGAGTTATTTTTTCCTGAGCTGCCTTGAGCGTGTCCCTGTGAGAGTGATCTCCCATCCTGTGACAGTATGACTAAATGAACTAAAGGGGGAAGGGAATGATATTCCGAGATTATCAAGATAAATTAAATTGAATAAAAGCGATACATTTATACTGTTAGTGATTGTGGAAAAATTCACCTCTGCATTATGCGTTAGAAATCTATTTTACTGTTTATGTACATGAGTATCTCATACTCACATCTCAACCTACTAAATGTACATTAACTACGTGTCTAATTTACAGGGTTCAATACTACAACTTACCAGGGGGCGTGGCTCCGACATCCTCCAAGTCAACGAGGTTACGAGAATATGAAATTTTCCCTTCATCCTTTGCACACGACATTTTCCACGTCACCATTTGACAATAAAATAGAAGCACAAATATTTATAATTTTCATTGAATAGGAAAACGCCTGTTAGCTCTAACTTCACAATTACAAAATAATTAGTTATATTCAGGTTTCGTTTCAATAAGAACAATATAACAAATGATGCAATACAAATTCAGAACGTCTACTGAAAACGTGTTCGTTTGGGCTTTTCTATAAAATAACCTTTAACCTCGGTTGTGATTTCATGATAGTGTTTTCAACTTTATCATTTTGTTTTTAATTCTGTAATATTCTATTTGTAGAATCAGATCTTTAAAAAATTGATTTGATAATTCACAAATATGTTGGATTTTTTTGACAAGATAATTTAAAATGTCCATTCTTACGGGAAAAAATAAAATAAATCAATTTATTAAAAGAAAAAATGAAAAACCAAATACGCCTGACACGTTTGGTAACTTATTGTTTTTCACAATTCTTGTGGAATGCATCACAAGTAAGGAATACAAATAGTTTAAATGACTTTTTAAAGGAGGGCTTCATTCAAAATGATAAGCAAATAGCAAACTACATTTATTTAAGGCTGCAGAAAAATAAGGAAGTAGACGTGTAATGCTTCAAAGAAATATAGCATAGAATTACCCAGTTAGAAATATAGAATACCCAGTAATAATAATTTAGAAATATGGCATGGAATTACCCAGTTAGAAATACAGAATACCCAGTAATAATAATTTAGAAATATGGCATAGAATTACCCAGTTAGAAATACAGAATACCCAGTAATAATAATTTAGAAATATGGCGTAGAATTACCCAGTTAGAAATATAGAATACCCAGTAATAATAATTTAGAAATATGGCGTAGAATTACCCAGTTAGAAATATAGAATACCCAGTAATAATAATTTAGAAATATGGCGTAGAATTACCCAGTTAGAAATACAGAATACCCAGTAATAATAATTTAGAAATATGGCAGAGAATTATGAAGTAAAAATAATTTAGAAATGTTAGCGCACGGCTATCAAAGGCTTAGACATGTTTGCAATCGTATATGTAAAAATCTAAAAGCACAGTTATATATGTCCAGCAATCCCTGACGTCTTAATTTGTAATCTATATTTCCAACGTACCTGAAATTCGGAAGTCACCTGTACAGGCGATCGTTGACCAAGTAGGAAATCCGATTTCTCTGGAACTTGGAAAAAAGATCGTTTATCCCACGTGACCTCTTTCCTTACATCATCCGACATCATTTCTGACAGAATCTCTTGAACCTCGATTTGGAGCCGTACAACATCTTGCCAATAAATATCTGAAACCTCCAGTATGAAGTTTAAATCCCGGTCCATGGCAAGCAGACGAATGTTGAAAGCTGTCAGCAAACGTTGAACCACATTAGCCAGCCGCCTATCCTTCAGGTGTTTAATGACGTCAGCAAGGAGTCTAAATGTGCTATTGACGTGCACGGCAAATCTCCGGAAGTGATGTATTTCTCCTGCGCGTTCCCCGTCACACATTTTCTTTTCTTCATCTTGTTCCTTATCTCTGGCAACTTGGCTCCAGTCGACTTTGGCCAGTACAATATTTTCAGCTTCAAGTTGTAAAAAGATAATTACATTATGTTACATTATGTGTTTGTTATACCTTTCCCACTCGACAGCAGAATGTTTCTAAAATTAATTTTAATACGTACATAGAGTAGTCGGGGTTTGTCATGATCATTAAAAATAGTCGTTTACTGATAAAAGTACTGCATTTTATTACAATAATTTTATATATATATATATATATAAAACTATTTCGAAATCCAACTGAAAAAGTAATTACCTGCAATAAATATTACGTTTCTAGTTTGTACTTAAATAAGTGGGGTTCCAACGAATGCAAATCATTACTTAAATTATCTTACCTTAGACATTTTTAATCTCATGATGATGATGATGATAATTAATTACAATACTACTAATAATTTTGTGTGTATAATTTTAATTACATTCACTATGGTAATATTAATAATAAGAGATGCCTACACAACGATAAATTATATTTTCTATTATTATTTAAATAAAAATTGTTATTTGACCTGCTTGAAGAACCTTTTCTTCAGTTAGGACCTGCATTTCGATAGGTCCAAGGTCAATGTTTACAGTAAATACTTCTCCGAAGATTTCGACATATGTAGCTCGTCCAATGCTGCATTCTGCTTCTCCACGAGAAACGGTCACTGAGTAAATGATAATTACATCTATTAGTCATTCTTCAAATCTATCTATCTATCTATCTATCTATCTATCTATCTATCTATCTATCTATCTATCTATCTAT
Organism: Sinotaia quadrata; assembly: GCA_028829895.1. NCBI lineage: Eukaryota > Metazoa > Mollusca > Gastropoda > Architaenioglossa > Viviparidae > Sinotaia > Sinotaia quadrata. Next base: position 59,593,816 of record CM054183.1, read on the forward strand.
CTATCTATCTATCTATCTATCTATCTATCTATCTATCTATCTATCTATCTATCTATCTATCTATCTATCTACCTGTCTGTCTGTCTGTCTGTCTGTCTGTCTCTCTATCTATCTACCCATCCATCCATCCATCCATCCACCCACCCACTCAAAAAGCAAAATATGAATATAATTATTTGTATGAACAAGATATAATATTCACACAAATCTTAAATTTAAATCTTAAATCATAATTAATCTAAATATAGTTCAACCACACTTCATTTTCTTTTAATCATTTTCATGAACTTATTTACATTAAAGAAAAGAAACAATATCTTTTTTATAACTGTCCATATTGGGCCCACAGGAAAGTTCAAACTAACCGGAAGTGTTCTGCGATGCAGTCTTTTCGGCAAGCTACATGAATTATTCGTTGGGCACCTCAATTATATATTCAATTAACTGATAAAATCACTATAAATACACCGCGTTTTGATGGAGAAGATGAAGGATATTTAAATATAGTATAAATGTTACTTTAATATAATATGATGGATTCTGAATGATTTTATTAATTCTCTATAAAAGGGTTTCCCTAGTAGCGCACATTTTTTTCTTTGGCTGCCTGGAATCCTACCTGAGATGGAACTATTCAGCATTTGAAACAAATTGCTCTCATCCCACAATAGCATTCCAAATTGTCTGACCGATTTCTTAACCTCACTAACCGCTGGCATGACACTCACAAGTGCCAGCATTATCCTGATTTTTCAAAATCAGCTTTGTATGGCACTCACAAGTGCCAACGATATCTTGATTTTACAAAATCAACTTTGTATGGCACTCACAAGTGCCGGACAGAAGGTTGTTCGGCTCAAGATACTCCAAGCAATAAGACAATTATGAAAATCGTTTCAAAAAGTTACTTATAATGTTTTAATTTGGACAGATAATAATATTCTTTATCTTTAATTTGTTGTACCAGTGATGCTTTTCACATCTTTATTACTTCCACAACTATTTATAGATGATAATTATACATACTGGAGTAATGATATATGCTGTGAACGAATATAAATTCTATCGATTTCTTAGGCTGACAAACATTCCTATCCTTAGCCGTTAATCAAATCATTTATGACAACTTCCAGAGTAACAAAAAACCGTCTATATCTATAACTATATTTATTTATTTACATCAATATATATATATATATTTTGACACTAACAACACCCTATTTATTGTGCATTATTTTTATTATTATTATTCAGTCTCTTTCCACGACTTATGTTTGACTGTCCATTGTGATCCAAGGTCTCGGAATTTTACCAAGATTCTGGGAGATCCAAGGTTTTACGGATGATATGGGATAATTATTATTATTATTATTATTATTATTATTATTATTATTATTATTATTATTATTATTATTATTCAATGACTAATTACAAGTGATGAGAATCTTAAATTTATGTTATTAATAATTCTCAAGAAGCCATCACTCGTCTCTCTCACTTGGCGGATGTGCTGGAGCTGTAAACGTTTTCTTTTTTCCACAACATTAGTAGCAAACATTTACTGTCTCACAGTATTTTGTAGTGGAAAACTTCTTACCAAAGGAGAAGATAAATCGGTCCTTTAATCTATATTTAGCAAGACCCCATCCACCCACGTTTCTTCAACATATGGTCATTAATATATGTAAGATTGTCAATAAATTTAATAATAATGTTTTTAAATCAACAATCACATATATAAAAATATAATGAAAAGCTTATTAAACACCAGTAACCCAATGAAACTGCATTCGAATACTTTCTATTTATATATAGTCTTATATCATAACACACAATTCAGTAGATTATTGTCAATATAAATCACAAGATTATTATCTGAGAACAGAAATAATAAGCGATAATAGTTTGTACATAACCTTGTCTGGACCATGCTGCTGCAATAGTCTTTCATGTGCTTTCATACCAATGTCACAAGTTTATTGTTCACAGTAGAATTGTCTATTCTCCATGTGTTCCTCTAGCACATTATAGAATGTTCCACGAGTCACCGCTCTCTCAAAACTAATCTGGGCACTCCTTCACCATATTAGTTCCATCAAGCAGAACAACAATGTAGTAATTTCCAGTAACTTCCTTATATCAGACATTCTTTGAGGTAGTTGAGCATTCCGTTCCTTCATACAGGAACAGAGTGCAGTGTATCCTTATACTTACACACAGACATTAGAGACTTCTACCATGGTCGTAGCAGTTTATAAATCAATAAACCAGGAAATTCTAAGAATTGCTGAGATTCTAGAATTAAAGAAAAAAGGCTGCTTCTTTCTGTAAAATATAATCAGGGAACAAATGCTAAGTTTTCCGGTTTATTCATCTCTAACTCCATTCCTTCTTGCATTCAAGTCTCAACTTACATTTTCTTGCAACAATATTTATTAGCCCGATACAATCATACAGAATAATAAATAAAACATAATGATTTATGATGGTGTTCACTAGAAACAATGTAACGTGTTTAGCATTCTACATGCAAGCATCATAATTCACAATTTGTAGAAATAAGTCTATTCACATAATACATCTATACATAAAATGCAAATGTAATATATAAATAGCAAAATGCACAACATATTCCTAAGTTCTTTCACCCTCAATTAATCACTTAACTCACCCTTAAACTAATGGCCCCTTTCATGACCGGACTTCTGCCACACCAAATTCAAAGTGATTAGAAAATACAATTCTTTTCAACAGGTAAATTTGATCTTACCCCATTGGTTGGTCTCGTTTTTTCTAAATCTTAACTATTTGATAATAAAAACTACTCATCCAGTTGGCACTGGTTTAGATTACATCAGTAAATTCTGGCATATTCTTTCCCAGAGTTGTTTACTACAACTCTGACACTTAAAACTATCAGCATAAGCAGCGTCCAAGGTCATATAGATGGAAGTAATGTTAATGTGAGTGAAACAGTACTAGGTATGTGTATTACATTTCCTAACAAACTAATTCAATACGGCATCACAGCGCTTCATTAAGTCTGCGAGAACTAGTTTTTCCAGAGTTGTTAAGGTGAAGTGTGAAGACAGAACACCGATCCATTCCAACATTAAATATATATATTAATATTTATTTTTTAATTCTAGCAGCAAACATACTCGTGGGCGAATCTTCTCGTGAGGTGACTTTAATTTCCACCTTTTTCTGACCAATGAAGACCTGTTCTACTCTTGGAATATTGATCGTTTTGGTGATGTCACTGCTTTGTGCTGTGGTACTATCCTGACGTACAGAAAGTCATGATAACAATTATTAATCATTTAACAGAAAAAATAGTATTAGGAACGTATGTATGTATTCGTGTGGAAGTGTTAATTTATAAAAATAGAAATGACACGAAACACTAATTAATGTTGAATGCGTATATTTTTAATAGTAATGTCCTCTGTAATAATAAGAATTTATAAGAACTGCTACTGAACCGCATTTCAAGGAAACAACAACACTGGTCAGTCTACAAAATAACTGAGATTAAATATGCTGTGCAAATGGTGACATTTAAAAGAGTATGCTGTTTTACATTTTAGTTTACATTTGTAAACTCTTTTAATTGCACAATCCTAGCTTAAAGTCGCTATTGTAACAAGCGTTTGCCTTGAAAGAATGGAAATTGGCGCGTTACAAGATTTACGTAACAACTTTAGTTCTCGCATTTTGGGGATGTCACTTCGACTTTTGATACAAATTATCAGTCACGTGATGCATTATGTAGCAAACAGGTAGAAATCCATGGTCCTAACGTATCTTGGAATCATATCTTATTTATCTAAAATGGATCATTAAATATGTTGAGACTACACATACTTTAAGATAACCAAAGAAATGGATCAAACCTTAGCCTAAACAACTGCACAGAAGAACGCATTATAGAATCTCATTTTTTATTAATATAAATTGATACACGCATTATAGAATCTCATTTTTTATTAATATAAATTGATACACGCATTATAGAATCTCATTTTTTATTAATATAAATTGATACACGCATTATAGAATCTCATTTTTTATTAATATAAATTGATACACATGAGTACCTAACTTACTCAAAATGTAAACATCTGAAAGAAGTGATGTTTTCTGAGATTCGCATAATTTTAACTAAACAGGTAAAATATTCGTCGCCTGAACAATGTTCTAGTATTGGTGCAAACACAAACTGGACTGGATCATAATTAGACACTAGAAACTTTATTCGCATTTTAGAGAGCTTTCACTATTTTCTGTTCACAAGGAGGACCACAATAAATCTAACATTATTTTCTGTAATACTATTTTAACCTTTATATTTATTTATTGATTTATTTTGGAGAAATATTTTTAAAATCTTTTATTTTGTTATCGCATCCTACCATTTATTTTGCAAAACGTTTATCTTAAATATTATTTCTGAATAGTTTAATGCAATAAAAACTTGAAACATACAAGTGTACTGTATACAACCATTATATACGAATTAGCCTGTAGATTTCTTGTAGAAGTGTTATTTATACTATATTGTACTGTTAAAAGTCTGAATTAACTGATTAAAATCATAAAATAAGAATAAAAATTAAGAAACGTATGCTAATGCAGAAGATTGAAAAAAGTGCTTACTTGACATAAGTTGCTCAGACATCTTTTGAGCGCAGCCAGAGCGTGTATAGATGGTGGACAGAAGTCATCCTGTACTTGGCGGACACGAGCAATGATGCCATTGGTCGCGGACATTTGGGCATCATCCAGTCTAAGCAATCTGTCAGCGTACTTGAGAAGTATTTCGTGTTGCTGCTTTAAACTTTCTTGCACCTTCTTCAGCTGTGTGAGAAAGACTTCAAGGTCATCTTCGACTCTCCTCATTTGCTGAACCTGGGTGTAAGTTCGCTTTGCCTCTTGGAGGACTTCACTCTGTTCCTCGCGATCTTCACTGACCCTGATAACGCCAATTTCCTTTGATAAATGTTCAATGCTGCTTGCTTTCTTTGTGCTTGAAAGTGTGAGGTCATGAGAACCACATTGCAGTGTTTGCAGGGTGTGGTCCTGTGACGCACCGTGAGCTACAGCGCATTCCGTGCAGAAATAGTTCTGGCAGTCCAGACACACGAGCGAATCTCTCTGTCTCGAGCACACCTCGCAAGGTACATCACCTAGCTCAGCTAAGCGAACATCGACATAATCAGCAAGGACTACATCTTTCATCATCTTGTCAATTGCATCCTTTACTGACTCTCTTGGTGACGTCACAATGAGACAGCTACAGAAAGGGCACATTTTCGTTGAACCGTTTCCTTCAAGAATGCAACGAACACATTTTCTGCATAAACAGTGTCCGCATTGTAATAATGTTGGGTCTAGACAGATGTGCTCACATTTTTTGCAGTCAGTAAACAAAGACTGCATACTGCAATTCATTCTGTTTCATCAAAGGCTATTAAGTGCAAAGAGAGTAACTAACACAAGGGAGATAGGTAAAGATAATACTGAAGCCTCGCACGTCTGAGTTGTGCCTGATTCTGATTTTTTATGCCATGGAGCGTCGATGTAGATGTTTTGTATCATAACTGAATGTTAATATTGCTATAATTCATTATAACAAAGACACCCCAGAGTTCAGTGGTGACACAGTAAAGAATGTCTTAAATCCTTTTTATGTGTAAACACATTTACAATTACATTCCTATTGATCATTCTTTTGTCTAAATATTTTACAAAAACATTTCCACTAGAGTATGACAATAGCATATGACACCGATTGTGTATTTCAAAATGAACTTAGTGGCACTGGTAAAATCAATGCCTTCTGAAAACAGCGCTCATTTTTAAATTATAAATTCGTAAATGTATTTTTGAAATCTGTAGAAAATGAAAACTTCTGAGGAAGCCGGGCAGTTTTCTTCCATGGATTATGGCAGGAAATTAGAAAATAAGAATAAGGAATAAGCAAATCATACATGTGTCATTTTTATTTTGAGATTAGCTAATGGTATTGTGAATATCCTTAACTAACGAACAAAACACATTTGCAACAAAACTTTTATGACGTTAAGTATGTGACTAAAGAACGTTTTATGTTTAATGATTAATCGTTAAAAATATTTTTTTAATCGCTTATGTCTTTTTTAATGATTAATCATTAATTAATCATTAAAATCCGAGGACCTGATACTTTTTCTTTCATAATAAGTCTTCTTACAGAGAATTTGGGACAAATCTTATTTTGCTATGCAATAAAAAACGAGTTATTTTGTTCAGTGGACAGCACTCATGTTTACAAATCTACAACAGCTTGTTAACATTACCAACTGCAAGGCTTCTATTTAATGTAGGTCATGTTTGTTGTTTACGTCATGAGTAGATATAAGAAGAACGGCGTGGGGGGGTGACCTACATTTACTCTGAACGTTATCGGCAATAATAAGAAAACTTGCATCCCCTTTGTCTCTTTGTCCAGAAGGTATGTATGTCAAAGCAATCTGACTTGACACAATTAAATGATAAATTTTAGCTTAATGAATAAGTGATACTTATTAAGACGATAAGAGAGAGCCATTGAGGTGGATGGTAGATACGCTATTCAGCGTTAGTTCACATACAAGGTTTTATTTTAAAATATTGTGTTTTTTTTAAACCTTTCTTTTTAAAAATAAGATATTAGTATTACTCACATGCTTAGGTGTACTTAACAATTATCGCAAAGTACAGTGAATGACATATGGTTTTGAAGTTCAGGGTCCACTATCAAAGGAGTTTAACTAATGTCTTTTACTGACCTTGATCTTTTAACTCCGAAGGAATAAGAAAGGGTGGAAAGCGTGTAAAGTTGTCCCTGTCACCAAAATTCAACAAGGAAGTAATACAAACGAACACAAAAATACCATAGAGTATTCTGTTGACATCACCTTACAACAAGGAAGCATATTAGTGCACAGGTACAGGTTCTGCAAAGTGTATTATCACCGGGGCCGGGGTGGGGTAGGGGAGGACAGCCGTGCAGTTCGTGAGTTCAAGGCCGATGAAACCTGTCGGGATGGGACTTGTTCCGATCGACTCATCTTTCCAGTAGCTGCCCGGATGTGATTAGGAAGCCTTAGAAACCCTTTTACTGATAGAATGCCATTTAATTACTAGTTATTAATAAGTATGTATCATCAGCTGATAAATGAGAATGAGAGTTCTTCACATACATTGCTATTACTTCACTGATACACACGACTGGTCGACGTCGAAATTTTGTAGTCAGTTCCGTCGTCTGCTACTTCATCTGTTGTAGTATATATTTTACTTATCCCCCCTTTCCATTTCCCTAACTGATATACTGAGTAAGCTTAGGTAAGTACTGTTTAGTTAAATACACAAAAATATTAATTATTGTTACTTTTGGTGATGTAGAGAATACCATGTTTTTATGCATATTTTCTCCTTCAATAAAACGACTACTTTATTTTCTAGAGTAAGAAAACTAATATTATTATTAAAATATTTAAAGCTAATACTTTTCGATAAGTGTCCAAAATTATAAGACAAGTATTTAAGCTGCATCACCTTTGCCTACACACGTTCGCGCATTGATAAAATAATTAATATCACTGGAATGATATATATGGTTAAAGGATTATTAACATTAATAAATAAAACATTATGTATACACAGTATCTAAACTTATACCCTAAATAATATTGTTGCAGATTTGGTTCTTTATACGCAAAACACGTTTCTATTTTAACTGTCATTTAAAAATGAAAACATGGTCTAAGGTAAATAACTCCAAACAAATGTGCTCAGTTGAAGTACAAAGTTATTTCTCTTTAAGGTGTTGCCATTGACAATGTGTAATGTTGAGTGTATTTTAGTGTGCCAACGAAAATTATTGCTCTGTGTGAAAAAGAGTCGTACAGTTGTAAAATTTCAGATACAAAATTCATTATCACATATATGCAATAACTGTAAATTTTGTATTTATATTGAAGTTTAGGAAACAAATTAAAATCATGTAAATAGGATCAATTATTTTGTGTGAGACCTAAAATAATTAAATTCATCTTGACAGTCGCCGACGTGCTTTCATTGTGGATCGAGAAAATAATATACGAATAATATTTTCCAATTTACAACCGTAACGGGCATGATCACTACCATACTGCTCTATGTTAATTATCTTCGAGCTCCAATGTATACGGACTTGAATTAAAATGTCAACAAGAATTTCAAAGTTTGCACGTGCTATCGATTTGAACTCGTGAGACAGACTATTGTGACACCACTTATGCACGTACTATCGTTTTGCACTCGTGAGGCAGACTATAATGACACCACTTATGCACGTATTATCGTTTTGCACTCGTGAGACAGACTATAGTGACACCACGTATGCACGTATTATCGTTTTGCACTCGTGAGGCAAACTATAGTGACACCACTTATGCACGTACTATCGTTTGGCACTCGTGAGGCAGACTATAGTGACACCACTTATGCACGTACTATCGTTTTGCACTCGTGAGGCAGACTATAGTGACACCACTTATGCACGTACTATCGTTTTGCACTCGTGAGACAGACTATAGTGACACCACTTATGCACGTACTATCGTTTTGCACTCGTGAGACAGACTATAGTGACACCACTTATGCACGTACTATCGTTTTGCACTCGTGAGACAGACTATAGTGACACCACTTATGCAGCCAAAACAGCTACAGGCTAAACACAACAAAGGAATCGGATTCACACTCAGCGTACACAAGTAACTTGTGACTTCATTATCTATATGTTGTAATCATTTTCAAGTAACTTGTGACTTTATTATCTATATGTTGTAATCATTTTCAAGTAACCTGTGACTTCATTATCTAAATGTTGTAATCATTTTCAGTGCAGACCTACTCTACACTTAGGCAGGCAGGGGTGTTGTCTAAGCAAAGATCATAAAGTTTATGTGGTTGAAGTCTAAATACACAGTTTTTGTTAAAAAGAGCAAATATGTTTTGTGAAATTCATGAATCGTCATACACTGTTTTTCTAACTCTTTGTTATGGCAGGAATGAACGGTACATTTAAATTTTTATTGTATGAAAATTATAGTGTATGTGTAGGATGTTAAGGAGAATGCCATATTTATTTTAATCCACGATTTTTCTTTCCTGTTAGGTGGATTTGCGCTCAGATGGATTTGTCTATGACACAAAGCCACTTGAATATAATTGTAGCAGATACATATTACTGCATTGCTATTTACATGATTCTGTTCCATTCCATTCTGTTCAATTCCATTTGGTTTGTAATTGTTGTTGTCATCAACTGGCCTAGAGTCTAAGCACCTTCTTAGCTGGGCTGTGATAGAGTTATGACATTCTTTGCAAAGAGCAGAGGACTCATTGTGACTTAATCCACCCATTCTGTTTGTGTTTAGAGAGAAAAAGGGAAGCATTACCAGTCAGTGAAATAAAATAAGTGCACTTTAAACATTAGTTCCCAGAGTGTGGTCTCTATTTACCATAAACTCATAAGAAACTATTGAGTGAAAGGAGAAAGACTGAAGAGAAAAACTAATGAAGATATATAAACTTTCTTCAGGACAATCCTTGGAGATAATAGGAAGATGAACTTTAGGGGAGACTAGATCTCTCCGAGAGAGGTAGGCTAGAAATTAAAATTGTTATCGTGAATTGTAATTTGATTGTGTGTGTGTGTGTGTGTGTGTGTGTGTGTGTGTGTGTGTGTGTGTGTGTGTTTCAAATCTTTATTTTTATTTTACTCATCTTTCATCTTCACTTTATGTAAATTCCAATTTGTAATGTTGGTATTGTCACGTTATGTTTTATATTTAGTGACAAATCGCTTCACTTAATGTAAATTCTATTTTATAATGTTGTTTTTATGTTCTGTTTTATATTTAGTGAAAAATCGCTTCACTTTATGTAAATTCCATTTTGTAATGTTAGTATTGTCTATATTCTGTTTTAAATTTAGTGACAAATCGCTTCACCTTATGTAAATTCCATTTTGTAATGTTGGTATTGTCTATATTCTGTTTTAAATTTAGTGACAAATCGCTTGGAACTCGTGGAGGTACCAGAAGTGTGACCTCAATTACTTGTGTTGTCCTAGATTATTCATTAATTTACAGCCATCCAACATGATATTACATACTCACTTAAAATCCAAGAAATGGTAACTTTCAAAAATTCCAGTTAAGAATGAATTAACTAGAGATATTTTATGATCTCAACAGTTCTCAGTTGTCTACGTCCTGCTCTAGCTCCATGTGAAGTGAGACCTGCTCTGATTCAGGTCAAAGCTTCCTAAAGAAGTCTTGCAAACCTCAGACTGCAGCTCACTGGTGAGTTATGTGTAGAATTTTGTTTCTGTTCAGCTCTTTCTTTCTTCTGTTCATCAATAGTGTAACAGTTTGAAAACCCAACTTAGAAAGCACCCACACTAGAAAGTATAGTGTAAACAAGAAGTATCAGCTCAGATAGAAAAGGATTTTATGCATGAAATTATTTATAATATTACAAAAGTTTATGTTCATCAAGTCTTAAATGTGTCTTGTTGCGCATAGGGGAGGCGGTTGGCTCACTAGCACTAGATGTAACGTATACAGTTGTGTGTTAGTTTATTTATGTATGTATGTGTTTGTATACCATGTGTGTGTCTGTGTACATGTTTACGTATTCGATTATTTGTAAAACGAGTGCGTTATTTTCAATGCTCTCCATGGCTCCACATTATTAGGACTTGATATCACACAGGGCAAGGAATAACTCTCGATGGCTTCCAGTTATTAGGACTTGATATCACGCATGGCAAGGAATAACTCTCCATGGCTCCCAGTTATTAGGACTTGATATCACACAGGGCAAGGAATAACTCTCGATGGCTTCCAGTTATTAGGACTTGATATCACGCATGGCAAGGAATAACTCTCCATGGCTCCCAGTTATTAGGACTTGATATCACACAGGGCAAGGAATAACTCTCGATGGCTCCCAGTTGTTAGGACTTGATATCACACATGGCAAGGAATAACTCTCCATGGCACCCAATTATTAGGACTTGATGTCACACATGGCAAGGAACAGTTATGATATATTTTGTCTTTATTTTACAACGCAGTGAAATTATCCTTTGAAGGGAGTGCAATTGTTTGCTTTTAATAATGAGCTGTTAATGTTGTAAGTTTTGAATCACATTATTGTTATTTGTTGTATATTTAGAATTGTAAAAATCGCTTAAAACATTGTATTTCTTTTAAATAAAAGATTAAAAGCTCTTATTAATGGCCATCTAAAGTTATAGCTCTTATTAATGGCCATCTAAAGTTATATGTACATATATGCAAGCGTACAAACACATAAAATGCATGCAAATATACAGATACATACCTAGATGGTTTGACAAAGAGACGGACAGACACTGATTAAATTTGTCTGTTGACATAATTAATCGTTATGTTTTCAAATCCTAATAACTCACATTCAGTATAAATATTAATTATGACAAATCAGTATCTTAAGAAATGCATGTCTGCGTATTTAAACCATATAACAAACACTAATTGCTGGAAATAGTTACGTCAGATAACCATGAAACAATTATTAAAATTAAGCCAAGGAAATTCAAATTCTAACTAAATGAAATATAAAAACATGTACTACTAATAGTGTGTAATTCAAGTAATACATATTCATCATTAATAACAATTAAACCAAATGACAAACTACCACTAAAATTTACATTCAAAACGATTTGAAACTATTGTTTCATGTATTTAGTGTTTATTGCACCAGAAACAACTGGACAGATGTGTGCTCTTCTGAAGGTGCTCCTGTTATTATAATCTCAAACATTCATGTCAAAATGGTTCCGATGGTTGTATAGTATGTACCGGAAGTGTATACACTATCGACTCATAAAGGGTCTAGCTGTAAACCATTAATCAAAGAAATGCAAAACTATAATGTCTTACGTTTCAAATCACACACAAAAAAAATGTTGTGTAAATTTCACAGTACTCATACAGCAATCGACAACAGGCTTAATGTTCATATTGAAATTATTAGTACTCGTTCTAAGGATATCCCTGGGTATCTGCACTAGTACTTTTTAAATATTACAAGCTTTTACTGAATATCCAGGTTACATCATGCAGCCCGGATAATTTCCTAATGTTTAAAAGTTGTTCGTGACTTTAAATTGGCACATAATTATGATTATATATGTAAGTCTTGGATAAATAACAGCTGTAATTAATAATTTGTTATACCGTCTCTTTCATTGAGTCTAAATATTTACATGATTTTAATATTGATACATTATTTCCTTCAAACGTTTCAGCAGCTGCTTTATATCATTCCTGAATTTCTGATTCATAAAGGCATAGATAATCGGATTGACAACATTGTTGAGAAAAATCAGGTTTACTAGAATATTATTTTTATTTATAACGCCAAGAAGCGCCAGCCAGACGGGAAAGTAAGAAATTATAAACACGATCGCCACTACAAACAAAATGGTTGCTGTTTTGACATTTGCGATCACCATTCTGCTGTTAGAAGCAAGACTTGTAGAGATATATTTTGTTCCTCCGTTTTTGAGTTGCGTAGCTGCTGAGCTTGCTTCCGGTTCACTTGTACTTGAATACTGGCTCATCTCCTTGCGCTCTGCTTTGCACTTCCGCCGGATGAGGATGCTGCGGTATATTAGAGCGTAAAGTAGCAGAATAGTGAGAAAGGACAAGATGTATACAGCGTCCACACACCTCCAGTAGACTTTGAAGAAACCGTTGCTCAGATAAATAAAATTTCGACAGCATCTCCCAGTATAATTTAAATTGTAGTTGTAGTCTCGCGTATGATTGACATAACTCCTGGCAGTGGAGTTAGAAAGAAGAATATCATTTGCAGTAGGCGATACAGCTTGATACGATCTTACCAAAGGCGCGGGAGTCTGTGTTTTATTGGCCCTTCTACGATTGGCCTTTCTACGATTTTTCATCACTCTATCTCTAGGAATATTCCTTTCTTGTGTGCTTGTAGAGTAGATTACTGCGATTACAGAAGGTGTTGACGTTAAGGAATTGTGTTTCGGATTTTCAATTTGTGTTGTGTCACACACACCGAGAGAAAGGGAATCGATAGTGGCCACAACACATGCAAGAAACGTCAGGCAGAGGAGGCATTTCTGGGCACGAGGAATTGTAATGGCACTAAGGAAAGGGTAGCAGATACAAAGGTAGCGGTCGACGCTGATGGCAGTTATGATAAAGATGCATAAAGACACACCAGCTACGAGCAGGAATCCAGAGCTCTTGCAGAAGAAATCGTTGGATCTAACGATAAGAATAAAAATTAAATAGAAACTAGGTTCTCAAAATATCTAAAAGAAATAGAAACTAGGTTCTCAATTATCTAAAAGAAATAGAAATTAGGTTCTCAAAATATCTAAAAGAAAAATAAACTAATATTAAATAAAACATCTTTCCACCACTATATGTTTGAATGATGTTCGTAATTGTAATACATATGCGGAAAATAAATAAATAATAAATGTAATAAAATAAAACTGTGAATGCTTTACAGTTGGCGTTAGCAGGAATCCATTTCAGAGTACGTATAAATGCTTTAGTCATATTTTAGCATCTAATTACAATGTATCACAGTTAATAGCTACAAATACTAATAGATAGTTAAACAGGCAGAAAGAAAGATACATAGAGACAGACAGTTAGCTAGACAGATGGATGGACAGACGAATGGACAGATGGATGGACAGACGAATGGACAGATGGATGTTGGATGGGTGGATAGATAGTGTGATGGAGTAAATTTGCAGATCTCTATTTCTAAACTTAATTGTTATAAAATGCTCTTTAGTTTGTTTTGTTTAATTATTATATATTGAAAACAAACTTATATATATTACATAATCTTATCATTTATTTTTATTACACCCATTTAAAAAAAAATATTTTCTTTATTGAGACACTACAGTCTATTGCAGTGGTCAGTTTGAATTCAGTGGTATCTTAATGAATACATTTGCTGGGACTAAACAACTTAGAGACAACAATTTTACTACATAGCAAGGGGCTGATAGGACTCGACACCAAAAGGAATAGCAATGCTGGGACTACACAACCTAGAGACAACAATTTTACTACATAGCAAGGGGATAATAGGACTCGACACCCACAAGGAATAGCAATGCTGGGACTACACATTTTAGATCTAGAAACAACTGTAGTAGCTCCACTACATAACTAGGGACCAATAGGACTCGATACCTATAATAATAGCAATTGTACTCATATTAGACCCAGAAACAACTGTAGTTTCATTGCAATTCATAGGACTACTGTGTCAAGGCCTATAAAATCCCTCTGTCAGCTCTTTCTTTTAATTTTATGACTTCCTATTTAATTTCCTGAAAATAAGTTTATCAACATATCCATGAAAGGTTTAGGTAAAGAAAAATAAATCTACCAATCAAAGGTCACCGTCACCCTTACCTCACAGTGTCTCTTGTCAGCTTTATCGGCACGTTGATCAAACAGACAAACAAGTCCGTGGCACTCAGCCAAAGAATGAACACCCTTGCGGTCGTCTTGTCATGTGAGCGATAAAAGATATAGAAGGTAAGGCCATTTCCAACCACACCCACGGCCAAGAAAATGCTCAACATGGCAGTGACAATACCAGCCTCAATTTGAGAATTATACACGTCTAATGGAGCATTGAGCATGGTGTCTTCACTTGTCACAGATCCATTGCTTCTGTTGATTTGTGAAAAGAAATAACACTTTGTAATTAGCAGTGGCTGATGAAATCGAAAAATAGTTTTGTTTTATTATGTTATTGTTGTTCATGGTTAAATCTTTGACAAAATTAAATCAAGTAGAACACAGGAATACAAGATTCTATTATTTTTAGTTTAAATTAACAAATATTTGGGTAAGATTTATTTTAATACAAAAATATTTCTTAATACCGCAGCTCCGTTTTAAACAATGTTGAGTGGGAAGGCATGTGTAGTGTGTGTGTGTATGTGTGTGTGTGTGTGTGTGTGTGTGTGTGAGTGAGTGTGTGTGTGTGTGTGTGTGTGTGTGTGTGTGTGTGTGTGTGAATTGTATACGCGTGTATACGTGCATGTGTTACCTGTGATCTAAGATAAAATCATAAAGCATTCATATCTCTCTCTCTCTCTCTCTCTCTCTCTCTCTCTCTCTCTCTCACTCTCTGTCTGTAACAACAGCAACACTCAGAAGAAACTAAAACAGTAATAGAACATTGTGTCTTATTATTGCTATTAATGTTATTATTACTTACTCATTTGGTGTTACACTTGTTTCTGTCATTGCGACTACCAACAACAAGACGATAATTTGAATTTCAGTACTGTTAGAATGTGCAAAGTTTATTGTAGATTACGATATATACTTGTATCTATGGCCTGTGTGATGACGTAAGATGTAGTGTTTCCAAAGAAAGTGCTTCAGACAATCAATTATACACACACACATTTCCGTCTCTTTACTGCCTCCATTTACTAATTTTTATTATTAGTCATCTTTAATTCCCCTCGATTGTTAACACTACCATTGTGTTGTGTAGAGAAGTTTTATATGTTCTATCGAAGACTACTGCTATAGACATGTGTGCACACTTTACTGCTAGTTTGAAAATTGAGATTGAAGAAATGAATGTCTATCGAAGACTACTGCTCTAGACATGTGTGCACACTGTACTGTTAGTTTGCATTTATGAGATCTTTATTGCGGTTAACCCTTTTCTAGATGTTTACGAGTTCTTACATAATCTATTTCAGTATTTGTCTCCCCTTTACCGACTTTCAATGTCTCATAACTCAAGGAAGCAAAGTTTTCAAACGAAAGCAAAAGGGGAAAATGCTATTGTTTTATTTTTAGCATCCACTCATTAGCAAGTGGGAAATAAACACAGCCACTGAGAATGTATTGTTAATTGTGCTTTGAATATATATATTCTGTAAAAAGATATATTCATTCAGATTTTAATTTCACAGTTAATATTACCGGAATTTGCTTATTCATTTACAAACATTCATTGACAAATATTCTGTACAAACTAATCACATCACTCCGATCAACAACAACAACAAAATTTAAAATAGTTGACATGGATCCTGCATACCTTTCCTCCACAGTTAAAATTAAAACACACAAACACAAAATCACACACACACACACACACACACACACACGCACACACGCACACACACGCACACACACACACACACACAAATCATACACACACACACACAGACACACACACACACACAAATCACGAGTATTCCTCGTTATATAGAGGCAAGAAGTTGCCCAATATAAAACATATAAAGGATTATGTGTCAGGTAAATCTGCCTATCGCTATTTTAATTCTTAATTGCTATATATACTGTTTAATTGTCAGAGTATACTGACCTTGGGTATTCCTTATAATGGTAGTTTTGTAAGTGTCAGAGTTGGAATTAAACAAACCGAGTTGAGAATATGCTAGAAATTGCTGATGTAATTATTCAATTGTTATGATTTACGAGAATAAGACCAGCTAGTGGACTGGTTCCTTCTCCTCTTTCCTTTTCCCCTCCCCTCTTTCTCTCACTCTGTTTCCCGTTCTCTTTTCCTCTCGTTCTCAATGTCCCCCTCCTTCTACATCTTTCTTCTCCCTCTCTGTCTCTCCATCTCTCTCTCTCTCTCTCTCTCTCTCTCTCTCTCTCTCTCTCTCTCTCTCTCTCTCTCTCTCTCTCCCTCTCCTTTTTCTCTCCCTGTTCATCTCTTTATCTTTCTCAACCTCGTTCTCCTCGTCTTTTTCTTCCTCCTTTCCATCTTTCTCTCTCCCCTTCTGCACCCCTTTCTATTCCCCCCTCCCCCTGTTTGCCCTTTTCTGCTCCATTTCTCTACATCTCAGAATTAAACTTAAACAGTATCTAACGCCGGAGAGTCAAAGTTCAATGAACAATACTACCGTATTTTTGTCTTTCCGCTCGCTAAACGTAGTATATGCTATAAACAGACACGACAATAACAGTTTCTTTCGTTTTTGTTTGTAAACTTTGCTCCCGCCGTGAGTCATAGTGACGTTCGAGTGCACGGAAGTCGGTAAACTGGCGACAAAGTGGATTACGTAACACAATGTACACAAGGACAGGCGGTTTAACTATACTAAAGCTCTCAACAATGAAAAATTCCAGATTTGCATGCACTCGTGGACAGAGCAGTAGTCTGACATGCATTAACGACTTCACCACCAAGCTTTAAAATTAATTACAAAGATTGATGACAGAGTATTTAAGGCTGCCACCATGTGAACCAACAATAAATTTATGCACATTGAAGTTCTTTCTCTTTTACACACACACACACACACACACACACACACACACACACACACACACACACACACACACACACACACACACACACACACACACACACAAATATATAGATAGATAGATGGATGGAATGGATAGATGGATGGATGGATGAATAGATAGATAGATAGATAGATAGATAGATAGATAGATAGATAGATAGATAGATAGATAGATAGATAGATAGATAGATAGATAGATAGATAGATAGATAGATAGATGAAGAGAGAGAGAGAGAGAGATACAAGCATAGGAAAACAGCGTTTTCTTTAACACATTAACTTGAAATGTTAAGTCTTGCAATAAGCCCATGAAGGTCCGCGTGCAAAGACATTTGTACCAAACACTTAGGAATGGGAAGACATTTGTACCAAACACTTAGGAATGGGAAGACATTTGTACCAAACACTTAGGAATGGGAAGACATTTGTACCAAACACTTAGGAATGGGAAGACATTTGTATCAAACAATTAGGAATGGGAAGGATCAAAGATGAAATATGATTTTTTTTCGTTCAAAAAAAACAAAACAAGACAATGACATTGTTACAAATCAGTGGAAATTACAAAACAAGACAGTGACATTGTTACAAATCAGTGGAAATTAATTGTATTATTGAAAAAGGAAGTGAGAAGACGGAAATATATCTGCGTATTTCTGATGTCTGATAAACATTCTTTGGAGATGTTTCCTCTTACGTCATCGCACAAGCC
Organism: Sinotaia quadrata; assembly: GCA_028829895.1. Taxonomy (NCBI): domain Eukaryota; kingdom Metazoa; phylum Mollusca; class Gastropoda; order Architaenioglossa; family Viviparidae; genus Sinotaia; species Sinotaia quadrata. Next base: position 59,611,983 of record CM054183.1, read on the forward strand.
ATTGCTGCAAGGATGTATCTCGTGCTAGCATGTGTTTCTGTGACTCCTCTGGGCACCCTTACCTCGTTATGGTCAATATTTATTAATGAATACCGCATTACTATTTACAAATGATTTAGAATCTTAATTTATAGTTATTGATAATTCTCCTAGAAGACCAACATGTCTCTCTTGGCAAATTATAAAATATAAAACTCATTGTGTGTTATTTGAATTTGCTGATTCACTGATTGTAATCCGTTGCGAAATCCTTTGATGTATCGTGGTAAGATATGATGATTACATGAACAATTTCTGGTAGAGAGAAGGTACCAAAAATCACTGTAATTGTTATTCTGCTTGAAGGAACTGACACAGTGAAGAGGCACTCGAGCTGGCTTGAGAGAATAAGAGTGGATAAGTTTTTCATGTGAAGAGAGAAACAAGTGGAAACTGAACCGAACTATAACTTATGATCAAGCACAAAGACTATTCAGATGGCACTTAATGCAGATTATGTAAAAACTATTATCACTTATCTTTAATAACTCTATTTCTGTTCTCTGATAAGAACTATCATGTGATTTGTATTGAATTGTTGAATTGTATGTTGCTTTTGTTTTATGATTGTGTAGTATAACAATTATTTGAACGTGGTTACACAGAAACATTGATGTCAAGTAATCAATTTCATTGTATTTGTCATGCATATAATTGATTGTTGATTTGATAAAGTTAGTGTTAAATTTATTGACCTTCTTACGCATATTGATAAACTTATGTTGGATAAGAAAGTGGATGGATGGGAGCTCGCTAAATATAGATTAAAGACGGATTTGTCTTCTCCTTTGGTAAGACGTTCACCACCTACGGAATATTGTGTGATCGTAAATGTTTGTCTTTAATGTTGTGTGACGGTAAATGTTTGTCTTTAATGTTGTGTGATCGTAAATGTTTGTCTTTAATGTTGTGTGATGGTAAATGTTTGTCTTTAATGTTGTGTGATGGTAAATGTTTGTCTTTAATGTTGTGTGATGGTAAATGTTTGTCTTTAATGTTGTGTGATGGTAAATGTTTGTCTTTAATGTTGTGTGATCGTAAATGTTTGTCTTTAATGTTGTGTGATGGTAAATGTTTGTCTTTAATGTTGTGTGATGGTAAATGTTTGTCTTTAATGTTGTGTGATGGTAAATGTTTGTCTTTAATGTTGTGTGATGGTAAATGTTTGTCTTTAATGTTGTGGAAGAGAGAAAACGTTTACAGCACCCGCATATCCGCCGAGAGAGACGAGTTGTGTCTGCTGGAGCAACATTAATAAAATAAATTAAGATTATCATCACTTGTAATTAGTTAGGATGATTAATTAATTAATAATAATATCCATTAAATAAGTGGCGTTGGCCTCACAAATAGTTTACTCACATAATACATCTCTACGTATAGTGCAAGTATAACATATCAATAGCAAAATGCATGAATTATCTCTAAGTCCATTCTCTCTCAACCAGTCAGTTAACTCACTATTAAGTTAACGACTGCCTTTCATGACCTGACCTCTTGCCACTCTAAATTCAAAGTAATCAGAGAATACATTTCACTACAGCAGGTAAACTTCTAGATCTCAGTCCATTGGCTGGTCTCGTTCTCGTAAATCATAACCATTCAATAATAATAATAAAAAACTACTCACCCAGTTGGAATTAGTTTGCATTAAATCCGCAGTTTCTAGCTTATTCTCGAGTGTTTACTTCCAACTCAGACACTTTCAAATATACCGTCATAAGGAGTGCCCAAGGTCGGGTTACTCTGATAATTTAACAAATTTAGGGATAGACAACTTGACTCAACCACAATATCAATCTATCTATCTATCTATCTATCTATCTATCTATCTATCTATCTATCTATCTATCTATCTATCTATCTATCTATCTATCTATCTATCTATCTATCTATCTATCTATCTATCTATCTATCTATCTTTCTAGTAGTAGTAGTAATAATAGTAGTAGTAATGGTGGTGGTAGTAGTAGTAGTAGTAGTGGTAGTAGCAGTAGTGTTAGTTCTGGTACTAGTATGAGTGTGAATTCACAGTGAAATTTAAGAAGTGATTACAAGCAGGATCTAATCAGTTATGTTTATCCAGAAACAGTCGAGACTGAATTAAGCACGGCTGTGTTAATTCCACACAAACTGGAATTAGTTGTATGACACTGATGGAAGCGAACGCTAGGCATTAACAAGGTGCTGATATGTAAATTAGAAGTAAAATGCATTGAAAGTTGACCAAAATCTGAAAAGGGTGACTTGGGCTGAAAGAAAAGTATGACTAACTGTGGTAAGTAACTGTGGATATAGGATGATTATATTATCATTATAAACAACAGTAAGGAAATATGATGCATACGGAAATGTTTGTGTCCAGACTAACAAAGAGCACAGTAGTGTGTTAGGATCATAGGTACAATGAGCCACGAATTATATGTGAAAAATGGAAAGGCCCCTTAGTCACTGCAGGCCCAAATGAATGGAGATCAATATAAGTGTTTTCCCCAAGTCGAGCAGGCATATAAATTATTCATTTATTATTATAATTGTTGCTAACATAAATTCTTATGTCAAATGACAAAATGTTGGTTTATTATATAATTTGGATACACTTCTGAATTTTATCTAATTTTGTAAATTCGAATTGCACGATATTTTAATCGTCATGGAACCATTGATGATTCGCAAACTAATGGCAGACATAACAAGACGCCTAAACATGACTTGCAAGGATTAGCTTGCTTGACTTTAACAACGAACTTAAAATGGAGAGACGGTAAACATGCAGTGTTTGTAAGCAAATAATTCTTAGTTAAAAAACATTGTAAATAGTTTAGAGGTTTAATTGAATAGAGGACAGGAAGAGCACAGAATGCTCAACCCTCGTCTTCTATCTGGCAAATCAAAGGTCAATGACCCGGGAAATATTAAATACTATACGCCACACTGATGACAGTAAAACATGAGTTCAATGATGTTTCATGGGTAGAAAGGAAAAAAAAACCTCAGATATTGTAAAAATGAAACATACATATTTGGTACTATGAGGACACGGTCAAATCTAATTTTAAGTACAAATCACTGATTATAGGGAATAGATTGTCATGAAATTATAAAGTTTATCTTGCTTTTGAAAGTGCGTGAATATTGGAATGAGATAAATGGCGTGAAAGTGCTAAAATAAATATATTATTTTATAATTTAACTAATATTATACAGTTTCCACGTATGACACAACGTCACCCTAGTTATTGTTTATGATTCTCATTATATTAATTATCCATACTAATTACAAGTGATGAGAATCTTAATTTATGTTATTAATAATTCACCAGAAGACACCACTCGACTCTCTCACAGATACGCGGGCACTTAAAACGTTTCCTCTGTTCCACAACATTAAAGACAAACATTTACCATCACACAATATTTCCGTAGCTGGAAAACCTCTTACCAAAGGAGAAGATAAATATGTCTTTTAATCTATATTTAGAGAGCCCCCATCAACCCTCCGTATCTCCAACATATGGTAATCAATATGTATTAGAATGTCAATAAATTTAACAAAATATGTATTAAATCAACAATCAAATATATAACATATGAATGAAATCAAAAGAGCATTGACATTTACATCACTTCTCAACGATGTTGCAATTAATGATAGAAAATTGTTCAATTTATCCTCACATAGACATTAGCAGTCAAAATAACACACACACACACACACACACACACACACACACACACACACACACACACACACACACACACACACACACACACACACACACACACACACACACACACATATATATATATGAACTGTACTTCAAGCTTTATGCAGACAATGCTTTAAAAACCAGCAGTAGGTGGACCGCAGTGTTTATATACAACCTTCAAAATCACACTTGAATTCACAGGAGAATCTATTGAAATACGAAATATATTGAAATATGTCAAAGGATTTACAATAAAGATAATAGTAAGAGACAAAAATGGCAAAATGAGGTTTTATTTTATTTATACAAATAAATAGTACAAGACTTAGGTAGACCACATATTTGTCTGCCTAATGCTGTGGGCTGACATAAAACTGGTTTGTAAGCATGTTTGGTCTGTTTAGGTCTGTGGGTAGGGTTATTATATATATAAAATCAAGTTCATAGATATAAATCATCACAGAAATAAGATTGGAGTTTCAGAGAGATAATTATTATCAATGTACATAACCTTTTCAATGATGGCGGCTGTCGCCTAACGTGATTTGTAGCAAATCACTGTCTTTCTTATTTAGACGAGGTCCAATGTACCCTTCTAGGCACATTACATCACTGCTCCAGATCTTTGATGCGCTCTCCAAGCGATACCATAGAGAATCTTCCAGAAATTCACATGCGCTATCAAAGCATATCAGGAGGGATGTTCTCGAATTTTCATGTATTGTACTCAACACCACGGGGGATGTTCAAGAATTCTCGAGACCAAACTCAGGTCACAAATTTCCGCTGTATTGGCTCTCGAGCGGTTCACTGGAATAAACGTACAGCAAAACTTTACTGATAAGTATTGGACACACACCAACGAGATCCAGTGGAGTACAGTAGTCACTGCAGTCTAAAGCAGATCAAGAGCACCAAAGGTAAAAGGCACTCTCTTTCATAAATTAATGATCGCCTTTATGACCAGACTCGAGTCATGTTCAAATCTAAGTGATTAGAGTATAGACTTTCTTTAACAAAGTAACTTTCGGTCCATCCCCATTGGTTGAAGTTGTTATGAGCAAGTATGAGACTATTAGAAAGAGAAAAAAAACTACTCATCCACTTGGAATTGGTTCGGATTGCATCAGCAATTTCTCCACCTGAGTTGCTTACTCAAACTACCACTCACAAAAAATACCATCATGAGAAGTGCCCAAGGTGGGGTCACGTAAACATTTAGAACTTTTATAACAATTAAGTTTAGAAATAGGGATATGCAAATTTACTTAGCCACACACAGCGTGTCATGCGTTTAGGGAGAAGTAAAGGTTGTTTTGTACTTTCGCTTACGTCGTTTTAGTGACCTTTTTTTTTACTATTTAATTTCCTTGTTCTTTTGTATTATGATTAGTGTATGCAATCATGCGATAAGAACCAGCTTGTATAATTTTATAATTAAAAACCTTTAATGGCTCGTTCATATAAGGTTTCGTCTGCTTTAGTGTCAGTTGTCAAATAGATTTTCAGACTTGATACTGTTTGGTATCTTTTATTTTGTCTGCTTTAGTGTCAGTTGTCAATAGATTTTCAGACTTGATACTGTTTGGTATCTTTTATTTTGTCTGCTTTAGTGTCAGTTGTCAATAGATTTTCAGACTTGATACTGTTTGGTATCTTTTATTTTGTGCAACATAACGAGTGGAGCGAGAATCCGTTTACTAAACTTTACTCCGCCCCCTCCCCCCCACCTACCATACTTGGGATGCAGTTTAAATGAAACTCTCGCGCAGGTTCCTGCTTCATGATGACACTTTAAAAAACGACAATATTAAATAAATCATTTAAACGGACAGAATGCACAAGGCTGATGTAAGTATATGCAATGTGCCTATGCTAAGTATAAGTAAATGTATTTCATAAGTAGACTAGATTTAGCCTTACGGAAATGCCTTTCCACTATTAAACATTGTTTCTCTCTGTGGAAGTTGCACCTCTGATAAATCAAAAAGAAAAGAAAACTATAAAAGAATGTGTATTAGAGACAGCAAAATAAAACTAGATTCAAGTCACCTGATACATAAATTGGAATATAGTTTTTCTATCTTAAAAGAGAAAAAAACGACAAAACGTGTTTCTGTTCTTTGGCTATCTGCATTCGTGTCACTTGCCACATCGGTATGGCTGGAAATGTTCTGGGGTAAGTGAAGTGTCGTACTATCACCGCTAAGACATCTTATGTTAGTGGAAAATGTCTGGGTTAAATCAAGTGTCGTGCTATCATCGCTAAGACATCTTATGTTAGTGGAAAATGTCTGGGTTAAATCAAGTGTTTAGTCTCTGAATTGATATTTGCTGGAAGAGTTACGTACATTTTTTTTTTTTTTTGCGTGCAGTCGATCGCTGTTTGTGGGAAGCGCTTCCATATAACTATAATTTCGCGATAACAATATCAGACAGCTATTTATTGTTTACCCTTGATAGCAACTAAAATTATTGCTGTGTGTCCTGCAAATAGTTAAATTATTGTTATGTTCCCTACAAATTACTTAAAGAATTGTTATGTACCCTACAGATTTTGCTAAAAGTATTGTTTTGTTTCCTGTATAGTAGCTAAAATTAATGTTGTTTTGCATATCACAATACGTGAAAACAATTGAAGAAAAAAGAAATATACGGAAATACCAAAATGAGGCCGTAACACTTTGAGATTGTTGTGGGTTGTGCTTAAAGCTTGTTTACAAGTTGGTAAAGGGAACTATTACTTAAGTCTAGGTACTCATTTAACACTTATGAACACTTTTCTCTTTTGCTCATTTACATGATTCTGAATATTATTCAGACTAGGGACGCTATCCTCCATAATCAGCTCTGCTGGGTGAAAGTGAGAGAGAAAGAAAGGGGTAAAATGAAGAAGACAATGAAAATACACAAATAATGCGATGTTCGCATTTTATTTATTTAGTTTTGCATTAGACATGTCTGTCGACTATTCCATTTACTAAATTGTATCTGCAAGTAACAGAGTTTTGTGTGCGATACAAAAGACATTAGTAACCTATGCTTTTCAGTCTACAGCTACCAGTGTTTTGTATGCAATACGATAGACATTAGTAACCTATACTTTTCAGTCTACAGCTACTAGAGATTTTAGTGTAATACTATAGATATTATTTCAGTTTACAACTACTATAGTTTTTAGTGTAATACTATAGATATTAGTAATTTATACTTTTCAGTTTACAACTACTATAGTTTTTAGTGTAATACTATAGATATTAGTAATCTATACTTTTCAGTTTACAAATACTATAGTTTTTAGTGTAATACTATAGATATTAGTATCCTATACTTTTCAGTTTACAAACTACTATAGTTGTCTTTGAAGCGTATTTCCTTCCACTATACGTTTCTTTTTCCTTTCTCATCATAAGTCATAAATTACTTAGAACTTTGAAATAAATCATGTTTGAATTGATGGTTTTCTTCTGTGTTGGAAACCGGAAATAAGGTTACTAGTATAATTATACATTATTAAGGCTGGGAGTCAAAATACATGTTGCCTCTATGGTCAGCTTGCACTCGACTGACGAATATTAGGTGAGTTCTAGTACATTCATTTGCATGTAGTTGTGCAGCACTGCAATTGATTTGTTAGAGTGAGTGTCTAAAATATTCAGGTATGTTACCAGCTCAGGGATAAGGGTCAGCCATTCTAGAAGGTAAGTTTGCATATAGTCTATTTGTAGAGAAGGTTAGGTTACATAAGCCATTATGTGACAACTAATAATTCAACAACAATATGAGTAGCTAATTCTTCAGTTAAGACTTAATAAATATGAGTCCATATGTAAGATAATTTCTAAAGGCAACAAGTAAATTATTATGTGTTATTAAGAATAGGCAAAGTAATATTAGGACAATGCAATTTGTTTCATTTCCAGATAGCAAAACTTTTCTTTTGCATACAATATAGCCAGTGGTACAAAATTAAGATAGATAGATAGATAGACAGACAGACAGGCAGGCAGACAGACAGACAGACAAATAGATAGATAGATAGATAGATTATCTATCTATGGGTGGATGGGTGTGTGGATGGATGAAATATGCTGGATGGACATACAGAGATACATAGACATGCAATCAGATAAATAACATTCACTTTCATTTTGCATTTAACTCTAGATTATGTACTTATTTCCTCCGGTATGTTATATTGTATTCTAAAATTTATGTTATTGTTTCTGCAGTAATATACTTGCAATGATATACATGCTTTGACAAATTAGGTCCCATGCTTTTGTTTAAATTTAACATTCTAGTCCATTTTATATTTTCTATAATTGCTATTAATAATGTGTTGTTGACTGCCAGTGTGAACTATTACTCACTTAGCCGTGTAATCAGCCATGCACGGTGAAAGAAGTAGGTTAATCAGTTAAAAGGGATGTTAGGCTGGATGAGTGTAGTCCAGAGGGATGGTTTGTAGAGGGATGAGTGATGTTGACCGTATATGGGCATTTGAGTTCCATTTATGACATAGGCAAATTTGTAGTCAACTCCCAGGTAGTGAATTTGCTGTGTAAAATATCTCAGTCGTGCTATAGACAGCCATCGAAGAGAGGTCTAATCTGCAAATGCAAGAATAGAGGATATAATGCAATATAAAATTAAGTCAGTATATTTATATTGGCTTCATGAGAATAATTTAAATGTTTAATTAATTAGAATGTTAGAGATCTAAATATATATCTCGATGATGACTATTTGTATGCATGTGCACTAATGTATATTTCTGTTCATAGAGGTGTTGTTTGGCTTAAGCGGTGGTTCTAATTGTAAATGTAATGATGATGAAATTCTAGTGCACTCGTGTTGTGATCTTTATACATTTTGAAGACTATTGTTGAACTAAATTATAATCTGGAAATAATGCATTTTGGATAAATGTAAATAAGTAGTGAAGTGACACCATTGGTTCAACTAGGTCCTTCTATCATTGATTTGATCTGATGCTCAATCGATCCAGAAATCTTGTACAGTCTCTGATATTAGAAGTAAGCCTCATCATCAAGTGGAGACCATGAGAACATAGATTCCAGTGGCACCGGTCACAACTGTTCATCTACCAAGGACGAAGGAGTTAGGTAAACAGATCTGGAAGCTATTCCTTACTGACAATCTGATTGCAACATTATTCTCGAACTGAAAGGGACACTAAACATGCTCATTCATTGTTTGTTTGTTTGTTTTCTTGTATTTGTATTTCTAATAGATGACTTTGTGAGTTGACTTTTATTTCTACAAATGTTTGAACTAAGCCGCACACATGTAGTTTAATAACACCTCACATTGTTTGATATGCTGTATTTATTTTATGTGTGTATCAGGCTAATGAATACTGTTACATGAAATTGTAATTTGAGAATGGGATGTAAGAATGAATGGAGTTATAGTGTGATGAACGGGAAGCATTAGGATCGCTCAAACAAAGTTTCGTTTGCTTTGATTTTAGTTGTCAACTGATTTTCAGACTCTCTCTTGGTTACTGTTTTGTTTCTTTCATTTTGTGCAGCATAACAGGTGGAAGAGGCATGTACTTGCTAAATGTTACTCCCATAATTCATTTCGGCTGTACTTTAAATAAAGCGCTCGCACCGGTTGGGGGTGTTGTTAGACACATAAATATTTCCTGCATTATATCACGTCATACATTAACACATTTAGGCCTACATGTCATGGATTTCATCATTCAATCATCAGTTTCCTTCACAATCACCCAAAGTCACACTGTCTTTCATCTCAGTCTCTCCAAATTGTATTAACAGCAAAGTGTTAATGGACGTTCACAATGACGCAAAATTACAGAATATGTCTGCTTCTCTAAAACGTATCCGAATATTTATACTGGTTTCTATTTTTAGTTTGCATGATTCAGAATGAATAGATGAATGATCTTTAAGTAAATGCATTTCCGTTATTAAGAAAGGAAAGTATTTACTAAGTAACAAAACTAATAAGAAAATATATATGTTTGTCATTAAGAAAGGAAAGTATTTACTAAGTAACAAAACTAATAAGCAAATATATATGTTTGTCATTAAGAAAGGAAAGTATTTACTAAGTAAAACAAAACTAATAAGCAAATATATATGTTTGTCATTAAGAAAGGAAAGTATTTACTAAGTAAAACAAAACTAATAAGAAAATATTTATGTTTGTCAGCACAATACTGCAGACATAGCAAGAGAGAATGTAGAAATATATATTTATGTTTGTCAGCACAATACTGTAGACATAACAAGAGAGAATGTAGAAATATATATTTATGTTTGTCAGCACAATACTGTAGACATAACAAGAGAGAATGTAGAAATATAAAATTAAAAAATAGTAGAACGTCTTGCTTGTTCTAACAAATAGTAAATGTAGGTAACGTTGTGTGTGTGTGTGTGTGTGTGTGTGTGTGTGTGTGTGTGTGTATGTGTGTGTGTGTGTGTGTGTGTGTGTGTGTGTGTGTGTGTGTGTGTGTGTGTGTGTGTGTATGAGTTCAGATATTGGAAGTATTGCAATTAAATAAAGACAATAAATACAATTATATATTATGTGGATACGAAAATGTATTTAATTTTTTATTAAGGACTCAGAAGTAAATTTCACTTTCATTTGTTTAAACCATAAACACTAATTAATGAGTGTAGCCGGTAAAACTATTTCTACTGTCAGTATTATCTCTGCCTACCAGAATCCTCTAAAGTTTACAGAACGGATTACTGAGAAGACCACTAAGTATTTCATTAAACATGCTAATCAATCAGTGTAGCCGATAAAACTATTTCTACTGTCAGTGTTAACTCTGCCTGCCAGAATCTTCCAAAGTTTTTAGAGCGGATTACTGAGAAGATGACTAAGCATTTCATTACAATTATAACAGCGAGGAATTATTAATAAGGATCAGCTTTAATATTAATAGCATACTGAGTGGAGTCTGTAACGCAAACATCACATGACGTCACATGGACAACGTTTACGCTGAGAAAGAGGTGCCAATGATAAAATGTCATGTACAAGTCAATAACATATGAATGAAAATAAAATGGATTTATATTTGCTCAGAAGTGCATGTAAGTGCTTATGTTTTACATTCAAAAATAATAATTTAAAATTAAGTAATTAAATAGTGATTATATTTAAAATAATTATACTCCCTCTGCTATTGACAAATTAGTCAACAACTGTTTTACTATCTGAATGTTACGGATATAAGGGAATATTATTTAATTTTTTTTCTCTCTAAGTGTCACCATACTCTAAATGGTTAATGAAACAGCCAAACCAATTTAAACATAGCAAAGGGCTAAAATAACTATTTTGTCAACAATGTAAAATCTGAGTGTGGAAACGTTAGTTGAGAAAGAGATAAATTTTTATAGTAGTTCGCCCCAGTAGATGGAAAAACGTGATTATTTTTTCAAGGACGTACGCATTTGCCTCTCTGCTGTCAGCAATGCCAAACCAATAATTCATGTTGTGTATGGGAAACATGAGAGACCTCAGAGATACTAACATTTACCTCTCTGTTGTCAGCAAAGCCAAAACAATAATTCATGTCGTGTATGGGAAACGTGATAGACCACAGAGATACTAACATTCTCTGTGAGGGAACCTGGATCTAAGATTTTATAGAAGCAACTTGTTTTTAAAAATCACCACTATAATATTTTCATAGTAGTATTGTTTAAGGTTAGATAGATATTGTTATTGTGAGACTGTTGAAGTAGAATTTTGAGTTATTTGAAGTTGAGATTTATATTGTTATAGTTACATGTGTTAGTTTGTGTGTACAACCCTTTCTTTGCTATGACGAGTGTACTCTTGCCATGTGGCGATGTGTCACCGTGGTAATGTAGTTTTAAAAATAAAATAAAAATAAAATGTGCTCTGAGGTTGGTTATGAGTTAGGTAGGTAACAGGAAACTGTTTTCAACACTAAAAGTGTAAACTTGAATTTGATACCTTGCACTAATGGGAAAGTGTGGACAGTCAGCAACAAAATTTTAAATCTCTTCATGCATGAATGAATGAAGTATTTTTTAAAATTAAATTATGTGAACTAGGCTGTGAAAAATTTAATCGTTAACTATATTCTACAAACTTAATTTTTATATAAAGCACAACATTGTGTATTTTAGGAAAGAAAATAGTACTGAAATGCCTGCATTGGAAATTATGTCGATTAAAAGTATTTTGAAATTCGAATAGTCGTGAAATGTTGCATTTTAGGTTTTAAATATTGTGAAAGATTCTTGTAAATTTGCTGGATAAATAGATAGTTTTGATTCACGTGAATTGTTCTTTTTGTTTGAAGATTCGACCGTCTTTCTCTCCAAAGCAGTCTGTCAGACGTCAGATCGAATTCTGCTGATATTTATTTAATTCAATAATGAACTCCAACTCGATAACAGAGAGTGTAGATATCAGACTTGCACCAATAACAAATGAAACAACCAATCACCCGATTTACAACATGGATACAGATGAGATGATTGCCCTTTGTTGTATGATGACCTTATTCTTCGTTCTGGGTGTGCCTGGAAATGCAGTTGCATACTACGTCATCTACAAAAGACGAGACAAAACACCAATCAGATTGTTAATTCTCGCACTGACAGCAGCGGACTTCATCTCCTGTCTTGTTGTTGTGCCCATAACACTGGCTACTGAAATACTTAGGTCAGTACTTAAAACGTCTTTTTGTTGTCCCAATAACACTCCTAACTGAAATACTTAGGTTAGTATTTAACACGTCTTTTGTTGTTGTTCTCACAATACTGGTTATTGAAATAGGTAGGTTAGTATTTAACACGTTTCTTGTGTTGCCCATGACACTAGTTACTGAATATTTAAGTTAGTACTCCACACTTCTTTTGTTGTTGTGCCCACAAAACGGTTACTAAAAGATCTTGGTTAACCCACAACACATCTTTTGTTGTGACTATAACACTATTTGCTGATATATGTCAGTATATTACGCATAGCGTGTTGTACACATTTCACATAATTGAAAACTGCAGGGCATAAACAAAACCTCTCTTGCTGTTACACTTGTTACAGTAATAAGTAACATCTCTTGTTGAGCTCTGTAACCCATTCCAGGGATGATACCGGGTTACTGTACAAATTTTACATTTTCAAATTCTTCGTGCATCGACTATTAATGTTTCAATTAAGTACAAACGTGACTCGTTACAATTAGAAAAGCTGCGTTTTTAGGTCGTCTTCCTATACTCGCTGTTCTCATTAATGTCTTCCTAACATACGTGACTCGTTACAATTAGAAACGCTGCGTTTTAGGTCATCTTCCTATACTCGCTGTTCTCATTAACGTCTTCCTAACAAACGTGACTCTTTACAATTAGAAACGCTGCGTTTTAGGTCGTCTTCCTAACAAACGTGACTCTTTACAATTAGAAACGCTGCGTTTTAGGTCGTCTTCCTAACAAACGTGACTCGTTACAATTAGAAACGCTGCGTTTTAGGTCGTCTTCCTATACTCGCTGTTCTCATTAATGTCTTCCTAACAATCGTGACTCGGCAATTAGCACTGATAAGTATTCGAGAAAAGAGTAATTCGTGTTTGCGTTGGTGTTATTTTTGGCATAACATTTCCTTGACCCTATTTTAATTAATAAATTTTATTCAGCTTTGCAGTTTACACGATCCAGCGAGAAACCTCCTCTAACTTATCTCGCAAAATCAACTGGTAAAACACTATATACACTGCATGTTAGAACTCGACAAAATGAGTTATTAGAACTGAAAGTCCACTGTAGTCAGATTTAATCTTTAGACTAACAATTCACCGTGGACTTACGTTTAACGTAAATTAAAAGCCTTAAATGACTCAGCAAGAGATAACATATTCAGATTGTTCAGGCAGCAATTGCTATTGGATATATTTCAAAGAATAATTTGCCATTTAACTTAAGGGCAATCACTAAACTATCTTATAAGATAAATTTCGAATTTTCTTCTCCTAAGTTAATCTCGAACAAATGTTTTCTGACTTTGCACAAATGAAGAACATTTACCTTATGTTAATCAAGAAACCTGTCTTCCAATTTTCTACCTGAAACCATACATCATATTACTGAAACATAAGAATGTAAATACATTTCTATATTTTGCATTCTTATTCTCACACACCGTTCATTCGCTATGATGCATTTAATTTAACTGCAATAAGACATGCATATGAAAATAGAAAATCCCACAAAACTGAAATATGAATAATAATATAATTAATAAAGGTACCGGACTTAAATTATTCTCCTGTTAAAACTTCATTAAATTCATTAAATGCAGTAAAGAGGTATGTAAATAATATCTCTTGTATTGTGCCCATTGCATTCCTCGGGTATGTATCATGTTTGATACTGCAATTCTGACCTATGTCAATATTATTGACATAGAATCTCTTGTGTCCATAACATTTTCCTTATTGCAAAACAGGCATGTAATGTTGATGCATGCTTGTTACAACACAGGCATGTATTGTTGTTGATGCGTGTTTGTTACAACATAGACATGTATTGTTGCTGATGCGTGTTTGTTACAACGCAGGCATACATGCTACAACACAGGCTTGTATTGTTGGTAGTGCATGTTTGTTACAGCACAGGAATGTATTGTTGCTGATGCATGTTTATTACAACACAGGCATATATGCTACAACACAGACATGTAGTGTTTCTGATGCATGTATGTTACAACACAGGTATTTTTGCTGATGCATATTTGTTACAACACAGGCATGTAATATTGATGCATGCTTGTTACAACACAGGCATGCATTGTTGTTGATCCCTGTTTGTTACAACATAGACATGTATTGTTGTTGATGCATGTTTGTTACAACACAGTCATGTATTGTTGCTGATTCATGTTTGTTACAACACAGGCATATATGCTACAACTCAGGCATGTATTGTTGCTGATACATGTTTGTTACAACACAGTCATGTATTGTTGCTGATTCATGTTTGTTACAACACATGCATGCATTGTTATTGATGCATATTTGTTAAAACACACACAGGAACTTATTGTTATTGATGAATTTTTGTTACCCTACAGTCTTGTATTGTCTGGAATGCTTGTTTAATAGTAAATGCCTGTATGGTTTGTGATTTTGAATGATTTCCCTACTAGTAATGGAAAGAACATTTACGACATTATAATAAAATGAGTATTACGACATAATAATAAAGTGATTATATAATTTATTTATGTTAATACATGTTCCAATCTTCTTTCGAAGACACTGTCTTATTTGCATCTTAGTGTTGTTGTTTGTTCTTTTATTGTTAGTCCATTTTTCCTTCTCTAGATATTTTGTGAAGTACGACATCATTTGCAAAGCCTACACCTTTTCCAACACATTTAGCGTCCCGCTCTCGGTCTTCATCTCAGCAGCCGTGAGTTTTGACCGCTACTGTTGTATCTGTCGCCCTTTCAAGAATATTGTGACAGTCCAGTGGGTGAAAATCTGTCTCGTCTGCTTGTTGTCTCTAGCCAGTGGACTGGGTATTGTCAAGGCTTTATCAACCAGTGTCTACCACCTAAACTCACAGAGAGTCCCCGACGCCAGCCTACAGAATACAACTGTGGTTCCAGAAGCCATTGAGAGAACACATGTCGGCCCGTGCTGTTTTAGTAATATTATGTTTAACAAGACTTTTATCGATGTGTTTCAAAGAATCTACGAGGCTCTGTACTGTACGTCTATTATCATCATTCTTGTCCTCTACGCTCTAATATACCGCACGATTGTCAGACGCAGAAAATGGAATGAGAAACGCAAACTAAATGCTTTTCAGGTCAACGTTGCTCCTGGAATAATTTTGCAGGAAAGTCAATTATCTACTTCCTCTGATGACATCCACCCGGAAAACAAGCGTGCAAGTGCGTCCTCAAAGTCACTAGCTCGTAACGATCGATTGATGTTAAAAAATATAAGAACGGCGACCATGTTATTTGTTGTAGTAGTCGTTCTCATCATGTCTTTCCTTCCACTTTGGCTTGTTTACCTTCACGCTGTTCCATCCAGTCCTATTGTAGTGAACACCTATTTTCTACACAACGTGGTAAATCCTTTCATCTACTCATTTATGAATCAGACTTTTCGACAAGATATAAAAGTGTTGATTCGCCGCTTGAAAGCGTTCTATTGTCATGCTCCTGATCTGTAATATTTTTGTAGTTTTGTTTTCTTAAGGACTGGTCTTAAGTGAAAGAATATATGCTGATTCAGTCTGAAGAGGTAGGTGACGAATGAATATACACGATATTATAATTCATCTTTTAAATATGACTAAAACGTAAACAATGATAATCCTTGAGTTGGATTTGAAAAAATCTTTTTACTTTTGGGGGGGTCAACAACCAAAATATTTCATAGAAGAATTGTGCGTAGATTGTAAATACTGTACAATTAGTTATCGTATTAAGTCTAAATATCTTATAAAGAGAATAATCAATCAATCAATAAATCAAAATGCTAGCACAATTTGCAGTGATATTATATATAATGTTTCAGAATAGATGAAACAGTGAATTTAGTGCACTTCATATTAATAGAGAACTAACAGACACTTTGCAAGGAACTGTATTCGGGACGATCTTCCCAGGCTTTTGCATCATTGTTGTCACGGTGTGCACCACAATTACCGCCCTTCGTAAGATGGGGGCTTGGCGACAACACTCAACCGCTGCGGCTGACTCCATGTCTGTACGAGAGTTGTCGCTCACCCGTACGTTGGTCTCTCTTTCAGTGCTGTTTATCGTCTGCTACTCGTCTGCATTTATAGTTCTCAACGCCAACCGTGTTTACCCAGAAGTACGTCATGGCGGACGGTACAGCAATACGTATAGATTTCTAACTTCCTGTAAACAGCTTTCCATTTTTATCAACGCGTCTTTCCATTTCTTTGTATATTACTCTACTGGGTCAAAGTTCAGACAGGCAGTTCGAGACCTCTTTTATTGTTTCAAGTCAAAACCGAAAACAGCAGAAAAGTAACTGAAAATAGTTTCATACCTTAAGAAATGTTCACCGAAATAGTAATAGTTTTTTTTTCTTAGCAATTAAATGTATGGTTTGATTTACAAAACATGTGTTTTAGTTAATTTTGTACATCTGAAAATAGCATAATGCTTTTTCATGAAAGGTATTGTTCAAGTGAATAGAAAATTTATGTTCTCAGATAGAAAACAATCATACTAAATGGTGTAGAAATACAGAAAAATCATTTTAAGATTTATTGAAAATGTTTGGAAGTATATATTATGAATCGTGAAAGTTTAGGTCTGGATTTAGTGATAACTTTAATAATTATATATGTATACGATGGGCGATGATTTATATGCCCTCTATCATAATAAACACAGTTAATCTTCACTCTTTAGAAAGTGCACGTAGCTTTTTGATTCTTCTGACTTGGTGAGGGACTTTTGTTCATTCTGTGCAAATGTTAATCCCGTCTAAACAATCAGTTTATTTTTATTATTTTGGTTAATCATATCTAATATTTATTTGTGCAGTTTTGTATTGTGGTATTATGCATTATTATAGACAAAACATTTAGAGAACCTGAAAGACGAATAGCAGTCGTTGGTCAATGGAATGGACTTAGTCTTTAAATAGAAAACATCTTCCTGACAGAACGGTTTGTGATGATTTAAAGACATACCGGATACAGAACAAGAACGTAAGCAGATTATCCACAAATCTAAGTCACTTACTGTTTTCTCTTGTTTCTTTAGTCAAGACTTTCAACGAACCTGCACCCTAGATATATACCGTCATACCTTATCTCTCTGACATTACCTCTGCATAATTTGCAATGATGAAATTTTTCAGTGGGGCTTCATTTAAGGTTCCATCTAAACTTATGTATACATATATACAAAGGTGGGTTTTTTTATTACCGATATTGCAACACCCACAACAGCAAATTTTCATGTGTGTTAACACCTATTAACAATATTCCGACGGAGTATGGTTGAGGGTGTTTGCCTAAACAGTGCGACCTTTTCTACCCCCTTCCGCCAGCCTTCCCGCCCTCCACCTCAGACACAAGTGTGAGGCTATGGGGTCCCACAGGGGCACTCCAGATCAGAGAGCGTCGGATGACGAAATGATCAACACAAGTTCAAAGTGGTGACGTAAAACCTATCGATCCCACTTCCCCACTTTAATTTAGGGCGGGAACATAGCAGACGAAATCACAAACTATTGCGAGCGATGCATGTAAGCGGCCCTGTTGACACGCGTCCTTGACGAAACATATGATCTGTCGCTGGAGTCGGATGTCTCGTCTTGACTTGCCTAATACTCACACTTCCCTCTATCCTTCAAAGGGACTTCTTACTACATGGAATTTATAATTTATGATCTGTCACTTGAGTTAATTCCCTTTTTTGTCAAAATAATATACATGTTTGAGTTAATTCCCATTTTTGTCAAAATAATATACATGTTTGAGTTAATTCCCATTTAAAAATAATATACATGAGAAGTTATGAAACAAAAATAGCCAAATTGATTTAAACTACACACGGTCGGCACATCATGTGGTATTTTAAAAACTTAGGCAATAATAAAAGATGCAATTCAATATTACATGATAATAATTTTATTAAATCCCTGTTTAATGAACAAATGTTGGATTGACTGTGCATCATTATTCTTCTATTCTTCAGTCAAATGAAGCACGAGATGTGTAGCAATGTATTTATGCGAGGACTAGCACATAACGAACGATGTCATTGCTTATGAATTGGCTGTGTAACAGAATGGATGACTGAATTTAACTAACAACTCATCTAAAATATCATCTAAGGTAATTAATCGAGCAACATATAAATATGGAAATGTCCCCTCAGATTTATTGTCTATCGGAAACATTTTTTTTAACCCATAAACTATAATTTCTATGTATTTACTATAAATAATTCAATTAATAATGTTATGAAGAATAATTATTGCTGATGAGAGATCATTTTTAATTATTAAATAATGATTATTAAATATTTTAAATTAATTATTATTATTTTTTTTAAAAATAAATGAATGTTAATGTGTTTATTTTTTAAAAAGATTATTAATATTTTGAAAGAATTATTATTAAATTTGGCTGAACATAATGAAGAGTGAAGCACGGGTAATCCGTTGTTACCTAGACTCTGTATGCAAAACAGAGCTAAATGCCTTTAAAGTTCTTTAGAAAATAATTTAATCAGTGAGAAGGGGTTGAGACATCCAGTAAGAAATTATTAACGGAAATGTGGTCGTTACAATTATCAGCAAAGAGCTGACTGGTATTCATATAGTAAGAAACCGACAGAAATCAGTTACATGGAGTATGCCGAGTTAGCGACCGAATGTCCATTAGTCAGTTAATCAGGCAGGCATGATGGAAGTAGACGTGGTCACTTGGTCGACGGCGTGTGCAAACTGATGCCAGATTGATCTGTGTAGTTGGTCAAGAAAGTTTTGTATCCAATAAAGACAAATGTTAACAAAACTGTCAAGCTGGTTGAAAAAAGTCATTCTTTTGTGAGTAGGTGTTTTGGATAATGCTTCTAAACGTCAAAGACAACTTTTCGCCAGCACGGTACAGAAATTAGCCAACAAGCTACAGAAGTCAACCAGCTAGATACAAAGTGAGCCAACAAGCTACTGAAGTCAACCAACCAGGTACAGAAGTCAGCCAGCAAGCTACTGAAGTCAGCCAATTAGGTACAAAAGTCAGTCAATTCGGTAGAGAAGTCAGCCAACTAGGTACAGAACTGATGTCAGCTAAAACAACTACAGAAGTCAGCCAACTAGGTACAGAGGTAAGCCAAAAAGCTACTGAAGTCAACGAACTCGGAACCTAATTCAGCCAGACAGATACAGAAATCAGCCAAGAAGCTACAAATGTAAGCGCCATGAGGAGCTTCAGCTGTCGACAGGAACTTCGATAACACTGGTTTTGCATTGCAAGTTAAACTGTGAACGTGTGTATATTTTTTCACTCGGAAACTGACTGAAGTATTTGATGCTAGAATCAAGCTTTGCCAAAACACGGAATAGACAAACGAACAACTTTTTTTTTAGATAAAGTGAATAAACAATGTCAGCGGATGTTTCTACAGCATCAGAAAACTGAAATGGCAGAAATGTTGTCTTATAAAAATGATAATCAGTGCTGGTATTTGTTTTATGTATAATGTCTTATTATTTTTTTTTAAAATCAATTACTCTTATTATCTTTCTATCATCTTTCCCAAATAGCCCTCCCCTGCCTAGTCAGCCAGACACTGACCAGGCCGGTAAAAATGGGGTTGGGCATTTTAAGATTATCTGCACACAAAAAGCAAATAAACCCAACAAATTTTGACGAAAAGTGCTTACGTGTATTCAGTACAAATATGCAAACACGTAAATGAAATTCACAAAATTGTCTCAGAAGTCAACTGACTTCCAAACAATCAACAATTCATTTAAATTGTCATTCAATGTTACATATTCAAACTATAAACACGATCTCATTCACAACAAACATTTATCACGTGCAATCAGCATCAACACAACATTTCTCAGATTTTAAAGCTTCCAAAGTTAAAAATACAATTAGTGGGTTACCTTTAACATAATTGCAGACAGTTCATTATCGAAACAATTGTTGGAGCTTTGCTCTAATTTCACATGAATCTAGATTAAACTGCTTTCCTTGCTCAGGGGTCAGCCATTTTTTTGTGTCTACAATCTGATTTTTCTGAATTACATTGACTCCCCATTCAGGAAAATTGCAAAGCTTACAGGCACATTGTATTTACAATACGTTGCTTGTCTGAAATCTCAAGTACGTATTCGACTTAAACAAAAGAATAGAAAACTACTCTATGTTACATGGTGTTCTTACGACCTTTAGGCCCTGTCTGGCGAACATTAAAGCTCTTTTGTCGCTTTCGCCTTGACCGGCAGCAGCAGAACAACTGATTTAAAATTCTTGCAAAGTTAAGCCTAAACCGAGTAATAGTGAATGCATACAAGAAGGGATTTATAGAAGATTTCAGCAACAGAATCCATGCGGTCACTATTAAGACGTCTTTGTTCAGACAGGCGTCACAGATGGAGAAGATAACAGTACTTAGGGAGAAGGGTGTCCAGGTGATTACAAGTGTGAACACAATCCAAAACAGAGTCCAAGCAGATCTGTTGCTTTTGCGGTTTGAATGGATACTACCCGTGGGTCTCCGATGAATCGAAGCGATTTCATTGGGCTCACACGTATCTCTACCCCGTCGAAGAATTTTTTTTCTTGCAGGATTTGGTTTTGAAGAGCCCGGCTCCATGGGATCGATATTTTGCTTGGTGGCGTTCTCACTACACTGCCTGAAAGGAAATACGTTCCGATCTTCTTTGCTCGAATGTAATCTAAAATTTTCGGATGCTGATTGATCTTCCTTTGAGTGTGCACTAAGATCTTTGCTGCTCGAATGTAATCTACAGTTTGGGGATGTTGATTGATCTCCCTTAGAGTGTGCGTTAAGATCTTCTTTGCTCGAATGTAATCTATGATCTTCTGATGTTGACTGGTCTTCCTTTGAAAGTTCTGATCTGCAAGAATCATTTCTCCAAATGCGCGATCCTAAAATTCCCATCCTTATTCTTTTCCGAACCTCCCAGAATATGATTCCATTGACAGTAATTAAGACTATGATGGGGATCACCGTATCTAAAACGGTCAGTATAGATGTGAAGAAGGGGTTCGTATAGTACTCTACGTGACACTCCACGGGAGCCAAAGAAGAACTGCCCACCCAGTGGTCCCACCCAAAGATTGCAGGGCCGTACAGCAGGATAGAAATTAGCCATGTGAGCGAAATCTTTATGTGGACTTTTCGTCTTGTTTCTACGGTGGCGTAGAGGATTCCTTTACGTAATATTACCAAGCGATCGATGCTAATGAGAATTACCAGCAAAACAGATTGCAGACACGTCGCGTAATCGATAAATAGAAATACCTGAAAAATGCAAAGAATAGTGCAGTGTTAATTATAATAATCCAGAATATTTTTGACAAGGTGTAACAATAATGATTATAAATATCTTTGACAGACGGTTGCATTTGTGATTATTTAAATTTTTTTTTAAATTTTCAATGGATTAGTTACATCTAAATCTCTACAACTTAAAATTAAGCATTTGAATAGATTTAAATTAAAATAAAATAATTGTATTCTCGTGTTAGGGATGAATTACAGAAAGACCACTAATCGTTCATAACTTTCAAGACTTGGTACATCGTTTCTGTTACGAAATGAAGAAAACAGCTTACATAACTGTCTTTCCATTATTTTAATAGGATTTAGTAACGTACACTTCTCATCAAACATAGCAGTAAATGTGTTTCTGTAAGTTAATTCCTGTGAATTCCGTTTGAGAGCCAATATAGCGAAAATTGAGGCTTGAGTTTGGTCTCGAGAATTCACGAAAGTTTCTTGAGCATTCCTCATGGTGTGCTGGAGCACATAAAAACTTTAGAACACTCCGCATAATGTGCTTTTGATAGTGCATGCGAAGTTCTGGATGATACTCCAAGGTTTTCTTGTGAGCACATCAAACATTCTG
This sequence comes from Sinotaia quadrata, assembly GCA_028829895.1. Taxonomy (NCBI): domain Eukaryota; kingdom Metazoa; phylum Mollusca; class Gastropoda; order Architaenioglossa; family Viviparidae; genus Sinotaia; species Sinotaia quadrata. Next base: position 59,634,396 of record CM054183.1, read on the forward strand.
GAACAGTTGTATAGCGTGCCTAGAAGGGGTAGGTTGGACCGTCACTTATTTGGAGCAAATAAGAAAGAAAGCGACTTGTTGCAAACCATATGATTGTGAACACATGCCAACAACAGCAGCCGTCTGAAAAGATTATGTTCATTGACTATAACCATCTCTCTCTCTCTCTCTCTCTCTCTCTCTCTCTCTCTCTCTCTCTCTCTCTCTCTCGTCTGCGTGTGTGCGTGTGTGTGTGTGCGCGCGCGTGTGTGTGTGGTTGTGTGCGCGCGTGTGTGTGTGTGCGTGTATGTGTGTGTGTGCGAGCGTGTGTGTGTGTGTGTTTGTGTGTGTGCGTGTGTGTGTGCGTGCGCGCGCGCGTGTGTTTGTGTGTTTGTGTGTGCGTGCGTGTATGTGTGTGTGTGCGTGTATGTGTGTGTGTGCGAGCGTGTGTGTGTGTGTGTTTGTGTGTGTGTGCGTGCTGGGATAAACTGAATGATTGTCTTGCGCTCATCAAACATTGTTGTGATTTGATGTAAATGTCAAGGCTCTTTTGATTATATTTATATATTGTATATTTGATTGTTGATTTAATAAATTTATTGTTAAATGTATTGACCTTCTCGCACATATATTAAAACCTTATACTGGAGTAATAATGGTTGGATGGTAGCTCTTTAAATATAAATGAAAACGGATTTTCATTATTCCTTTAGTTAGAAGTTTCCACCTGCAGAACATTATGCGACAGTAAAACGTCTATCTTATTATTGTGTAAAGAACAAAATTTTACGACATCCTTATAATCCGCCAAGTGAGAGACGTTTTCGTCTTGTGGGAGAATTATTAATAGCTATAATTAAGAGTATCGATCACTTGTAATTAGTAATGTGTTATTAAATAATAAATAATAATCATAACGAGTGAAGAGTGCTTAGAGAGGTGTCACAAACTCATTACTATAAATAGTGAATTATTCAACATATTTTCAAACTAATTACAATAATTAGGGAATGGTTCAACAAAACATTTTCAAACTAATTACAATAATTAGGGAATGGTTCAACAAAACATTTTCAAACTAATTACACTAATTAAGGAATGGTTCAACAAAACATTTTCAAACTAATTCAATAATTAAGGAATGGTTCAACAAAACATTTTCAAACTCATTACTGTAAGTAATGAATGGTTCAACATAACATTTTCAAACTCATTACTGTAAATAATGAATGGTTCGACATAACATTTTCAAACTCATTACTGTAAATAATGAATGACCTCGCATGCGGGATCTTGACTAAATGCGTTGCTAATTAAAAATATAACAACCTGTTGTCCTAAATTAAGAACAACAGTAGAAGAAGTTGGTATTCAATACTGATGAGTTCAAATGGAAATCCGGGTTCCCAGCATTTCACTGTGAGACGCATGCATAAACCACAATAAGTAGTTGTGTAAGTATAATTCATCACTGCCTGACAAGTTCCGACAGATAACAGATTGTATGCATACATAAACCATAATAAGTAGTTGTGTAACTATAATTCATCACTGCCTGACAAGTTCCGACAGATAACAGATTGTATGCATACGTGCATATTGAATAATCTCGGCGTGTGCTCGTTAGAGCAGTTGACGTAGTAGAGTCAAGCAAAATACTGTTGAAATGCATGATTATATTAGTTTTAGTTTCCCAAATAAGGCGTTTTTACGGAGAAAATACTTCTAATCAAATGCAGAGGACTGGTTCCTACAGGACCAGCACGCTGTGTTTTCCAGAAATGAACAAAACATGTCATTGTATTATGGTATCCTGTTATTTTTTTAACTGAACATCCTAGCAAGGCTATTAAAACAGCTTATTATTGAACACTGAACAGTCTTAGCAAGGTTATTAAAACAGCTTATTATTGTAGAACTGAACAGTCAGGCAGGACTATTAAAACTGCTTATTATTGAACACTGATCAGTCTTAGCAGGGCTATTGAAACAGTTTATTTTACAAATGAACAGTCTTTGCAAGGCTATTGTTTGTTATTTTAGAACTGAACTGTATTAGAAAGCCTTTTAAAACAGCTTATTATTTTAGAGCAGAACAGTCTTAGCAAGGCTATTAAAACAACTTGTTATTGTAGAAATGAACAGTCTTAGCAGGATTCTTAAAACAGCGTATTATTGAAAACTGAACGGTCTTAGCAAGGCTATTAAAGCAGTTTATTATTTTAGAACTCAACAGTATTAGCAAGGCTTTCAAGCAGTTTGTTATTTTAGAACTGAACAGTCTTAGCAAGGCTATTAAAGCAGTTTGTTAGTTTAGAACTGAACAGTATTAGCAAGGCTTTCAAGCAGTTTGTTATTTTAGAACTGAACAGTATTAGCAAGGCTATTAAAACAGTTTGTTATTTTAGAACTGAACAGTCTTAGCAAGGCTATTAAAACAACTTGCTATTTTAGAACTAATGCGATTTACTAAACGTTAGAACAGTTATTCTGTTTAAATTGCTAAGTAACATCATACCTTACACGCAGCTTTGCCTAGATGCCATTGCTTATTGTGTATGGTAAGGTAAAAGTTCAAAGGCATACTGCAGATACCAATGATTGTGTCGCAGACTGCCAGGTGCACCAGGTAGAGGTTACTGATGATGTGGAGACGATTGTCGTTTGCATACGACAGAAGTACCATTGCATTTCCTCCTACTGCAAGTATTATCATCACCAGCACTGGCACCACAACTATAACCAATGTGTGCATTGAAAGAAAGTGTTCCTCATAGATATCAGTATTATTGGTAATGTTGTCGAGAGTGCTGTGTGTTGACGAGAGAGATGAGTGGAGATCGGCCATTGTGAAACTATGCTCCTGTCACTGAGGAACAAGACAGAGAAGTAAATATTAGAGTAGGACAGCTGCTTTTATTTGAATGATTTATCTCCCTTTGTATTCACGTACTCACGCATAAAAGTACATCGGCTGAATTATTTAGCATAAACACTTTCATAAAGAGTTTGACTTTATAATCATTTAACATAAATACTTTGGTAAAGAGCTTGACTTTATAATCATTTAAACATTTTCATAAAGAGTTTGACTTTATAATCATTTAACATAAATACTTTGGTAAAGAGCTTGACTTTATAATCATTTAACATAAACACTTTCGTAAAGAGCTTGACTTTATAATCATTTCCTAACAAAATTGGAAAGGAGAAAAATAGGGCTTTCCATATCTATGTCAACACTGAAGTTTAGATGATAGTGCTACTACAACATGAACACACAATCGTAACCCCAGTAATATACACCTAAAGACAGTCTGAAACATGAACACACAATCGTAACCCCAGTAATATACACCTAAAGATAGTCTGAAACATAGACACACAATCATAACCTCAGCAATATACTCCTAAAGACAGTCTGAAACATGAACACACAGTCGTAACCCCAGTAATACACTCCTAAAGACAGTCTGAAACAGAAAAAAGTGAATAGTATGTGCTCTTAAAACATTATTCCGAATGATGAGATGGTTTTCTGTATTCTTTAATAAAATATTATCTTTATTGTATATGGTTTATAAGACAAATAATTGAGATGTTTTGCATTCAAACTGTAATGGGTTATAATATCTTTAAAACTAGGTACTCAACGTTGGGAGGAAAGATACATTTATTTGGAAAGTAAATGGCTGCATATTGAGACACATCGAGACTTGAACAAAGTGGAGAAGAAAGGAATAAAGTTATGTTGTGTAGTCCCAAACAACCCAATTACTGGACAAACCACACAAGGCATATTGCATGAAATGAAAATAGTTTTTTTTTTTATTAAACCGAGATTAGCCTCGGGCATAAAGGAATTATAGTTAGTAACTTTTTAAAATCCTTTCTTCAAGATAAAAAAGTGCATTAAGTATTACTTATGAAAGATGTCAAGGTCATAGTGATGTATTTGACGAGTGCTATGACAACTGTCGAAAGAATATTCGAAAGACAAATAATTAAGAATCGATACTCTGCCAGTGTTCATTGCCTAAAAACTACTTTTATAATGTTTGTATTAGGATACAAGTGTGCTTATAATAACGTACATCACAAGTACGATAATTGTTTGGAGCCATCAAGGGAGTTAATCAAATCGAGACTGTTCACAATCTTTGCCACAGTAATGAACTATGGACACAAACTTGTGAGTTAAACTATATGACAGAGTTTCTGTTTGAAGAGAAGTATGAATACACACGCTGATTCTACACACTAAACAATAAATAAATTATTTTAATATATTTGAATGAATGTCATATTATACGGTGTAAATGTTGTTTTTCTATTGAAAAGTTACGGTGTAAATGTTGTTTTTCTATTGAAAAGTATCATCAGCAAAGTTCGATCTTGACACGTTTGACAGTATTCAGATCAACATTATTAACGAGCTTTCATTTACAGCATTGATCAACATTATTAACGTGCTTTCATTTACAGCATTGATCACAGAGGAAACGCTTTCATATGCAAGTAAAACAAATCATTTAAACACATGTTTATTACATGGCCCAAGAAAAATCAACATACACGTTTTCAACAAGACGCCACACGCTAACATTTTCAACCACAAACAGATGACTGAGATGACATAAGCATAATTTAGACAAATTAATAAAAGTATTGATCACACACTAAAATGGTTACACATCTCACGAAAAAGAGTAAACGAGTCACTCTATTCTACTCTACACGGTGACCTAAACCAAACAAACACTTTACACAGAATTCGTCTAAAGTTTATTCTAAACCGTTTAATTGTGAAAGCGTACAAAAACGGATTTATCGACGATTTGAGCAACAATATCCATCCGGCTGTCTGGAGGACACTTTCCTGTACACACTCGTCACAGAAAGAATGCATGACAGCGCATACAGAATAAGGCACCCACGTGACGACGAAGGTGAGAACAATCCAAAACAGAGCCCAAGCAGCCCTAAAGTCCTTGCGATAGCGTTGAGTTGTTCGCGTCGTTTGCCGCTGAGTTCTCTCTCTTTTTCCTCTACTAAGAGTCTGCTTAAAATTTCCCTGCCTTCTCTCCCTTTTTCCTCTACTAAGAGTCTGCTTAAAATTTCCCTGCTTTGCAAGGATGGGAGAGGAAGTGTCTGGTTTCGTGAGATTGACACTTTCCGTGGTGTCATTTTCTCTGCGTTGCCGGGAAGGTGACGAATTCAGAACTTCTGTGCTTGAACTTAGTCCGTCTGTCGACTCAGATTTCTCATCCTTTGGCTGCGCCCTCTCTGTCCTTGCATGGGTCACACTTCTCCAAAACAGCGCTCCTGATCCTCCGCTTCCTGTTCTCTTCCGAATCTCCCAGAATACGATGCCGTTCACAACGCTCAGGACAACGATGGGAACCAGGGTATCCAAAAATGTCACTGTCAGCATGAAGTCTCGATTTGTGTGGAATTCCACATGACACACCTTGGGTGGCAATGACGAACTGCCCACCCAATGGTTCCAGCCGATGATTGCAGGAGCGTACAGCAAGAAGGAAATCAGCCATGCAAACGAGATTTTGAGATAAGCTTTGGTCTTTGTTTCCGTGGTAGCGTAGTGGATTCCTTTCCGTAGCATTAAGAGACGATCGATGCTAATAAGCATGATCAATAGAACAGTTTGCAGGCAAGCCACATAGTCAACAGCCAAGTACACCTGTGAAATTAAACAAAAAGATTAAACTAATTGCTTAGCCAACAACGGTGTACATATGTCAATTTAATGCAAAACTACCCTCAAAGTCAACAACCGTGTACATGTGTCAATTTAATGCAAAACTACCCTCAAAGTCAACAACCAATTACATCTTCAATGAAACAGTTAAGAACGTCAACAGCCAGATTACCTGCCAATTAAACTCATGAAACAGTTAACAAAATCAGCAGGCAAGTACGTCAATCAGTTAAACTTATGAAGCAATATACATCGTCAGCAATAAATACATCAGTCAGTTAAACTCATGAAGCAATATACATCGTCAGCAATAAATACATCAGTCAGTTAAACTCATGAAGCAATTAGCAGAGTCAATGTGCAATGTCACAATTCTAGGACTGATGCAATCAGAGATTTGTTGGCATGGCAACTGAATCTTGCACTTATGACTTTGTATAAGTCTTGACCGTTATCTAATCGCTTCGCTTGCTTAATTTACGATCCGTTATATGAAATCACTAAGCATTACTTCTGCAAATTATTGACATGTAAATTACTGTAATGAAACAGTGATTATATGTCCTTATATTATAAATAAATATTAGTAATAAATTTATAAACAGTAATTTTCAAGTGTACATTAAAATAGTTTCCTTGAAACACTGCCATACTTTTGTGCTTCTAGAGAAGTGCCTATTTCCAAGAATCCTTAGAAGACAAAACTATAATATTACTTTATTTATGTTAGCGTATGTGTTGTGTTATGATCGTTTTTATTTTTCTCATTGAATATTATTCCGAAGATTGTTTCCAAACACTATTAATTACCAACAGAGTTACGTTGAATTTGCGGTTTAAAAAATCCTCGGTAAATGCACTATTATTAATTACCAAGAGAGTTAGAAGTCAAAGGTAAGTAGCTAACGGTTACTTGTTAAGCTTTCCCTGTGTGTGTGTATGTGTGTGTGTGTGTGTGTGTGTGTGTGTGTATGTGTGTGTGTGTGCAATTTGGGATTTCACGCATCCGTGAGGTCACAGGTTCGCAGTTCCAAAGCCAGAAAGAGTTTACTGATAAAAAATGCACTAATATTTCCAAACATCTGCCTTAGTGGCTTTTTGTGGATCCTCCTTCACTGGAGTGATAGACATTTGCAGTGCCATCTTAGCAAGTGATTGGCCGAGTCTCAGATACTGGTAATCTGGTGATATCTAATACTGCGTTTACCTGGTTTCACTAAGGTACATTTTGTCGCAGCGACCACTATTGTGAGTGATTAGAACTTGGAGAGATAGTGGAAATAATACTCATTAGCATTATCAAGATTTCCGTTCAATGTCGGTTAACTACACGGATTTTGAGAGGCACAGTTTTACGGAGGTTATGTGCACTTTCAAGGAGTATTTCTGCTGCAACTCTGTTGTTATTATGTTAGTAGTATTAGTAATAGTGGTGGTGAGAGTAGTAGTTGTATTATTATTTTTATTATTAGCAGCAGTAGTAGTAGTGTTAGTAGTAGTAGTGGTGGTGAAGGTGGTGGTCGTTGGTAGTGTTGGTAATAGCAATAGTGGTAGTAGTAGAAATAGGAATATATGGTTAATTAAAAACATATAATGTATTCATTTAAGTGCTTACTATATACTTTTAAAAATATCTTCATTTTTATCAAATGTATTTATTTTTCATTCATTCTATTGCCATATATGTCCTAGATTAGTCACGTGATGAAATGTCCATTCTCTGATAAAAGCTATCCTGTGATTTGTTTGACACTAATGTTGAATTGTATTTAGGATATGACTGTTTAGTATGAAAATTATTTAAACCTGGTTTCGTAAAATTATTGATGTAAAATAATCTTTTTTCATTGTATTTGTTATATGTATATTTGATTGTTGATTTAATAAATTTATTGTTGAATTTACTGACCTTCTTACGCATATTGATATCCTTATGTTGATGAAGAAAGGGGTGGGTGCTCGCTAAATATATATTAAAGTCGGATTTGTCTTCTCCTTTAGTAAGAATTTTTCCACCTACGGAATATTGTGTGACGGTAAATGTTTGTCTTTAATGTGGAAGAATAGAAAAACTTTTACAGCGCCCGCATATTTACCAAGAGCGAGAGACGAGTGTTGTCTGCTGTGGAATTATTAATAACATTATTAAAATTCCCATCATTTGTAATTTGTTATGAATGATTAATTATTTAATAATAATCATAATCATTAACTAAGTGGCGTTGCGTCGCAGAGTAGATAATAAACAGTCCGAAAAGTGTAGTTCTAGTTTCTGATCCACTGACTGTCAATTCTTAATTTACGTTCTTGTTTACTGTCATATTCTCCACACTTCACGTTCAGTGCCACAGCCACAAGGTCCAGTTTCCATACTGTGGAGTCCACATCGTTTAGCCCTTTGAAAATTTTCTCATGCAACACACGCCTACGAGAATGTTTTCGTCTCCTTGTCTTTACAAAAGGCATCAATCAATCAGTCAGTCAGTCAGTCGCTCAATCAGTCAATAAACAACGATATACTTCAAAACATAAATAAAACACTTGTAAACAAAGGCGGTAACATTTTGCAGATGAAAAGATGGTTTTTTTCACATATTTATTTTTATTTCACCCATGCGTTTGACTGGTGTTTGACTGGTGTTTTATTTATTTGGAAAAATATGTTGTGTGTATATATTGTGACCAAATGTCAATGTCATTTACCGAAACAGACTGAATGACAGACGTAAGTGAAGAACGCTCTTCGGTAGATATTATTGTCTCCACGAGTCTGATTTTCTTTAATATACAGACTTCTGTATAATCTGTGAAAACCTTTAGCAAACAGTAGGAAATTATCGCATGATAAACAACGTTATTTCAAACGCTATGTTGAGAGGTGTGAGAGTGATGTGTGTGTATATCCAAAAATAGCTTCCTAGAAATGAAATAAATCGCTGAGCTGATGCCATGCTAGTTTTCAGATGCCTGAAATTCTTTACAATGCAAAACCATACCTTACAGGCCACCTGGCCCAGAGTCCATTCCCACTTGTGCACTGTGAAGTGCAGGCTAAAGGACATGCTGCTGGCACCAATGATTATGTCGCAGACGGCTAGGTGTACCAAGTACAAGTTGCTGATAGTATGGAGACGATGGTCATTTGCATACGACAACAGCACCAATACATTTCCTCCGATTGCTAGCAGTATCATCACCAGCACTACCACCACAACTATAACCAGTGTGTGCATATGTAGAAGATGTGTCTCAGAAATGTCAGCACTCTTGGTGCCATTGTCAATAATGCAATCGGTTGTGGGTGATGGGTAGAGGCCGACCATTGTCAATAATGCTACCTGTTGACAGTGATGGGTAGAGATCGACCTTAGTAAAATTAGATTTAGAAATAAGAAAGAAATTTAATAAAATGATACATTTAAAATCTAAAAATCTGAAAGGTAGATTGTGTGGGCCATTTTTAATTGTTTAGCGCCGATCTGCAGGTGTGAAAGGTGATTTAAAGCAATATTTAATTTAGTAATTTATCTTTCAGGATTGAGACTTCTATACTTGCCACTGACGGCAAAAATGACTATGAACTATGGTATTTTTAAGCGAATTGATTCCATTTCCCTTCTACATCTATGTAAAATAGGAGAATGTACAAGTAAGTGTATCATCACTCCTCTTTTTCCCCGTTATCCTCCACCCCAAGAAATTCAGAAAGGTTTTTCTACTTACGTTCCTAGCTGATTAAGGCTGAAGTCCGCGCCAAACGATGAGATACGATGGGTGGGCTTCAAATTCATTTTAATTCCGAAGGAAAGATAATATACTGGCAAATTTAACTTTGCAAATTATGCCTGCCGTCTTAATATTGGATTACGACAATTAACCGGAAATGGCATGCGCATCTTTCCTACTTTCGGAATTAATTGGAAGCCGGGATGCACTTTCGGAAATATGTTTCTGACGTAATTGCGTATGTATTGTCTCTATTTTATTCACAGGCGTTAAATCGCAGAGAGACGAAAGGTAGAACCTACAGAAAAGGATTTGAAGAAAAGAAAACTGAGTGACCTGAGTTTTAAATATTCAGTGACATTTGCAATCGTTTTTCTTTTTTTCTTTTTTTTTTTTTTTTTATAGTTGCTTGTGTACATTTCTCGAAAGAATTATTTTTATTTTCATGTATCGCTCTCGCAGTGTTAGAAGTAGGTAATTTGAAATTGTCTTCCTTTTGATTTGCAAAGTTTATTTTGTGGTTTTAAGAAATATTAATGATTGTTTGGAAAGGAATCTTATAACAAACATTGCAATTTCCAAGGCTGTCGCTTCACTTTACTCCTCGTTCAATTTTACTCAATTTACTCAAAACTTCTGACTCAAACGGTAACCAAAACATTTTAATAATACTCCACAAATAAGCAAGCAACATTTAAATTGCTTTTCTAATAATTTAATATGTGTAACATATTCTTACGTGGATTGTGTGAGTCAGTTTAAAACAGGTCAATTTTAGTGGGTGGTGGGTAGTGGGCGTGTTTGTGTGCGTGTGTCTGTGTGCGCCAAGATTGCATGTGTGTGTGTGTGTGTGTCTGCGTGTGCGCGCTAGTATCACATTAGTGTAGCAGTTTCATATAGAAAATTCCGTTCACCATAGTTTTATTCTAGGTAAACAAACGTTAGAAATAGTACAACTGCAAAAGCGTTTATGTTAAACTGAGTCCATTATTATAATAGACATCCAGCGTTAGTATAACAATATTATTGTGAGTCATCAGATTTACAATAACGCTATTCTTAGTCATCAGACAGTACTACTTTATTCTGAGTACAACAACACTATTTTGAGTCATCAGATTGATTGCAACGTTATTTTGACGACTGTGCAACAATGTTATTTTGAGTAATCAGGTTGTGTAACAACATTAATCTGAGTCATTAATGAGTACAACACGATATTTTGATGCAACAACGTTATTTTGAATCATTAGACCGATTATAACAACGTTATTTTGAGTCATTAGACTGAGTACAACAACGTACATGTTAATTTAGACTTATTCGAGATGTAAAATGAGTACATTTATGTTAAATGGATGCATCAAACTGAATACTTCAACATTATATAGAGAAGTAAAATCATAGAATGCCAATAAATATAGAAATGTAATATTGAGACATCAGCATACCTGCAAAAACATTAACACAGACATACATAGAACTAAATGCAACAACGTTAAGCGGAGACGTAAAGAGAGTAAAAGAATGTTGTACGGAAGGTACCAAAATGCATTTAACAACATTAAGCAGAGACATCCAAAGTGAGAACAGCAACAAGCACAGACCTAAAGTGAACAACCTAGTACAACGGTGTGAAGCGTGTATATTACGTATAGGAAAGCGTGGTGACGTTCGTTATAGGAATTCCACCTAGGCCTGTATCGTGTCGTCACCAAATAATCTTTTGAGAATTCATTAAAATAAAGCAAAGAAAACAAAGAATATCCCTTGCACAGGTAACAATATCAACTTGTATAAACAATGCGAATATTTCTTACGAGGGACATCAAAGTTCGGAAACTCTTCGAAAGCTAATTCTTCATTGATATTTACCTTGAAATCTATCAAAGTAATAAATATTTAAACGGTCGTTCATTTTATTATCTATTTATTTAAATACAGCTGCTGGTGTTTAAATTGCTAATTATATATCATCATTGGCGTAATGATTTTTAATTCAAGAGCAAAGTTACGAATTTATGAAAATTAATCAGCAACATTTGAAAATATGTGTGCCCCCTTTAGATGGAATCATCTGACTGCACTACAAAGATTGGGCAATTCAATGAATACAGCAAAATCAGTCTGCTAGTATCACCTGTTTCCGGTACTAGTCTGGATTCGTTATCTGATACAAGCACAGATTTCCGTCCCTTGCCAAAACGACGGACGCCTAGGAAGGTAGATATTGCTGGACGGTACAGAGTACTCATAACTAACCAGAAGGCGCACTGAATATTCCGGAAATCCTTGCTTGAGCTTCGTGGCTTCTTTTATCTGTGTCTTTCTCACAAATCTCGTAGTTTGACATCACGTTATTATTTAGTAGTGAAGTGTGAATCAAGCTTTGACAAAGAATTGTTGGGTGTGTGTGAGCGTTTTACAAGACTTAATTGTTAGAACATTGAAACACGCTTCATTGTGTGCATAAAAAGCGCATTAGCAGTTCAAAACAAATCAGTGCAGTAGCCCACCTTTGGTATAAAATTACTTTTAATGTGTAAGCAGTCTTAAACTTGATAAACTATTTCAGTGATTATATTTTTCATTAATATTTTATTATTTCAATAATAACCTATATGTCAAACTTTTATGTCTCTTCTTTTGCAAATAAAAATAAAATTATGTTGAATACATAATGAAGAAAAGCAAGCACGCTTTAGAGTGTTAAAATTACGTGTTCAATAAGGTGCAGGAGTGAGATTCAATAACACCTTTTCTTGCAAATCTATTCAATATGCCAACCAGATAATAAGCGTGAATAAAGAGGAAAACAATTTACTGTATATACAAGAGCTAACTGAATCGTTTTCCTATTTTATAGACAAGAGCTAAGACAAGCTGCTTGAAAGTGCTAATGGGATTTACGTCTACATCCCCCCCCCCCGCGCCATGCCTGCTCTTAGCTGGGCCAATGGGACACATCCCACTTTGTTATATCATATCGTGAACGGCTATTCTGTAGACATCACTCGATCCATCAGTGTCTTTTCACCTCTAATAACAGTCCATGATATTCCTGCGTATGAGTTCACATTCAGATGAGTTGGACTAGCCTATCAGAGCTGTACCCATATGGAACCAGTAGGCCTACAAAACTTGCATATCCTTTGTTGTAGATGGTGTTACATCACCCACTTACATAGAAGCAAAGTACTTTGAAAAATTAAGGATACAATGTTCTGGAAATTGATTATGGGGTACTTTGTTATAACAGCAAGATTATAAAATGCTGCATCATGAATCACACACACACAAATACACATACACATGCACTCAACCACACATACACATACATTCAAACACATGTATGCCATCGCTTTCACAACCACACGTACTATAACGTTTTGTTAATGTGTTGGACGGATATTGACAACACATTAACCTAAAGCTTCTCTAAACTTGTACTCCCTCCATCACCCCCCCCCCACTCCTATAAATAAAAGTCTGGTATTAAGAGAGAAAAGAAGCAAAGCAAATTGTTTAGACAAAACTTGATCTGAACCATGTGTGACCAATTACGAATATTTATTTGAATGCGGCCGAGGTGACCAGGAAAAAACGTATATCACAGTTTAAGGACAATGAGTTCGGCAAAGGATTCCTACAACAATAACAAGACAAGAAAACTGTATTCAACATAATAAAGTCACTCCAAAGAACGGAAGACTATGAACCATAAAGTACGTCATAATAACACAATAATAATGAAAAAACCTTAAAGAAAAAGAATTGCATTTCTTAATAATTATAAATCTTAATTTCTTAAAACTCAAAATGTCTCCGATATAAAATATTACATTTCACCCTGTCCCTAGATTTTATCTCCATCGAAGAATCAGCAATCTCACTGCTAATCGCTGTTTCATGCTTTTCTCTATTTATAGCTAAAATTAATTATTTATCACAGTTTCCTAAGTAGCCGTTATCCGCATTTCGGCTTAGTTGTACCAATATTTCCCATTTAGTGCACTTGTTCTTTTATGATTTCTTTCACTTAATAATTTTCTTTACGATTCAGAATTCAAAATAACAAAGGGAGACTACTTTCGTTTAGTATAAACGACATCTGTTTCCAAACATTTTACATTAAATGAAAGTGAATTGGGGAAATAATAAACTTATGACTTTCGCTACAATTGCCTTTGCTCTTCAGCTCGAAGTCGTGCATTATGTATTCGACTCAACCTTTGAACTCAACTAGTAATTGAAAGGGTTCAGAATTTAAAAAAAACACATAATGGTTTTAGAGGAAATGAGAAGATAATATGGTGATTTTGTTTTGTTTATTTAAGGAACTAAGATTCTTCCGATGTACGGGTTAGTTCTTTTAAAACATTTTAAAATAAAATTCTTAATGTGCATATAGTCAAAATATGAAGTTCTATTTTAAAGGATTTAAAATTAATCTGTAATTCTTTCTAAGTTTGAAATATCATTTGGATCAACTAATATACAACATTTACATTAATAGGATGATTTATTGATAAATCACTCTATTAATTATTCTGATTGTTATTTATCCTTCGGTTGCATTTGAATCTTTGGATTACACGTTGTAAAATCCCTCAATGTGCACTGACTTAATCAATATGTATACAGTTTAATTACTTTTGTTAAGAATGTGAAACATGAAGATATATATTGTGGCAGAGTAAATTTTCCTATCCCTATTTCTAGAATTAATTCTTATATAAATTGTTAAATTGTCGAAGTGACCAGACCTTGGGCTCTCCTTATGATGATATTTTTTGTAAGTGTCAGAGTGGGAGTTATCATGCAAGTTGAGCAATATGTTAGAAATTGCTGATGAAATCCAAATCAGTTTTAACTGGATGAGTAGGTTTTTTTAAAAATTATTATTCATTGGTTAAGATTTACGAGAACAAGACCGGTTAATTGGCTGAGGTAAAAAGTTTACCAGTGTAGAGAATTCTATTGTCTATTCACTTGAATTTGGAGTTTCAAGAAGTCCAGTCATGAAAGGCGGACGTTAGCTTAATCTCTAACAACTCCATTTCTGTTTTCTGATAAGAACTATCCTGTGATTTGTATTGATACTTTTCTGTTAAAATGTGTTAGGATATAAGACTGTATATGTATTAAAATTATTTGAATGTGGTTTCATGGAAATATTGATGTCAAATAATCGTTTTCATTGTATTTGTTTTATGTATATTCGATTGTTGATTTAATAAAAATTATTGTTACATTTATTGACCTTCTTACACATATTGATAAAATAATGTTGGAGAAGAAAGTGGGTGGATGGGGTCTTGCTAAATATAGATTAAAGATGGATTTGTCTTCTCCTTTAGTTAAACGTTTTCCACACATATGGAAACTGTGTGACTGTTAATGTTTGTCTTTAATGTTGTGGAAGAGAGAAAACCTTTACAGCGCACGCATATCCACCAAGTGAGGGAGATGAGTCATGTCTGCTGGAGAATTATTAAAAACATAAATTATAAATTAAGATTCCTATCACTTGTAGTTAGATATGAATGATTAATTAATTATAATAATCATAACCATTAATTTGGTGGCGTTGGGGTCACGCGCACGCACACGCACGCACGGACGCACGCACGCACGCACACACCCACCCACCCACACACACACACACACACACACACAGAGTTTTGTTACATTTGTTATGAATATTAAACATCAAGCTATATATATATATAGTTTAGTTACCTTTGTTAGAAATGTTAAACAGCAAGCTATATATATGTATATATACTTTACTTTTGTTAGCAATATTAAAAACTAATCTTTATGTGGTGCCACGTATTAATAAATACACATTGGTCAATCAAATACACACGTTCCTGTCGATTTATAAAGTCCTATACCTTTCAGTAATTATAAAGACGATTGTGGTCTGTTTTCCCTCAACAACAATCGTAGAGCTAATAAGTAGGTCAAGTGGAAGTGTCCCTCTATTCTGACCCGAACAAAATAAGGACTGCGTTCGCGTGAACATTTCTTATCTCTTTGTTTATCATGAACTTTGAAGAAAGTATCCCTATATTTCGACCTCATAGTTTTAACCGCTTGCTTATAAAACCAAATTCTAGCAACAAAATTTTGCCATCATCTACGAGGACCGTAACTGGTGAGTATTCTTAACATAGTAACTTCCTGCGACACCTCTGAGTGACTGTTGCCAAGTCATAAAGTGAGTTTCAAAGTTTGTAGACGTGGATCCAGGTAAATTACTTAAAAGAAAAGTTACATTACAATAAATGATGATGATGATGAGGAGGAGGAGGAGGACTACTTCACATCCTAAAATCATCAAGTTTTGTCGACATGGGTGTTACAACACCTGTCAGTTTAGTGAATACACGTTCGGAATGGGAACCGCTATGTGATCTATATTTACCTTTGCAGGTAGGAGTTGGTGTCCAGTTAATATTGCAGGTAGACGATTTCATCACCACTCACAATGAGAGCTGTACTCATCTGGTTGACGGGCTTTGTGGCGGTTGCAATGGGGTAAGAAGTTTATTGTTTGGTTTTCTTTTGTTGTTGTGTCTAACTTTCAAAAAATTTAATGTAGGATTTATGTTGCATATGTTGTGGCGTGATTTAATGTTATCCGTGTCGTATCAGATATTAACCCTAAATGGGATTTAATGTTATCCGTGTCGTATCAGATATTAACCCTAAATGGGATTTAATGTTATCCGTGTCGTATCAGATATTAACCCTAAATGGGATTTAATGTTATCCGTGTCGTATCAGATATTAACCCTAAATGGGATTTAATGTTATCCGTGTCGTATCAGATATTAACCCTAAATGGGATTTTATGTTATCCGTGTCGTATCAGATATTAAGCCTAAATGGGATTTAATGTTATCCGTGTCGTATCAGATATTAACCCTAAATGGGATTTTAGATTTTCAATAAATAATAATAAGCACGAGTTTAGTCTTTATCAATTTCATAACGACTTTATTCAATTTTTTAATTTAAAATTGTTATAAAACTTTTTGATTAATCATGTCATCATAACCACAATCTATGGCATTATAATCCGCATTACTGTGAATTTGTACTGGGAGACGATGTTAATTCTCCACCATTCAGACTGCCCGTAACCTTAGGCTAATCCCCAAAACATATCTTTTGGCTGGCCACACATGTTAGAAAGATGAACGATAGATAATATAGAATAGAAGAGTGATAGTTCTAGAGGATAGCTCAAGCCCCTTGATACATACAGCCAGGATAATAGGTAAATACAGTTAACGGACTACAACATATAACATGAGTCGTGCTAACCCTAGTGGTCGACGTATCAACAATAAATATCTTCAACAAGAAATAACGTACGACAGCATGGTTACATATAGTATATAGTTCAACAGTTACAAAATTAGTGTTTATCTATCTATCTATCTATCTATCTATCTATCTATCTATCTATCTATCTATCTATCTATCTATCTATCTATCTATCTATCTATCTATCTATCTATCTATCTATCTATCTATCTATCTATCTATCTATCTATCTATCTATCTATGTCTGTCTATCTATCTATCTATCTATCTATCTCTATATGTCTATCTATCTATGTCTGTCTATCTATCTATCTATCTATCTATCTATCTATCTATCTATCTATCTATCTATCTATCTATGTCTGTCTATCTATCTATCTATCTATCTATCTATCTATCTATCTATGTCTGTCTGTCTGTCTGTCTATCTATCTATCTCTATAGGTCTGTCTATCTATCTATCTATTTATCTATCTATCTATCAATCTGTCTGTCTGTCTATCTATCTATCTATCTGTCTATGTCTGGTCTATCTATCTATCTATCTATCTATCTGTCTATCTATCTATGTCTGTCTATCTATCTATCTATCTCTATATGTCTGTCTATCTATCTATCTATCTGTCTATCTGTCTGTCTGTCTATCTATCTATCTATCTATCTACCTGTTTGTCTGTCTGTCTATTATTTAAGTTCATAATCACAACCATGTGGTATTGTAAGAGATTGTTCGTTTTGAGTCCTATGGCACTGTAGCAGTTGTCACCGCTGAAGGGGCGGGTGTGGGCTACATAAGCCATTATGTGACAATTACGAAATTAGATACCACAATTAGAAAGCACAAGTCAATATTTTAACAGACGATTACTCTGAAAAAAATTATCTTCAAACACATTAATGCCGGCACAGGCGTAGATTGTAAGGGACGTCACTAAAAGACAACTACAAGCAACGTTGTTTCTAAACACTTTACGACAGACTGATCAGAGGTGATGAGTGTTTAGAGGACATCCAAACGACTTCAGAAAAATGACTCTCAGTTGCATGCTCGTACATTTGTACCTGAAATTAAATAAAATATATACGCTTGAGCTTTATGCTATTTATAGTTGTAAGTTAGAGAAACAGTGAAACATATAAATGCAAGTAAATAATGTACACCTCAGTATGCGTCCTCTCTGAGATAACTACCGTAAACAATAAACATAACTGTGATAAAACAAATATAAATATTGACCTGATGACATATACCTCAGACAGTGGATGAGATGACTACCGTAAACTACAAACACAACCGTCATAAACCAAACAAACAAAAAAAAATATTCTTTTGACAAAATTAAATATTGACCTAATGGCATATATCGCAGACAAAGTGGATGCGTGTCCCCAAACATCACGCTGGAGGAGAAGTTACGGCTGAATGGTGAAGCCAACGACCACGATAACAATAATAGGGTGACTACGAGCGACCTTGAATATGACCTGGGCAACAATTATGACACAAATGGTAGGCATACAAGCGTGTACATTAAAAGGACATTAAAAGAAATAGTTTTAGTGATCATATATTAAATGTTAATGGATTGTAATTTGCCACGCACTTACTGCTAGCTTGTGGAACATTTTTACATTGTCATAGAATATGAGATTGCTGGTACTTAGAATCTGTTAAAACAAATCTAATGATATGTGTGACCTATTACTATTAATGACCTCAATTTTTGCAATATGTCATTTTCAGTCATCAATTCGAAATGTGTGACGTGAATATAAAGGGGAACAATAAACATTGAAGATTTGCTGTCATTATGACCTTTCATTTTTAACTTTGTTCATATATAAAATAGAATTTGGAAATAGATAAAGAACTGGTAAAGGCAATCAAGTGCGATCCAACATTCTTCTTTTTATGTTGCTAGTGGAAGTTCAGTTATGCAAACTCAGCGAAATATTAAATTAGCTTACGCATTTCAACGACTTAACAGCGCAAGTTTTTTTTTTTTTTTTTTTTTTTTTTTTTTTTTTTTTTTTAAGGGTATCTTAAAAAGTGTATATATGTATTATCAATCACTAGACAATATCGGTTGTATGCTAACAGTCAACAGACACTATCGAAACGCATAATTAACATTTCTATTAGCATTGAAGTGTATGGTGCAGAGATCTTGGTGTCTGTAATGGATAAATAATTAACATTTCTATTAACATTGAAGTGTATGGTGCAGAGATCTTAGTGACTGCAATGGATAATTAACATTTCTATTAACATTGAAGTGCTTGGTGCAGAGATCTTGGTGTCTGTAATGGATAATTAACATTTCTATTAACATTGAAGTGCCTGGTGCAGAGATCTTGGTGACTGTAATGGATAATGTCAAAGTCAGAGCAAGACATTGTCACTCATTGCATGATAGACACTTACGCGACTTAATCTAACATTTGAAATATTTTGCATTGTTTTTATTGAATAATTAATACTTTGTAGTAATGACAATTCATCATGGACTATTGGACTACCTTGTATAATGCATATAACAATTAGGATATAATGCATAAACAATTCGTTGTATTTAATTTACTCAAGGTAAACTCTATTAATGATATAAAACCTAATACGGGTAAGCTGTATTATGGTTTAATGTCTAGGGGTAAACTCAAAAGATCTAGTAATTTCATTGTAAAGTTTACGACAAATTTCACTGTAAATATGTGGTAGTTGTGATTACGTGAACAGATTTCGAAGGCAGCAAATAACTTTCCTGTCGTATGTGATTATATATCGAAAGATCTGATTGGTAGTTTTCTCATCTGGTTTTAAGAAATGTCATGTTAGTGTATTTGGTAAATAATTTCGAAACTAATAATATGTCTTATTTACTTATTATTATCTATTGCACGAGTACGGAGCCTTGGAAATGACGAGTTAGTTTTGCTATCTAAATTTAGATGACGGGGTTACGACTGAAGAGGAATGGATCACCAGGTGGACATGTGCGTTTGGTGACTCGGCATACTTCGCACGTTACGTCTTCAACATTCTGAGTGCGGGCGAGGCCGAGATCGTCACCAACTCCTTCAACAGGCCGCCTTTCAGTAAGTTATGTCCCTTGAGAACGACGCCTACAGCAGTTTTGTTTAATGCTATTAAGCATGATATACTGGTTTTAAAATTAATAGCTAAGTAGAAGACTTTTTTCTAACATGGTTATAGTAGAAATATACCGGACTCTCTCGGACATTTGGAACAACCCAATGGAGACACGCACACACACACACACACACACACACACACACACACACAGATGGACACGCAGTGTAAATTGCAGACAAATTATATATCCTTGCAAATAGATATGTATAAGCAAAAAGTATAAATAATGTCATTCACTCATTTATTAATACACACGTATATAGATACAGTTGTTATTCAGGCGTAAATTCTCATGCAGGCTATTGTACAGGTCTGAAGACTTGTTTTAAGTATTCGTATATTGTGTATCAATGCATGAGTGTGCATTTATATGTGTGCATGCGCGCGCGTGTGTGTGTGTATGTGTGTGTGTGTGTGTGTGTGTGTGTGTGTGTGTGTGTGTGTGTGTGTGTGTGTGTGTGTGTGTGTGTGACGCTCATACGAATGCCATATGGTCATGTCTTTGAGATAAAGAAAAGACAATTAGAAAAAAATTATATGATTCATTTATTTATCATTTGTTTCTTTTCTAGCTAACAATGGATTACCTTTGGATCAGTTCTTGGAAACAAACCGTCAGGTAAATATTTTTTATTTCTTTTCTCACATTAAGAACCACGAGATAAAATCACGATTATCTACATCCAATAGTCGCATGTTTGCTTTTCATTTTAACAAATTATTTCTAGAATTTAAACACAACCATATCGAAGATGTACACATGTAGTATGTCTGTATAATATAACCAACTGTTTATAACAGCTAATTAACTGTTTGTTTTGCTTACTTTATAATAAACTATTTTTTATAATAAAACTCAACTAACTATGCATATAAATATATATATATATATATATATATATATATATATATGTGTGTGTGTATGTGTGTGTGTGTGCGTGTGTGTGTGTTTGTGTGTATACATATGTGTGCTTGTGTGTGCCTCTATGAATTATTTAAAGTTTGTTTTATATCATATAAACTTATAAACTAGAACTTATAAACTCATATCAACTAGAATAAAATTTAGCTATCTAGTCATGCATCTGGGTGTGCCTGTAAAAATATTTTTCCTTGACATTATAGAAACATAATTTATCATTAAAATAAAACTTAACCTCAGCAAAGCTATAACCGTTCTTCCATTGCAGTCATTTGTTTGCTCTAACACAATCTTCTCACGCCAATAGCATTGTCCTCTAGAATTTTACAGTACTTAATTCATTGTTCGCTCTAATACAATCTTCTCACGCCAATAGCAGTGTCCTCTAGAATGTTACATTCCTTAATTCATGACATCTCAATTAGAGACAATAGTCTCACGCCTATAGCATTGTCGTCTAGAATATTACAGTCCTTAATTCATGGACATTTTAATTAGTGACAATAGTCTTTTAAACAATTATTTTGATTATATTTAATTGAAATATAAAATGACTAACCAAACATGTTCTGATACGCAGGACCAAAACAAATATTACTTCTGTGGTATATTATTTTATTATACCAAACATTAATTTAGTTTGGTATTTACTTACTTAATTTCACTGAGTACTTTAATTGTTTTGTCGATTGTTATTATGTCTTTTCGTATTGTTTCATTAATGCACTTTTTTGTTTTGCTTTTTCTTAAATATTACTTTATATGCTTAATTGTCTTTTTGGTTTATTTTATTAATACAGTCCTGTGTATATTTCATTCATGTTTTTTGTAATTTGCTAATATTCTGAAGTACTTTAGGTTTCAATACCTTTAATTCTTTCTTTCCTAATCCCTAAAATATTCTGTTACTAAAAGGGTTAGTTTTAGTGTCCTCAGGCATTTTTATTGCTGTGAGTCTGAACTTTATTATATAGATCCATTTGTTTTCCCTTTTTAAGACAAACTATTTCCTAGCTTTATCGTATTTATGTGTTTTACTATGTTTATTCCAGCGATATGTATCTTTCGAGTGAGTACT
Organism: Sinotaia quadrata; assembly: GCA_028829895.1. Classification (NCBI taxonomy): domain Eukaryota; kingdom Metazoa; phylum Mollusca; class Gastropoda; order Architaenioglossa; family Viviparidae; genus Sinotaia; species Sinotaia quadrata. The sequence goes on from CM054183.1 coordinate 59,656,315, forward strand.
TTTGCCTTTATATCGCTAATAGTTTAGCATCTGAAACAAATATAATTAAATAAATATTAAAGTTATGAGGCGTATTTATATAAGAAAAGAATAAATAGCATGTTGATAATAAAGAGAAAGTGAATCGAGTAGTGAGATTGAGAGAATAAGTGGAGGGCAAAAAAAAAAAGAAGAAATATAATGGTGCAGATAAGATAAAAGGGTATTTTGAGAATGGTCGTATAAAAATAGTTGTAGGGTTTTCTTGTTTATGATTCAAATGCGAGTTTAAACTTTTGTGACGGAAATGACGCAGAGTATACGGTGACGACATATGTTAATATACTTCTTTTAATGCCTCGCAGTGTACACTAAGCATACTTCTTTTAATGTCTCACAGTATACACTAAGCATACTTCTTTTAATGTCTCATAGTATACACTAAGCATACTTCTTTTAATGTCTCATAGTATACACTAAGCATACTTCTTTTAATATCTCACAGAATACACTAAGCATACTTCTTTTAATGTCTCATAGTATACACTAAGCATACTTCTTTTAATATCTCACAGAATACACTAAGCATACTTCTTTTAATGTCTCACAGTATACACTAAGCATACTTCTTTTAATGTCTCATAGTATACACTAAGCATACTTCTTTTAATGTCTCATAGTATACACTAAGCATACTTCTTTTAATGTCTCATAGTATACACTAAGCATACTTCTTTTAATATCTCACAGTATACACTAAGTAGCTTGTAGCTGCGGGAGCAAACTGATGATTGTAAAGCAAGACAGGCAATAACTTTCAAGAAATATCTATTGCTTTGTAGCATTCTCTAGGCGTTGACCAATAACCTTAATTGACTGAAACACAAGTTGTAACTTTTACGGGGAAAAGGCAAGTAAATATGAACAATAATTTAATGAGTATTTCGCATTTAAATTTGTTTTAAAAACATGAATAATGAAAACGAGCACTCCAATCCTTACTGGTTACACTGCAATAATCATCTCGCAATAAAACATGTCATTCTTGTATGTGAACACATTCAAGCTAAAAAAATATTGTTTTTTTCAGGGCAAATAGCTGTGTGAACACGGACCTTACTCTCAACCAGAAACTGGATTTGAACGCCCAACAGAACGACCACGACAACAATGGCATTGTAACATCCTCCGACATCGCTTACGACTTGAACGAACATTTTGACGCCAACAGTGAGAGTCCATTTTTGATCATTTACAAATGAACACACAAAACCTTGAGTCACGTGTGTTCTTGTTCCAATAGCGTTTGCTTGTACTGAATATAATGATTTGCTACTTATGTCCTTGATTTAACAAAATATAATTGCTTATTCTGAATATAATGACTTGAGCCACTTAAATCCTTGCTTTAACAAAATATAATTGATTGTACTCAATATTACTTTGGAATTACACTTGAACAGGTCGAGAAAGATGTTTGCCTTTTTAACTGTAGACGTTTTCTCGCGATGTCCTTTCGGGAAGTTCTTTAATCACTATTCATTAAGGAAAAACAATAAGAGTGAGAGAGGAAGAAAGAGAGACATTAACGTGGTTTCTGCAGATGACGGTAGAGTGACGAAGGACGAATGGGTGCTACACTGGTGCTGTGTGTACGGTGACACAGCCGCTTACGCTCGCTTTGTCTGGGAAGAGCTTAGTCAAGGCGCCGACTACATTGACGCAAGCATGTTCTTGGGACCGCCATTTGGTAAGCAAGGAAATGATGCAGCTTGAAGCAATGTATAGTCGAAATAATGTGTGTGTACCCTAAAACAACGTACCCAGAAACAACATACAACTAAATGATGCAGCTTGAAGCAATGTACAGTCGAAATAATGTGTGTGTACCCTAAAACAACGTACCCAGAAACAACATACAACTAAATGATGCAGCTTGAAGCAATGTACAGTCGAAATAATGTACCCTAAAACAACGTACCCAGAAACAACATACAACTAAATGATGCAGCTTGACGCCATGTACACTCGAAATAACGTAATCCGAAATAACGCACCCTGAAACAACACACAACTTAACGATGCAGCTTGAAGCAACGTACACTCGAAATAACGTACCCTGAAATAACACACCCCGAAACAACACACAACTAAATGATGCAGCATTAAAGCAATGTACACGTTCAAATAATGTATCCTGAAACAACATACAACTAAATTATACATCTTGAATGAACGTACGTTCGAAATAACGTACCCTTAAAAAACACACAACTAAATGATGCAGCTTGAAGCAATATACACGCGAAGTAACGTTCCCTGAAACAACATACAATTAAAAGACTGCAGGAAAAGAATTTTAGAAAGACGCATATTTTTATTTATTCACTATTATCATAAAATTTAATTTGTTATGTGAAAATAGCATTTTGATTTATTCACTCTTCTTATAAAATTTAATTTGCTATGGGAAATAGTACTTTGATTTATTCACTCTTCTTATAAAATTTAATTTGCTGTGGGAAATAGTATTTGTTTTGGAATAAATCTAAGGTCATTGTCAATCAGAAGTCAAGAAGTTACAATCGTCCGAGATTATTTAGCTGATCAAAATCTGACTGATACTAAACTAGGTCAAGCTGGATTTCCAATATTAAATAATTGTAATAAAGATTTATTATTATTGTTGAAGACATAACAAGATGTATAAATATTTTTTTCAAAAATAAGAAAAAGCAAATTGATGATAACAATCAACAAAATATTACTGTCAGAATTACAATGTAGTGTGGTGTAATGTGTTTCAGATACTGGAGTTCCGATCGGGGAGTTTAGAAGTACAAATCGACAGGTATGTTGTATGTTTAAAGATCACCATCGCCAAAAACAGTGTGTAATATGTGTATTTATGGACGTCATACCACACGTTCAAGATACATTTGTTTGTAGCAGCAAATACAATCTCACTGTCTCTTTATCACACTGTTTACAAGTAGGCATTCATACACAGTACAAACATCCCTCTGTCTCTCTATCACACTGTTTACAAGAACACACTCATACACACTACAAACATCCCTCTGTCTCTCTATCACACTGTTTACAAGAACACACTCATACACACTACAAACATCACTCTGTCTCTCTATCACACTGTTTACAAGTACACATTCATACACAGTACAAACATTCCTCTGTCTCTCTATCACACTGTTTACAAGTACACATTCCTACACATTACAAACATCCCTCTGTCTCTCTATCACACTGTTTACAAGTACACATTCATACACAATACAAACATCACTCTGTCTCTCTATCACACTGTTTACAAGTACACATTCATACACAGTACAAACATTCATCTGTCTCTCTATCACACTGTTTACAAGTACACATTCATACACAGTACAAACATTCCTCTGTCTCTCTATCACACTGTTTACAAGTACACATTCCTACACACTACACATACAAACATTGACGCACACGTACACATACGTACACGTGCTTGGCTCGCGCGCGTGTGTGTGTTTTATTTTGTGTTTATGCATATACAGCTTGTTAACTAGCTTTATTCTAAAACATTTACGTCTTAAACTAGCATTGAATTGCTGGGCTGTTTATAATCTAATACATATTGCCTTTAAATTAGTTTTGAATTCTTAGTTATTCTGCAGTCCAACAAATCTATACTGTTTGAACTGGCCTTGAACTGTTGTTTGTGTTGCTCCACTTGCAGAGCTTATAGATCTGATGATGCTAATCAGTAAGAGCGATGTATTGAATATTAGTGTTACTCTTAATAACAGTCTAGTATAAGTTATAGATCTGATGATGCTAATCAGTAAGAGCAATGTATTTATGGAATATTAGTGTTACTCTTAATAACAGTCTAGTATAAGTTATAGATCTGATGATGCTAATCAGTAAGAGCAATGTATTTATGGAATATTAGTGTTACTCTTAATAACAGTCTAGTATAAGTTATAGATCTGATGATGCTAATCAGTAAGAGCAATGTATTTATGGAATATTAGTGTTACTCTTAATAACAGTCTAGTATAAGTCTTCGTGTCTATGTTTCAGAGATACTTAACATACGAACAGCAAGTGCCCGTAGGGAAATAAATTTGAGACACCTAACTCGAACAACAAATGCCTGTGGGGAAATTGGAAATAGAAAAAAATCCAAAAGTATTTATTTACAAACGGTTATGGAGTAACTATTTATTAATATATATTTATTTACTGATTAAACCTAAAATGTAAAGATATATGTCAAATTAATTTATTGAAATAAATTCTTTATTTTTTTTCTTGTGGCTTGGCTTTTTTCTTCTTTGCTTGTTCTTTAGACTTTCGTTTTGGGAATCGTTTTCTTGAGTCAGTATCTTTATGCACTTACAAATGCAATATAATACAGTTGTTAATAAATTACAAATAAATGAATAACTTCTTAAAACGAGAAACAAATGAAGAAAAAGAAACAAAGAGAGATATAAAGAAGGAGAAAATAAATAGAGGAAAGTAAAGAGTTGAAGGAAATATAGAAAAGAACACGAAAGAAACCAATAGCCTCCCATCGCTGTTACTCAGTTTTCACTTTTTGAGTGGACTATCAATAACTTTATCATAATGAATTTTCTTTGGAAATTTAATTAACAGTTATGTAGGTACAGATTACTTTATCATGATTTAACTTTCATTATTGCAAACCTAGAGCGATGAGAAACTATTGATCAAGTAGTGTTATCAACACACACACACACACACACACACACACACACACACACACACACACACACACACACACACACACACACACACAAACACACCCACACCATCTAAGTATTAAGTAAAATTTTTAAAATCTCACTAATTCACATTCCTCTATAACAGACAATATTTTTTTTTGTTTTTATGGAACAAATAAAAATATAATCATGTATACATCTCTATATAAATTGAAACAACCAGAGCAGAAATAACCAAACATATCTTTTTGTTTCATAACAACATTAATTTCAGGAGTGTCCTAAACTGAAATGGAAAGTCTGTTTGCACCAACAAACACAAGTATATTAATTCGAATTTTCTATTTATACCAATAATAACAAGCACTTCAAATCGAATTATCATTGTTGATATCAATAAGCACAACTACATTAATTTGAATTTTGTCCTGCTTACACAAATAAACACAAACGAACATGGAAAAGTTTAGAATTTTCTCTTCTTACACAATTAAACACAAATTTCACTGTTCATATTTATATTTAAGAATCTCATTCACATTACAGAATGATAGAATGAACACGTGATTTTAGTGTCGCCTAAACAGTGAACTGTTTCTCCGTATTTACATTTTAGTGTTGACAACATGGTAATAATGTTCAATATACAGCTAAACACCGACAACCTGTATAACAGATTTCTTTGAACACATGGTGAGGAAGACATTTGCGATATTGATTATGACTATAATTAAAAACATTCTTGCTGCTGAATTTAATAATGGTGAAATAATAATAATGATGGTGTTGGGGGTGCTTCACTGCTGCTGTTATTGTTGATGGTGGTGTTGATGATGATGATGGTGACGATTGTCGACGACGACGTCGAAGATGATTTTGAAAACGTCACTGTTATTATTTCTGCTACTGCAAACAGTGACGAAGTTTATTTTGTGTTTAATAATAAAGCTATAGTGGATGAAGATGATTTTGAAAACGTCACTGTTATTATTTCTGCTACTGCAAACAGTGACGAAGTTTATTTTGTGTTTAATAATAAAGCTATAGTGGATGAAGATGATTTTGAAAACGTCACTGTTATTATTTCTGCTACTGCAAACAGTGACGAAGTTTATTTTGTGTTTAATAATAAAGCTATAGTGGATGAAGAAGTCTGTTGATTCGAAGCAAATAACTTGTTGAAAAGCTACATTAATATACACACAAACGATCAAAACTGTTCAGGTTTAGTCCAATCACTATCAATTGTACTATTACATACACCTTTTTTTAAAAAGTGTTATTATATTCGACACACAATAGCAGAAGCTTGTTCTTAACAGTCTGATATCATACAATGATACTATGTGGTGTGTTTGTTTGTTTGTTTTTTTATCTGACTCATTCAGCAGACTTTTAGAACTCAACCCCTTTTAGTTTAAGAGCACCAGTGTGGCGGCGTATTACGATTATACTCGTGGCATGACATGGATCTCATTTTCATGATAAAGGTAAACCATAACATATTATGTTACACTGATAACTATGTACATTTGGCACGACAGTATTTGTATATATGTATGCATGTACTAATTTATAAGATGGATAGTGTGTATAATGTATGTATGACTATGTGTATTTGTGTATGTGTGTGTGTGAGAGAGAGGGAGGGAGAAGGGGGGTGGGTGGGTGGGAAACTATTTGGTGCATTTAGTAATAGTAGAGAAAGGAAACTATCAGAGATTTATTTCTTGAAAACACACAGCGCCATAGTCTGCAATAGTGATTGTCTGCCCATTGCACTCTTTAGAAACAGCTGTTATTTCACATCGCTGCGGCTCCACCATCTGCCGCCATCTCTAAGGAAGAATACAGAAATAAACATTCATGAATGTAGTGATTACAATATTGTTGAAAATAATATCAGTAAACTACACCGACTTGAGTCATATAGGGTAGATAACTGTGTCCAGTTAAAAAGTCATTAAACAATGATTGTTTCCCTTCATATACATTTGAAATATAAATAAATTTACTCCTGAACAAACCAGTAAAGAAAACTAGAATACAGAATAATAGTTCTCAATGAGCATATTTGATGCAAGGATAAATCTAGGTTCAGAAACTTACCTCCCTTAATTTTATGTAATTATAAGTCTAAGTGATGGGACTTACTCCCTTTAACTCGCTTGATGTATTGATAAGGCTGAGTGCATGGATTTACCTCCCTTAACACGAATGATGTACATGACTTACCTCCCTTAAAGTGCCATTAGCAGTGACGAAGCTAAACACAACATAGCCAGGAATGCAGATAATGGAGCCGCAGGTTACTAACCATCCAACTACTTCAGCCCACCTTGGATAGATATACCCATCCAATGTCAATCGCTCGTACCCGATTAAAGAAAGCAAGAAGAGTAACTGAAACATTAAAAAAAAAAAAATGATGTCCTGTAGTGAAATGAAATGAAAAACTGAATAGATAAACATAATGGCTTGTTTTGCATTAATCTGTATTGAAATTACGGGAAAAGTAAATATTAACTGAGTAATAAATACAGTAGAAATTTTGAAGTTCAGTAACTTAAGCTTTATGTTAATTTTAAACAAAGTAAAATATCAAAATTTCAATTAAAGTATAAATGTCAATATTAAGTTTTTTGTTTGTAGTATGTGCACTTCTATTATTTTTTTTTACACATTTCTTAATTATTAGGTTCTATGGTTTTATTTTTATCTTAATTATTTAGATTTGAAATTTTATGTTACGAATTGTCGTTTTAAAATTAAATAAAATTAAATTAAAATCAGTGGTGAATATATTAAAACATAATATAAATATGATATATGAATACTGAATATATGTAACGAAACACAATAAGAAGAAAACACTCATAACAAACACACAAACACGCACATATACCACAATCATATACAGCGCACACTATTACAATCACATATATACAAGTAGAGGCACACACACAAACACACACTCCAAAGAAAATTACCATGAGTCCTAAAGGACAAAGAACCGCCCAGCATACCATCCAAAACACGGACGGTTTGGTACCCAGCATTTTCTGGACATCATCGGAAAATCGACGCACACCTTCAGCCAAAAATGATTTTTTTTTAAGTAAATTTTCTAAAAGAGTATAATAACTTTTATAATTTTTTTAAAGTAAATTTTCTAACGGAGTATAACGAATTTGTATAAATTTTATACTTTAAAGATGATCAAATTTCCTATAAATCTAGAGACTGAATTTTTGGAAATATTGTGTCAATTTGAAATCATGCCAAATGAGCGCGTGAATATTTAACACGAATGGTAATGTGAAGGACACATGGTTATGTACAAAGAAAGTACATCTACAAGATAATACTTTTAGAGAGAAAGAAAGAGAGGTGGAGAAGAAGAGAGAACACCTCGGTAGAACAAGAACGATCTAATCGAAAACGACCCCCAAATACATAAACATTTTTTACGTCATTACATAAAAAACATGTTGATACAGAAAAACCTCCAGGCATATTGACTACGATTTATTTATTTTTAAAGGCGTCAGTACACAAAACGCATGTCAATATTTCAAGAGTAGATCAATACATAAAACGCATGTCAATATTTCAAGAGTAGATCAATACATAAAACGCATGTCAATATTTCAAGAGTAGATCAATACATAAAACGTATGTCAATATTTAAAGAGTAGATCAATACATAAAACATATGTCAGTATTTCAAGAGTAGATCGATAAGTAAAGAACATGAAAATATGGGTAGAGAAGATCAACACATGAAGGTCATGATAATGTATTAAACTGCATAAATTCAACGCCAATATTTCAGGATCAGATCAACCAATGAGAACATGCAAGTTGTGAAAGATCAGATCAACCAGTTTCGGAACACGCCAAATGCAATAAGAAATTGGCAATATCTAAAAGTCAGATCAACCAATAAGAACACGCCTATACCTAAAAGAGACCAACCAATAAGAAAATGTCAATACCTAAAGATCAGATCAGCCAACAAGAACAAGCCAATACCTAAAGATCAGATCAGCCAACAAGAACAAGCCAATACCTAAAGATCAGATCAACCAACAAGAACAAGCCAATACCTAAAGATCAGATCAACCACAAGAACAAGCCAATACCTAAAGATCAGATCAACCAACAAGAACAAGCCAATACCTAAAGATCAGATCAACCAACAAGAACAAGCCAATTACCGTAGAACCAGTTGACGGCAATCACTTCCACAAAGCAGATGAAGATGAGAGAAATCGGCGCTGCGTGTGTATCCATCAGGTAAATATAGTACGTCCCTCCCTGTCAGAGACACGCACACAATCAGTCAGTGACACATCTTCCGGAATTATTAAAGTAAGTAACTGAATAATTAATTATAAGTTAATAGATGGGAGAAAACATACATACAATACAAGAAAGAGAATGTGTGTGCAAGAAAGAGCGTGTGCGTGTGAGTTGTGTATGTGTGTGTGTGTGTGTGTGAGATAGAATGTGTGTGTTTGTGTGCATGTATGTGTAAGATAGAATGTATGTGTGTGTGATAGAGAGAGAATGTATATGTTCGTGTGTATGTATGTGTAAGATAGAATGTATGTGTTCGTGTGTATGTGTGTGCGATAGAGAGAGAATGTGTGCGAGAGAGAAGGAGTATGCACATGTGAGAGTGAGAGTGTGTACTTGAGCGAGTTTGAGAAAGTGTTTATGTATGGCAAAGAGAGAAAGTGTTTATGTATGGCAAAGAGAGAAAGTGTTTATGTATGGCAAAGAGAGAAAGTGTTTATGTATGGCAAAGAGAGAAAGTGTTTATGTATGGCAAAGAGAGAAAGTGTTTATGTATGGCAAAGAGAGAAAGTGTTTATGTATGGCAAAGAGAGAAAGTGTTTATGTATGGCAAAGAGAGAAAGTGTTTATGTATGGCAGAGAGAGAAAGTGTTTATGTATGGCAAAGAGAGAAAGTGTTTATGTATGGCAAAGAGAGAAAGTGTTTATGTATGGCAAAGAGAGAAAGTGTTTATGTATGGCAAAGAGAGAAAGTGTTTATGTATGGCAAAGAGAGAAAGTGTTTATGTATGGCAAAGAGAGAAAGTGTTTATGTATGGCAAAGAGAGAAAGTGTTTATGTATGGCAGAGAGAGAAAGTGTTTATGTATGGCAGAGAGAGAAAGTGTTTATGTATGGCAGAGAGAGAAAGTGTTTATGTATGGCAAAGAGAGAAAGTGTTTATGTATGGCAAAGAGAGAAAGTGTTTATGTATGGCAAAGAGAGAAAGTGTTTATGTATGGCAAGGAGAGAAAGTGTTTATGTATGGCAAGGAGAGAAAGTGTTTATGTATGGCAAAGAGAGAAAGTGTTTATGTATGGCAAAGAGAGAAAGTGTTTATGTATGGCAAAGAGAGAAAGTGTTTATGTATGGCAAAGAGAGAAAGTGTTTATGTATGGCAAAGAGAGAAAGTGTTTATGTATGGCAAAGAGAGAAAGTGTTTATGTATGGCAAAGAGAGAAAGTGTTTATGTATGGCAAAGAGAGAAAGTGTTTATGTATGGCAAAGAGAGAAAGTGTTTATGTATGGCAAAGAGAGAAAGTGTTTATGTATGGCAAAGAGAGAAAGTGTTTATGTATGGCAAAGAGAGAAAGTGTTTATGTATGGCAAAGAGAGAAAGTGTTTATGTATGGCAAAGAGAGAAAGTGTTTATGTATGGCAAAGAGAGAAAGTGTTTATGTATGGCAAAGAGAGAAAGTGTTTATGTATGGCAAAGAGAGAAAGTGTTTATGTATGGCAAAGAGAGAAAGTGTTTATGTATGGCAAAGAGAGAAAGTGTTTATGTATGGCAAAGAGAGAAAGTGTTTATGTATGACAAAGAGAGAAAGTGTTTATGTATGGCAAAGAGAGAAAGTGTTTATGTATGGCAAAGAGAGAAAGTGTTTATGTATGACAAAGAGAGAAAGTGTTTATGTATGGCAAGGAGAGAAAGTGTATGTGAGAGAGAATAAAAAGACAGACTGACTGACAGTCGTACACCGATACTATTTAAATTAAAATGTGGCAGTCATATTACTTTTGTTTGTGATTTTGGTCTTATTTGTCATTTGTCTCATTTTTATTTCCAGTCCAAGCTTGGTTTTGGTCTTATTTGTCATTTGTCTCATTTTTATTTCCAGTCCAAGCTTGTTTTTTCAATTTCTCTTTCATTTCTTTTAAAAGCAAGTCGCTAATTTATGTTTATTTATTTAAAACTTATAGTAATAACTTCAGGCAAAACGAATTTTGGGGTAATTTGTCATTAGCGATTGTGGGATTACTGAAGTCAATGGTTGCTTTACTGAAAGTGACTGCTATAGTGAAAATAATTGTCAGAGGACTTACTTCAGTGGCTGCTGTAATGAAAATAATTGTTGGAGTACTGACGTTTTGACTGCTGTATTGCTATTACTATTGAATTGTGTTTTAGGATATAAGACTGTAGAGATATAAAAATTATTCGAATGTGGTTTCATGGAAATATTGATGTCAAGTAATTGTTTTCATTGTATTTGTCATATGTATATTTGATTGTTGATTCAGTAAATGTATTGTTAAATTTATTGACCTTCCTTCTTACACTAGTTGATAACCATATGTTGGAGTAGAAAGTGGGTGGATGGGGACTCATTAAATAGAGATTAAAGACGGATTTATCTTCTCCTTTAGTAAGTAGTTTTCCGCCTACCGGAAATATTGTGTGACAGTAAATGCTTGTCTTTAATGTTGTGGAAGAGAGAAAACGTTTACAACACCTGCGTATCCGCCAGGTGAGAGAGATGAGTGGTGTCTGCTGGAGGATTATTAAAAACATAAATTAAGATTCTAATCACTTGTAATTAGTTATGAATGGTTAATTAATTAATTATAATGATAATCATTAACTAATTGGCGTCGGCGTCACAGTCTACTTATGTTAATGACCGTTGATCTACTTGCCTCAATAACTATTGCTGCAGCTAAGTAAGTTATAACAGCCATATCTATATCAATGACTGTTGGTGTATCTGTGTAAGTTATAACAGCCATATCTATATCAATGACTGTTGGTGTATCTGTGTAAGTTATAACAGCCATATCTATATCAATGACTGTTGGTGTATCTGTGTAAGTTATAACAGCCATATCTATATCAATGACTGTTGGTGTATCTGTGTAAGTTATAACAGCCATATCTATATCAATGACTGTTGGTGTACCTGTGTAAGTTATATATTGTATACGTAACAGTGAGCATTGTTGCATCTAATAAAGATATAAGTGTGTACGTACGTAAGTGACTGTTGGCAGACCAGTCACCAGGCAGTATGTGCAAACCATTGCCACGAGAAGTGTCCGTCTTTTCCTAAAAAAACCAAATTCATCAGCAACGGCTGTCATCAAACCTTCCAGACCACCAAACTGAAACATCCACGAGAGCGGGGAATGACACTCCAGCTAATGAAACAACACATGTTTCTGGTTGGAAACTTACCCAAGGACAGATGACAACAATTTCAATAAGGTTAATGAAATAATGTAAATGTACTCAAGCAAACACGTTTAATTTCATTTCTAAAAATCACTCCTGTTTAGCTGGAAAATTATTTTAAAGTGTCAAAATGAAAGATTTCTTTTTTTTCAAATTTCGAATTGCGTCTGTTGAAATAATTAGCTTTGTTTCTGTTGGATTAACATGTTGTTTAGTGTTATTAATAGTTTATCTCTTTGCATTTATTCACTATAGTGTATTAATATTTCAATAAGTGGAAAAAACAGTTAATAACTTGTGTTAACATTATGGATTTTGAAAACAAGTATACACACATAAAAAAGAATTACATTCAATTCTTAGTTTAAAGTAAAATGACAAAGTTATTAATTGTAAACAATGTGTTATGTTATATGCACGTATGCGTGTTTTACGGATTTTTCGCCCGAAAAGTGCGAGTTACTGAGATAGAACTGTGTATGTCCTGGACATAATGATCATTAAATTGTATGCATATGTGTATGTGAGTGTTTGTGTGAATGTATATGAGTGTGTGTACATGGGTGAATGTTTATGTGTGTATATGTTGGTGTGTATATGGGTGTTTGTGTGCATGTGTGTATGAGTGTGTAAATGTGTATATATCTGTGTGTAAGTGTGTGTTTGTGAGCATTTGTATGTGTGCACGTGTGTGTCTGAGTATCGATGGGATGAGGAATCAATACTTATTGTAATATTTCACAAATAAGGGGGGGGGGATGTACAATGGAAGAGTTAATGCAATGAGTATAGTTGCATGAAATTGTTGCGATACTATTAGTGCCACTTGAGTGCGCATGTCAGTGAGCGTGAATACGATATGGCAGTGATCGCAATATATACTATGAGTGTATTTTGTGTACATAAGCTTGTCTGTGTGTGCTTTGTTTGACTGCACACGAATGCATGCGTGTATAGCGCTGTGTGTATGTGTGTGTGTGTATGTGTGTGTGTGTATGTGTGTGTGTGTGAATGTATGTGTGTTTGTAAAGAGGAAAGGTATTTGCGGGACACATATATTATAATGATATGAAAATGGATATTTTTTTCAAAATTCGGTTATCAGTGTTGTGATACACACCCAACGATATCTTCCGGTAACGCACCATTGGGAACCCTTCGGCGTTGATCCAAAGAATAGAGAAGAGGGAGAAAGAGATAGATGGGAGCGTGAGAGGAATTTACTTGTGTGAAGTGTGAGCATAAACAATGTGGGAGAAATGTATATAAATATGACATGGAGAACATGATGAGAGAGAAGAATAGGAAAACAGAAAAGTGGAGTTACAGATGAGTGGGAAAACAGGAAAGGAGAGTTAGAGGTGAAAGGGAAAACAGTAAAGTACAGTTCAGTTAGAGGCGAGAGGAAAAACAGGAAAGGAGAGTTAGAGGCGAGAGAGAAAAAAGGAAAGGAGAGCTAGAGGCGAGAGGGAGAAAGGGAGAAGACAGAGGTGAGAGAGAAAAACAAATACTGGCAAAGATGAGAAAGAGGAAAAGGAGAAGAGGGAGATATTTCAATAGAAATATATATATATATATATATGTGAGTCACTTTTTTTTTTAAAATGTGGCTACAGTATTTAGCGAGAAAGAATTGGAAAGCGAAATAAAGAGTGGGGAGGTAACTTATGGGAGAGACAAAGAAATACTGGTTGGGAAGATGCCAGATTAAATAGCTCCCGGGACTGAGTGCCAGTTAATAAAAAAAAAAAACTCCTACAAGCGTAAGCGCAGTTCAAGTTTGCTCTGGACACGATAACACCTGTGGCGTCTCGACATCACGACGCACTAATTTAATTCTTTGACCTTAATAATCTCTACCAAGATAATATGGAAGCATTCCTCACCCCCAAAAAATTATTCTATAAATTCGTGTGATAAGTGCTTGATGACACCGTCCACGATCCATTCGACTTACACAAATATTGATAACACACAAATATTGATAACACACAAATATTGATAACACACAAATATTGATAACACACAAATATTGATAACAAACAATAACAAGGAACATTTCATCTGAGCTTACTTCAAATGTAGGTCTTCAATTTAGCATAATCATTCCATGTTGAAATTCTTTTTTTAAATTGCATGATATACAATAGTCTTAAATTCGTTGTAGACATCCACTTAAAGTTCAATATCTAATATATGTAATACTTGATAACAAAGAATAGCAATGATACATTTAATATGAGCTTACTTAGATGTAGGTCTTCTCATGTTGATTTTTTTTTAAATTGCATGATGACCACCATTTAAAGTTCAATATCTAATATAGGTAATACTTATTTTCCATTTAAATTTTAATCGATAATGCACATTTGCACATATTAATTTATTGATAAACAATACGTTATTGTTAAACTCATTAGTTAAAGGCATAGTACATCCATGCAGAAGGTTTAATAAATATCATATTTTCGATGAATTATTTAACTCCTTTCCTGCCGACAGGATTAAGGAATAATGCAGAAAACGCTGCCTAATGAAGCGTTAGGATACAAAAGGTTAACCAATGTTAGCCCTGCTGGATGGAATGAGCCAAAGAAAATTATAATTTGACAGTAGATTTAAAGAAAATAGTGAGTGTGTATTCTCTTAATGTGTTGTCTAATCCGAAAATAATGGGCATGAGAAAAAAGAAAGATGGCTTAAAATTAGCACTCAAGGGGTTATTGAATATGTGCTTGTTTCTGAGCTGTCCAGGCCCAGTGAAGTGAGCAAGTGTGACATTAGCATTGAAGGGGTTAAATATTGCGTCTTGATTAACGCACTAGAGAAAATTTTAAAATATAATTTGATATTAGAGTTTAATGGGTTAATGAAGGCATGCATTGTTACCGTACTGTCCAAGCCGAGTGTGATGAGCATAAGGAAAAAGATGATTGCCCAGAACACAGAACCGGAAAGCATGGAGATTGCCTCCGCGTACACCACAAACACAAGGCCGGGCCCTGTCGAGAGAAAGTTAGAATTAAAATGGTTAGCGGGAATAATACGATAAATATGCGACAGACAGAAGTACTTGTACCGGGGTGGTGGTGGGTGGTGGTGCGGAATATGATGGAACATGATGAGCATTTGCACCATAAATGAGAGAAATTAATTAACGAGTAAGGAAACGTGAATGACAGGATACTTGCACCAAAAATGAAAAAAAAATAAATAACAGGGATACATGTTGCTGTCAAGGAAATTCATGAATGATAAATGCTCTGTTCAAGGAAAAACATGTCACGAAAGTGAGATGACTGTCGTGAATCACACGTTTACATATAATGTGAAGGAAATTCATGAATGACATGCGTACTTTAGTATGTTTTTTTAATCTTATACTTGAATATGGGGCGTACTTTTACTTTTTGAAAACTTTACACTTGAATATGGGGCGTACTTATACTTTTTCGAATATGGGGCATTCGCCTACTTGTGCTGTAATCGACACGCATGAGTGCTAAGTCTCTTTGTCCCAGGACAAAATACATCGGCAGGAATGGCAGATTAGTAGGCGCTCTCCCACTGTAAAGGTTAAAAAAACACGGAGAGAGTTGTGTTTGTATTGTACAGTAAGCAGCACTTGACTGACATGCGTGTACTTGTACTGAGCGTCAATTCCCACTGCCATTTTCTCACCGTGTGTCGCGACCATGTCGACTGTGACCTGCTGCACATGTGCCATGTAACCGAGAACCGAGAACACCACGATACCAGCCACAAAACTCGTCATGCAGTTGATCGAGGCCGTCAGTACAGCGTCCCTGCCAACAACATAATGCAATATATGTTTAATGCTTTTGCCAGGAATACAGCGTTCCTGCAAACAACATAATGCAATATATGTTTAATGCTTTTGCCAGGAATACAGCGTTCCTGCAAACAACATAATGCAATATATATTTAATGCTTTTGCCAGGAATACAGCGACCGTGGCAACAACACAAAGAATCAGCAAATAACATAGCAGCCTTGTCAATACTATAGCGGTCCTGTCAATACTATAGCGGTTCTGTCAATACTACAGAGGTCCTGTCAATGCTATTGCGGTCCTGCCATTGCTATAGCGGTCCTGTCAATACTATAGCGGTCCTGTCAATACCATACCGATACTGTCAATACTATAGCGGTCCTGTCAATACCATACGGTCCTGTCAATGCTATAGCGGTCCTGTCAATACTATAGCGGTCATACCAATGCTATAGCGGTCCTGTCAATACTATAGCGGTCTTGTCAATACTAAGCGGTCCTGTCAATACTATAGCGGTCCTGTCAATACTATAGCGGTCTTGTCAATACTATAGTGGTCCTGTCAATACCATAGCGGTCCTGTCAATACTATAGCGGTCCTGTCAATACTATAGCGCCTCTATTAATGATGCAGTGTCTCTGTCAAGGCTAAAAATGTGTGTTTGTGTGCGTGTATATACAATTCTACTGTTATGCGATAAAAACAACGGGTACCTGAGACAGTTGTTATGGAACTTGTTGTAGCTGGACAGAGCAATCAACGCTCCAAATCCGGGTCCCAGAGAAAAGAAAATCTGGGCTGCGGCATCAATCCATACCTGCATTAAAAATGAATTAAGAACCATGACAATTACTAACAAAAACAGGAATGTTTCCGAAGGTTGTGTACTCGACAACGCTTTTACTGCGTGCAGGCTACAGGCATGTCATCATTTAATTAGTCTCATAAAACAATCACACACACACACACTTGCACTCAATACACAGTAATGTCAAAGTACCTTGCATCTAAATTATCCTTGTTAAACTAATTGTGCATACACACATATACATATACCAACATACATATATACGAACACACACACATATACACACAGGCACCACTCACGGTACGGAAGTATAAGAATGCAAACATGCAATACCTCAAGCTTGCCAAGTCGAGAAAAGTCTGGTCTTAGATAGTATAGAACCCCAACTCGAGCTCCCGGGAGAGTCAAACCGCGAACCAGCAGGACAGCAAGCACAAAGAAAGGTAAGGTTGCCGTAACCCAAACAGCCTGAAGTACAGATAGATAGATAGATAGATAGATAGATAGATAGATAGATAGATAGATAGATTGACTGATTGATTGATTGATTGATTGATTGATTGTTGATTGATTGTGTGACATCCTATGCCACACAAGTTATTGGTTATGATTATTATTGTCCATTGACCATCCAAAACTAATTACAAGTGATGAGAATCTTAATTTCTGTTATTAAAATAATTCTCCCAATGACACCACCCGTCTCTCACACTTGGTTGATATTTGGGTGCTGTAACATTTACCGTCACACAGTATTTCCTTAGGTGGGAAACTTTTTACTAAAGGTAGGAAGACAATCCATCTTATCTATATTTACCGAGTCCCCATCCACCCACCGTCTCTCTAACATATGGATATCAATATGTGTAAGTAGGTCAATAAATTTAGTAAATCAACAACAAAATATACAATATAAGAATATAATTAAAGTGCACAGACATTTACATTACTTCACAATAACGTTACACGAACACTGGTTAATCATTCACTTTATCCTAGCATAGACATTAGCAGTCAATTAGCATAAATATATAATCATCTTCATGTATATCATCTTTGAAATGAGAGTTTCAGAGAAATAATGAAAGTCAATACACTTAATCTTTTCAAACATGGTGGCTGTTGCCGACACGTTCGCATTCATGTAGTTTGCAACAAGTCACTGTCTTATTCAGGTGTCGGCATCTTGTGTTCCTTCTAGTCATGTTATACAACTTTTCCAGCATCCACAATGAGCTCACAAAGGACAACTTAGAGAAACATCCTGAATTTCACATGCACTATCAGGAGGAATGTTCTCGAATTTCCATATGTTGTACTCAGCACACCACTAGGAACATTCAAAATAATCTTGAGTTCTTGAGACCAAACTCAAGCCACCATTTCAGCTGTATTGGCTCTCGTAAGATGATTCAGGTGAATTCCATTTGAGAGAAGAAGGTCAACAGATATAAGAAGTAGATCAAATAGAAGTACATCAAAAAAAGAAGAAAGGTATATATACTTTATACATGGCATGCACAACATAGACATAAATGTCAAAATATATACTTATACATGGCATGCACAGCATAGACATAAATGTCAAAATATATACTTATTTCTTAGCCTTTTTGCACACTTGTTTGCATTCACTTCTAATTTTATTTCTTACTGGGGGATTCCATTGTTGCACACATTTTAGCAGCATGTGTTAAATTTAATAGGCCATTTTATTATCATGGCTGGGTAATAAATGTCTTATTCGAATCACAGTTACAGATATAAGTATGATCATCTCATGACGTGTTCAGCAATAAGCAGGCTTAAATATTTGCACCAGGAGACATTAAATTCGCAGCTGACTGCAATGAGTGTTCGAGAAAGAAAAACAAAATTCTGAACGCAATGTACCAGTGAAGTTCATGTTACAAGGAAAGAGAAAGCAAGTAATGGGAAAGATGCAAAAAAGATTCTTGCGTACTTTTTTTTTTTAAGGGCCTCGTCAATATCGCAATTATTTCACTGTACACAATAGCTCACTGACCTTACAGCCAGAACCTAAGCAAAGAGGCGAAAAAGGTAAGAGGATGCGTGCCCGTATTTAAAATGTCATTAACACGCGACAATATATTGACATTTGTATTTCGCTCACTCGTTAACACTCGACAATATACTGACATTTGTATTTCGCTCACTCGTTAACACACGACAATATATTGACATTTGTATTTCGCTCACTCGTTAACACATGACAATATATTGACATTTGTATTTCGCTCACTCGTTAACACACGACAATATATTGACATTTGTATTTCCCTCACTCGTTAACACACGACAATATATTGACATTTGTATTTCGCTCACTCGTTAACACAAGATATTGACATTTGTATTTCGCTCACTCGTTAACACAAGATATTGACATTTGTATTTCGCTCACTCGTTAACACATGACAATATATTGACATTTGTATTTCGCTCACTCGTTAACACAAGATATTGACATGTGTATTTCGCTCACTCGTTAACACATGACAATATTTTGACATTTGTATTTCGCTCACTCGTTAACACACGACAATATATTGACATTTGTATTTCGCTCACTCGTTAACACACGACAATATATTGACATTTGTATTTCGCTCACTCGTTAACACACGACAATATATTGATATTGGTATTTCGCTCACTCGTTAACACACGACAATATATTGACATTTGTATTTCGCTCACTCGTTAACACATGACAATATATTGACATTTGTATTTCGCTCACTCGTTAACACAAGATATTGACATTTGTATTTCGCTCACTCGTTAACACATGACAATATATTGACATTTGTATTTCGCTCACTCGTTAACACACGACAATATATTGACATTTGTATTTCGCTCACTCGTTAACACATGACAATATATTGACATTTGTATTTCGCTCACTCGTTAACACAAGATATTGACATTTGTATTTCGCTCACTCGTTAACACATGACAATATATTGACATTTGTATTTCGCTCACTCGTTAACACAAGATATTGACATGTGTATTTCGCTCACTCGTTATCACATGACAATATATTGACATTTGTATTTCGCTCACTCGTTAACACATGACAAGATATTGACATTTGTATTTCGCTCACTCGTTAGCACAAGACAAGTATTGACATTTGTATTTCGCTCACTCGTTAACACAAGATATTGACATTTGTATTTCGCTCACTCGTTAACACAAGAGACTGACATTTGTATTTCGCTCACTCGTTAACACAAGAGACTGACATTTGCATTTCGCTCACTCGTTAACACAAGATATTGACATTTGTATTTCGCTCACTCGTTAACACACAAAAAGATACTGATGTTTGTAGTTTACTCACTAGTTAATACACCAGTTCACCAGTTGTGGCATTTATGAAAAACACCAGAAACAAATGATGGGTTTTGTTATAATGTTAACACCGAAATGCACGAAGAACTGTGAAGGGAAATAACTGTAGGGAGCACTTAGTATTAAGAGTTACGCACCTTGCCGGTGGATTTTGTGCCTTTCCAACAGCAGAAAAAAACAATGATAAACACGAAGAGCAGACACAAAAAGAGCTGCCAGCGAACACCTCCCAGGTCGTCGATTCCTTTCGACTTGTGCATTTCCAGAACATGGTTACTGCACAAAACAACGAGAAAAGTGGCATTTCCAGAACATGGTTACTGCACAAGACAACGAGAAAAGTGGCATTGCTATAAGCAAGTAATACTAATTATGGATCAACCTATGAATGAAAATCATGTTAACAGCATTCGCTTTTCCAAGCTCGGTATTTGTTATTGTAACCAAAATATGAATATAATAACTGCAAGGTTTATCCAGGGCATGGAAAATTAAATCACCAACCACAGAACTGTAATTGTACTTTTCGACTTTATTATGCAATGATTTAATCCACAAAGCTCTTGCTGATAAAAATAGGCACAGGCTGAATCACAGGGATAAAAAACAACAAACACTACATGCAATAATTAATTTAGAACGATCGCGACACAGATATGACGTCAGACCATAGCATCAAATAAATTAATACTATCCTTAAGAGGCGCCTGGCGCCTGTAGTAGACCATTTCCACTTATATTCCCAGAAGCCCCAACATTTCAAATCTTAATTTACTTGGCAGGAAAAGTCACCTCCGTTCCAGACGTTGTGAAATTTTAATTTTCAAAGATGAAAGATAGTATTTTAACATGCTTGTAATTATCTGAGTGTCTGTACTTGCCAACAATCTAACAAACTAACTCAGGGACATTTTACTGCATTTACATTAGGCGCCAGAAAAGTTGGTTATCTGTAAATGTTTTGACACAAACTTGCTTTTTAAAAGAAGACAACTAAGCTTTTAAACCATTATGAAAGACATGCAATTCAGGATTTTTTTCTGCTGTTAACGAATTTGTATGGCGGCAAGTCATCAAAGATTATATTGAACCTCTGTCTCTCTCTCTCTTTACTAGTAGATAGGTAGATAGACACATAGACAGACAGACAGACTGACAGATAGATAGACAGATAGATAGATAGATAGATAGATAGATAGATAGATAGATTGACTGACAGACAGACAGATAAATGTAGCTTTACATATTTGTTGTCAAGATATACATTTTCTAAATTGATGATTCGCTCGTCTGCTAGACTAAACATTAGACTGATTTGCTGACTGATCAGTAATTGAATTGTACAAACGTGTATACATTGCCTAGTCATCATGTTCTCGGTAATTGAATTGTACAAACGTGTATACATTGCCTAGTCATCATGTTCTCGGTAATTGAATTGTACAAACGTGTATACATTGCCTAGTCATCATGTTCTCGGTAATTGAATTGTACAAACATGTATACATTGCCTATTCATCATGTCCTCGGAAGTCAGAAAACGCCACCGTCATTTGTAGAGTTAGTCTCTAGCAGCAGATAGGTTAATAACGATAATTTTACTCTAAAATTTCACTCCATTCAAGGCATACTGTATCGACAGCAAATGGTTTCTCGACATTCTTTTTAGAAATGTGCGGATTTTGCGGTTAGCTAAATTATCGCAATACAGCAGAGTTACCTACGCATTATGCACCAGCATTTCTGCAACGCTACTCATGCATGTGACGGGCTGCTGTACCTACAGTACTATTTGTGTGTGACGGGCTGCTGGACCTACAGTACTATTTGTGTGTGGAAGTGCAAGCGCGCGCATCCCTTACTGTCCATTGCAGAATTTTAATACTTTTTCCAGCACCTTCTTCATGACATCTTCATATTACACGTACTAAATCATTATTACAACGGTCAAGGTGTATGAATGCAAGGGTGGATACAAACTTGTAAATCTATTCATTTGATGACAAATACATTTTAATGTAATATTGAAGTGGAGCATGCTGGGATACAAACTTGTAAAACTATGTATCCTATGACAAAGACATTTTAATGTAATATTGAAGTAGAGCATGCTGGGATACAAACTTGTAAAACTCTGTATATGATGACACAGATTACGGAAAAAGTCAGTAAGAATTCAAGGATAGCATCACAAAGATCTGTTTATGAAAATGTTTACTGATGCATTCTGGGATACTAACTTGTAAAATTCTGCGGCAGACGACACGGACGTGTTGGTCCTGTTGGCGTCGTACGGCATAACGCAAGATGGCGTGTTCCAGTCGTTGTTGCATCCGGCAAACATCAAGGACGATCTGAAGGACGTCACGAGGTAATAAACGGACCAGGCGATGACAGTGTTGTAGTATGCTCCTACAAAACTCGCCACGACGCAAATTCCAAATCCAACTCCTGACAAGAAAGAAATTGTGGACACAATAAGAAAGAAGATTATTATTCTAACAGAAGTAGAACGGTTGATCAAGAATGATCAACACTCTCTAACTTTGAATCAATCTCCTTATACAACTCTGTCTTCATTTAGTTCTAAAGCACTCTAGATCATGAATTAGCTCTAAAGTACTCTAGATCATGAATTAGCTCTAAAGCACTCTAGATCATGAATTAGCTCTAAAGTACTCTAGATCATGAATTAGCTCTAAAGCACTCTAGATCATGAATTAGCTCTAAAGCACTCTAGATCATGAATTAGCTCTAAAGTACTCTAGATCATGAATTAGCTCTAAAGCACTCTAGATCATGAATTAGCTCTAAAGCACTCTAGATCATGAATTAGCTCTAAAGTACTCTAGATCATGAATTAGCTCTAAAGCACTCTAGATCATGAATTAGCTCTAAAGCACTCTAGATCATGAATTAGCTCTAAAGTACTCTAGATCATGAATTAGCTCTACATCTCTTTTTGATTTTGCATTAGCTCCACGTCATTCTGCAATATTGACTTAGTTTTATATCACTTTCTAATCTTCAATTAGTTTTCTGTTTATAATCTTAAATTAAATCGACATCTGTATTCTTAAATTTAATCTACAGCATTTTTCTTCTTAATTCTACTTAAACTCAAATCTTGAACTAACTCTACTTACACTTGAATTAGCTGTTCATCGCCCTCTGATCTTCAATGATTTCTACATCTTTCATTGATCTTCATTTAACTCTATATCCTTCTCTAATCTAAATTAGCTATATGAATTCAAAGTAAACTTTAAAACACTGTCGATATCGGTACCAGTTTGTAATTTTAAATATTATATGCTAGTACATTTCAGTGTTATATATTTTTTTAATCTGCAATTTCATTAGTGAATGAGAAATGGTGGCTGTTTGTGCCAAGTTCTTGTGTTTTTATATTGTCATGCTGGGGATTTTGTTTTGGCAGTTTATCATTAACAAGCAAGTTTTGTATTTTTCTTTACCACAAAACATGGGGCATATTTTCTTCCAAATGGTGATAGATCCTTGTCTGTGGAACTGTCCAAGTGCTAACTCCATGTAGAAGAGCGGTAATCCCAGAAATATCAGCATGATGACGTAAGGAATAAGAAACGCACCTGTGGAAGGAAACTGAAATGTTAGAAATAGTTATCGACGGAGAGGAATGTAGTGATATTGCGGAGAGGAATGTAGTGATATTGCGGAGAGGAATGTAGTGATATTGTGGAGGTGTGGAAATTAAGAAATAACTTTACACTTTTAAATATAATGTCACCGGTCACTGGGCCTTGTTTGAATATTGTTTTCGTTCGTTTCTATTGTTAGTGTTTTCATGGGGGTGGGTGGGGGGAAGAGTGAGAGAAAGAGTGAGATGTTTGATTGTAGAGTTGTTTTGCGTGCGTTTGAGAAGGGTTATGATACTCTGTGATTTAAGGGTGTCTTTTCTGGACTATATTGAGTTATGCATTGTTTGATTTCTTTCTATATTATATTGCTGTTGATTAACTGATTGATTCCTTTAGTCATTCATTTATTTTTTATTTACTGAGAGAATGACAATGCCAAATGACTTCAAGTAATTTTGTGATTGATTGATTGATTGGGTGGGCTTTGGTTGGTTGGTTGGTTGATCAGTCGGTCGGCTGATGGTCGGTCCGTTCGTTCGTTTTCCATTTGTTAGGTATTTTTGGTTGATTAGTTCGTTCATTTGTTCATTCGATGGATATTTGATTAGTTGGTTGGTTTGGCTAGTTTGTTCGTTGGTTTGTTGATTGGTTGACTGATTGATGAATGGTTGGTTGGGTGTTGAAATAAATTTACAGAATAACTAATTAATTGGTTGATTGGTAAGAAAGAATAATTATGTTAATGTCTCCTAAACAACGGCATTGGATAGCATGTCCTTGCTGGTCATCTAAATAGCAGGTAAAAAAATACTGAAACAATCAAAGAATAAAGAAATAAACAAAGAGTATCTTTTGATATTTAATATCAAGAAAAGTTTTGAGCTTATATCCTTTATCTTCACCTGATTAATTCTTCTAGGATAATTTTAGACTTTAAATTCAAGCGTATTAAGGCAGAAAATAGTAAAGCTTCTAAGATAATAGTAGAGTTTAAATCCAAGCCTATTAAAGCACAAATTAATAGTGCTTCTAATATAAATCTAGACTTTAAATTCAAGTGTATTAAGAAAATAGTGGAGCTTCTAAGATAATAGTAGAGTTTAAATCCAAGCTTATTAAAGCACAAATTAATGGTTTATCTAGACCTTTAAATATTAGTTTTAGAAACCTATAGTATGAATAAAACTTTATTTGAACCGATCTAGCAAACTTCTGCTGTAACAGTTTTTACATCGCATTTTAAATGCAAGTGTACTTTAGTTCGTACAGCGTAATACGTGACATAAAAGTTGGACCCTGGCCTTTAAACTTAGGAATCAGTGTTATAAGACTAGTATTATGTTATCTTTCGGCCATATACACATCAGTACAGTATAAGACTGCTTCGATCTTCTTTTCTGGACCTTATGTTTTAGTGGTTCTCCAACGTATTCAAATACTACAATATCTTGAAGTTATAATGCTTTGTGTAGAACATAATATTTTATATCGATAGTTAGACAGATAGATGGGCAAAAGGACAGACGAACGAACGGACGGACGGATGGATGGATGGACGGAGAGGCAGATAGGTAGGTAGATTATAATTTCATTAATTTTTAAATTCGAAGTATGAGCAGTTGTAGCCATAGATCATATTGTTTTCACTCAGTGGTCCACATTACATATTATATTTGCTTTTGTTGTAACAGTTTATATAAATACACAAATCTAGCATCTGCCATCACATGACAGGCTTCTGTTGTACCCCCATCCCGCAGCCATACTTATTCTAAAAAGAAATTGATGGCTTTAATAAAATACGATCATCTACCGTCCCGTATGTCGAACTTCATCTGGCATGGAGTGGGATCTCATTCACTGTTAGTTGCAGAATTAAACCAGGCTGTCTGTAATGTTGACCTTGATACCAAAAATTCCTAAGAATATTTCAACATTTTCTATGCAAGCATGTTACAAAGTTACAATTCAAAATAACTATTAAAGGGCAATAGTTTAGTCCATCTTTCCATGACGTCAGATGTCCTCCGTATAGGCACACAGCTTTCCGACATCACGGGCCACGTGACCCTTTCGATCGTAGTGGCAAACGCAACATAACTTACAGTTCAGTGAGTCTTTCTGCTGCTGCCTGTCACAAGCCCGGATAAAAATATCAACAAACTGTGTCTAAACTTGTGACCAGTTTGTTTAGAGTATAGACTATACTAAAGTTCAGCCCTTTTAATAGTGCAAGCAATTGGCATGGCTATTGGACTATACTGAAGTCCAGCACTCTTAATAGTACAAGCAATTGACATGGCTATTTGATGTGGACTATACTGAAGTCCAGCACTCTTAATAGTACAAACAATTGACATGGCTATTTGATGTGGACTATACTGAAGTCCAGCACTCTTAATAGTATAAGCAATTGACATGGCTAATTGATGTGCCAAGAAGATATAATATTTGCTCAGAAATGTTTATGAACTTTGTCACTTAGATGACCTTTTCCTGAATTCATCCAATTATGTGGATTTATTTCTTTTACTTGAGCTTTTGCATCTATGAAGCAGAATTAATTTCGGTATTGTTTAAAAGAAAAGTTAAATTTAATGAGAGTACAACTGTTCCCCCCAAAATACTCATTTGTTATTATGTGTGAGTGTAGAGACAACCAAAGCCTTGCTATAACAAGAACTTAGCTATTGTTGGAGTTTTGTTTAAATACATTCTGATGCTGCAATTCAGTCAATCGTATATCCGAATGTATGTGGATGCATGCATTATTCGATGAACAGATGGATGGAGAAGTATGTTAATTATGATGAACTCATGTTCGAATTCATGGATAAATAAACAGCTAAATGAATTAAACGATACACAGAGCGATAGATAAAGAAAAAGATTGATAGATATGTAGGTAGCGAGGTACGGACACAACTTACAGACGGATGGAGTGTAAAACAGTTTAACAGACTGACATAAGAACACAGACATGACTCATTTAGTGAATTCAAGTCATCATACATGTCAAAAATGCACGGCTTCTGTACATATAAATATTTATTGTTCATAATTCCTGCAGACATATAACGGAAATATCAGATCTAATCAAATAATACCGGACGTACAGATGACGCCAGAGCAGGAGTATAGCAAAGAGTCATATTTTGGCCAAAGCACTATCAGAACGAGAAATCGGATTGCGCCGCACACGCTTGGACTGTAGCCATATTACATTAGAAAAATCCGCTTGAGTCATCAGAAAAACCCACCTCAGGAAAGCCCACTATAATAGTAAAAAAAAAAACTTTAGTCGTCAGGAAACTCCAATATGCTCCGTCAACCCCACCTTCCCCAACACACCCACTTTTGTCGTCAGGAAACTCCAACATGCTCGACAAACAAAATACACTTTTGTCGTCAAGAAAGCCCAGTCTAATTGTCAGAAAAACTCACTTTAATCGTCAGAAGAGCCCGACTGACCGTCACAATAACCAATATAGTCGTCAAGATAGCCCGTATGATTGTAAGAATAATCCACTTTAGTGGTCAGGAAAGCCCAGTATGATTGTAAGAATAATCCATTTTAGTGGTCAGTAAAGCCCACAAAGTTTAACACCGTTGAACTGTGTTTAAGTGTTCTCGTGCAGTTTTAGTATGAACCCTCTGCAGGGGGTGTGACCACTGCTTGCATGTACAGTAATATTTTGTATCAATAGAATCATTATATTCGTTGTTATCAGCACCATTGCTACCTGTGTCACCCCACCATTAGTACCAACGGCGACAGCAACAGTAACAAAAGTAAATATCAGAAATAGTCAGGGTGATTAAACTCATCCTTAGCACAAGCATTATTTTATTGTCTTCTAGTTTATTATAATTTTCACGAACGTTGATTCTTGATATCTAGAAAACATAATTTTATCTCACGTAAAAATCACAGTGTCCCAATGATTGTGAATAGTGTAGGTGTTGGAACTTTGTCGTCTCCAAGTCTGTTCTTCCTTTTCTTCCAATTATCCGTTAATAAGATGAAAACAAAAGGAAATCAAAAATGGATTTCAATGGAACAAGAATGTACAGTTGGCACACAAATAGTTATGATAGCCATCACCTTGAGCACATGGTCACGTGCTTATTTCACCAGTCATCAACGTCGATAACAGTTTTTAATCCAGCCTGAGTTAACGAATCTATTAATAGTAAATTAAATCTGTTCACTTCGACTACTGCTTCGACGACTATTACGAATGATGATGATGATGGTGGTGGTGGTGGTGATGATGGTGATGAGGAGGAGGGTGACGATGATGACGATGACGACGATGATCTGTACTAATACATATATGTTAACTGATGTTGACCTTTGCAAAAGGAAATCGTAGACGCACACATTTTTTTTTGCCTTGCATGTGACTTTCTAGAGACATCATTACTGAATAAAGTATTTTGCTCTGTTGTGACGAATACGTTTTTTAATCGAACGTGCAAATATACTTTTTTCTGGTTTTAGTCGAACGTGCAAATATACTTTTTTCTGGTTTTAGTCGAACGTGCAAATATACTTTTTTCTGGTTTTAGTCGAACGTGCAAATATACTTTTTTCTGGTTTTAGTCGAACGTGCAAATATACTTTTTTCCGGTTTTAGTCGAACGTACAAATATACTTTTTCTGATTTTAGTCGAACGTGCAAACACACTTTTTCTGCTTTCGAAGGTTAAGTGGAACTCTTCTCTTCTGCAATGATATAGTCTTATACAAACTATAAAAATGAATCAGTGAGGGCTGTAAGATCATACGAATGTCAGTGACTACTTTGTTTTATACTTTCAGTTTGGGCTGAAAGATCATTTAATACCAGACATATTTTTATAAATTACATTAAGTACGGGCTGAAAGATAATTTAATACCAGACACATTTTATACACTACATTAAGTACGGGCTGAAAGATAATTTAATACCAGACACATTTTATATACTACATTAAGTACGGGCTGAAAGATCATATATACCAGACAAATGTATACACTACATTCAATTTGGCTTGAAGATTATGCAGATGAATCAAACCGGATTTTGTGCCTTCAATTTTATCTTCAAGGTCATAATTAGCAGAACTTTCTTTTTCATATATTACATACCGTTTGGGCTTGGAGATTATACAGATGTATTCAAGCCCGTATTTACTTTATATATTCAAGATCATACACATGGGACGTAACTAGGGTGTGACATACTGCAAATATTGAAGACTGATATCATACAGGTGTAACCAAACCAGAGTGTGGAATACTGCAATTATTAAATGCTGTAAGATCATGTAAGTGTAACTAAACTAGGTTATTTTATAGGCTGCATTCAGTTTGGACTTGAAGATCATACCAGTGTAACCAAACCAGTTTTGTTTGTATTCTCACTTGTTATTTTATCAAAGCACAATCTCTAACACAATTTTAGCTACTCAGATTATCTATAGCATTTCTTCTATGACAAAGACAAATGGAACTGTGAGATCAGTGTTACGTGTTTTAGTTTTATCATTTATTCCGCAGAGTAAATGTGATATTTTACTTTATCAAACAGAAATGTTGAATGGACATCACTTCTCAGCAGAGTTACAGAAAGACTTGCTGGTAGTTAGTAAGACTTGCTGATAATAAATAAGACCTAATTGTAGTTAGTAAGACTAGCTGATAGTTAATAAGACTGGCTGTTAGTTAATACGAATTTCTGGTAGTAAGATTTGCTGGTGATTAGTAAGACTGTTTTATATTAGTAAGACTAGTTAATAATTAATAAGACTGGCTGGTAATATGTCCGACTTGCTTGTAGTTAATAGGACTTGCTGATAGTTAATAAAATTTGCTGATAGTTAATAAGATTTGCTGATAGTTAATAAGATTTGCTGATAGTTAATAAAATTTGCTGATAGTTAGTAATTAGTAAGACTTCCTGGTAGTTAGTAAGTCTTGTTGATAGTTAGTAAGAATTGCTGCTATGTAATAAGACTTTCTGGTAGTTAATAAGACTTGTTTCTAGTTAAGACTTTCTGGTAGTCATTAACACCTGTTGAGACTGTTAGTGTTTTCTGGAGTGTTCATTGTTAACGCTTTTTCACATTATCATCGATAGCCGAAATATCTTTGGCAGCTCAAGGTGGTCAGGTGTCACCGTTAGAAACGCATTCTAGCCAGTATTGTGGTCCGAAATATTTTTAAAATTCACCGTTTCTAACACGAATTTTGCCCGATGTATACATAAAAAAACATATCTACTTCTGTTATCCCAGTAGTTAATTTGTAGGGCGAATCTTATTCTCAGTCATGTATGTGGTGGCTCATATATCGCTTATTCTTGCTGTCAGACATTAAAATGGTACGTTAATAAGGAAATATCATCTCCATTCGTGACGTTTTAAGGAAATTTTATAGCGTTACGTCAGATAAAATAGCTGCCCTCCTAATAGATTTGTACAGAAAGTGAACCTTATCTGTCACGTGATCGAGAAGTCCTCTTTGTCTTGGTGCATCAGACTAATCACTGCTTTTGTGTTCCTTTTTCTTCTTACAATATGTAGGGCAATTTGTGAAGCGTCTAACGTATAAGACAAGTGGGTTAATGAGTAAATAAAAGAAAAAGAAAAAAAGTTAAAAACAAGTTGAGGGTCTCGCGAACACAAACTCTGATATTTTACGCCCTTGACCTGCTAGGTCAAACTCGACATAATCTTGAGTTGCTGCAGACCATGTTCGTGTTGGTAGAGCAGATTATGTTTCATTAACACCCAGCATCTGTGCAAAACACCAAATGTCTATCTTATCTTGTCCTGTTGCACGCTGCATAAATTCCTAGCGAAACAGAGGAATTAGCATTGAACCGATCACTGCGGCACAAGTGTTTAGCTACAATGGAGAATTCTTTTTTTTATCGCGTACATATTAGGCAGTAAGGCGGCTCCTGCTTGTATAATTATTTGAATGTAAATACTTTTGTGAGCATAAGAAACAGTATAAAAGAAAGGAGCGCTAAAGGAGTTACGACGAACAGAAATGCAACTGGGGAACAGAAAAACTAAAAAGAAATGAAGCTTTACCTAAGAACAGCAAGAGGTTTGAAAATGGTAGCGAGGTCAACACTTTGAAAGAAAACGTAATTACACTATGAACGTTTTAAATACAAATAATAATGTTATTGCAATAATGTGCAGTTCATGCAAGCTTAAATGTAGACATACATGATTATAAATCACACACACTAACATACACAGGGACATACTGGTACTAGCACGCACTAATATGCACAGAGAAACGTTATCAAAAGCAGACGCACTAATATGCACACAAACTATACACACTAACAACGCCACTAAACTAACATTTACATGCTGGCACCGGAAGAGGGGAGGTGATAATTAAAGAGCAAAGGAAGTGTTGTAGTTCATTAAGTAATATTCGAGTTCCCACAGACAAATAAATAAATCAAGAAATAGGAAATTATCAAAACTGCTCACAATTATTGCACTCTTTATATTACGTCACATGTCACTTACAATAGTAACATTGACATCTGGCACGGGGTCAAAAGCTGTACTGACATAAGCTAATTTCCGGATGTCGTTAGAATCACACAATGTCAGACAACCGAAGATTTACATAATCTTTTTTTAGTCCTTGACATCAACATCTGAAAGCAATGACGAAGATGAATCTTATCGCACAAGAGATTTGTGAGTGACCTTGTAAAGACGCAAACTGGCATGGAATGCTTCAGTGACGTGTGAATTTTGTCGTGCGTCTAGTCTGACGACCTCGCGGAATTATACTATACAGTTTTGCTGGGAGGCGGGTCTAAATTTTCATAATAATAGCTAAAGGTCTTCACAAACATTGCTTCGTCTATCTATCTATATTGGAAACAAAAATATATGTCCTTGAGGAATTAATTTATTTCCTTCTTCTGGTATACCCTACCCTGATCTTTCCTACAAGCATATTATTTTTGTTTCTATTTTGCTAGATACATTAACAAAAGAAAATTCTCCGCTCCTCTCCCGACTCCATCCTTTAATTTACACCCATACTGCTCGGTAAGACCTGACTGTTACGAGAAAAAGCGGTGCAAACCGCTGGCAACACTTAATGGAATTAAAATACTGTACTGGTTACATATTAGTCACGTGTTTTTGTTTGTTTTACAGCAAATCTTTTCGTATTTACACAAATGTCCTTGGATAATATTTTTGAAGTCAATCACAATGGACTGAAATCAGTAGACAAATATTAATTACTTTTCTCTAATTATTATTTTTTATTGTTAGTTTTGGATCTTTTATCATCTAACATTATTTTTTGTGTATCTTGCAACATGAACTATAATTACATGAAGTTGTATTAGCATGCTCCAGCGGAGATCTATTCTTTCAGCATGAAGCTGTCACTGTTTTCAATTTTAATTCGTTCAGCATGACCCTGTCACTGTTTTCAATTTTAATTCGTTCAGCATGACCCTGTCACTGCTTTCAATTTTAATTCGTTCAGCATGACCCTGTCACTGATTTCAATTTTAATTCGTTCCATTCTTGGCCGTGAACAACTTTATTACAGAATCGTGACTGGAGATTACGTATTACTTTTACGTTTACTCCGAATAATAATAAGCTGTATAGTCATACTCTCGCCATATTTTGTTTCGCCTGAACGGAGCCCTTGCCGCCGTGTAAGCAGGTTCACTCAAAATTCAAACCTATTTTTTTATTCTCGTCTGTTTTGCTAAATTATGTAAGGAATGCCCCAAATTTGTGTACCAATTCATTCTATGCCTAAAATAGAACAACAACATATCTGGTAAATTAATAACCCTCTTTTCTGGACCAATTCATACTTAATGAAAGAAACGACGGATCTATAATTAATCTGTCACGCTGTTGGATAAATTATACTCTATGAAAAGAAGCGACGGATCTGGTAATTAATCTGTCAGTTTGCTGCACCATTCATACACTGTGAAAAGAAGCCACGGATCTGGAAAATGAATGCCAAGGTATTAGTTGATGAGTATTGTCCCATACTGTCACCTTTACAACTAATTTTGATTTTGTCCTGTTTTAAAATGAAGGGCAATGTCTGAGTTCTCCTATCACCTCTAGCTGGTTAAACACGCGTGCCTTAAGCGCTGCCTTTGTTTTCCTCTCCGTTTAAAATAAAATGCCTCCAATATTCCTGTTATGTTTTGATTTGATCATCAAGTTTTGTTGTAAGCGTCTTACCACATTTTCTTATTAAATAGGTCAACATGGAATCCATTTGACCTTTTGAATTTTATGGATCTTAATAATTTATAGATGAGACCAATCGTGAAGAAGCTAGAGCTTCATTTGATTGAAACATTCTTAGAGAATTTTGAATAAAGTTTCCACACAAAACAGTAGACTTTTCCCTTCAGTTGTAGAATATACTAGCCATTCCCGAGGGTAAGTTTCTCCATTTATTTTAGTGGAGAAGAATAAACTTCTTGAGCATGAATGAGTTTGGTTTTGTAGATTCGCTTCGAAGTTGTGAAAGGTTTATCCCAGTGTTGACATTCAAAAGGGCCTTCCTTCCAGTATGAAATTTCTTTATTGCTCAATGTGAGCCATAAACCTACGTCATTCTTGACAATGAAGTCAGTAGAAGAGCCAACACGCTCAATGTGGTCCATAAACCTACGTCATTCTTCACTATGAAATCAGCAGAAGAGCCAACACGCTCAATGTGGTCCATAAACCTACGTCATTCTTCACTATGAAACCAACAGAAGAGCCAACACGCATTTACGTACATTTGCGCGGGGAAACTGAAGCTTCCATTCTCTGGGACTACTGGAACTCGGAGTTACTGAAAAATGTTCCTGGGTGCTACTGATAATTGGAGTTACAGACGAAGGTTTTTTAGTGCCACTGATACTCGGAGTTACTGAAAAATGTTCCTGGGTGCAAAGTTATGAATCTGATTCTTCTGTATCTGCTGTTAAACTTGTTTGTCCCGGACATGCAAATGATGTGGTTGGTCTTAAATGTGTGACTGTATCGTTTTGTTCTTTTTGGCGTTTTCTTTTACTTGCTCTATGTGGCATATAGTCTACGCATTGTTAGGATTAAAAACTGGAGCAGTAATATCACTTATATGAAGTTATATCTGGTGTATATGTATAAAAGCAGACAGTTGGATAAAAAAAAAAACCATGGAACAAACCACAGCTCCGTGCCATAAGTAAGTAAACAAACAACATGGCGGATGACTGTCGCCTTGAGTTTTCTTCGAAAATTGAATGTAACGGCTAGTTATTTCTTAACCTCATTTTGCGTACGTCATTAGTGACGTCTTCCCTTGAAATTAATATCGTCTGCACGAGCTGTTATCAACATTAAATGTAAATAATAAACCTAAACTAGGCTCAGTTGACCGACGCGCGAATCGCGACTCGAGAGAAATTCATTGTAAATTTTTTTTCCCCTAAAGATGGGTCCCCTCTGGCTACGGGGCGCTGTGCTTAAGCACAATCTGGAACTGGCTTCGGATGTTCTGACCGACAGTTTTAACTGTGGTTTGGAAGCCTCGGTTTACTGACACAAGGAC
The DNA here is from genome assembly GCA_028829895.1 of Sinotaia quadrata. Lineage (NCBI taxonomy): Eukaryota > Metazoa > Mollusca > Gastropoda > Architaenioglossa > Viviparidae > Sinotaia > Sinotaia quadrata. The sequence continues at coordinate 59,690,773 of CM054183.1, forward strand.
CGATGACTCACAAATGACGTACAGGTATGACGCATAGATAGCAAAGTGTTTCAATGACTTCTTTAAAGATTATCTTGATACTACGCACACATCCTTACAGAGGAGTGACCTTTGGACTGATTAAAGACAGTACATTAAACATTTTCATACTTGTGAACACATCTAGTCTGCCCCTGCCATTTTATGGGTGGGTTTTCGTGACTGTCATAGTAATTCACTTACAAGCTGGATCTATAGGTAACAAACACCCATTCTCAAAGCACATATAACGAAGGAGTATGCATTGTTCTACTAACTTATTTGCATACACATTAAATATCTGATGATTTTTATTTTTTTTTCCTTTACCTCTTCTTCAGATGACGTTAGAGGGGGATTTTGTTGTTATTGTGTATAATTCCGAAAGAATTATAAATAATGAGTATGTTATTAAAAGAACTATAAATAATGTGAACATTTTTTTTAAAGAATTGTAAGGTGTACGTTATTTTAAGCATTATAGATAATGGTGGTATGTTGTAAGGATTATAGATAATGTATATGTTGTAAGGATTATAGATAATGTGGCTAGGTTAGTGTAAGAATTATGTTTAAATAATGTGTATGCTATTGAACGAATGATAATAATGTTATTGTAATAATTATAAGTGATATGTATGTTTTATAAGATTTATAAGTTATGTAAATGTTATTGAAAGCGTTATAAATAATCTATATGTTATTAAAAGAATTCTAATTAATACGTACATTATTGAAAGAATTATAAATAATGGTGTATTTTATTGTAAGAATTTTAGGTATTTTGTATATTATTGTAAGAATTATAATTAATGTATATATTATTGTTAGAAATATAAATAATGTGCATGTTATTGTAAGAAATATAATTGTGTATTTTATTGTAAGAAATATAAATAATGTGTGTATGTTGTTGTATGAATTATAAATAACGTGTATTTTTTTGTAAGAATTATAACTAATGTGTATGTTGTATGAATTGTAAATAATGTGTATGTTATAGAAAGAATTGTAAATAAATAATGTATATATTACAGTAAGACTTATAAATAATGTATATGTTAAAATTTATAGATATTGTGTATGTTAAAATTATAAATAATGAGACTGTTATTGTAAGAATTATAAATAAAGTGTATGTTATTGTAAGAATGATCAATAATGTGTATGTTATTGTAAAGAATTATAAGTAGTACGTATGTTACAGAAAGAATTATATTTGTGTATGCTATTGTAAGAATTATAAATAGTGTGTATGCTTTTGTAAGATTATTGTAAGAATTATAAATAGTGTGTATATTATTGTAGGAATTATAAATAGTGTGTGTTTTATTGTAGGAATTATAAATAATATGTATATTATTGTAACAAAAATATAATTGTGTATGTTCTTGAATCATTTATAAATAAGTGTATGTTAGTGTAAGACAGCAAGTACAAAACGGAAATTAAAGTTATTATTTTGCTAACTATGTCTATGTATCGTAATAGACATATCATTCGTGTACCATAAAATGAATAAGTTACTTAAACCCAAAGCAAACACACATTAAACATTAATTTGCACTTAATTACACCAATATTTTATTTCAGTAAAACAACGACATGTCTTGACACTGGCTGTATTAAACCCAAAACCATCGAAGAAATGTCGAAATCTTCGAAACAGGAAAACACGAAATGTTAGAGACCAAAATACGTATACCACCTTTTATCACCACTCCCCATCCCCATCCCCATCTTAAGAACACTAAAATTTAAGTAACAAACTAAGTGAACCTGAAAGAGGACGGGTATGCGATGGGATTTACTCTCTTCTCTTCCTCACCCATATTTTTTCTTTTACAGCCAAGATATGTCTCGATACATCAGGCTGGCATGCAAAAAAATGTTTACTGACATCAACTGACTTTTATTAACATTGTTCCATCTCACGCACTGGCCAGCTAAGTTTTTGGAAATTAAAACAAGCACGAAGTACACGTATATCGTAAAAAAGTATGCATGAAGTTAACAGTTTAACAGTATTGCCTAGTTATAGGAATATCATTGTGTGATTAAATTACAAAGTGGTTTGCTAAAGGTACGACTTAGTATGAGCATTTCAACATAATTGTAAGGCTAATGCACAGAATTGTAAGGCTAATGCACAGAATTGTAAGATTAATGCACATAATTGTAAGGCTAATGCACAGAATTGTAAGGCTAATGCACAGAATTGTAAGGCTAATGCACAGAATTGTAAGGCTAATGCACATAATTGCAAGGCTAATGCACATACTTGTAAGGTTAATGCACATAATTGTAAGGTTAATGCACAGAATTGTAAGGCTAATGCACAGAATTGTAAGGCTAATGCACATAATTGCAAGGCTAATGCACAGAATTGTAAGATTAATGCACATACTTGTAAGGTTAATGCACATAATTGTAAGGCTAATGCATAGAATGGTACGAATGATGTTTCCGACATTAAAGATATTTCTAATCACTTTATTTATGGCTTGTGTATATATGTATGTTTGCCATTAATGCTTTGCATGAATACTTCATACAGAAATATTAAATATACGGGATATAGCCAGCAATCATTCTTAGGTGAGTTAGGATAAAAAGACATATTTTTAAAAAATAGAACTTATTTTATATCGATTTATTAATTAAAATATTTAATTGCTTTACATTAGGGAAGCAGTTTAACAAGCAAGAGCCAGAGAGAGAGAAGAGAGAGAGAGAGTGATGGGGATTGTCGGGGCTCCAGGTACCATAATCTACGGGTTGGGGTTCACATCCTAGTCAACGCCTTGCGGACACCTAGACCCTCAAATGTAAGATGCAGATAATATTTACAACATGAGCAATGAGTATGGAGAGAGACAGGAAATCCAACAAAATATTTTTTTTCAGTCATTAACATCAAGTTAAATAAATTATGAAGTAAAACTCATAAGCGAAACAAATTAGGTAGGCGTTTAATATTTTTAAAATAAAATAAAAATATTATGATGACAGGATCCGCTCATGCATTACGTTATATGACGTATTAATAGATTAGAAATAACATTTCTCCATGTGTAATTCACTGATCGTTGAGGTTTTAATTTATATTTCAGGTTATATCACTAAACTCTTAGCGTACGCCACTGATCTTTGAGGTTACGTCCCATATGGTTTGTTATGTCATTAATGTTTGAGCGTAAAGCACTGATCTATGAGGTTACGTCCCTTATGGTTTGGTTACGTCATTAATGTTTGAGCGTAAAGCGCTGATCTTCGGGCTCGAGATCAATGATTGTAAAACAGAGTTCATTTGTTACAAACACATGATAGTAAACAATGTAAGAGAAAAGGCCTGTGCCACAAAAAAACTAGCAAGGAATCAGTTATTTAAACAAATAATCTATACTTACCTCCCCCATTTTTGTAACAAATGTAAGGAAAACGCCAGACATTCCCCAAGTCGATCGCGAAGCCAATAATGGCGAGCAGAAAATCTAGCTTCTTGTCCCATGTTTGACGCTCTCTCTCAGGCTCGTTATCATCGTCTTCTTTTAGGATGCCACTGCTTGTTGCATGCAAGTTTCCGTTCTGATGCTGGCTACCACTACCGTCTTGTTCCTGTTCCACATCGTCCAATGGAATCGTGTCAAGATCGTTGATGTAAGCAGGTCCCGTTTTGTGCGATGTCATGTAAACGTTGGCGTTGTTCGTTACAGTCAGCGGATGGCCATCCATAATCATTGATTTCAGTGGCCAAGACGGACGGTTCAGTCGTCAAGAATGGACGGTTTCTGAGTGTAAAGTCGGTCTGGAAAATCAAAACGAAGAAAATAAAATTATTTTGTTCGCGGTATCACACTCATACTGGATTGAGTCTGCGTCTGATGGGCGCAACCTTGTTTAAGATAACTGTTATATGGAATATATTTATTGTCATACATAATATAAGCAACAATTGAGAATCACTTTCATACGTCTAATTATGTGTTTGCCTGTGTGTACGAATGACAAGCAGTATAGATAGATAGATAGATAGATAGATAGATAGATAGATAGATAGATAGATAGATCGATAGATAGATAGATAGATAGATAGATAGATAGATAGATGGATGGATGGATGGATGGATGGTTGGATAGAAAGAAAGAAAAAAGAAAAGAACAAAATAATTCGCACTCTACAACGAAATATTATTGAAATATTTGTAATGAAGTTATTCTATTTCAATATAGATTGTTGATAATATAATTCAAGGATTGCTGACGATTTCACCTTTCCTAAGAATGCCATAACCTCAATGTACATAATTATAAGAAATGCTTTGTGAACTATTTTGAACGGGAAAACATTGTCAAGGCAAGAACTCTGACCTTAATGGAAAGATGCACCCAATGTGTTGAAAACGACTTATCCAGATGTATTTCCCGAGGAGAGGCAACAGACCTAACAACACAAGTGTATTTCCAATGCAGAAATCCTCCAAGAACTTCTTGCACCCTCTTTTCATTGCGCCGTCTGACGAAAATCGCCGCACCTTCAAGGTACAAAGATCATTGCGTGGCCTCGGAGAACGCACACTCACTCTGGGATAAAGTTTGCTTGCCCAAGGTCCCGCTTGGCCCGCTGCTGTTCGCAAGCGATGTTTTAAAAAACAATCTAGGCTGCATTCAAGCAAGTACAATTGCGTGCTATTCAAACACAGAGCGAGACATTAAGAGAACTGAAATAACTCCATAAAAAGAAGAAACAGCAAACGACGTATTAGATCGCGCGGCAGAAGGGCGCTTTTACTTACATTTATTACATCGGGCTGAGCGGGGTAGTTTTATTTTATTTCTTTAAAGCAAGGGCAGAGATCGAATGGTTGAGTGCATTTACCGTGCATTAGAGTTGTACCACGTCTCATGACGCTTGCAGATGTCATGGCAGGTTAGGAAGAAAAAGGTTTATTAACAAAGTATTGTCACTTTTAAACTTATGAAGAAATAATTCACTGCTGTAGAGGAGTGTCAAGTTATTGTTAATGTAGGGGGCGCTTCTGGCTTCCGCCCTTGGGGACGGGGGAAAGGAGGGGGAGTGGAGAGGTGCCTTCTTGTTGCGTGCGTCCGTTGCAAAGCATGTCTGGCCGGTAAAGGCGGACTCCAAACCCGGTAATCCGTGGGCTGGAGTTGTGGTGGTTGTTGCTGTTGTCGTTCCTAGCGGTGGCGTTGTTGGTGTTGTAGCAATTCCTGATGTTATAGTGAGGAGGGGGTGTCTTAAAGAGTCCAGGCTAGTAAGACACCAGGTCTATACCTAGTGTGTATGTGCACCCGGGTTGTTCAACCTTCCAACCTCCTCACTGATGGCGTTTTCGTTTTTGTTGCTGTTGTCGTGACTGTCCCCGGTGTCCGTTGGGATGTCTGAAGGTGGGCGTTGGTGGCCAGTATAAATGAGCAACAGCTGAATCATATCAGCCAATAGGTGGTTAAAAAATCCCCAAGAGGGGTACTGTTGCTGGTAGTACAGCCATTGTTGGTGTTGTCGACGTTGTTGGTGGTGGTGGTGGAGTGTCAAGTTTTAAAACACATACTAATAAATCCGCTGCATATTTTATATAGTCAGAGGTATTGCAAAGCAATATTCAGATATACACTGCTATTTAATCGCCTTTAGACTTTGTAACTGAAACGGTTCTTACCCGCATTTAACATGTTCAGAGAAAGAGGTATTTTAAGACAATATGATGCAAGAGGTCACTTATGTGCAGTATTGTGCAAGAGGTCACTTATGTGCAGTATTGTTGGTTGCCGTACAAGCCACTATCGCGACGCCTTGAGTAATATTTACAGTTTTATGATAAATATTTAAAATTTAAAATATTTGTTCTAAAAGAGTCTGATAGTTTTGTTTGAAAAACCCCCAAACATTTCATAATAATTCACTATAACAGGATCTTTGTAACATTGCTATTATATGGATGATTTATTAGTTATGTGTGATTGACTAAGTAAATCATCGTGAAAGGAAGTCAAAATATTGTACCATTACTAGGATAACGGTGCGAGGTAAGTGGGGTAGTAATAGACTTCAAAAGATTATTATATATTTTCTAAAAATAGATTTGTAATACTGTAGATTTGATGACCTAGTATTGTTTAGCTTCGGGATAAGTGTGTTCATCTAATTTATGTTAGACGAGTAACAGTCTCAAAGAATAATAGAGAATATAGTACTAATAGTAGTAATAACAGCAACAATACTAATAGTGGTGCAATAGTAATAGTTATAGTAGAGGCAGTTGGAATGGTGATAGTAGCAGTACCAGTGATAGAAGCAGTTGTGTAAGTGGTAGTAGTAGTGATAATAGTAGTGGTAGTAGTAATAATAATAATATTAGTACTTCTAGTAGTGGTATTCGTAACAGTGATAATAGTAGTGGTAGTAACAGTAGTCAATAAAACGATAAAGGCGGTCGTTGTATAGTAGTGGTAATAGAAATAGTAGTAGTGGTACTGCTAGTAATGATTACATGTAGTAGTGATAATTGTAATAGTAGTAGTGATATTATAGAGAGTAGTGGAGATAAAGCAGTCATTGTAAAGTACTGGTAATAGCAGTAGTAATAAAAGTTATAATGATGGTAGTAGAGTAGTAGTGATAATACTAGTGTTAGTAATAGAATGATAATAGTAGCGGTTAGTAGCAGTGATAGCAGTGAAAGCTGTGGTAGTAGTAGGAGGAATAGTATTGTCGTTGTAGTAATAATAAGAATTGATGAAGTAGATGCAAAATCGGTGGAAGTACCGCAATAGCAGTGCACCTATATGTTTTGTAATGCAACGGATAATTTATTTCTTAAAACACCAATGACATCAACTGATAATTTATTTCTTAAAACACCAATGACATCATTACCCAACTATTTTTTTATAAACTGAAAGGCTTGGAATCAAACACAACTAGGAGCATCAACGTGTCAGATGCAAGAACACCGGTGTCATGGCTGATTTCGCCTTATTGTTCATAACATCTGCTCTAAATAACTTCATGATTCGTAATACAGTGGGTTGTAGCAAGAGTCATTTACAATTCTGAAGATATCCACATTCTAGGTACATAAAGTATTCCGCTATGTATGTCTAGACTAAAGGAAACCGCAGCTGATTTAGTAAAACTATAGTCAGTCACGTGGTAGGAGCTATAGAGACTTCTGTATTCTGGTCTCGCGGAATGTGGGGCGACAGTCAACATTGTTCCCGGTATAGTTTTGATCTTATGTGCCGTTGATTTTCATAAAGCCAGGTGATTGTGTCAAATTCTACCCAACCAAGGAAGTGGAACACTTCAAGTTTTGGAAACGTGTAGAAAGTACGCCTAAACAGAGGCGGCGCGACTGGGGTGGGGTGGGTGGTGGACAGGTAGAATGCGGGGTGCATGGGGAAAGGGGCAAATTGTCCCCGCAGACACCGGCTGTATACGGTATAACAATTGGGTTTGAGGGGCGCTTAACAGGCAAACATTTATGTGTTGCGTGATTAATAGCAGATCATTATTTTGTTTCTTTGTCGGGCAAAATGAACATGCTTGGCGTAAATGTCCGTGCTAAGATAGAGCAATAAAATGACTACACGTTATCTGGAAGGGGGCAAAATAAGGTTTCGATTGTTTGTTTGTCATTTACGTTTTCTTCCTTTTTAGGGGGAAGGGAGGTAGGGTTGCTTGTTATTTTGCATCCTAGAAGGGATTCTCTTAGGCCTTTAGGGGAAATGTCGCCAGGCCCGAGAACCCTCGCAACCGATAGTCGGCAAAGCTATGGCCTGACGACATTTCCCTTAAGACAGAGGTCGGCAAACTTTTATGTCTCTTTCTTTCATTATATTTTCTCTCTTTCCACATTTTCCGTTATTTTTCTTCTTTTTCTTTCTTTCTTTCTTTCGTTCTGTCTCTCTGTTCTTTTCTCTTCTTTCACCATGTCTCTCTGTTCTTATTTCTTTTAGATTTATTGATTTCTTCTTTCTTTCTATCTCTCTGTTCTTATTTCTTCTTGGTTTCTTTCATTCTTTCTGTCTTTCTTTTCTAATTACTTCTTCATTTGTATCTCTCCACTTCCTCCCTGCCTTTCCGTTCTTATTTCTTTTTTATTTCTTTCTTCATTCTTTTTCCCTGTCTCCCTGATCTTATTTCTACTTCTTTTCTTTCTTCTTTCTCCCACTCTCCCTGTTTTTAATTCTTCCTGAAATCTTTCTACTCTCTTCCTGTCTTTCAGTTCTTATTTCTTTTTCTCTTTACCCGTTGTCAATTTACTGCTTTGCGTTTTACGTAGAGGTGTATTATGTGAGTAGACAATTATTTCTACAAATTGTGAACTATAATGATTGTATGTAGTATGCTAAACATTGTTCCTAGTAATCATGTTGATAAACCATTATATTGTATTTATTATGCTGAGTAAACAATTATTTCTACAAATTGTGAACTATAATGATTGTATGTAGTATGCTAAACATTGTTCCTAGTGATCATGTTGATAAACCATTATATTGTATTTATTATGCTGCGTGCATGTATCGGACTAATAAATACGGTTGCAGGAAACTGTAAGTTAAGACTTGAATGTAAGAAAGAATGGAGTTAGAAATGAATAAACTGGAAACTTTACATTTGTTTCCTGATTATATTTTTACAGGGAAGAAGCAGACTTTTTTTTAACCTACCAGAATCTCTCCATTTACTGATTTATAAACCGCTATGACCATGGTAGGTGCAAGAAGTCTCTACCTCCAGTATGTAAGTGTACGGATACACTGCACTCTGTTGAGGCATGGTGGCAAAAAATGCTTGACTACTTCCTGGAATTTCTGGTATAAGGAAAAAGAATTTAACATTGTTGTTCTGCTTGAGGGAACTAATATGGCAAAGAATGCACATGTTAGCCTTGAAAAAATAACATGAAGAGAAACGTGTGAAACTTACAATAATAATGTGAACAATAAACGTGTGTCTTTGTTACAAAAGCAGGTGAAAGACTATGGAGGCATCACCTAGACAAGGTTACGTACAAACTATTATCGCATATCTCCATTAACTCCAATTCTGTTCTCTGATAAGAACTATCCTTTGATTTATATTAACACTAATCTGTTGAATCACGTGTTACAATCTAATACAGTAACACAATGAAATTATTTATACATGGTTCATGGAAATATTGATGTATTCATTGTATTTGTATATGTATATTTGTTTGTTGATTTAATAAATTTATTGGCCTTCTTACACATGGAAATATTATGTGAAGGTTAATGTTTTTCTTTAATGTTGTGGAAGAGAGAAAACGTTTGTAACGCCCGCATATTCTTTTGGGAATTATTAATAACATAAATTAAGATTCTCATCACTTGTAATTAGTATGAATGATTAATTAATAATAATAATCATAGCCATTAACTGGCGTAGCATCACACATTCTTTCTTTCTGTTTTATTTCTTCTTGATTTCATTCTTTCTTCTTTTCCCCTGTCTTTCTGTTCTTATTTTCTTCTTGATTTCTTACTGTCAATTTTCCATCTGTCTCTCTGTTTTATTTATTTCTTGCTATGTGTTTCTATTTCTTCTTTCATAATTCTACATTCTCTCTTTCTTTCTTCCTGTCTTTCTTTCTACTGTCGATGTGCTTCTCTTTTTCTACCTTGGTTTCTTTTTCTTCCTTCTTTCCTGTCTTGCCTAATTTCCTTCCTTCCTTCCTTCCTTCCTTCCTTTCTTTGTCTATTCCTTTCTTCATTCCATTCTTTTCTTCCTTCATTTATTTTTTCTTCAATTCTTTGTTTCTTTCTTCATGTTGCTTTGGTTTACTTTCTTTCTATCCTTCCTTCTTTCTTTCTATCTTTCCTTCTTTCTTTCTATCTTTCTTACTTTACTATTTAATTCTTTCTTATTGTATACTGATATGAAACAGTTCATTATTTAAGGAAAGCGAAGAATTATGTCTAAATAGTAGAAGATCCTTTTAGAAGCAAATGTTTGCAAGTTGTCAGCAAAATAATTACGTGACAACTACACTGCACTTGTTAATGACATTTTGTCTTACATTTTTCCACGTGCCTTATCAGACTTGACATTTTTGAGCCAAAAACTGGGGATGCAGTTTACGAGAACTATCATATTTACACTTTGGGATGTCTTATTTTCTCGTGGAATGTTCTTTTAAATCATTTCTGAGGGTCTAAATACCACGAATGCACATTTAAAAGTATTGTATCCCCTATATTATATATAGCAAACGTAAAATAGACACGTCTTCAAACTTCTGTTTCTTAAAGCAACCACTTATCCCTTCAGTGAGCTTAATTTACTGACGTTATTCAAGACTTTTAGACGATAAGACTTTACGTGTAACTCGCTGTAAATCGTTACACCACACTTAATGTCTATTTCAAAATCTCTTCCTCACCAGCAATGTCTTCTTTTATTGCTAATTTTTTTTGTAAAATGTTATTTCTTTTCTTTCTGTGTGTGTTTTATTTCACTTCGTTTGTTTAGTTTGTTTGTTTGATTCTTTATTCCCTTTTGTGTTAGTTTGAGTGAAATCAATAATGTACTATTTTATTAATTCGACTATATATTAGTTTCCTATTAAGGCGCAATCTTTGTGGTAGTTTAAGACAGTCGACAGAAACAGCATTCAAAACCAAGCAAAGACTGGGAAAGTCTTTGTGATAAACATTTTTTCTTCTTGCCTAAAGGTATGTTCGACAAGCATTTATATCTATCTGCACGTGTGTTTCACTTTCCATTTTTATTATCGCTACATGCTAAGGTCTTCAGACACCTGCATCGAGTCATGTACGCATTTGTGCATATATATATATGGATAAACGGATGAATAGTCGGACGGTTGTGTGGATGGACAAACTGACTGATAGACAGATAGATAGATAGATAGATATGGATGGATGGATGGACGGACGGACGGACGGACAGATAGATAGATAGATAGATAGGCATTTTTTATTTTGAGCACAACGAACTGCAGATAGTGAGCGGAGGGGTTTCGGTCAGTCTGGCAAAGGTCAGTCAAAGTTTCAGAGCACCGGCTCCTACATGCAACACAGACTAGATCAGAAAATTGTCAGGAATAAAATAACTCTCTCGTATCTCGGCCACCCTCTAGCGACGAAAGAGAAAAGTGAAGATAAGTTACTGCTGCTAAGGCGAGATTATTTTGACCTTCGAAACACCAACACGTGCAATAGAATATCACAGTAAATGAAATAGAAAGAGCAAGATTTATTTGTGATATTAATTTAAGATAATTTAGTATTGCTCATATGTATAGTGTTTTGGTAAAATTAGCACAGAGATTGTATTTTCTATTTACATGGGTGTGTGAAATAACATGTTGTAAGTATACTCCAAACACTGAACATGCACTTAGTCCATTAACATTTGATATTTTAATTGATTAATTGGATTTTTTAAGTTATTGTTCGTTATCCATTTTCATTTTAAATTATCATTTAAAATGGTGGATCCACTCAAACTCTCTAAGAAATGGGTAAAAGAAGGCTGAGAAATGGCAGGTGAATTAGCTATAAGGGAAGATGAGGTTAGGGCTTATTTAGAAAAGTATGTGGCCAGAGTTGTACGAGAAAGAGAGAGAAAGAAAAGAAAAGAGAGAGCTAAAGAAAGAAGAGAGAGTTTACTTTGCGAGAAAAAACATCTAGAGATAAATAGAGAGATAGCAATTAGACAACTAGGTATGCAGGCAGAAAGGCCCCATATGGAACCGATTACCAGAGACACCAAACTGCGACAAAAACATAAAATTTCAATTTCACCCATTTAATTGAAAGAAATACCAAATGGGTGATTTTATCATGTAGTTTGAACAGCTAACACAAATTACACAGGTCTTTCTGCACTACAGTGGTTGTACCAATGTCATATTACATGAAAGGCCAGGACGCCTCAATAATAATAACAATGCCAATTGACATATGTAACTATGAAAGGTACAAAGACGAGTTACTAAGATATATCCATGTCTCTAGCGAGAGCTACAGTCGCCGTTTGATATTTTCATGTCTCTAGCGAGAGATACAGTCACCGTTTGATATTTCCATGTCTCTAGCGAGAAATACAGTCACCGTTTGATATTTTCATGTCTCTAGCGAGAGCTAGTCACCGATTGATATTTTCATGTCTCTAGCGAGAGATACAGTCACCGCTTGAAATTTGATTGTGACTACATAATCATATTATATGTCTGTTAATCTATCTATCTATCTATATATCTATCTATCTATCTATCTATCTATCTATCTATCTATCTATCTGTCTATCTATACAGTCACCGTTTGATATCATTTTGCGGTGATAATAATGAGAGCTTCGCACAAGCTGAAGACAGTTTAGTCCCTTTTTTAGACCACTGGTTGGGATTAGAACAAGTTGATGTAGATGACCAAGTGAAGTCAAAGAGCATTTATTTAAAAGATATAGTTAATCTGTGTTCACCCGCCCCCACTGCATACATGATAGAGAAAGGTGTCGGATCAGTAGCTGAATAGACGACAGCAGAAGACCGTTACGAATCTGCACATGGCTCCCAAAATACAGACGGTTAAAGGGGGATCATCAACGCAACCCCACCACCAACCACCACCACCACAGAAACATGTATCATCCCCAATATCAAAGAAGAACCAAAGAAGAACAGAACACACCCGTTGATAGGATCAAAACAAGCATGAGACTACCCACACCACACCCTTATGGCAGAGCACCAATATCACACAACACGAGATCGAGAGAAGAGCAGACTGGGAGGAGGAGACATAACACTAAAATGTTTTCGGTTTAGCGGCGCAGGTCAAACTCGCTGCGAATGTACGTCCGTGATTGGCACGATAGACCCGCATGGGGCGCCGCATTTTAAAGCCACGATAAACGGGCACAAAGTTTTGCACGACACTGGGTGCACTTTTGGGATGGTAGTCAACCCAAGACTGGTATTGGAGTCTGACGTCACTGATGAGAAGAAAACTATCACGTTAGTAAACGGTACTAAATGGGTTGTGTCTGTCGCTTTCATCAAGTACTGCATTTCACAAAGGGTACACGATGATACTCATGGATTCTGGATGAAGTATCCGCCATCATGTTAATGGTACATGCATTGTCTTCCCGTTGATAACGGTAAACGATGTCTTGGCATCTCGACCGTCAACCGCTAATCCAACCATGAAGATCCCATGCCAGTCAATCACGTTTCAGCAGCATGCAGAATTATGAAAGATCTGTTGGCTCAGTTACAACATGCGATATCAACACAAGTGAAAATAATGCTTCCTCAAGGCTCCAAGTACAACATGCGTTGTCAACACAAGTGAACAATAATAATTCTTCCTGAGGGCTCCATGACAACACATGAGATCAACACAAGTGAACAATAATTTTCCTGAACGATCAGTTCAAAGAACAATAATAGCAGAAATAACTTCAATGCATGCACACAACCACACTACCTTCAAAACAACATACTAAAACCAGCAGGCGGGCATTAAGCATAACCAAAGGGAGAAATTATTTTAATAAATCTATATGCTTATTAAGAAACAATAATACATGCGGAATATTAAGAAAAGAAGTGATGAATATATATATATATATCAATGTACTCAGATTCAAACTTTTCATCTTTACACCATCTACCTCGGTCTGCAGGTTTACCTTTTGGTACATAGACAGACAGATATAGATATGTCTGGACAGACAAATAGAGAGAGAGATAGGCAGATCAATTAACAGCCATACACATAGAATATAATTATGTACTGACAGTCAAACATTTTATTTATATACAGAGAGACAAACTAATAGATAGATGTGTAAAGATAGAAATTTGATTGTGACTACATAATCATACTCTATGTGTATGTCTGTTAATGTGTCTATCTATCTATCTATCTATCTATCTATCTATCTATCTATCTATCTATCTATCTATCTATCTATCTATCTATCTATCTGTCTGTCTGTCTGTCTATCTATCTATCTATCTATCTGTCTGTCGTCTGTCTGTCTATCTATTTATCAAAAGATAAACTATAAAACGAAATTGTGACTAGTATGCCAGTAGGTATTTACTAAAATAGACTGAGATCAGATTTAGTAAAATAATCAAACAGGTGTCCATGGTAACTAAGTAAAGTAAACATGCATTATTGCACTTGTATTTATTCCTGAGAGTCAAGAAACTCGGTCGTGATTTTGTCTAGACATTTCGTGCGGTTACTTAGCAGAAAATCGAGACTGCTGACGTCTGTGACGCAAATACAAGAACTCTGATCTCGCCACATCAAGATTTGTTCCAAATCGGATTTAGTCTTTAAAGCCGAGGGTCAGATAAATTAGTCGAACATGCAACTATCAGTGTTTTTTAATTATTTCAGGTCACGGAAAGTTCATTTCTGATTAGCAATCTGCCAGTATATGCGATGTAATGTATCAATCATCATAACGGCCGTGTTTACGATCAAACTAGAGGCATGCCAGTTTTCCCTGTTTTGATGTGACTGGATATTTTCAGTTTATGTCTGCGTGTAAATCGCTAAGTAGAAGAAAAAGTGCACGTGAAACATGAAAATGCTGAGGAGACCTGTCAGCAACTAAAACTGCCGATAAGAATCTAAAAGTTCAACAAGATTCCATTATTTTCTTCTTTTTTCAATTTGCAAACCAATAACTATTCCTATCTCAGCCTACTTAAAATAAGAAATACCTTGAAAATGAAACCGAAAAAAGAAAATTAAACTTCTTGTTCTCAAAACATAATTAAATGTGGTCGGCAAGGAAAAGATATTATTTGTCAACATTTATCTTCTATTCTTTTTTTTTAGTGCAATTAATAATTATTGTAAAATTGCAGACGCTGTAACACTATATATAGTATAAGTTTCTATTCTTATTTTAATGCCATTAATAAACATAGCAATACTATAGTTTAAGATTATTTTATTTTATTTTAATGCACTAATAATGATTGTGAAATTGCAGACGCTGTAGTACTACAGTTTAAGTTTGTTTATTTGCTGTATGCGTTGAATATAGAAGAGTAGTTATTTTTCTTCCAGCTTCAATTCTAACCTAAAAATAATATTATAGATAGATAGACAGACAGACAGACAGACAGATAGATAGATAGATAGATAGATAGATAGATAGATAGATAGATAGATAGATAGATAGATAGATAGATAGATAGATAGATAGATAGATTCTTGCATACAGAATATACATATATATTTGTATGTGTCGTTTTATTGTTGTTGGTGGGTTTACATACATATGATAAGAATACTAATCCTGACATTAATTAAAAAAAAAAAAAAAGCATGACTGACGAAAAGAAGAGAAGAAAACAAAATGTTAAAAATTGCAAAAATCTTGAATGGAATGGCCATCACGAGGTCCTGCCATGTAAAATGTGTCGCCACTCTCCTCTCTGTAGAAAATAGGTGAAAGAGAACAGGTCCTCTCTCTTTGATACCACAGCAAATTCCTGTTTCTTTGGTCCCAAAAATGGCATAGCACACATCACGAAATGTAAGATTTTGGACCTCCACCCCCCACCCCCCCGACCCAGTATAACTTTCATTAATCCTCATTAAAAGAATTGTTTATCGTAATCAAAACAATTCTGCTTTCAAACTTAATATATAACAGTAATAATATATGTTTGATAGCTTTCAGTTTGTCTAAGTGCAGCGTGAACCTTGATTACACAAGACAATTTGAAAATTAAGCTTGGCAAAGAGCTACATTTTATAGAAAGAAATCCTGTTATTTCATTAAAATAGAACATTATCACTTCCAAGCCGGATTAAGTTGCAAACAAGATATCAGCGCTGACATTCAAACAGCTTTGCAAGTGCGGAAAAACTAACAGTTTATTCAGCTCACTTTCTAACCGCTAGAGATACAAAATTTCCTGGAGTCGACGGAAAGGGAATGATTTATTCAGGTACCTAACCGCTATAGGCACAAAATTCCCCGAGACACAGAAGTAAAAAAAAAAAAATATTTATTTAGTTCAGAAATGGCAACAGTTTAGAGCCTACCGATGTCAGAGACGCGAGTCTGTTGTTGCAGTTTAGCAGGCACAATGCAGGTTAACTATAATGAATTATCTGTTTTTTGTTGTATGGCAGGCACAATGCAAAATAACTACAATTACCTGTCTGGGTTTTCTTGGTGTTTGGCAGATACAAATAAGGTTAACTACAATGAATTGTTTGTGTTCGTGTTTGGCAGACACAATGCAGATTAACTGGAATGACCTGTCTGGGGTTATTTGTGTTTGGCAGACACAATGCAGATTAACTGGAATGACCTGTTTGTGTGTTGTAAAGATAGCTATAGTTTGGATATCATGACAAACCAATTAATCAAACAAGCAATCACAATATTTATATTGGATAGTAAACATAATTTCGCATATTATTTTAATCAGACAGTAATAACAATGATACTGATAGGAAGCGCTTTTATATATACCAATGTGTCAATCAATAGAAATGTGAAATATTTATAGAAATTATTTTATACAGAATGCATTTTGTAATGGGTTTAAACCTGTTTTATAATACAAGGCTTGTTTCTTGTTTTTTTCTTTTAAAAGTAAAAATGTGAAATATATAAAATGCTTCAAATGAAAAATTCATAAAATCTACCGATAAATCAAACCATGCGAATTCCAAATGCACTTCTGTTTGAATAAAAAAAATACATAAATATATATTTTATCACAAATATGCAATAAACAACACTATTGTCACAATATACTACCACTGAATGATTAATATAATTAATTTAAAACAATCATTTGTTGCAATATTTATTTTAGGTACCATTTGTATTGAAATATATATTGGAATTCATCCTAAGGACCAAAAGTTACGTTTTATTTGCTAAAATATGGAAACCTAATTAACACACTTCTAAATGCATAGATATTTCGTGCAACAACAACAACAATAACAGCTACAATAACTTCACCATTTATTGACATAATATGAAACAAACATGATTGTAAAGATTCAACAATAACATATTTGGTTTCCTTTTATATTACTCTGTGTTGATTTAATAGTGTGACACAACGCACCCTAGTTATTAGTTATGATTATTATCATTATTATTATTATTATTATTATGGATCCTCCAAAACTAATTATAAGTGATGAGAATCTTAATTTTTGTTATTAGTAATTCTCCAGAAGACACCACTCGTCTTTCTCACTTAGCGGATTTGCGGGCGCTGTAGACGTTTTTCTCTTTTCTACAACAATAAAGACAAACATTTACCATCACACACTATTTCCGTAGGTGGAATTCTTACCAAAGGAGAAGATAAATCTGCCATTAATCTATATTTAGAGAATCTCCATCTACTCACTATCTCTCCAACGTATGGTTATCAATATGTATAAATGTCAATAAATTTATTAAATCAACAATCAAATATACATTAAGAAAATACAATGAAAAGATTAATTATTTGACATCAATATTTCCACAAAACCATGTTTGAATAATTTCAATGCTTATACAGTTTTATATCCTAACACATAATTCAACAATCAGATTTGTGTCTATATAAATAACAGGAACATCCTTATCAGAGAATTAAATTGAGTTATAAAAAGATAAACGATAATAGTTTGTACATAACCTTGACAATGGTGAGGCCACAATAGTCTTTCGTGCACTTTCATAGCAATGTCAAAAGTTTATTGTTCACAATAGAATTGTCAATTCTTTATTTGCTCCTTTAGCATGCAATGTAGAATGTTCCATGAACTGTTGTTCTCTCAAAACTAATCTGGGCACTCCTTCCTCGTATTAGTTCTCTCAAGCAAAACAAGAATATAGCAAGTTCCAGTAATTTCCTTATACCAGAAATACCTTAACAGAGTGCAGTGATTCCTTACATTTACATGCTGGATAGATACTTCTTGAATCTACCATGGTCATAGCAGTTTATAAACCAATTAAGTGGGAACCAGGAAGAAAATCCCGAAATTCGAGCAATCTCAGAAATTCTAGAACGGTTGATTATTCCCGATAAAATATAATAAGCAAACAATCACTAAGTTTCAAGTTTATTAATTTTAAATCCATTCTTTTACATTCAAGTCTCAACCTACAGTTTACTGCAAAGGTATTTATTAGCCCAATATAGCATAATAAATACAACGTAATAATTATATGAACGTGTTCACTAGAAACAATGTCAAGTGTTTAACATACTACATACAAGCATCATAATTCACAACTGTAGAAGTAATAGACTACTCAAATAATATATATCTACATAAAACACACATATAGCATATCAATAGCAAAATATGCACGAAATCTTTCAAAGTACATTCTCTTTCAATCAATCAATTAAATTAGTATTAAGCTAAAGGTCACCATTCATGACCGGACTTCAGCCACATCAAGTTCAAAGTGATTAGAAAATAGAATTATTTCAGCAAGTAAACTTTGACCTCAGCCCATTGGCTGGTCTCGTTCTTTATAAATCTTAAAGATTGGTTAATAAAACTATTCATGCCCATAAGACCTGTTTAGATGACATCAGCAAGTTCTAGCACATTCTCTTCACGAGTTGTTATTTTAACTCGGGTACGTACAAAACACACAGTTCCCGAAGACCTTGTCACGCTGACATTAAATACGCAAGGTACTATTTCAGGGGCGGGCAAACTTTTGAGACCGCGGGCCAGATAAAATTGTTGGAACAGTTCACGGGCCAGATAGACGACCAAATATCACAAGTCCAGCAAGTTCAGAATATAAAATGAGAACAAAAGTAATTACATGTAGCCTTGGCTGTTTGACAGCATAAAACAACTCCCATTTGTTTTAGTGACTTTTGCCTTGCGGGCCAAAGGAATAACTGTGAATTGCTTGGCGGGCCAAAAGCAATAACTGTGAATAGCTTTGCGGGCCAAAAGCAATGTTAACTGTGAATAGCTTGGCGGGCCAAACAAAAATGCTTCGCGTGCCAGGTTTGGCCCGCGTGCCAGAGTTTGCCCGCCCCTGTACTATTTAATTAAAAATAGGGACAGACAACTCTTCTTTTTCACAAATTGCTATATGTTGATAACATTAAGCCATAAAAGAAATAGTTTGGTTATTCAGTACCGATACCAGTTTAAACTAGGGTATGGGTGAAATGTTCTGGCGGCATGAAAAAGGGGGATCCAAAGTAAATATGCATGGTTCATCTGTTTATCAGTAAATCACCATTATCACTGTCTTTACAACTGCGCGCAAACGTACAAGTTAGGTACCGACAGAAATAGCTTCAAAGCGGACGCCCTTACCCAATTTAGTTTGGGCAAATTGTTATCTAGTCGAATTGCAAATTGCGTCTGTATCGCCCGCTATTTTAGTTTGAATAATTACTCTGAGAATAACTCTTACATTCTAACATGGTGAATTTTTAAACTATCGGATAAAGTCGATAAAACTCATAGAAAAAAAAACACCAAAAATTTCATAAAATTCGAATGACTTAAACATACGAATCATCGTTTGGGAGAGGATAATTTTCTATCATGTTCGGTTATTGATATGTTGCGTCTGGTATTTTATATTGTATTAATGTCTTCTATTTTGTGGAAATTACTGCTGTGGTTTCGGTTTCGAAAATAAGAGGAAAGAACAAAAGTACAATACTCATATATTATCAGGGCCACTGATTAAAAAAATAAAGAAAGTCTTTTGTGGATCAATATTTCACTGATGTCGTCAAAAACCGAAACGTCACGTGTCATATTACTTTTAAAATATCAAATACCAAAACAGTTCAGTCAACAAATGCCAAAGCACTGCATCCAACAAAGCCAGAACACATCCAACAACTACAGAAACAGTACAGCCAACAAAAACCGAAACAGCAGAAAAAATGCCCAATAAAATGCCTAACGGTACACTTCGTAAGCACCAAAATTGCTTTTAAACTATAGCCTAAGATAAACAAAGTTTATTATCCAGAACATGCAAATAGAACATTCCTTAACGATGCAAACAATAAATAATTAAAAAGATCAATAAACACCAAATCATGAAACGACATAGATCTTTAAAAGTCATAATTACAAAGAAGAACAAATTCTTAATAAAATTAATAATAAGATTATGTACATTTATAGCATTAAAATATGCACTATAAAGATTATAACATTATAGACAAAACAGCAAACTAAATACGAAAACAATACAGTGTCAGCAAGCAAAAACAAGAAAAAAAAACGAGGACAAAAACTGAGCAAACACAAGAAGAAAATCTAAAACTTAGCAAAACAACAAACTCCAAAGAAGTGAATAAAAAACATCAAAAACTAAACAAACTATCACCAGATGATGCAAACTACAACAGTACATTCAACAGTCAACTAAACAACTTACAAAAGAATCCAGACATCAAAATTCTGCAAATCGCAAACAACCTAATGTGAAGCTGAAGTAGCAAATTTAAAAGACCAATAAAACAATTCAATGTGCAGTCAGTAATCTCCAAAACAGTTCAGTTATTAGATATTAAAAATGCAGTCATTAAGGAGAAAACGGTGCAACCGTTAGGAAATTAAATAATCAGCCATCGGAAAATTATAAATGATTCCATTAGGGAATAAAACAGTTCAGCCTAGGAAAATACATCAGTACGGCTATTAGGAAATAAATCAGTGCAGCTATTAGGATCTATTAAGAAATAAAACATTGCAGCCATTATGACATAAATCAGTGCAACCTTTTAGGAAAAGAACAGGTAGCCATTAAAAATAAAAGAGCTCAGCCATTAAGAAAACGGTATGAAGCAGTACAACACTATTAAGAAATAAAACAGTACTGTCATCAGAAAATGAAACAGTACAGCCATTAAGAAACAAACAGTAGAGCCATCAGAAAATAAAACACTACAGTCATTAAGAAACAAACAGTAGTAGAGCCATCAGAAAATAAAACAGTACAGTCATTAAGAAATAAACAGTAGTAGAGCCATCAGAAAATAAAACAGTACAGTCATTAAGAAACAAACAGTAGAGCCATCAGAAAATAAAACAGTACAGTCATTAAGAAACAAACAGTAGAGCCATCAGAAAATTACAGGACAGGCATTAAGAAATAAAACAGTAATGTCATCAGAAAATGAAACAGTACAGTCATTAAGAAACAGTAGAGCCATCAGAAAATTAAAACAGTACAGTCATTAAGAAACAAACAGTAGAGCCATCAGAAAAAATACAGGACAGGCATTAAGAAACAAATAGTACAGCCATTAGGAAATAAAATAGCAAATCTATTAGGAAATAAAATGGTACAGTTATTAAGAAATAAAACAGTATACCAATTAAGAAATAAAACAGTACAACAATTAAGAAATAAAACAGTACAGCAATTAAAACATAAAACAGTACAGCAATTAAGAAACAAAACATTACATTAATTAAGAAATAAAACAGTACAGCAAATAAGAAATAAACAGTACAGCAATTAAAACTAAAACAGTACAGCAACTAAGAAATAAAACAGTACAGCAACTAAGAAATAAAACAGTACAGACATTAAGAAACAAAACAGTACAGGCATTAAGAACTAAAACAGTACTGCCATTAGGAAATACAAAAGAGCAACAGTCAGGCAGTTAACAGAACAATCACCCATAAACGACGTGTGCGTCCAGAACTGACTAAGGGCATTTTAATTTATTGTTTTATAATCAGCATTTATAATAAAATACACCTGCCCGTAGTTCGATTGAGTAATAATGTGCACGTGTGCGAATCTGTATTGAGCGACATTAGTTCCTACAGCAGCAGGGAATGGATTGATAAAATGAATTTTCTGAAACAAAGCCAAATTCCAAAAGAATTATAACACTAGGCACGGTTGTCTGTGCGTAATAAGAGCACTCTGTGAAAATAAAACGATAAAAACCATTTATATAAAAGATAAATGGTAAAATATTCACATTACATTGCCCACCCCCACCCCCGCATATAGATTACAGAATCTTTATTCTGACATTTAATACTAAACGAATCATTTTAATGCAGAGACTAAAATAATAAAATAATAATAAAACAATTATTGTGCCTAGTTTCGTTCAACATTGTCTTTCTTTCCCCTTCATGCGTATTACGTTAATATACGCTTGTTTACCTTAATATACCCTTGTTTACCTTAGTATACGCTTGTTCACTTTAATATACGCTTGTTTACCTTAGTATACGCTTGTTTACCTTAATATACGCTTGTTTACGTTAATATGGTTGTTGCATTTTCCTTCTGCAAATTTTCTACATGATGTAACGCTGTTTGTATTTTCTAAATAGTCCACTAGCGTGAGGTGTACAATTCACGTAGAAAGCTGATAAAGATCAACAGTTTACGGCGCGTGTGTGTGTATGGAGGGGGGTAGTGATTAATTAATTGTTACGTAATTATTTTCTAAAAGGTTACTCTTGCATGAAGTGAAGAACTCACCTCGAAATCCCCAAAATGGTCGAAAGGTCAGGAGGATAGTAATTTATTGGCTGGGAGCTCAATGGTCATAAAGGCGGAACTCTAATCACTGCGTTCAGAGCGTCTATGGTTCAAACCCTACTTTCAATTTTTTCGACCTTATACTCGGTCAGCCACTCCCTACAAACTCATGAATATTGATATGAGCGGACAGTACTGTACTCGAATAGAAGAGAGACGTAATGAAACAACACACAATTTCTTTTTGTTGTTTAGTATCACATAGTTACTCGCTGTTGTATAGTATCACATAGTTACTCGCTGTTGTATAGTATCACATAGTTACTCGCTGTTTAGTATCACTTAGTTACTCGCTGTTGTTTAGTATCACATAGTTACTCGCTGTTGTTTAGCATCACATAGTTACTCGCTGTTGTTTAGTATCACTTAGTTACTCGCTGTTGTTTAGTATCACTTAATTACTCGCTGATGTTTAGTATCACTTTATTGCAAGTAACAAATAGCAATTTATCGACGATTCCTTGCAACTTCTTACAAGCAACCAAAGATAGCTCTAGAGTAGCTCTTCGCTTTGTGTGTGTGTGTGTGTGTGTGTGTGTGTGTGTGTGTGTGTGTGTGTGTGTGTGTGTGTGTGTGTGTGTGTGTGTGTGTGTGTGTGTGTGAAGAAGGAAACAACTTCGTTGGTTTTAACATGATTTGTACAGTTTAATGTAGTCAGCATACAATTGACTAGAAATAAGGTGGCGAATTTAATAAGCTTCATGAGGTTTCAAGACAATAATGTAAGAATGCATAAATAACTATAAATAATAGCAATAAAAGAGTGTGAAAGCATTTTGTCTAGCAGTTAATGCAAACACTGACAGAATTGTTCACAATGAAATTCTAAGCAATGTGTGCGCTGTTAATCAAACTAATTTTGTTGTTTCAAACGTAATCAGATGGCCATTCAGGAGCCCATGGGTTAGTCTGATATCTGATGTATAAATGTTTTGATACGTTTCCTGGAAGTCATTAGTAGTAGACATCAAAATACCATTATCACTCTGGAACGCTCACCAGTCTTATCATAATTATACACTACAGTCTTATCAAACCTGTACAGTCTCCAGTCTTATCATACCTGTACACTCTCCAATCGTATCATAACTGTACACTCTCCAGTCGTATCATACCTGTACAATCTCCAGATGTATCGTACCTGTACACTCTCCAGTCTTGTCACAACTGTTTACTTTTAATTCGTGTCTTCTGTACACTCTCAAGACTTGTCACACCTGTAAAATCTTCAGTCCTGTCACCAGTACACTCTCCAGCCTTCTCATACATGTAAACTCTCCAGTCTTCTCACACCTGTACACTCTCCAGTCTTGTCACACCTGTACGCTTCATTGCTTCTAATTTGGCTTTGAGTTGCCATGGTGAAAGAATTTAGAAAGAGAAGCCTGAAGGAAGTCTAAGAGTTTTGTCAAGTGAATTTGTCGAAAAGTCAACATTAATATTAAAATCCCTTTTGTGGAATATTATTTTTTTTTACAAAGGTCGGAAATTGTATTCAGAACACATAATGTTAATTCTTTATTTGACTTTGGAGGGAGGGGGCAGTAGAGTCAATTAATGTAACTCAACTGAAGCGCGTTGGGGCTTTGCATATCAAATTTATTAATGGACTAAAATGTCTTCTTTCAGAGTTTTATCTAATGGTATCAACATTTATAATATATAAAGTATTGCATTTTATAATAGAATATAAAGAGTTACTTTAACATGTAGACAGAAATGTAATTGTCTAGAGTTAGAAGTTTGCGAGCGGGGAGAGAGAGATTAGGTTTCAAAAGGAAGTTTGGCAACAACACTAAAACATCTATTGATTTAATTACACCTTAGTATGTATTATACGTTTTGAAAGATGGAATGCTATTTGTATACTATGGTTCAGGAATCTTGACAAGACCGAATATCCAAGAAAGTTGACACGTTTCATCTTCAATTGTCTATTACTCCACTCCTAAAACAGCTGCTTTTTAATTTTAAATAACGAAATAGAGTGAAAAAGAGAGACGAGCGAGAGGAAGAAGAAGAAAGGGAGAGCGAAGGACAATGTAATCTGAGAGAGAGAAAAAAAAAAGCGAAGGGCGAGAAAGACAAAGGTGGCAAAAGTATTAGGTCTCGCTAAGTGTCGCCTCACCAGTCTGCGTGTTATGAAATAAATAATGTGACGGTAATTGAGTGTGTGTGTGTGGGGGGGTTCTTTCCGAGCTAAAATAGAGTCGAGACAGTCTTAATATATGCACGCATTTACAACACTCTTCACCGTAAAAAGAATTATGGTTGCAGTGAACTTGACGCACATAGAAAGGGTTTGGAGTGCAAATAATGTTCGTTAAGCAACAAAACGATGAAAGTCAAGTTAGTGGATGGCTATCTGCAGAGCTGCACGTATTTAAACGACTAAAATATATTCTTTTTTGAAATTCTTGGTGAATCTAAAGAAAATTCGTGATTTCAAATTCTTTCTAAATCTACACGATTTTATATTCCTTTTTTATCTAAAGAAATTTACATTCTTTGTTAACATAGAGAAATTTACACTCCTTCCTGATCTATAGGAATTTACATCCTTGTTAACATATAGTCATATACGGATGTACATGCTCCAAAGAGGGACAGGGAACTAGCTGTCGACGTTGCAATAACCAACTATAAAAAGACAGGTGTAACAAAATAGGTAAACAAAATATTCCATATCTTTCTACGACTCTTTATCTGGAACTTACCAGGTTAAAATACAACTGATATTTACTTTGGCATCGTTTTAGAACGTGAGCAATTTATCCCTGGCAAATGAAAGTGACACAGGCCCACGTGCCCCGATGCCCAGAGGACAAAATCAAGTAGGCAACAGTTCGATTTGTGTTCGTCAGCTTCGAAACGCAACATATTTCCAATGCTGTTAGCAATTAGACGCACAAGAGATAACAAAGTAAGGGATATATTTTTTAATCTTAAAAAACCTTGAGCACCGAGAGTAAATTTTATAATGATGTTGTGTGTGTCATTCTTTGAAAGGAAGTAGACAATGTGTCTTGTTAACATCTCTCTGAAATTGTAAGCACAAAGCATGACCTGTATTTTATGGGGAGGTAATTAGTGTGCTTGTCAAGTAGTTAAAGTAGATGGATTTTCAAGGACTCCGACATAAACAAGGTAGGAAATAGTTTTTCAGCTGTAACTTAATTTGCATATCTGACAAGATGTACGTTACTAATTGAGACTTTGTGAATCCAGCTCTAGAAAGACAGCACATAGTTATAATGAAAAATATTAAAGTGAACAGTTTATACAATTTACATGGTTCAAATAATATGCAGATATCTTTAAATCCTACCGACTTCAGATTTGAGATAAACCTTTTTTTTTTTTTAATTACATTTTTTTAAGAAAGAAAGAAAAACAAGAAAAGGGTGACTTACGTTGTAAACACGTAATTGTCTTTTAAGACTGAAACTCGTAATGAAGTTATTTCTTAAAATGGAGAGTTGTTTTACATGATCAGTTCCGATCTTTAGGTAAAGTAGAAGACTGATTTAGGACTTGTGTTTATTCAGATGCTGCAGCAATATTTTACTTAGTTAACTCCCTTTCACTAAGTGCTAAGAATAATAATCCAGTCAGCCTATACTTTGTACAGCTGTTTCGTGTGGATCACTTAAGTTAACTCCCCTTTCACAAAACGTTTAGCCTGAAAAGCAAATATCAAACGTCAATGTTCGAAGTCAGTCTTGGCTTATAACTGACATTCTGTCTTATCGATTAATTAACTCCCCCTTTCACTAAGCTATTAGTTGCCAACACTTTAAGCGCAAATAATATTTCTTTGTCTCGCATGTTTGATATTTCCAGACTAGCTTATTTTATACTTATTAATGCACATTTATCACACGATAATATATGCTTAACATATTCAAGTTTTCTGTAATTTTATGTGGTGGGTGCCTAATGGAATGAGCAATGGATATGTATGTGTAAGAAGTACACAGATTCTTTGTGGGAAAACTTCAGTGCATGCATCACCCCACACAGATCTTTTTGGGGAAGACCGGATTGTTTACATAATCTCACACCGAGCCAATTCAATTATTTGTACTTTTAGACTGATTTGTATGAAATAATATTCGTGTACCATCAGTTTTATTATTTTTGTTGGATTACGTGTGTGCAAAATCCATACGACACGATTACATAGTGTATCGTCACAAGGTCAAAATAATAAATGCATGTACTTATACCGACGGTTAACACAAATATTACTCTGCAATACATTTTTTCGATTAAGGTGTGCGGGGGTGGGGTGGGGTGGGGAGGATTAATTTTCGTCTTTCGCATCTGTGCAGAGTAAACAGTTCGATTTATTAAAGGGTGTTTTATTTTGGGGACAATCAATGGCAATATATCAGTGGCGTCACTGTGTAGATTGAAATAACTACGTTTAGCAATTATTCCATTGAATGTTAATTTTTTTTTTATTGGGGTGTACTCGTTGGAATTGTATTTTTTCACGATAATTTCAAGACATGCTGTACATTGTTGGGACGCTTCTCAAATTCACATAATATTCCAGTGACCTGTCTAGGTATATTTACAAGTAGGATATCTTAGAATAAGTTAACTTGTTTCCCTTCTCAATTATCTCTGTAAAAGCGAAATCCACAACAATTAATTCCAACATCGACTACGAAAGTGAAAAACCAATTTAGAAGGTGAAATAATTATAATTTCTGAGAATAAGCCTTAACAACTGAATGAAGTCATTTTCGTAGCAGGTTTCAATGATGATGTTAATGCAAAGCACAGCGATATAAACTTATCATTATTGAACCACTTGATAATGTTATTTGAATATATAATGTAAAATTACTATTATTGATAATGTTGTATGAATACATAATATAAAATTATCATTATTGATAATGTTCAACGTGTACGTAATGTAAAATCTATTGTTATTACAAAATTAGTCGTACCCTATAATCGCTAAGGAATGAATTTATTTAGAGGTGGTTCTTTTTTCATCTTTTAGGTGAAGAAAGTAAATTATTTCCATAAAAGTTGTGATCACCCATCACTGACATTAATTCCTTATAAACGTTTACTGGAACGGTAATGTATAGTCAAGCATGGCAGTTAATCCCTTAAATCTGAACAACAGAGTGAAAGGTTTGCGTAAACATTCGCAAAATCTGAAAATAATTAGGCAAACGTTTCCATACAGACTGAATAGCATCTTCATATTTATAGATGTATAGTTTGACATCCACTTTACACACTATTCGTAGCCCGAACACTGAGAGTCTCAATCTATATCTTATTCGTTCGTAACTCTTACACTGTCTAAATCTATATATTATTAGTTCGTAACTCTTACACTGTCTAAATCTATATATTATTAGTTCGTAACTCTTACACTGTCTAAATCTATATCTTATTCGTTCGTAACTCTTACACTGTCTAAATCTATATATTATTAGTTCGTAACTCTTACACTGAGTCTAAATGTATATATTATTAGTTCGTAACTCTTACACTGAGTCTAAATGTATATATTATTAGTTCGTAACTCTTACACTGTCTAAATCTATATATTATTAGTTCGTAACTCTTACACTGAGTCTAAATGTATATCTTACTTATTCGTTTGTAGACCGAACACCAGAGGTGTAGTAGGGCGTGGACGGATGGGGGACGGCGTCCCCTTACTTTTTTGTATGAAGTGGAAGCGTCCTCCAGTACTTTTATTCCCAAAATACACGTTGGCAGAGTTTGCGTAAAATAAATGTTTATGAATGTATGAATGTCATTTAATCTATAACTCTTTCATTTAATCGAGTTTCTGGCATCCCCCCCACCACCACCACCACTTCTCTTTTTTTTTAACTATACCACTGTGAATCTAAATATCTTTCTTCAGTTTTAATTTTGACATTGTCAATGATATAAAGATATCGGACCTTATATCTAAAGTATATGTGTTTAAGTAGATGTGTGGGATCTATTTCCACCTCTCTCTCGGTCTCTCACTGATGAAGGGAGAGTATACCTACGCAGACTGCCATCGCTTCTTCTAAGTAATCTCCCTTATATAAGTTCTCAACATATTAGCCTACTTCTTCTTTTTAAATATGTTTGTTAAAGAAAAGACAATTGCGCGCCCCGACAAATGCGCGATAGGGTTAGGGAGAGAACGAGATTTCGTCATCGCGGTTTTGTCCATCGCGTTTTTGTCAGCGCACATTTGTCCATCGCGTTTTTGTCAGCGCACATTTGTCGGTGAAGTGAAGATGGTAAGAATAACGCTTAGACAGGTGAAAAATTAACAAAATATTTATATAAAATATAAACAATAAAAGAAAGAAAACAGCAGTCAAATTGCAAATTCCACAATTACAGTTCTACAGTACCTAATCAGAGAAATTTTAGCCTTCCATTAGAGTTCTAGCTGGTTCGTAAATTCTCTCTCAGTTTCTTTTCCCTTCTCTATCTCAAAAATTCCCACCCCCTCAGTTTTCACACTCCTGGCCAATGTAACCTCATCCTCCGTAGTCATACTGGTGGAGTCTCTCGTGTTATCACTGGCACTCTTGTATTTGTGAAGCGTCATGTCACTAACACAGTCTTGGTAGTCTTCTGGGCTCTTAAGCAAGTTTTCTACAAACAACAGGCTGCAATGTCCACTAACCAAAGCCCAACAGACAATAGATAGTTGGATGGAAGTACTCTTTCATTCTGGTAATCCAACCTTAGCCATCAAATGGAAGGGCAGGCATAAATCTGACCGGCCAGTTTTAGTTGGTGTAGAAATATAGCCTTGACCATAAGTACGCAAGTGAAAGGTGTATGGATGGGATAACTCTAACAGCAACTACGTGAGGTGATGCGATGTGATGTGATCCTGCAAATAATAAATGCAGTAATCAGAGACTAATATCTACAAACTGTTAAGTGCTCTTGTGTTATGGCTAAATCTATTGTTTTGAGCACAATCTCACTAAGCTGAAATAAAATGTGAATTAATTATAATTATACATCACAAATTATTCTGCTTACATTTTACACAAAATATTGATCTATTCATTCATTCCAGATTTTAATCTCTCTGCACATTGAGATGTGCTATATACGGTGAAAAAAAGCACCTGTCAACTGTTTGTCCCTCCTATTTAAAGACTGGCCAGCCTCATTCATACTACACATTATCACTGGAAGACGAGTCGTTCTCCCATTATCTTCATCACTCAGATTCAAAGTGAATAATGTTAGAATTATCTTCAGTAACTGAATTCTTTAATCTCAGCCCATTGGCTGGTCTCGTTCTCATAATTAAAAATCATTGGATAATAGAAAAATGCTCAATCAGTTTCCATTAGGTCAGCAAATCTGGAATATTCTTGCCTTAGGCTGTTTACCTCAAACTCAGACACTTTCAAAATAACACCTTAAGGTGTGCCCAAAGTCGGGTCACTCTGACAATTTAGCAACTTCAATAACAATTAAAATTAAAAATATGGAGAGGCAAATTTACTGTCACAGTATGATATAGTATGCATATATGTACATGCATAGAGATTTGTTTACTCTCGTTTACTTTCCACCTCAGTAACACTTACTGATTCATTGTACTTTGTTGTCAATAACAGCCTGTAGACTGACAGTCAGATCTTTGTAACAATCACGCAGTTACTTGACGGGAACCTAACGTCATTTCAAGAATTTACAAAAAGGATTTATCAAATGAACTTATAGTCTCTTTATTTGTAATCCATCTAAATGAGTAAAGTACTTATTTCTCATTCATCTCAAATGAACTTAAAGTGTTTTAACGTGTAATCCATTAATCCATCGTAAAGAACTTAAAGTCTTTTTTCCTGTAATACATCTTAATGAACTTAAAGTCTTTTTACCTGTAATCCATCTCAAAGAACTTAAAGTCATTTTACGTGTAATCCATCTTAATGAACTTAAATTCTTTTTACCTGTATTCCATCTCAAAGAACTTAAAGTCTTTTTACCTGTAATCCATCTCAAAGAACTTAAAGTCTTTTTACCTGTAATCCATCTCAGAGAACTTAAAGTTATTTTACTTGTAATCCATCGTAATGAACTTAAAATCATTTTACCTGTAATCCATTGCAATAAATTTAAAATCTTTATATTTGTAATTCGAATACACGTATATAAGTATGAAATTGGCATCCATGCAAGCGCTCTTATTTAATTCACACGACTAAAGTTATCGTAATTTGTTTTCTTTTAAGTCAGTCATTCGAATACTATACAAATAGACACGTGTACATTAAAAATACTCGCCGATTAAAAATGAGAAGAAATGCAGCAATAAGTTATTAACTCCTTTTTTTAAATAGAAGCAAAATTTTCTTTCAAATACAAAATGCTCTCTCTCTCTCTCCTCTCTCTCTCTCTCGCTCGCTCGCTCGCTCGCTGCACATAAACGTCATATCTCTTTCCAGTAGATGGCTATCTACAGTAAGAGTAGATACGCCGCCATTTTGGATCTTTACTATTGACACTGTTGGTATTTGCTCTTGTGTGGAAACGCTGCACAAAATTAAAAAGAACTTTAAGGTAAAGAGTGAAAAGTTAATATTCCAGTCTAAAATGCCTTTCGCCGCACAATCCTGTAGTATCTTTGGCATGATGGTTCTTTGCTGCTTGCTTACGTCATGTGAGTACATGTTAACATTTGATTACTCCAGACATGTATCGAAGACATGAAGCCTTTTCCAATCACTCACACTCATAACACAGACATGTATGGAAGACATAAAGCCTTTTCCAATCACTCACACTCATAACACAGACATGTATCGAAGACATGAAGCCTTTTCCAATCACTCACACTCATAACACAGACATGTATGGAAGACATAAAGCCTTTTCCAATCCGTCACACTCATAACACAGACATGTATGGAAGACATAAAGCCTTTTCCAATCCGTCACACTCATAGCACAGACATGCGTGGTCTATAGGTATTCCAGACTGATTCTTTTCATTTGTTAAATTTACTATTTTCATTTATAAACCAAACATCTTAGATGTCTTTGAAAATGATCGGAAAGATAATTATATGTTGTTAATATTTGCTTTATTTTAGAAACCATAGAATGCAATCATACTATACACATTCACTAATTTCATCATTTACAGCGAAAGTGGACACATTCAATTTTTCTGTATTTATTCTGTAAAGTACTCAAATAATTACCCCAAACCTGAAGTCGTTCTTGGAAGTTCTGGTTACTTTTCAGTTAAATATACTTTGCTTGGGTACATACATGATGTCTAGAAATATGTTTATAAATAGCTTCATGTATAATATATTTAGCATATTGAAATCTGTAATTGAATATCAGTGCATATTCAACTTATATTGTGCAAATAAATACCATACGTGCACAAAGTGGTCTGTGAAAAGCGAGATTGTAGATTAATAATCCAATAAATTAATCCACACACTTCCACCCATAAAAAAAATGTTATAATATGCGTATGAGGAATGTAGGTCAAGCCTCAGCACCAGAAAATTAAGAAAACGATCACCGCACTGTCTTACCCGACATTCAATATATCATCTTTCCATATAAATTAAGAGAAATGTTAATAATGATGACAGTTTATTTAAAGTAAATGTTAATAATAATGACAGTTTATTTAAAGTAAATGTTAATAATAATGACAGTTTATTTAAAGTAAATGTTAATAATAATGACAGTTTATTTAAATAAAAGTGTAAAGAAATGAATTCGTAATTCAACAAATCAAACTAATTTCAGTTATCAGGCAAGTACAGAATATTGGTGTAGAGAGACAGAGATATAATACACGACGAATCAAATGTATATCATTAATATATCTAATTAGATAATCCTGCCAATTTAGTGACATTACAATATCATTAAATACAGAATATATCCATTGGTCAGTCTCATCACTTAAAATAATATAGAAGACTTTCAAGCAGGTATATACTAACGGTGACTGAAAACGAGAGTAATTCTAGAAACAGTGCGCAAGAATGTATATTAAGTACTGGCAGAAATTCACGATTATTCTTTGTCACGTGTTTGTATGCTCTCTCTCTCTCTGTCTCTCTCTCTCTCTCTCTCTCTCTCTCTCTCTCTCTCTCTCTCTCTCTCTCTCTCTCTCTCTCTCGATTCACAACAATACAGTCAGCTCAAGACTCTTTCACGGTCTTAGAATACGGAAATCTGGCATGCATATCTCCATAAATACATACACTTGCTCTAGCGCATTCAACACTTGATCATCCTTAGCTGAAGGACACTGCATCATCACTCGTGATGACTCCAACACCCACTAAACACTGCATCATCTCTTGTGATGACTCCACCAACGCCTACACACTGGTCGTAATGGTACAATCTCAGACTTCTATACAGAAACTACATGACAACAAAGAACGGATAAACGACAATGAAGACGGGATTGCATACAACATTGAAAATATACAACACAAAACTACGAGAATATTCTTTATCTTTTACACTTCTTTCCATCCATTTACTTCTCTATCTCTCTCTTTCTCTCTCTGTCTCTCTCTGTCTCTCTCTGTCTCTCTCTGTCTCTCTCTCTTTGTCTCCCTCTCTGTCCCTCTCTCTTTGTCTCCCTCTCTGTCTCTCTCTCTCTCTCTCTGTTTCTCTGTCTCTCTCTCCGTCACACACACACACACACACACGCACACACACACACACATACACACACACACACACACACACACATATTAAAATTACATATCTTAGAAATTATCATAAATATATTTACTAAACTGTGTAATATATATTGTGATTTTATATTAAACAAACATAATTCGTTGCACTAAGAATGTCATTTTCACACATAATAAGATTCATACGAGATTTATTGCCCTAACGCATTTGGCCACACTTTTCCCCAAAACTTACTCTCAATTTGTATTTCACATAATAAGTAAGAAATGGCTAGAGATAACGTTCAAGTTCCCATGTAAATTATACAAAAGTTTACTACAATGCTGGTTGTGATTGGTATCTTAGATCAACGTATAAAAGGTCCCCAAAATCTGTCCCAGAGTAATGTTCCTATGGCGTGGGATTGGAATGTACAGACGTGGTTTTTCACTCTGCTAAGTCTCGCAGAACTTAACATTACGCGTCCTTACAAGTTGTATTCCAGGAAATTAAGTCAAACATTGCGAGTCATTCTTAGAACACAAACGAGATACTTTAGGCCTTTAATAGTTTTCCCTATGTGTACTCGATGCTAAGAATATTACAGTGACACTAGGATGTTACATCTTTCAGTACACACACACACACACACACACACACACACACACACACACACACACACACACACACACACACACACACACACACACTAGTTCCTCAGTCAAATGTCACTTTCGGATTTAAGTCTTATCCCAAAGATTTTGCTTTCTCGATAATGTTTCTATATCTAAAAATACCACGTTTAAATAATTATTAATTACCTCTTTACGTTTATATTAATAAAATACGTATGTGTAATCAGTAATACAAACAAATCATTCAAAGATACAATTACTGAAATCAATTACCTTCAAATATTTGCCAAAGCGTATTTTTAGTGAATAGACATATATAATGTGTCTGTACTGAAATCCATATTCACACACGTATATACAATTCATTTACACAGACACACTTTCTTCTGCACACGTTGACAAATACATACCACTAGAAATGTGTATATACATGTACACAGGTTTAACGTTCAGACACATCTTATTGTATTCAACTGTTTTTATGATTAATTATGGAAAGCAAATCTCAAGTCACAAGCTTTATCATTAAATTTATACACAATATAACAGAAAATTTGACAATCAATTTTAAACAAATAGATCAGATGAGCGTTCAAAAAAGGACTGCTCACTTAATATTCAAGTGCAAAATTCCATTCTGTATAACATATTAGTTTAGCATTGTGTAGTCGATGTCATGTCCAGGCACGACAACTACAATGAACAAATTTACAGAAAGACAACGACAGTAAAAAGAGATGACAGACAGTATTGTACCTATAGAGTTAGTGGTTCTTATTTTTACATCACATTGCAGGTCTTAGGACCTGTCTTTCAATAATATTACGCTAACACAGTTCTGAACATTTAGTGGTAGCATGAATACATGTCAATGTCTATTATCAAATACACAGTAATGAACACTGAGTGTTAGCTTAAACACATATCAATGTATATAAACAATTACAAAACACTGTTCATTTAGTGGTATATACGTCAATGCATTCACTAGTTATACCAAACCCAGCTAAACCGGCTGGTCAAAACACTTCCTGCAATTTTCAATCGCTCCCCAAAATAAAAACCAACATGTCAGAATGAAGAAAGCCGAACAAAGGCGGGCAGTGAGTGTCATGAACAATGCTCATCCTTCAAGGTCACTAGCAGTAACTCACAGGCACCTTAACTAAGTATATAGCGAGTTATCAAATATTTACTCTTTCCCGTACTGATAATGCTATTAGCAATGTCATACAAGCTTTCGAAACTTAACTTTCTTTGTATCTTTTCCTAGGTACTGGAATCTTTCAACCAACCATCTTTGCAACGATCATAGATACACCTTTTAACGAACAGGACTTTGGACAACTTATGTGCACGATTAACGATATGAGATCGGAATACATTCCTCACTGCCCAGAAAGAGCTGAAATCGCCATGATGGGTGGAAGTACACGCTGGTGCACATACACATTAACGGATAACCCAAATAACTGTACATCTTACGAAGGTTTTGACTGCGCGTGTCGATACCTTCCAAACAGAGAAAGACATTTTATTTTCGCCACTTTCAGAGCTTTGAAAGCCAAGCATAATAACGTTAGACTTGAATGTAGGGTTTATTGTATTAATAAACCTGTAATTAGTAATCAAAAATCCAACTATTCTCTTTCAACGGTTTTCCGTAAATAAAGTTAGCTAGCATTTTGGTTCAAATAATTCAAGTTAAACATGTTGTAGCAAATTGTAGTGTTTATCACGTTTAGTTGGGAAATATCTATGGGGAGGGGGGTGTCTTTTTTCCATGGTGCAGAACGTTTATTTTATTTTAACTTGAATTTTCAGAATTTTGGAATTAGTTCACTTTAATGATTGTTGAAACTTTACTTGTTTTGTTATTATTATTTTACAATGTTTCTGAATAAATCATAGTGATTTAAGGTAATTGTGGAATAAATGCTATGCTCTTTTGAGTTGAAAAAATAATATTTTTTCTTACTTTGCTAATGCACTTCAACTAACAATCGTTTATAAACGTAAACTATGCTTCTGTTGGACTTAAGTGAATAGAAGTATATATATATATATATATATGTGTGTGCATTCTTTTTCTGGGAAAGGCAAATATCTAGTTAATATATAGAGTGTAACTTACTTCTGCTGTACTCAAGTGAGTAAAAATATTACTATGTGCATTCTATTTCTGGGCACGACTGATAGCTAGTTTATACATATAGTGTTAGTTACTTTTGTTGTACTTAAGTTAGTATACAAGTATATTTATTTTATTTCTGGGCAAGTCAAATATCTAGTTGATACATATAGTGAAAGTGAGAACATTTTAAAATATTTACTTTGTAAAAACTACTTACCTTATCTTCCAGGTACATTTTGAAAAAGATCAAATTCACACATTTATAGTAAAAGAAGAATTGCCGAATAATTTAATGAAAACCTATTAAAATTAAATTACCACTCTAAATTTATAGATTCATCACTTTCAATAGTTAAGTAGATAGTTAGTCCTGCGGAAAATAGAGAGGGAGAAGGAAATGCTACACCTGAGTACGTCGTTGGCTTTATAAAACTTACGACCAGCTATTATATTGTTTGTAATTTGATATTTTCAATGATACAGAGATCAGGCACGAAAACAAAAGTATCTGCGCGTAAGTAGGTGTGTGGGATCTTCATCATCACCCCTCCCTCTCTCTTTTTCCTCTTACTAACAAAGGGAGAATATCCTACGAACAATTGCCACCGCTTTCTGCTAAGTTATTTCCCTTAGGTTAAGTTTTAACATTTAAATCTTCATTTTCATTAGTCTACTCCTCGTAAATAATTTTGTTTCAAAAAAACAAATATTAGTAACTGAGAAAGTTAACTGTCAAATATTAAGATATACAATATTTGTTTAGAATAACTTTTATTGCCTTCGCCAAACCGTTATATTAAATGTATGAATTGGTAAGTAATATAAATTGTATACATTTATTCTGATTAATTTACCTTGGGTCCCTCAATACATCGGAGCAATAAATCTAGATATCTAGCTAGATGTCTGTCATTCTCTCCTTTTGTCTGACTACATATTTTTTTATCTATCTATATGATTTTCATTCTCTCCATTTGGATGTCTACGTATCTGTCAATCATTCTGTGGCAGAGTAAATTTGTCTATCCCTATATCTAGACTTATTTGCTATATAAATTGTGAAATTGTCAAAGTAACATGACTTGGGTACTCCTTATAAATGTATTTTTGTAAGTGTCACATATGGAGTAAACAACTCGAATATGCTAGAAATTGCAGTTGCAATCCAAACAATTTCCAACTGAATGAATAGATTTTATTATCCAATGGTTAAGATTTACGGAAACTAGATCAGCCAATGGGCTGAGATTTAAGTTTACCTGCTGAGGAGAATTCTATTGTCTAATCACTTGAATTTGGAATGGCAAGAAGTCCGGTCATGAAAGGCAGCCGCCACCTTAATGGGAATAAGCAGCCTTTCTTTGTTTTACCGGAATTTTCCGGTTTACTGATTATTAACCGCTACGATCGTGCTAGACGTGAGAAGTATTTACTGCGGTGTGTAAGTGTAAGGAGTACACTGCACTCCATTGATGTATGGTGGCAAAGTATGTTGACTACAATGAGCAATTTCCGGTACAAAAATGTTACAGGAAATTGCTATAATTATTGCTCTGCTTGAGAGAGATTATACAGATGACCTCGAGAAAATCGTAGCTAGTCACTGTTCTCAAACGTAAGAAAGGAGACATGCGGAATTGATAGTAATAAGATGAACAATAAACTTGTGATTTTGTTACGAAAAGTGCAGGAAAAGACTAGTGCTGCTTTGCCTAGAGATGGTTACGTAAAAACTATTATCACTTATCTAATAACTCCATTTCTGTTCTCCGATAAGAGTTATCCCGTGATTTGTATTGACACTAATCTGTTGAAATGTATTTTAGGATATTAGACTGTGAGATATTAAAATTATTCAAGTGTGGTTTCATGGGAATATTAATGCCAAGTAATTGTTTTCATTGTATTTGTTATATGTATATATGATTGTTGATTGTTGTATGTATAATTGCCTTTATGCTTGTCATTCTGGTTGTGTTTACTTTCATATATCTATTTGCCTATCATTCTATCTGTCTCTATTTCTCCTCAATACTGACTATGTCTATCTAACTTCGCTTGACAGCACTCTCCATAGTATATTCCACAAAGTCATATAATTAAAGAGGCGCCAGCTGGTGATAAAGCTCTGCATATACTTGTCGCCGCTCTACTCTGGGGTGACTTTGTAATAATGACTTATACCAACTATGTATCATAGCTAATTATACATAGTTGGTATAAGTCATTATTACAAAGTGACCCCAGAGTATAGCGGCGATTTGTATTGGGCTTTATTACTATATATTACCTAAAATAAATTCTTTACATCATACCAAAACGACTCTATTTTAAAAATAATAATGAAATAAACCGCAAATAAAAGGGCAAAAAGGGGTGGGAAGAGGCAAACAAAACAACAAAATAAGAACGTAAGTTAGTAATGGTAACGTAAAGTGAAAGACTGTCCTTTGCAGCTAAGTTAGGCTATTCTTAGAAGCAGGAGAGATAACCACGGCCATTACTACGCTTAACACTAATCCAGAACGTAATCGTGATAGCAAACAGTACTTTGTGACTATCAAGTTGCATTCATGGCTTTGGTGAAATTAGTACAGCCGTGGTTTTTCCCCCTTTACTTGTCTCCATACATTTTATCAGGTGCGTTTCCAATGGGCCAAGGGTTAATGATTCAAAACACCGACCTACTTTCATACCTGCTAATGCAATAGAAAAATATTAAAAAATAAAAAAAACGTTTTTTTTTTTTGTTTCAAAGCCTTGTTTTTATTTGGCGCTAACAAATAGTCTAACGCATATCTTTCTGAAATTGTTAAGGGAGCAAAATTAGTGTAAGACTGCATTCCGATTGTTACTATTATATAAGTTACACTCTTAATCTTGATACGATCGCTAAATAAAAGTAATTAGCTGCCACAAGTTAGTTCTTGTGACAATGCAGGAGGTTCACCAAACAGTTATTGTAAAATTATTTTTCCTTCTAAATGGAACTAACAAGTGTTAGGAGAAATAAAAACACAACTAAAACAAGCAATCAAACTAATAAACTTAGTGCCGAATTTAGGCCTATACGGTAGCGACACTTCATTCGGTACTAAGTCTATATTTTTACGGTGACGTCATAGCTTTCTCTCTCTCTCTCTCTCTCTCTCTCTCTCTCTCTCTCTCTCTCTCTCTCTCTCTCTCTCTCTCTCTCTCTCTCTCATATATATATATTGCCCGTGACATCATAACATCCTCTTCATTCCGTTGTGTTTGAGTCTATATTTTACAGTGATGTCATAACTCGCATGAACGTTATAGTCGATAATGAACTGGGGAGTATACTTTATAAGAATTGCAATCGCCTTATGCTAATTAATCTCCCTTAGATCAATTCTCAACATTTAAGACTATTATATTGTCTACTTTTTAAATATTTTTGTTAAAGAAATATTATTGCTTAACGGAAAACATTAAATATCAGATGATAAAATAGATAGCATTTGTTTAGAATAATATTTATTGTCTTCTGCAAACTGTATGATAGAACTATAAATTGTTTGCATCTGCTCTAACTAATCTCACTTGGCTTCATCTGTACATACGGTAAATCTAGCTAACTAGCTAGTCTCTTACGTTTTAGTCAATACTTTACAGTAAAATGACAACTAGCACAGAAATCATCCCATTATGTTTGAGTAAAATATTTTACAGTGAAATAATGTGGCATTTCTGCCCACCTTATCATGATTTTATTGAACTTATTAAAAATAGTCTTAAATAATAATAATATTTTAATTTAATAATAATAATCTAAAGAATAATAATAATATTTCAAATTATTATTTAAATCTATATAAAAGTAGTGATTTCAACCTGATGCATTCTAACTTCGTACATTTTCATTAAGCAGTGTATAATAATAGGAACAGTAGTATTCTCCTTTCCAATCTGGCAATTTGTGCGAGGGGTTTCCAGCCAAGAAAAGACTGCAGTAACCCTCCCTACAATCGCCACATAGGTAGACTAGTGGTCAGCGGCAGACATAAAACCACACCTTCTTTCACCTAACCGAAAAACAACTGGCCAATGCTTGTAAACAGTCACGGATAAGTTTCATGTTGGCCCTCAGTGAAAGATAAGTCACAAAGAAAAGACAACTCAAAAAGACATTGCTCATGCTTACGTTACACTGTGCACTGAAATCCTTCTTTAATTCTGGTGACATTGTGCTGTATATTATTCTGATCCACCTGGACATTATATAATATTTTATTTATATTTCACTTAATTTTGTTTTCTTTATTAAATTCCCTTCAAGTTTAAATATTGACTCATCCAGTCACGTTCATACACTTCATTCACAAAAGGATTTGTGGGTCTCGAGCTAGATTAAATATTATATGTTTTCGCATAAAGCTAGAAGTTTTGTGACGTCTATTATCATTGTGCATGTGACTGCGAAACCGGGTTAAGTTTTCCAGCAAGCAATGAAGGAAGTAATTAAACAACATTTTATTCTCTTCTTGTCTTTCCCTCCTCAGGCAATTCACGTCACAATAACTAGCTACCTCAATCGTCCCATTAGTCTGAGTGGATATTTTATAGTGACTAATAATTTTCGCTACACTACAGTTCCGCTTGAGTCACTACATACAGTGACGTAATTATTCGCTACATCACCGCTCTTGTTTGAGAGGACATTTTACGATGAAGTAATAACTAGCCTCATCAATCTTCCCAATATATTTCATTCCACTTACTGTCAATCTTTGCGTTATCGAATGTGTCAGAGAAAGAGACAGAGAGAGAAAGAGGACGAAAGAAACACATAGACATCAAACAAATTTCGATCTTTGTCCAGAAGACAGCCAGAGTAATACAAAGGTATGATCTTCAGAATAAAACGATCAATGCTATTTATTTTTCTTCTGTTTTACAAATCATCACAGAAAAAGAAACTCTTAGTCGGCATTTCCACTGTTATATGCGATATTTAAAAATATCGGTTTTAATCTGACTGCAAGCATTATTGTTACCATTATAATTCATGATAACGCAGGGTTTGGTTTTGCTTCTTTTTTTTCCTTTTCTCCTTACCGCTGCGTCAGGGGCGTGGTATATAATTTTTTGCTGGATGTAGAGGGGGGGGGGTAGGAGAGACGGAAGAATGTCAGTAATAGGACACTCCTATATATTACATTCTGTGTGCGTGCGCGTGTGTGTGCATGCGTTTCTGCGATTCATTTAGCTTATATAAGTGCTTGTACCCTACTTAACATTTGTATTTACATCTCGAATGTTTAACACTCATTTCAATTCCGTGAGAAGACATATAGATTGAATGCTACTTGAAATATTGACTGTGCGCTCTCCCTCTCTCCCTCTCTGTTTGTCTGTCTGTCTCTCTCTCTCTCTCTCTGAATTAAAATTATTTTTTTGTTTGTTTATCGTTAATAAGGGCTTGCAATATTGAAAATAATTTAAAGTATTTAAAGCAGGAATATAAATTGGTTATAAATAGTGAAGATATAAAAGCACGCACACTGGCACATCGTACATACACGTTTGCATGTACACGTTATACATGGATATATGCTTGAAAGTACATACGAATATATGTAGGTAGGTAGGAAGGTGTGTGTACGTGTAGAGAATTGTTTACTCTCGTTTCTACTCCAGCTCGGTAACGCTCGAGGGCACAATGAGTTATGTTTTACAGACCAGCTGTTAATGAGTCGGTTATCTCTACTGACTTATTGCACTTATATCACATTTAACCATATCTATATAATTATAAATAATTGTGTGATAAGTCAGGAGACACGGCTAAGGTGGATGTTAAGGAACGACATCTCTGTATGATAGATTTCTCACATGCGGTTATTGACTTCTGTCTGTTGACCTCTAAGTAGAGAAATGCTATTTTACTGTTTGTTGGATACATCCTTCTGAAAATTAGGTGAACAGTGAACAAGGGGAGGCAAAAACATGAATATGGTTTAGTTAAATGAAATAACGCTTACACAGCAAATACGCATACAGAACGCGCGCACCTTCACAAACACACACACACATGCACAAACAGACACATAGCACACGCATCATCCACCTAGCACGCATTCATATACAGAATACACACATAAGTACATACATAGAGCACGCACACACATACACATATTAATTCGTATGTACATACTTATATACAGCACACACATACATACATACATGCATACAGAGAGCACACAAACACATATTTATATTCTTAAATAGAACACATACATACATACAGAGAGCACACAAACACATATTTATATTCTTAAATAGAACACATACATACATACAGAGAGCACACAAACACATATTTATATTCTTAAATAGAACACATACATACATACATACAGAGAGCACACAAACACATATTTATATTCTTAAATAGAGCACACACATACATACATATACCATATAAATAACGCCGTACTATAACGTCTTTTCCTCGGTCACTTATGCTGTATACAATAACTTATGCTGTATACAATAACTTATGCTGTATACAATAACTTATGCTGTATACAATAACTTATGCTGTATATAATAACTTATGCTGTATACATTAACTTATGCTGTATACAATAACTTATGCTGTATACAATAACTTATGCTGTATACATTAACTTATGCTGTATACATTAACTTATGCTGTATACAATAACTTATGCTGTATACAATAACTTAGGCTGTATACATTAACTTATGCTGCTATGCTGTATACAATAACGTATGCTGTTATGTTGTATACATTACCTTATGACGTGTACATTAACTTATCATATGTACATTAACTTATGCTGTGTACATTAACTTATGTTGTGTACATTAACTTATGTTGTGTACATTAACTTATGGTGTGTACATTAACTTATGCTGTATACATTAACTTATGTTGTGGTCTTTGTCTCTCTTTCCATTGATTTTCCACTTTATTTTCATGAAACTCATTTATTAGCAACATTTCTCAAATCCACATTTCAGTGCGTTTTAAATATCATGTTGTTGGAATTTTATTGCTTATAATCCCTGAGCAACGCACATCAGCAAGGAAAATATTTACTTCAGCTTAAATGTTTTTCTCAAGTCGGGCACACCTGAACAAACCAAAGCCAAGATGATAAACGTAAAGAGAAGGATAGAGAGAGAGAAAGAGAGAGAGAGAAAAAGAGAGAGAGAAAGAGAGAGAGAGAAAGAGAGAGAGAGAGAGATAACGAGACAGACAAAGAGTGAGTTATAACTTGCGCACACTGTCAATGCTCGACAAGGAGTGGAGCAAGTGGCTCGGCTGGCACCTCATCAGTTGTCTAAGCAGGTGCGAAATGAACTTCTTGAGGAAAGTTCATGGATTTTCAAATAAAATCTCGCCTCCTGCTTGCTAACACATACGCAGATAGATAGATAGATAGATAGATAGATAGATAGATAGATAGATAGATAGATAGATAGATAGATAGACAAACAGACAGGCAAGCGGGCAGGCGGACGGACGGACGGACGGAGGGATGGATGGATGGATGGATGGATGGATAGATAGATAGATAGATAGATAGATAGATAGATAGATAGATAGATAGATAGATGTGACGTAGTACGGCTCTGTTCTAAACTGCACAAAAATTCCCATCCCAAGTATACTTGTGGATAGCTCGACTTTCTACAATGCATATAAATTACGCTGAATAAGCCTAAGTTTTGCAAGGCACCTGTACGCTTAATAAGCCTAAGTTCTGCAAGGCATCTGTACGCTTAATAAGTCAAACTTTAACTGGACATCTAAATTACCCGCTCG
This sequence comes from Sinotaia quadrata, assembly GCA_028829895.1. Classification (NCBI taxonomy): domain Eukaryota; kingdom Metazoa; phylum Mollusca; class Gastropoda; order Architaenioglossa; family Viviparidae; genus Sinotaia; species Sinotaia quadrata. Next base: position 59,734,671 of record CM054183.1, read on the forward strand.
TGTACACTGACACAAGACACAGAGAGAAACAGAACAGCATGCACCGGAAGAGAAAGCATGCAAGAAAAAGAGGAATGTCTGCATGCATGCATGTTTGTGTGTGTGTGTGTGTGTGTGTGTGTGTGTGTGTGTGTGTGTGTGTGTGTGTGTGTGTGTGTTGTGTGTGTGTGTGTGTGACCAAGTGATTAAGACAGAAACAGATAAAATAAGAGAAACAGGAGATATGGAAAAGAAGGGATGAAGGAAAAGAGAAAGAGAGTTGCTGACAGGGAGATGGAAAGTTACAGACCAGCGACCTTGAGGTATTCCGTTCTTCGCTAACGCATGCTAGTCAGTCAGCAATATGTGACAACATCCTGATACGAAAGGGAAGACGCTAGGATAAACATGTCGAATAAATTAGTTTCGTACACGTGATAAAGTGCTCAAGCTTTGTGTAGGTTACTTTCAGCTTCTAAACTGTTGCCTGTAAGATTATGACCTTCTAATTTCACTGTCTCTCACTTGTAACAAGTATAATGTATTAGCTATTATGGTGGAGTAGATTTGCCTATCCTTGTTTCTAAACTTAATTATTATATATTTGTTGCCAATGGTAACATGACCTGACCTTGGGCACTGTTTATGATGATATTTCTGTAAGTGCCAAAGCTGGAGCTAACAACTCAGGTGGAGAATATACTAGAACTTGCTCATGTATCCGGGCGAATGAGTAGTTTTTCTAATAGTCTCATACTTGCTCATAACAATTTCATCCAATAGAGATAGTCCGAAAATTACTTTGTTGAGAAAGTCCTATATTCTAATCACTTTGATTTTGACATAACTCAAGTCTGGTCATAAAGGTGATGGTTAGCTTATAATGAATAAATGGAATAATAGTATGATTCAAGAGACTACGTCACACACATAACAGACTAAGTAATTATTGATTCAAGAGACTACGTCACACACATAACAGGCTAAGTAACTATTGATTCAAGAGACTATGTCACTCACGTTACAGGCTAAGTAACTATTGATTCAAGAGACTATGGCATGAACATAACAGGCTAAGTAACTATTGATTCAAGAGACTACGTCACTCACGTTACAGGCTAAGTAACTATTGATTCAAGAGACTGTCACGCACGTTACAGGCTAAGTAACTATTGATTCAAGAGACTACGTCACACACATAACAGACTAAGTAATTATTGATTCAAGAGACTATGTCACGCACATAACAGGCTAAGTAACTATTGATTCAAGAGACTACGTCACTCACGATACAGGCTAACTTGGCCATTCACACTCTAAAGGAGTAACTTTAATATGAACAAAAGGAAAACGACATGAAAGTTAATGTTATCTCACTCGACAGTTGGTGGATCACTGATCATAATTGATTTTTGAAAATGAGACACTTTAAAGTCGACTTTGGAAACTTAAAGATTTACCCACCTCAAAACCAAAGGTCATTCTCACTTGAAAGTGGTTAGTCCCTGTGAAGAAAAAAAATCCACCCTTTAAAAAGATCGATTTTTAGTCATTTAATTAATAGTATATGTAATCGTGAGGTGTGAATAAGTTTAAAAATTCGTTTCTAAAAATAACATTTAGCCTTGTTTCTCTTGTGAGTAACATTTAACTCTGTTCCCTTTGGAAACATTGTAGACACTGGGCTTTTGACGTACGCAGTAAAAAAATGAAGAGCTAATTATAGCTACGTATTGCTATTCTACCGTTCTCATACAGAAGTTTAATTATAACATTAAAATTAAGTCTGTACGTGAACGCTAGATTTTAAAGATGGCCGTCGTGTGTGTTATTTAAAAAGTATTGTCGGTAATTTATCTCCCTCGATTTGCTACTTATGATGAAATCAACCATTCAGAACTTTACAACAATGAAGTCAACAAAGAGTAATCGGCTAATTTTATGTAAGAACCGGATTGATATTTACGTACGATAGTTGATCCATAGGTCGAAGTCACATGACTATGGCATGACCTCTAGGTTATCTTCTATTGTGTAACACCAGTAATAGTAAAGCTAGATTACCGTTATTCAAAAGAAAAGGCAAATATTTCAGATAAGATTTTATTGAAGATCTAATTCTGGCTAATTGTAAGTGGAAAAATTATTCAAACGTGTTGAAACTCCTGCACCTGGTGATATTTATTGATTCAGCTCGTGTTCTGTTGTCAGAACTGTTGCCTCTTGTTTGTTGTCAGAACTGTTGTCTCTTGTCTGTTGTCAGAACTGTTGTCTCTTGTCTGTTGTCAGAACTGTTGCCTCTTGTTTGTTGTCAGAACTGTTGTCTCTTGTCTGTTGTCAGAACTGTTGTCTCTTGTCTGTTGTCAGAACTGTTGTCTCTTGTCTGTTGTCAGAACCGTTGTCTCTTGTCTATTGTCAAAACTGTTGTCTCTTGTCTGTTGTCAGAACCGTTGTTTCTTGTCTATTGTCAGAACTGTTGTCTCTTGTCTGTTGTCAGAACTGTTGTCTCTTGTCTGTTGTCAGAACTGTTATCTCTTGTCTGTTGTCAGAACCGTTGTCTCTTGTCTGGTGTCAGAACTGCTGTCTCTTATCTGTTGTCAGAACTGTTCTCTCTTGTCTGTTTTGAGAACTCTTGTCTCTTTTCATAAGTCTTGTCTGTTACCAGAACTGTTATTTGTTTTCAGAACTATTGTCTCTTGTCAGAACTGCTGTCTGTTGTCTGTTTTCAGAACTCTTGTCTGCTTTCAGAACACATGTTTGTTTTTAGAAATCTTGTCATTTGTAAGAAATATTGCCTATTTTCTCTTTTCACAAGTCTTGTTTGTTGTCAGAACTGTTATCTCTTTTCACAAACCCTGTCCTTTATCAGAACTATTGCCTATTGTCTGTTGTCAGAACTGCTGTCTTTTGTCAGTTTTCAAAATACCTGTCTGTTTTCAGAATACATGTTTGTTTTCACAACTCTTGTCTGTTGTCCGAACTGTTGTCTCTTGTTTGTTTTCAGAACTGTTGTCTTCTGTCTGTTTTCAAAACTGTTGTCTCTTGTCTGTTGTCAGAACTATTTGTTTTCAGAACTCTAAACTGTTGTCAGAACGCTTGTCTATTGTCTGTTTTCACAGAACTCGTCTGTTAACAGAACTCTTATCTGTTGCCAGAATGTTTGTCTATTTTCACAGCTCATTTGTTTTCATAACTCTAGTCTGCTGTTAGAATTGTGTTTTCTGTTTTCGGAACTGATCGTGTTTTCAGGTTTCGTCGAGTAAGTGAGATAGTGATTTTCTTCTTTTCAGAGTCGGCAAGGTTTCTGGGTCTTTTCATTTAAAAATATTTTTTCTAATATTTATAATGAAGAAAGAGTGCAAGTGTTACATTCTAACGATAACATTGTATATTTAAAAAGATGGAATTATGATGAGCGAGTAGAGACCGTTAGATTATTTTTTAATATCAAACAGAATCATTCTTTCATATTTGAACTAACATTAAAATGATTATTTCTAATGCCAACCGTTTAGAAAGAAAGAATGTGACGCATTCAGATTTTCATATTTGATGCAAAACTTATCTCGTATTTTGTATCTCGTAATGTGTTCGTAAATGAAATAATAAATAAAATAAATAATAATAATAAAATAATAATAAATAAATAAAAACTTCCGATAATGCAGTCATCTTAATAAGAGAGCGCTTTGGGCAAGAGATGGTGGTTGTATCAGATATGCAGTACATAACAAAGTTAACGGCTTGTAAACATACTCCACACATTTACACTCTTACTTTACAGTGATATATGCACAAGTATTATTAGGTTAATTAATGACTTTGCTTGCTACCTCGAAGTAATTATATTTTTGCGATTACAGATTAACTTGTGTGTATAACTTAACTCCTCTCAGTACCAAACGGAAATTTCCTCAAGAAGAAGAATTTCACAACTTGTGGAATGGGGGATCGGCAAAGGGAAATTAATGAGAGAGGGAGACAATTTATGTGTTTATCATAAAATATGGAAACCTATATAAAGAAGCGACACAGTTTCCACTTCAGCGTCCAGAATCACGTAACATTAACTTGTGAGTATTTAGCATAAAAATTAGTTAGAGTTATCTTCTCTTGTTCTATTATTTAGGCATTATACGTAGTATTCCAACTCTAGGTTAGCTGGAATTATTATATTTTCCAGATGTGAAACTTAACTTTATTCTTGAATGTAGATTATACTTTTATCTTTATAGTTAAAAATATATATTAAATTAAAACTGAAATATGATTTATTTGATCTTTAGAGTTAAAAATATATGTTAAATTAAAACTGAAATATGATTTATTAAGGTAGTAAGTGAGTAAGTACTATCGTGCAGTATAAGAGTTCGGTAACTGACAATGATTTTAGCTGCTCATATATTATCTAGGTCGGCATGTCTTTCAAACATAATTTATATCTAGTTGTTTAGTGACCTTGTTGAAGTGTCCAGCTTGTCGTCATTTGTTATAATTACTTTGCATATTTATATAAAACTTGTCTCTGTTTCTGGCCATTTTAGCTTTGTTACAAAGTATGCGTTTCTCCTTTTTAGAAAGCCAAGTCACGGGTACTAATCAAGATGGCCAAACAAATGTTGGCTGCTTTGCTTCTTCTCTCCATTGCTGGCGTGCATGTTCTGGGAGATCCAACAGGTACTGGGCTACGATATTATTGGTCAGATCATAAAGATACAGACGATTATTCCATTTATTCAAACAGGTAGTGGGCTACGATATTATTGGTCAGATCATAAAGATACAGACGATTATTCCATTTATTCAAACAGAGCACAAATTCCAAACTAAGACATTAGCTACTGAATCTTATTGATAGAGCACAGTTTCTAAAGTCATTAACTCCGTCATTTATTGAAACATAACACGAATACTAGACTAAGACATTAGCTACATAATCTTACACCATTTATTGAAACATAACACGAATACTAGACTAAGACATTAGCTACATAATCTTACACCATTTATTGAAACAGAACACGAATACTAGACTAAGACATTAGATAATCTTACACCATTTATTGAAACATAACACGAATATTAGACTAAGACATTAGCTACATAATCTTACACCATTTATTGAAACATAACACGAATATTAGACTAAGACATTAGCTAAAGAATCCTACACCATTTATTGAAACAGTACACGAATACTAGACTAAAGACATTAGCTAAAGAATCTTACATCATTTATTGAAATAAAACATACTAGACTAAGACATTAGCTAAAGAATGTTACACAATTTATTGAAACAAAACATACTAGACTAAAGACATTAACTAAAGAATGTTACACCATTTATTGAAACAAAACATACTAGACTAAAGACATTAGCTAAAGAATGTTACACCATTTACTGAAACAAAACTTACTAGACTAAGACATTAGCTAAAGAATCTTACACCATTTATTGAAACAAAACATACTAGACTAAAGACATTAACAATCAAGAAGAAAGAGCTGTGACATTGTGCACACAGTTCAAACATAATAATATTATACATAAACATCTATAATATACTTACAGAACGCTGTTTCTTTTACTAAGGTATCTACAATTAAGTCATGGGATTATGGATGTTATATAAGGCATCTATAATCAAAACACATGATGATGTATAGTATACTAAGTCACTAAGATATATACAATGAAGTTAATGGACAAAGCGCATTATACTAAAACATCTGCATTCGTGCTATAGACGATATTTATTGTACTAAGCATCTCAATCAAATTGCATGGCATGCATGTTACAGTATGGTATTTTCATTTGTATTATAATGATGTATAATATACTAAGCATCTACAATCAAATTGCATGATGTGTACATTACAGTTTGGTATTTTCAGACTTATTATTGGAAGATGTACTTTCAGTTGTGTTAAAGGATGATGTATGTTATATTAAGCGTTTACAATCAAAAAACATGGCGTATACGTTATAGTATGGCATTTTCAGTCGTGCTATTGGAAGATGTATATTATACTAAGTGTTTACAATCAAATTACATGGCGTATACATTATAGTATGGCATTTTCAGTCGTGCTATTGGAAGATGTATATTATACTAAGTGTTTACAATCAAATTACATGGCATATACATTATAGTATAGCATTTTCAGTCGTGCTATTGGAAGATGTATATTATACTAAGTGTTTACAATCAAATTACATGGCATATACATTATAGTATAGCATTTTCAGTCGTGCTATTGGAAGATGTATATTATACTAAGTGTTTACAATCAAATTACATGGCATATACATTATAGTATAGCATTTTCAGTCGTGCTATTGGAAGATGTATATTATACTAAGTGTTTACAATCAATCTACTTGGCATGAACGTTAAAGTATAGTATTTCCATTCGTGTTGGAGGACGATGTATGTTATATTAAGCATCTACAATCAATTGCATGGCAGATACATTACAGTATGGTATTTTCAGTCGTGCTAAAGGACGATGTATATTATACTAAGCATCTCCAATTAAATTGCATGGCATATCATTACAGTATGGTATTTTCAGTCGTGTTAAAGAACTATGTATTTTCTAAGTACTATCACTCTCGTTAAACAATGATGTATGTTATACTATAGCATCTTCAGTCAAGTATATGTCGTAGAATATTATATTAAGGAATTTGTATTTGTGTGAATTCATGCGTATCGAACAGTTTTACACTAAAACAGTTCCACTCAGAATGTAAGGGAGTGACACACTAGTAATGACACTGCCTATATTAACCGAATAACAGGCAGACGTGTCATAATGTAAACTTATATCTATCTATCTTATCTATCTATCTATCTACCTATCTTATCTTATCTATCTATCTATCTATCTATCTATCTATCTATCTATCTATCTATCTATCTATCTATCTATCTATCTATCTATCTATCTATCTATCTATCTATCTATCTACCTACCTACCTACTTATCTATCTATCTATCTATCTATCTATCTACCTACCTACCTACCTACTTATCTATCTATCTATCTATCTATCTATCTACGTGCGTGAGTGTGTGTGTACATACGTGCAACTTCATTATCGAATAATTTTTCCGAACATTTGTTTTCAGTAGATTAATTGCTCAGGTGTCAGAAAAATAATGTATATTCAAGAAATAGTTATTATACCAAACAAACTGAGAATAGATATGTTGTCATTGGTACAACTACAACACGTCACGACTATTGAAAACTCTGCGTCATATTTCATATCTATAAATCATCGAGGGCTAAATAAATACGGGGGAGGGGAGGGGTATATTTAATTTGCATCTTATTGACGAAAATGTTCGTTATGCAGCAAACAGCTCTCTACCTCACTTATAATATTCTGTCTGTTCATCAGAGCGTCCGCCTCCGGGAGGGTACCCGAGTCATTGTGCCCCGTTTTCTTGCACTCGTCACTGTCCTAACGGACACGTTGACGACGATCGTGGATGCCAGACATGCCAGTGCAAGGACGGTTAGTATAGTTTTAAAAGAGTAACTCTTAAGTACTGTACTTAGACAACTGCCAAACATCCTTTGTGTGTGTGTTTGTCTGATTGCCTTTATTCCATTCCGTTCCAGGTTACCTTGTACGTCAAGAGAGATTTGTATTAAATGCAGTAAAACTATCACTTTTATGATCTGTAAATACTAGTTTCTGTTCTGCTTTACGATCTGTAAATACTAATTTCTGCTTTACACCACAGTGTTTGAGAGACCGGCAACACTCCGCTTAGTTTCGCTTGTTAAATGAATGGAACATTAATATTTAAGTATAAAGAGTCCACTATTCTTTAAATTGAACCCAAAAGGTCGCATACAGTCACTTTCGAGTGTAGAGAAATTTAAATGTCATATTTTAATTTACACGAAGTCATTATCCAGTCTATGAAAGTTTACTTAAGTCGTATTTTGGAGGTGGTAAGTAGTGGTAAAATTATTCTGACGTTTCTCATATATTACGATGGATATTTCACAGGACGAAAAGTATGTCAGCCTGCTAACTGTCCGCGCACCTTGAACTGCCCCAGAGGGTATCAGAAGGACCAGTATGGATGTGACATTTGCAGCTGCAATCCAGGTATACACAAACGTTTACAATTCGTAACAATGTAGGAATGTCTCTATTATTAAGAGTGTTATTTTACTATATAATTATCTGCAGGTTCGTATCCTGTTTGTGTGTAAATATCCAAGAGGAATATGCTTATAGTTAGGAATATTTATTCATCTTAGTTTAAATTATTTCTCTATCAGGAGGACCCGTGTGCCCTCAGGTGGTTTGCCCCAGACCTTGTACTAATGGATACGTGATTCGTGATGGATGCCAGACATGTGATTGTATACCTGTTGGTAGGTACTTATATTAGATATTTCTATAGGTGTAGCTTGTGTCCAATGTCTTTGTATGTTATATTGCGTTTGTGCTTGTGTGTGTGTGTGTGAGAGAGAGAGAGAGAGAGAGAGAGAGAGAGAGAGAGAGAGAGAGACGGATGGACAGGCAGGCAGACAGACTTAGATAGATGGATGGATGGATGGATGGACGGGCGGAGAGACAGATAGATAGATAGATAGATTGATGGATGGATGGAAGGATAGATAGATAGATAGATAGATAGATAGATAGATAGATAGATAGATAGATAGATAGATAGATAGATAGATAGATAGATAGATAGATAGATAGATAGATAGATAGATAGATAGATAGATAGATAGATAGATAGATTGTGTGGCTAAAGATAAAATTAATTGGTTTGTGTTCATGTATAATCCATACATCACCGTGTTTGTCAGACACACACACACACACACACACACACACACACACACACCTTCGTGTTACACGTCCACAAGTAATTCTTATTGCAATTATCATAAACTTACCATTCTGTACAGTGTCGATTACACGTTTCTCATATATAACGATGGGTATTTCACAGGACCAAAAGTATGTCAGCCTGCTAACTGTCCGCGCACCCTGAACTGCCCCAGAGGGTATCAGAAGGACCAGTATGGATGTGACATTTGCAGCTGCAATCCAGGTATACACAAACGTTTACAATTCGTAACAATGTAGGAATGTCTCTATTATTAAGAGTGTTATTTTATTATATAATTATCTGCAGGTATATATCCTATTTGAGTGTAAGTATCCAAGAGGAATGTGCCTACAGTTAGGATTATTTATTCATCTTATTTATTTAAAATTATTTCTCTACCAGGAGGACCCGTGTGCCCGCAGTTGGTTTGCCCCAGATCTTGTACTAATGGATACGTGATTCGTGATGGATGTCAGACATGTGATTGTATACCTGTTGGTAGGTACTACTAGGTACTACTAACGCATGTTAAATCCTATTTTTATGTGTACTGAGTATGTATGTAGGATTGTGTCTGGGGTTGTCTATAGAACGCACTTAGCAAATACCATAATTGTATAGCAGTAATGTAGAACTGTTTATTCATTTTATGCTCTTCCTTTCACCAGATAGATAGATAGATAGACAGATAGATAGATAGATAGATAGATAGATAGATAGATAGATAGATAGATAGATAGATAGATAGATAGATAGATAGATAGATAGATAGGTGGATGGGTTGTTTGTTTGATTGATTGATTGAATGAATGATTGATTGATTGATTTTAATTGTTTGCAGATGCTTGCTATGACCGTTGCCGTGGTTATTGCTCGACCAGGAAAGGCAGACCTGCTGGTTGCACATGCAACTGTGGTGATGACAGACGGGTACGTAGTTTCACTTATTCAGTCGACCTGCCATTCCATTTACCGCTTTGTCGATTTACTTAATTTCAAATACTCTCATAGTTCCTGCCTAAAGGACTCAGATTCCGCTCGTCCTTCAGTACCCCTTAAACTGCAGGAACCTCTGTTCCTATATTTTGTGCAAGCCACAAGTCCTTACGTCACTTTTGGTAATGTTAATCCAACAAAGTAAAACTTCATATTCGTCATTTTTTACAAGTCACCAGTCCTTACTTACGTCACTTTCTTAATGTTGTGACGGATTGTTAATTACGTATGAGTGCTGGAGGAGAGAAAGACGAGAAAAATAAAGTGTCGATTAATTACTCCCCCTGCCCGCTCCTGGAAACTAACCCCCGAACTTCAGTCACACACCGCACAAACAACAGACAGACGCAAGAACGCACAGTGAAGATAACACGTCACAAACAGTCTAGTCCTAGGGTTAACACGTAATAATTAATATTTAGTTCTATGCCTCCCCAGACCCTATACAGTCACTATAGCTAGTACCTGCATGATATAATGGGACAATGTACAGAGTCAAAATTATAAATTTATAAGAATTTAATAACGTTATTAGAAGAATGATGGGGTAATGTCTATGGAATCAAATCAAAGAAGTCTTTTAAGAGTCATCACAATTAGGAATACGCAGGTATAGCAATGCTAATGTCTTTTGAAACTTTCTTGTTTGACTTAACTGGATCAGAGGATAATCAGTCTTCAGCTTGAGAACAGTCAGTGGTTCCGTCCCCTGGTTCCTGCGGAAAGCACGATTTGACGTCTTTTTGACGCCGACTGATGAAATACGGGTATAGCAGGTGTGACGGCGTTTTCCTTTGGCTGGGTTCATCGACGCGTGACCACTTGTAGCGGTTATGTGAGCAGCTTGGTTTTTGAGCTTGTCAGGTTGCATAAAGGGCTAGATTATGCATGCAAATTATCCTGAATTACAAAATCCAAGAATCCAGCAAGTCCAAGACTTATAATTATTTAGTCTAGACTTTAGAGCATTTTACTATATGAAAATAGATTCTCTATGGACGATGCTCGTGTGGGTCGAAGGCAATCTAATTTGGACTTTCCCTAATGCGCCTATTTGTGTTCTACCAGTAGATGACAGTAATTTGTTTTTTCAGTTGTCATGTCCAGCCTCCAGTCTGAGTGAACGCTGGGCCAAGGGACAGCAGTCTTTGTGTAAACTGTAAACTTACAACAGTCTTTGTGTAAACTGTAAACTTAACAGCAGCTGGGGCGAGCGAGAAGCTAGACATTGAATTGCATAACAAATGTTTTGGGAAGATCAATACTATTTTTAAAAGGTGTCAGAGTTTCCTATTGGAAACACTGTTTATACAGATTTATAATGACAAATAGTCACAACACGTTGAATTGCATAACAAGTGTTTTGGGAAGATCAATACTATTTTTAAAAGGTGTCAGGGTTTCCTATTGGAAACACTGTTTATACAGATTTATAATGACAAATAGTCACAACACGTTGAATTGCATAACAAATGTTTTGGGAAGATCAACACTAAGTTTAATTAAAAGTGTCAGGGTTTCCTGTTGGAAACACTGTTTATACAGATTTATAATGACAAAAGTCACAACTGTTATTGCTATTTTAAATCATTGTTATTAGATTTGAAATATTATTAAGAAGTAGGATAATGTTATCCGTTAAAATCATGATAATGGGTGGACAGGCCAAAACTATCTAGTAACTTTATTCAGAAAAACAAAACTAGTACACACTAATTCTGCAGGTGTTTGCAACATACAGACTTTTTCATTGTTATTTTTTTAAATATTGCAAGCATTTAGCACAAGCACTGTTCTTAAAAGGGGAAAAAATATTGAGAATTCGAACACATGTTTAGCCAGTAGAATATTGTGTACAAACATCTGCGTACAGACTGTTTCCTGTCACTATTTGTAGTTATCATGCTTCCTTTGCAAATTATTTTATGTTTCTTGTGATTTTTTTCCTTCTTGTAGCCATAGATACCGGACAGGAACGTTTAACTAAGGAACGAAATCTGAAGCCACAGGATCAAGCATTAGCAGACAATTTCATCAACAACTCGACAGTCATCTAAAATAGAACACTACTTAGATATTATTATTTTGATGATATAAGTGCTGCAAACATTTACGACAACTTAAGATCTTTGTTTATGCACATCTGCTTGCTCTGAATCCTGTTTATTCATTACTGATTTACTGGAGTGAATGGCTAATAAATACGGTATTTCATTTCATTACGCTTACGAGTTGATTATTTTGGTCAGTGTATTATTACTTATTTACTGGAATGATTGGCTAATAATAATTATTAATAATTATAATTAAGATATTTCATTCCATTATGAATACGAGGTTGATTAACATTATTTACTTATTAACTGGAAACGATTGGCTAATAAATAAATCATTTCATGATCAATAAGACTACGAGTTGAATAACTTTATTTTTGGTCAGTGTGCTATTCTACTGGGAATAGTTAGCTCATAAATTAAACATTTGATGGTCATCAAGACTAAGAGGTGATTAATCTGTTTTGGAAAATATGCTATATTCATGTAGTGTATTATTGTAATACAACATAGGACAGAGTGCGTTCGTGCGTTTTGTTTTAGATCTCGACCAGACGCAGGCCCCACTATAGAAAATGTCATGACGAAGAAAGCAACAACACTAAGTTCACGTAAAAGAGGAAAAATAGCGGCGCATATGAAAGTGTCAATGGTTTACCAGGCGTAAATAAATTTAGTGTTTTGTGTGTCCGATTATGTCGCTGTCGTGACACGGAGTTATTTTTCTTTGTACAGGTTAGCTAGTTTGAGTAAGACCAAGCTTTTACATTAATATGCGTTTAAGTGGGGTGTGTGTGTGTGTGTGTGTGTGTGTGTGTGTGTGTGTGTGTGTGTGTGTGTGTGTGTGTGTGTGTGTGTGTGTGTGTGTGTGTAAAGTGTTTACGATTGTGTACATGTGCCTCAAAATGAAAGAGGAAATGGCGGCCTGAAATGTTTATGTTCAACCAAAATAATTTCAGCGAGAATCGACAGGCGTTTAGTAGTAAATCCAAATTTTCTTAAATAACACACGAAAAGAAAGAAAGAAAGAAAGAAAGAAAGAAAGAAAGAAAGAAAGAAAGAAAGAAAGAAAGAAAGAAAGAAAGAAAGAAAGAAAGAAAGAAAGAAAGAAAGAAAGAAAGAAAGAAAGAAAGAAAGAAAGAATGAAAGAAAGAAAGAGTGTATGTTGCTAGTCTAAACGTACTCATTCTATACTATACTAGACTATACTAGCCATACAGTTGTACTATAAACTTAGAAAGAAATCGATCCAATTTAACGAATAGGCTACAAAAGTACAGTTTGTACACATTAACTGCTATTTATCCTTAAAACATTTTTTTTAACAAGTATAAAATCATATCTTATATCTCAACACTCAGGATAAAAGGAGTTTGTTAAGGGGAACTTTAATTGACTAATTGTGAGACTACTTTTTGTCAGTGTAAAATCGTATATCTTGCTTTGTCAAAACTTAGGATAAAAGCATTTTGTTAATTAGAAAACTTTATTTATCGAGACCATATCGACATTAAAGGTGCATCAATTCATGGAATTTTAACTGATTATGTAATACATAAGTTAAGTACGTCCTAATTACTATAATGAATTAACTATTTAAATCTGAAGTTAAAAAAGAAGCATACATTTTTGTTTAGTTTGTGTGTGTGTGTGTGTGTGTGTGTGTGCGTGCGTGCGTGCGTGTGTCTGTGTGACAGAGATAGAGAGAGTAGTGGAGTGTAGTTGTACTACCAAAGTTTAATTTATGTAAGATTTGATTTTTAGGTAACTAAAATGGATAGATGTATGTCCTACTGTGCGTAAAGAACTGATGGAATAAATTCTAAGTTGAATGGTCTAATAATTCCAAGGAGTAATTATAACCTACCTAAATCAAAATGGTATGACTGTTTTCAAGAAATACTTATATCCTACCTAAATTAAAATGGTCTAACTGTTTATAAGAAGTAATTATGACCTGAATTACATACCAGTGTTTGTTTAGAGACCCTGTCTCAACATGAGGATTTAAAGATTGTTCATTTTTAACGTTACACCTTTGCTGACGACAGACTGGTTGTCAGACTAACCCTTCAGTCTCCTAAATTAACTCTCTCAGTTTAGATATTAATTACCGTGACAGATGAATGTGTGTAATATAGCATGCATTGGGCACGTTATCCTAATAACGACTAATTAAGCGTACAAAACAGTCACATTTGACTCCAGCCCCCAGCCCCCAGCCCAATTCTTCCTTCGATCTTCCTCTTGCTACTAATTAGTCAACTTCGTTATTATGATAACAAAAATATAAAAATGTAATATTTAACAATTTAACAAAATAGTAAATCCATACATCAATACATTTAATACAAAGGTCATTAGGACTACCTATTCTATCTGTAAATGTTTATACAGATCGTAACACGAATTTCTGATCTCAGAGTCTATCAGACGCCCACTTATCTTCCATTAGTAGTTATCGGAGAAGTCCTTCAGGCAATTCACACATCAACAGTCCGTCATTGGATGTTCTAGCCGACTGGTCTCCATAACTCGTCACACTTGAATAGTATACCTTGGCATCAGGTTCTCAGCTCAATAGTCATAGAACATCATCAAGTGAATGCCAACCTGGAATTCTCAAACTGAATTCCAATCAAACATGAAACCAAAATGGAAACAAAATGAAAACCAGGAAAAAACCCGCTCTGAAACAGTAACAATTATTTCCATGAGTGATAACATACAGTTCGCCGATCCGTATTTAGTGGCAACAGACAAATAAGTGTCCTATTACAATTGACTTCAATTCGCATTTTTATGAGGAACAAAAAAATTATTTAAACCATGCGCACATTCATGTTACAATTACAATTAAAATTATGTCACACACAAGTAGGTTATAATTATTATACTAGCAAAATGTTTCAAATGCGCAGAGCATTTTACAATTGTCAATTTAATCATTTTTCTTCAATGGAGATAAAATAGCATTCCACAAAATCATTATACATTTCAATAAGTCATTAGAATTACGGGGCACCTGTTAACTTGGTTACTCTATTCTCTGGCCACAAGTTAGGAGAAATAGCAACAATGCAAAATCAATCACAATAAAATACAGAATCACGCTACAACATTCTTAATAAAATACAGTTAATAAATATTAAGAAATTGATGTGTTACCTTGTCTGAATATTTAGCAGACTTATCTTGATTCACAGAATATGTGCGACCTTTGTAAGTCTAGGCAAAGTTCCCTCATGAATAAACCCCCAATTCAGTTTCACGGTATTTATGCACATCTAACAACTATTGGTGGGAATACTGTCGGCCGAGCATCAGGCTTGAACAACAACAACAACCCCCCCCCCTCCTCTCTGCTATTGTTCGAGTGTTGTATTTTTTGTAACTTTCCTAAGAACTGATTGTGTAATGCTTAGATTATATTTCTTTTTAACTCTGCTAAAGAACTGATTGCGTAATGCCTAAGTTATATTTAATCTAACTCTGCTAAAGAGCTGATTGTATAATACCTAAGTTATATTTAATCTAACTCTGCTAAAGAGCTGATTGTATAATACCTAAGTTATATTTAATCTAACTCTGCTAAAGAGCTGATTGTATAATACCTAAGTTATATTTAATCTAACTCTGCTAAAGAGCTGATTGTATAATACCTAAGTTATATTTAATCTAACTCTGCTAAAGAGCTGATTGTATAATACCTAAGTTATATTTAATCTAACTCTGCTAAAGAGCTGATTGTATAATACCTAAGTTATATTTAATCTAACTCTGCTAAAGAACTAATTGTGTAATACCTAAGTTATATTTGTTGTAACTGTGCTACAAAAATCTGATTGTGTATCATATAAGTTTTATTTTTCTGTGACAGAATGTGTCGTGCATAAGGTATACTATACCTACCTGCTGTAAAGGATTGAGTACGTAGTACTTAAGTTAAACGTTGGCGCCATACTGATCATTCAGTATCTAAGTTAAACGATGGCGCCATACTGATCATTCAGTATCTAAGTTAAACGATGGCGCCATACTGATCATTCAGTATCTAAGTTAAACGATGGCGCTATACTGATCATTCAGTATCTAAGTTAAACGATGGCGCCATACTGATCATTCAGTATCTAAGTTAAACGATGGCGCCATTCTGATCATTCAGTATCTAAGTTAAACGATGGCGCCATACTGATCATTCAGTATCTAAGTTAAACGATGGCGCCATACTGATCATTCAGTATCTAAGTTAAACGATGGCGCCATACTGATCATTCAGTAAGTTAAACGTTGGCGCAATGCTGATCATTCAGTATCTAAGTTAAACGTTGGCGCTATACTGATCATTCAGTAAGTTAAACGTTGTCACTATACTGATTATGTATTACCTAAGTTAATCGTGAAGTCACTATTTCGAAGAACTGATTGCGTAAGAGCACCGATACATTTTTATTAATATTTTATATAATTGATTCGTAATATTGATGTTAAATGTCTCTCAACGCTTGTAAATGACTGATTGTGGTGTACAGAAGTTGAGTGTGCTCTGGTTCTTGTAATGGACTGATTGTGCAATACCGATTTTAAAAATGTTCTAGTTCTTGTAAAGGATTGATCGTGCAATACCGATTTAAAAAATGTTCTAGTTCTTGTAAAGGATTGATCGTGCAATACCGATGTTAAAAATGTTATAGTTCTTGTAAAGAACTGATCATGCAGAACGGAAGTTAAAACTGACTTAAAGTAAACTGAACTATGGAGGCAGAAAAAATTAAACTTTGTGCTTAAAAGTATTCTACAGTTTGTAAGATGAATACACAGATGCAAAAAAGTTCATGATCTATAAGTAGAAACATTCGCCTCAAGGTCATTAGGAGCGCATTGCAAGGGCAAAGTTAACTTCCTTGTTTCGAGTGATCTCATTTAAATTCAGCAATAAAGTTTATAGAACCCAGACCAACACGCCTTTTAAATAAATGCAAGTGTCTCACCATGGGGGCTGCATTTGCTATTTCTCGTGACTTCTTAAGACGAAATATGCAACTGGACAAGAGGCAAAAACAGGATTTGGGGTGGGTCAGAGTTGGTGTCGAACACGATCAGTGTGGGTGGAGTGTCTGGATGATGGCATTAAAGAACTCGTCATACCATCCTGACATAAAACCCAGCCTATATAACAGTTAGCAAGCACAACTTCAGACATCTAAGAAACACTCGTAAGTATTCAACTATTTATATTCTCATGTAAGCAGGAGAAAGTGATAAATAGCAGTAACTTTAATATATAAGCATACTTTTGTTTGAGTTTTGGTCTTTGTGTATCATTGAGAGAAAGCTACTACTGGCTTATACGTAATTATAAGAAAAGGATGATAGATTAAATTAGTACAAAATATACTTTTCTATGATTACTCTCTCTCTTTCTCTCTCTCTCTCTCTCTGTATTAATAAGCTAATAAATTTTATATTTTAAAGAACTTACTTCGATGGCTTGTATCGAATTTTTTTCTTAAATATAATATTTCTTTTTAAAGATACATTTGACATTCTTTGATATAGTTTGATGTGTTTTGATATGTTTTGATGCGCTTTGATGTCTTTAGATGTGCTTTAATATGGTTTATGAGCTTTGATATGATATGATGTGTATCATGTGGTTTCAAGTGTTTTGATATGTTTTGATGCGTTTTGATATGTTTTGGTATGTGTTGATGTGTTTTGATGTGTTTTGATATGTGTTGATGCGTTTTGATATGTTTTGATATGTGTTGATGTGTTTTGATATGTTTATGCAAAACGTGTTCAAGGAGAATGGAGTGGTATGTGTGGAATATTTCCTTCTGTTCCTAAAACACCAACTAATCCTTCCTGAAGGTCACATGTAAATGTTAATCATATTCTTCTTTTCTACCAAGCACACGTAATCACATTATTCTTTCCTATTGTGCCGTTTTCCTGGGAGAAGGGCAAGATGTTAATTCTCCACCATCCCGGGCCGCCCATAAACTTAGGCTAATCCACCAAACACATCTTTTCACTGGCCACACGTGTTAGAAAGATGAATGATAGATAATGTAGAATAAAAGAGTGATATTTCTAGAAGATAGCTCGAGCCTCCTAAGTATCAAAAATAAATGTACTCAACACGAAATAACATAAGACAGCATGTTTATATGTAGCAAATAGTTCATAATAGAGTTTATAAATATTTTAAGTTCATAATCACGACCATGTGGTGTCATAAGAGAATGATTGCTTTGAGTCCTGTATAACTACATAAGAAAGCAGTGAATGTTTCTGAGTGAACTTTAGAGTACGTTGATAGAGTTTGTCTACAATTTGATTGAAGCTGATCAGCTTGTTGGTTTAATAGTCACTTAGTTTTGGTTCCCTGACGTGTCGTCTGGGGTCCCAGTGACGTATATATATGATGCTACATGAGGTTCATGGAACTGTCTCTGGCCTTTGGGTCACTCCATTCTGGTTTTGCTTGGTGGCTCAGCACTCCTCTAAACCATATCCAAGATAAAATTCCGATCTGCCAATAAAATAAATATGGGCTAAAAAAAATTCCGCATGTGTGTTCTTTGACAGAACACTCTTACTTACATGGTCATCATACATTCACATATCAACAGCAAAATATAACAGTATAAAATATAATTAATGTCAAGAGACAGACATGAGCATAATATTCGTTAGGCAAGCAAAACCACATACCTCGACAGTAACATATACAGAGGACGATTTCCTTCTATTGTTAACAGACAATAAGGTTATTAGTATAACTATACTTTGTTAATAGACAATAAGGTTATTAGTATAACTATACTTTGTTAACAGACAATAAGGTTATTAGTATAACTATACTTTGTTAACAGACAATAAGGTTATTAGTATAACTATACTTTGTTAACAGACAATAAGGTTATTAGTATAACTATACTTTGTTAACAGACAATAAGGTTATTAGTATAACTATACTTTGTTAACAGACAATAAGGTTATTAGTATAACTATACTTTGTTAACAGACAATAAGGTTATTAGTATAACTATACTTTGTTAACAGACAATAAGGTTATTAGTATAACTATACTTTGTTAACAGACAATAAGGTTATTAGTATAACTATACTTTGTTAACAGACAATAAGGTTATTAGTATAACTATACTTTGTTAACAGACAATAAGGTTATTAGTATAACTATACTTTGTTAACAGACAGTAAGGTTATTTGTATAACTATACTTTGTTAACAGACAATAAGGTTATTAGTATAACTATACTTTGTTAACACTGGGAGCCAACAGACGTTTGCCTCAATGGTCACCTGCATTTGACTAACAATTTACAGGTGAGGTTCTGGTACATTCTTTCACGTGGCTGGGCTGTGTTTTGATTGGTTAGTTTAGTGAGTTGTCTGGAATATTCAGGTTCCCAGCTTGAGAATAAGGGTCAGCCTTTCTAGAAGGTAGGTTTATGTGTAGTCTATTTTCAGTGGAGGGGTGAGTGTGGGCTACAAAAGTTTTTTTGTGACAACCACCGAACACATGTAATCACATTTAAAATTACTATGCTGTGTATAGGAACACTAAAAATTACTATCACTTTATTTCATACTTATAACCATTATTAAAACTGTTATTTATTTTATCATATTTCTTTATTTCAGAAATTTAGTACCTAATATAAATTCAACAACAATAACCTTGGCCCTTGCACAATCCTAGCAGCAAGTACAAAAAAAATGAAGGGATACCAAATTATGTTTCTTGCTCTGCTTATTTCTGGCATGTTCCTTCTAATTCAAGCAAATGGTAAAACACATCGCTACTCTCTCTCTCTTTCTCTCTCTCTCTCTTTCTCTCTCTCTCTCTCTCTATATATATAGATAGATAGATAGATAGATAGATAGATAGATAGATAGATAGATAGATAGATAGATAGATAGATAGATAGATAGATAGATAGATAGATAGATATAGATAGATAGATATATGTAGAGAGAGAGAGAGAGAGATGCATCAAAATTAAATAATGTCGCTAATAGTTATGCTATCGTTTGTTGAACATAAAAAATATCTTAGTATTCATATTTACAATTTTATTGGAAGAACATCCAAGGGCTGTGGTCTCGTGTGTAAATTTTATTGGAAGAACATCCAAGGGCTGTGGTCTCGTGTGTAAATTTTATTGGAAGAACATCCCAAGGGCTGTGGTCTCGTGTGTAAATTTTATTGGAAGAACGTCCCAAGGGCTGTGGTCTCGTGTGTAAATTTTATTGCCAGTACGGGAATGTCCATGATACACGCGGGTGTCCAACATGCAAATGCATAGAACGTGTGTTCACATTTGTTTTCTTCCCATGACAACAATGAATTTTAATTGATTTATTAATTAGGTTCATGCGAGTATATGACTAGAAGAAATGTTATATAGTGTTAAATCAAGGAAAGTCATTGTTTCTAATCATTTGTGTTGATGTGGAAATCATTAAGTATCTAACTGTTTTGCTATTGCCTGAAAACAAGAAAAATAATGAAGTGTCTAACTATTTGTTTTGTTGTGGTTTCAATAGATGGATACAAGTGTGGTCCCGTTTGTAAGAAAAGCTGCCCATATGGATTCCAGACAGATGCCAAAGGATGTCCTATCTGCAAATGCAAAGTTGTTGGTATGTGTATTTCTGTTGACACAAGCAAATGCAAAGTTGTTGGTATGTGTATTTCTGTTGACACAAGCAAACGCGAAGGACGTGGATTGTTTCTGCTGTTTTCTGATAATAACAGTTATAGAAAATGTCTAAAAATAATCAGCTTCTTGTAGATTTTATCTCCATAAGTATGGATTGTCAATATATACTTATGGAGATAAGTATGGATTGTCAATATATACTTGTTATATTTTTGTCTCTATAAGTATGGATTGTCAATATATACTCGTTATATTTTTGTCTCTCAGACAAATGCCTCCAAAGATGCAGAGCTTACTGTAATACGAAGAAAAATCAACCTTATGACTGCGTGTGTGACTGTGGAAAATACTAAGTAAGTACTCCTTATACCAAAAGTTTCCAATTTAAGTTTAATGTATACACACTGACAGTAGCATGTTTTGCACCATCAACCGTAAGTGCTCAGACATCCTTACTTTCGGGTCTCTCCATCCAACACTTAATTGTGCATGTTTAGCTACGCAGCAAGCATACCATTTATGTTTCGTTAATATTATATGCATTTCATATAAGTATATATTTCAGAATCTCATTTTTTTCAGTCGTATATAGCATGCCTAAGAATATAATTTAATCAAAATATTGTGGTGGGGAGTTTGAAATTAGATTTGTGTACAAGTACATATATAAGTATGTCATACGTGCCTGTTTGCATGAGTGATTGCTACGCGCTTGTTTTGTTCTGTAGGTTTTGAATGTTTTCTGCCTTAGATGCATGCATTAGATTAAGAAATAATAGTAATAAAAATAATAATAAATAATAAATAAAAATAATAATAATAATAAAATAAAAATAATAATAATAATAAAATAAAATAATAAAAATAATAATAATAATAAAATAAAATAATAAAAATAATAATAATAATAAAATAAAAATAGTAGTTTTACAATGAAGTAATCTTACCTATATCATGACTTAATGTTTAAAAATTCACAAAGGAGTTATATTTTATAAAAATGAAGCAGTTTTAAAATTTCCAATGAAGCAATTTAATTAAGGAAGGTCGTAGTAGATGAATAAATGAAAACTTTGGCTAAATAATCAACGTCTTAGAAGAGAAAGAAGACGTTGGTCTCTTGACTTCATTATTTAACTTCAGGGACATCACGACACGACCAGCCCAGACAATTAAAAGCTCACGACACAATCCAGATAGATCACGACACAATCCAGATAGATCACGACACAATCCAGATAGATCACGACACCCTTCTTTTTCTCGCTGGCACTCTCCAGAGGATGCAGGAAGCCTTTTATCTGGGATATTATCAGCTTTGGTGGTTCTCTGGAGGGTCTTCCTCTCCTCACTTGTTTCTGGAGAGGGTTGGGGTGGCTGCTTGGAGGTGGTATTGGTCTTCATGCCTGTAGTGGTTGGGAGGCGGGTGCAGGAGGGTGGTGGTGGTAGCCTCCTGTAGCAGTCGCCGTGAGGAGTTGTAGCTAGCTGTAGAGCGCTGGAGGAGGATATTTTATATATATATTTTTTTTAATTTTATTTTATATATATATATAAGCCTGCCTCTTATGTGGGGTAGGGGGTGTTGGTTTCAGTTGAGTGTGGATCAGGTACCCCATCTGCTTCTTTGGTTGTATTTGTTCTTGTGAGAAGGAGTGATTGTTATTGGTTTATATCACGACATCACGACACCCTCAATACAGAACATTAATATATCCGACTCGCTCCATCCAGACCGTTAATATATCACGACATCACGACACCCTCAATACAGAACATTAATATATCCGACTCGCTCCATCCAGACCGTTAATATATCACGACATCACGACACCCTCAATACAGAACATTAATATATCCGACTCGCTCCATCCAGACCGTTAATATATCATGACATCACGACACCCTCAATACAGAACATTAATATATCCGACTCGCTCCATCCAGACCGTTAATATATCATGACACACTCCGTCCTAACTGTTAATAGATTACGACACAATCAATCCAGACCATTAATAGATCACAACACACTCCATCCAAACCATTAATAGATGATGACATGCTCCATCCAGACCATTAATAGATCACGACGCACTCAATCCAGTTTTAACTGTTCATGATACACTCAATCCTGACAGGAAACAGATCACGACTTGGCCAGAGTAAACCATTAACAGATATTGTTATATCAGTACAAAGTATTAACTGATATTTTCACCGTTTATGTAGACCACTAACATGTGGCAACATGTTCAGTTAACAAATCCACTTTGTCTCCTCTTAATCTATTTGGAGAGTCTTCCCACTTTCGAGTATCAGTTATTTACATTTCTGAATGCTTATTATTTAAGCGGGGGTAGGGGTGGTGGTAGAAGAATGGGGACGGATTTTGTTTCTCTGGATTATGAAGTAATATGATTGGCATTAATTGTTTTGGTCCCTTATATATTTTGATCATTAGGATTAAGGTTTCTTGGCTATTGTGTATTTGTTTTCAATACAGTGAGCACAATATTCAGAAATATCTGTGAACACAGAATGGTTTTGATATGTGTACGTGTAGTTTAAATTTTCAATTGTAACAAGAATTATATCACAGCTACATTATAATTAATACAAATCAGAACAACAATTAGGTCAGAGCTACATTATAATTAATGTAATTCAGAACAAGAACGAAGTCTAGCTACATATAATATAATTTAGAATGATAATGTTGATGATGATGATGATGATGGTGGTGGTGGTGGTGGTGGTGGTGATGATGATGATCATGATGGTAGTGATGATAATGGTGATGATAATGATAAGTTTTCTCCTTCACTTGATTTGGCATGTCTATTTTTCTGTCCATACAGGTATTTTGTGGAAGAAGACGAACAAAAGCGGTAGATTATTAAAGTTAACGACATTTAATTGACTTGTTCTATATCAATAAGAGAAAAATGTCTACCATAGTATTACAAAAGCTAAAATATGACGAATGAGTTTTCGTTTTACTTTCGATTTTATAAAAATAAAATGTAATGTTTTGTAATGTGAGTGGGTGTTTATTATTTTATTTTTCAAAGCATACCTCGAGACAAAAACATTTTTCTTGCACTAACCTCTTGATTGCTGTTTTCGCGTTACATCCCTTTGAGGTGCTATTCTGTCCAAACCTGTGAAAAACATCGTAAGGTTTATTTGTTTTGCGTGCGTGACTATTTGTGCGCATGTGGGTGCATGAGTGTGTGGTGTGTATATGTGCGCATGTATATATGTGTGTTGTTTAAGTAAACTATTTAATAACTACATTGTAAAACTACTGACATAAGATCATCTGAAATAAACTACGTACAATTCTTAGTGACAGACCAAGAAGCACATCAAGCATATTGTTCAGTGAGAAAGAAAGAAAGGAAGGAAGGAAGGAAGGAAGGAAGGAAAAAGAGACAGAGAAAGAAAGAAAGAAAGAAAGAAAGGAAGGAAGGAAGGAAGGAAGGAAGGAAGGAAGGAAAAAGAGACAGAGAAAGAAAGAAAGAAAGAAAGAAAGAAAGAAAGAAAGAAAGAAAGAAAGAAAGAAAGAAAGAAAGAAAGAAAGAAAGAAAGAAAAGAAAGAAAGAAAGAAAGAAAGAAAAAATTTTTTAAAAAAATATTATTTTAAAATAGAAATAAAGAAATATAAATGAGCGGAAAATAACAAATAAACAAACACGCTCATACACTATACACACGAACTGACAAAATTCTCACCCACAGTGGATCGTAATGGTGTCCATTAAAGACCATGAAGCTGAAGCTGACTACGCAGAAATGCAAAACTATGTCGAGAGGAAGGAGAAAATAGTGAAGGCCGAACGAATCAAAATAGTCTTCATCATGAGAACAACCATTTTGGAACCTGCCTATAACTTATACCTGTTGTCATTCTATTCTGGAATTGCTTTTTCAATCGCCAGTAAAACGTCAGTTTGTTTCCTATATTATTCCCTATACATCTTTCTGTTGCGAAATGAAATCTAAGATCAAGTGTAAAAATGTGACCTTTTGTAACTGGTGGCAAGTCAGTGTGGAAAGGGGACGAGAGAGAGTGTGGAGTGGGAGGAGAGGAGAAGATTGTCTTAAGTGTCTACTCGTGTAATGTTTGGGAAATTTTAAGTTTCTAAATGAATTTCTAGATGCTCGTCAGGGAATTCAATGTCGTTATGAGAGGATAACTCAGCTCTGAAACTTCCGGTGTATCGAATCTAAACTTTGCGAGTGAGTGTGTGTTTAAGTAAAAGTTGTCCCCATCTGTATTCAGTGATGTCACTAATCTTCGTCAATGATTTAGAGATTCCAGCATAACACAGCAGATTTAGAAGAAGAGAATGACGTCATTGGTGTCAAGGCAGCCTGGGTGCAAGCCTCTCTAAAAGAGAAGTTAGAAAGTTAGAAGTTTTAATCCCATTAACTCCAGAAAGCTACAATAAAAGGATGGAAGGTGTAACAGTTAAGATAGAACTGAAGCACATTTACATGTCAGAATGACACGAAATTTGACACGAGTCTACAAGTGGATTTAAATCCTGCGATGAGGGAAAGATTTGTTTTAAAGTCATGAAACGGAAAAAAATTGTTGTTTTACAGAAGTGTTGCGGGAGATCGAAGAATATGGATGGACGTAACCATTCAAGATTATTTTGATGATAATGAGAGGTAATGTTACATCAGCTTGTGGGTACTCTGAGACAGAAACCTGGGGTGATGCGTGCGAACGCGCACTTAAAACGTTAAGGAAGTCATAGACTCGTGAAGCTGTCAGATCAAACCCCAGACACCACAGTTGGGACTGACGATAGGTCGCGTTTGATAACGTAATATCTGTAGTATTTTATCTAATTCGGCTTTTAATTGAAAGAAAACTTTGTAAATATCGTTGTTAAGTAGGCGTGCTGAAGTGCGTCTTTGTAGATTGATTAAGATATCCACATAGTGCCGTTAAAGATTAATGCTTTTAGAAATATTATGACTATTTTCTTTCGATGTTTCTTTGGTGTAGCAATTGCACTAGAAGTTGTGGAAGAAATTTTGTAGACACCGCAGTGTACAGGTATGGTAATAGATGAATTGTATAATTACTATTTTGTGTAGAGTATAAGCAAAATAATTTGTCATGCATAATAAATTCACGTTTTCTTTCAGCTTAATAAAATTGTGCTCACAGTAAACAACCAGCACAAATCAATAATAGTTTCCACGTAGCAGACTCTGATTACTGTCTTTATTAATTGCAGGATCTTTCTTTCTTCCATCCATCCAACTATCTGTTGGTATACTGCTTTGTTGATATCTCAACCTGTTGGTCTTTTCAGCAACACCTTTACGTCCGTTTTGCTTAGTTTTCAATGTGGGGAAACCAGGAAATCTCCCAGATTAGATCTGTGACGTGGTCTCTAATCCACACATCATAAGCACAAGATCACCAGTGATAATCCTAAGAAACTCCATCAGTTTGACTAAGTTACGTACGATAAGGTTACATTGGCCAGGAGTTGAATACTGGGGGGGGGGGGGGAACTTTGATAGAAGTCAGATAAGATATGACAACAGAAAAGAAACAGCGGGAAATTATGAACTTGATAGACTATCTGAAGAGGGAAGTTAGGACTCTAGGGGAGGATAAGGTTTCTCTGATTAGACAAATAGACGCTGCAGAATCTTTAATTCGATTGTTGTTTTCTTTTGAATATTGTTTATTTTTATATATATATAAATATATTGTTAATTTTTCACCCATCTTGTGTCCCTTTTAACATCTTCACATAATGTAAAATTCATCAATGTAGTAATTGTATTTGCTTTTTTGTCTTTGTCCAATTAATTGCGAGGAATTTCTTCCTCTAAGGGGCTTGTACGAGCTACCGGAAGTGGTTGATCTCAATTGTTGTGTTGTTCAAATTATCCATTAATTTCCGGGCGACCAACACAGTCCATTTGAAACTTTCAAAAGTACTATCATTTATTTCATATTTATAACCAACAATATTAAAACTGTTATTCATTTTATCATATATTTTATTTGAGAAATTTAGTAACTAATAATTATAAATTCAATAACAATAACCTTGACTCCTGGACAGACATAATAGCAAGTTCAAGTACGAAGAATGAAGGGATACCAAATTATGTTTCTTGCTCTGCTTATTACTGGCATTTCACTTCTACGTCAGGCAAACGCTGGTAAAACACATTGCTAACCTAACTATATATATATAATTAACAATTTTGACAAAATATATCTTTGAAAGATATATCTATCCACCTACCTGGTTTCTCTCTCTCTCTCTCTCTATCTCTATCTATCTATCTAAATATATATATATATATATATATTAAGTGTATGTGAGCTTGTGTGTGTGTGTGTTTGTGTCTATCAGCTTCATCTATTCATTTAAATAGATAGATAGATAGATAGATAGATAGATAGATAGATAGATAGATAGATAGATAGATAGATAGATAGATAGATAGATAGATAGATAGATAGATAGAATTTTATGTATGCACCAAAAGGAAATAATGCTCCTAATAATTAAGTTATCGGTTGTTTAACATAAAAGATATATCCTAGAGTGACGCTAACCCCACAAACTCAAGCCACACATTTCTTTGCTATCTGCTCTCGACTGGAATTCACAAGAATCAACTAATAGATACAAGTTTTACGATTGATGACTACGTTGGATGCACACACATCGTGACGAAGAACAGTACACTAGTGACTAGTCAAAGTAGCCTGACGTGAAAAGAAAAAGGCTCCACTGCAAATTTCAAATTAAGGCAGGACTAAATTTCAGTAATATCTCATCTCTAAACTCCTTTCTCTTTTACGGACATTTTTAACAAACAAATCCTGCAACTATTTTGTTAGCCTGATACACACACACACACACATCTTAAGACATATTGCATTGATTAAAACGCACAGGTATAATGTACAATCTTAATTAAATTAGTGAACATAGAATTAATGGTTACATTTTTATAAAGCATTCTCCAATTCAATCATAGATCAAAAGAAAACATGTACAAAAAATTCAAGTCCATTCTTTCTTTACCATTCAGTTAAATTACCTTAAGCTAATTCTCGCCTTTATGACCGGACTCCATTTATGTTCAAATTCAAACTATTTAGAATAGAGTAACTCTTCGATAAAGAAAGTTCTGGTCCATCCAAATTGGATGAATTTGCCATAAACAAGTGTTAGACTATTAGTCAGAAAAATCAACTCATCTAGTAGGAACTGGTTTGGATTGCATCAGCAGTTTCTAGCTTATTCTCCATCTGAGTTGTTTACTCCAACTTTGACATTGAAAATACAAGCATAAGTAGTGCCCAAAGTCGGGTCATTTTGACATTTAGTAATTTATATAACAATTAGGTCTAGAAATAGGGATAGACAAATTTACTCCTCTCACTTAGTAATAATACAATTTTATTGAAGGAGTATCCCAAGGGCTGTGGTCCTGTGAGTAAAATTTATTGCCCTTACAAGAACGTCCATGATGCAAACCAGTGTCCAGCATACTAATGAATAGAACGTGCGATCACATTTCTTTTATTACATGACAACAATGAATTTTAATCGAATTATTAATTTATTTTTTTTACGAATATTTGATAGCGAAATATGTTGTGATTTCAAGGAAAATCAGTGTCTAACCATTTGTATGATGCGGAAATAATCAAATGTCTAACCTTTGTCTCTCTAAGGCCTGAAAACAAATAAAATAATGAATTGTCTAATAATTGTTTTATTATGGTGTGAACAGATAATAGCAATTTTGTAATAAAACATGCCCACGTGGAATTCGATTACAGACAGATGCCAGTGGATGTCAAATCTGCCAATGCAAAAAAAATGGTATATGTTTTATTACTTCGTCTAAATTTAATCCTTGTAGCAATTGTACTTTTCTTTTGCCTTTGTCCAGTTAATTATGAGGAATTCGTTCTTCTGGGGGCTTGTACGAGCTATACGAAGTGGTTGACCTCAATTCTTTTAATTGTTCAATTTATTCATTAATTTAAAGGTGACCAACACAGTGTATCGGAACACACAAATACTATCACTTTATTTTCATACTTATAACCATTTTTAAAACTGTTATTTATTTTATCGTGTTTCTATATTGAGAAATTTAGTACCTTATAAATTCAACAGCAATAATCTTGACACTTGTACTAACGTAATAGCAAGTTTAAATACGAAGAATGAAGGGATACTAAATTATTCTTCTCACTAAAATGGAATTCACAGGAGTCAACGAAGAGAAAAACGTTTACTGCTAAGTTTGATGACTACGTTAGATACAAACACCTAATGACGAAACAGAGTACATTAGTCAGAGTAGGCTGATGTGAAAAAGACAAAGGCCTGCTCCTCTTTCAATTTCAAATTAAGGCAGCTCTAAACTTCCGGCATATTTCATCTCTAAATTCATTTCTCTGATACAAACATTCTCAATTTTCAAATCAAGCAACAATTTTGTTAGCACAATGCACACACTTCTTAAAATTCATAGCATTAGTCAAACTTCACACATATAATATACAATGCAATCAAATTAGTAAACATAAAAATAATGGTTCCATTACATAAAGCATTCTCCAATTCAAATTATAGATCAATCGCATATACACGAAATATTCAGTCATTTTCTTCTTTATCAGTCAGTTAAATTACCACAAGCAAACAATCGCCTTTATGACATGACTCCAATTATGTTCAAATTCAAAGTGAGAAAGAAATTTTCAGTCCATCTCAAGTGGTTGAATTTGCCATGAACAAGTGTAAGACTATTAGTCAGAAAAAATTACTCATCCTGTTGGAACTGGTTTGGATTGCATCAGCAGTTTGTAGCGTATCCTCAACCCTTCAACTTTGACACTTAAAATTATCAGTATAAGTAGTGCCCAAGGTCGAGTCACTTTAACATTTAACATTTTATATAACAATTAAGCCTAGATATAGGGATAGGCAAATTTACTGCCACAATTAGTAATAATACTTACAATTTTATTGAAAAAGTTTCTCAAGTGCTGTGGTCCCGTCTGTAAAATCTATTGCCCGTAAGGGAACCTCCATGATTCACTCATGTGTCCAACATGCAAAAGCATAGAATGTGAGTTCACATTTGTTCTATTCTCTTGACACCAATAATTTAAATTGATTGATTTATTGGTCCGTTGCTAGTGTATGACTAGAAGAAAGGATATGTATTGTGAATTCAAGGAAAGTCATTGTGTCTAACCATTTATACTGATGATGAATCATTAAGTATCTCACTCTTTGTTTTGCTATGGTTTGAAAACAAGAAAAAAAATCAAGTGTCTAACTATTTGTTTTGATATTGTTTGACCAGCTGGTGTAAAGAAGAAGCCATACACTTGTAATAGAAGATGCCCGCTTGGATTCCTGACTAATGCCACTGGACATCCTATCTGCAAATGCAAAGTTGGTGCGTGTATTACTTTTGGAAAAATATCATAATTGTAGCCATTGTACCGGTCTTTTCTCTTTGTCCATTTAACTGTTAGGAATTCCTTCTTCTAGGGGGTTTGTACGAACTGCCGGAAGGGGTAGACCGAAAATGTGTTCAAATTATTCATTAATTTCCGGGCATCAACACTGTAAATCGGAACACTCAAAACCACTATCACTTTATTTCATAGATAGATAAATAGATAGATAGATAGATAGATAGATAGATAGATAGATAGATAGATAGATAGATAGATAGATAGATAGATAGATAGATAGATAGATAGATAGACAGATAGATTTATTTTATTTATGCATCCAAAGGAAAGATTTCTTCTAATAGTTATCCGGAAGGGTGAGTGTGGCGTGTGTACAGAGATGCCTGCGGCAAACTATGTCAGCTCAGCGCCCGCTTGTTTTGAAACGCGTGGCGCAGTATTGCCGCCTCTGCTGTAGAAATGTGTAATACTGTGTCAGTGTGTGCATGTTTAATCGCCATTTATTATGTTTTTATTTATTAACTAAAGTTGATGTTTATGTACTCTAATAGGTAGTGGATTGTAGTTTGTATTTATATAGTATTGTATGTAGTATATATTTTTTCTAATGTATTTTATGATTTATATATTAGAGAATGTTATTGTTTCCTTCTCTCAGAGGAATATAGTTATATATTTTATTTGATAATTTATTTTATAAATTATATTTTAGGAAAGTATTGTATTTAAAGAGTATTTAGTGTAGTATTTTTGATAGTTAAAGTGTTATATAATTCTAAGTAGTTTAAATGAAATTTATGTTAGAACCAACGTACCATAGCACAGAAGAATCAGTTTATTGCATTCATAAAAATCAAAAGTATAATGTACAACCGTAATCAAATTAGTGAACATAGAATTAATGGTTACATTTTTATAAAGCATTCTCCAATTCAATCATAGATCAAAAGAAAACATGTACAAAAAATTCAAGTCCATTCTTTCTTTACCATTCAGTTAAATTACCTTAAGCTAATTCTCGCCTTTATGACCGGACTCCAGTTATGTTCAAATTCAAAGTATTTAAAATAGAGTAACTCTTCGACAAAGAAAGTTCTGGTCCATCCAAATTGGATGAATTTGCCATGAACAAGTGTGAGACTATTAGTCAGAAAAATCAACTCATCTAGTAGGAACTGATTTGGATTGCATCAGCAATTTCTAGCTTATTCTCCATCTGAGTTGTTTACTTCAACTTTGGCACTTGAAAATACAAGCATAAGTAGTGCCCATGGTCGGGTCATTTTGACATTTAGTAATTTATATAACAATTCAGTCTAGAAATAGGGAGAGACAAATTTACTCTGCTCACTTAGTAATAATACAAAAGAGTATCCCAAGGGATGTGGTCCAGTGAGTGAATTTTTTTGCCCTTACAAGAACGTCCATGATGCAAACCAGTATCCAGCATACTAATGAATAGAACCTGCGTTCACGTTTTTTTATTCCCATGACAACAATGAAATTTAATCGAATTATTAATTAGTTTATTGCGAGTATTTGATAGCGAAATATGTTGTGATTTCAAGGAAAATCAGTGTGTCTAACCATTTGTATGGATGAGGAAATATTCAAATGTCTAACCCTTTGTTTGTCTAAGGCCTGAAAACAAATAAAATAATGAATTGTCTAATAATTGTTTTATTATGGTGTGAACAGATAATAGCAAGTGTCCCCTTGTTTGTAATAAAAGATGCCCAGGTGGAATTCGATTAAAGACAGATGCCAGTGGATGTCAAATCTGCCATTGCAAAAAAGAACTTATGTGTTTTATTACTTCGTGAACATTTAATCTTTGTAGCAATTGTACTTTTCTGTTGCCTTTGTCCAGTTAATTAATAGGAATTCGTTCTTCGGGGGTGAGGGGACTTGTACGAGCTATAAGAAGTGGTTGACCTCAATACTTGTATTTTTCAATTTATTCATTAATTTAAAGGTGACAAACACAGTGTATCGGAACACACAAAATACTATCACTTTATTTCATACTTATAACCATTTTTAAAACTGTTATTTATTTTATCGTGTTTCTATATTTGAGAAATTTAGTACCTAATAAATTCAACAGCAATAACCTTGACACTTGTACTAACGTAATAGCAAGTTTAAATACGAAGAATGAAGGGATACTAAATTATTCTTCTCACTAAAATGGAATTCACAGGAGTCAACGAAGAGAAAAACGTTTTACTGCTAAGTTTGATGACTACGTTAGATAAAAACACCTCATTGCGAAGAGTACATTAGTCAGCGTAGTCTGATGTGAAAAAGACAAAGGCCTGCTCCTCTTTCAATTTGAATTTAAGGCAGCTCTAAACTTCCGGCATATTTCATCTCTAAATTCATTTCTCTGATACAAACATTCTCAATTTTCAAATCATGCAACAATTTTGTTAGCCCAATGCACACACTTCTTAAAATTTATAGCATTAGTCAAACTTCACACAACATATTATATACAATGCAAACAAATTAGTAAACATGAAAATATTGGTTCCATTACATAAAGCATTCTCCAATTCAAATTATAGATCAATAGCATATACACGAAATATTCAGTCATTTTCTTCTTTATCAGTCAGTTAAATTACCACAAGCAAACAATC
Source organism: Sinotaia quadrata (assembly GCA_028829895.1). Classification (NCBI taxonomy): domain Eukaryota; kingdom Metazoa; phylum Mollusca; class Gastropoda; order Architaenioglossa; family Viviparidae; genus Sinotaia; species Sinotaia quadrata. The sequence continues at coordinate 59,767,429 of CM054183.1, forward strand.
GCCTTTATGACATGACTCCAATTATGTTCAAATTCAAAGTGAGAAAGAAATTTTCAGTCCATCTCAAGTGGTTGAATTTGCCATGAACAAGTGTGAGACTATTAGTCAGAAAAAATTACTCATCCATTTGGAACTGGTTTGGATTGCATCAGCAGTTTGTAGCGTATCCTCAACCCTTCAACTTTGACACTTAAAATTATCAGCATAAGTATGCCCAAGGTCGAGTCACTTTAACATTTTACATTTTATATAACAATTAAGCCTAGAAATAGGGATAGGCAAATTTACTGCCACAATTAGTAATAATACTTACAATTTTATTGAAAAAGTTTCCCAAGTGCTGTGGTCCCGTCTGTAAAATCTATTGCCCGTAAGGGAACCTCCATTATTCACTCATGTGTCCAACATGCAAATGCATAGAATGTGAGTTCACATTTGTTCTATTCTCTTGACAACAATAATTTAAATTGATTGATTTATTAGTCCGTTGATAGTGTATGACTAGAAGAAAGGATATGTATTGTGAATTCAAGGAAAGTCATTGTGTCTAACCATTTATACTGATGATGAATCATTAAGTATCTCACTCTTTGTTTTGCTATGGTCTGAAAACAAGAAAAAAATTAAGTGTCTAACTATTTGTTTTGATATTGTTTGACCAGCTGGTGTAAAGAAGAAGGTATACACTTGTAATAGAAGATGCCCGCATGGATTCCAGACTAATGCCAATGGAAATCCTATCTGCAAATGCAAAGTTGGTGCGTGCATTACTTTTGGAAAAATATCATAATTGTAGCCATTGTACCGGTCTTTTCTCTTTGTCCATTTAACTGTTAGGAATTCCTTCTTCTAGGGGGTTTGTACGAACTGCCGGAAGAGGTAGACCGAAAATGTGTTGAAATTATTCATTTATTTCCGGGCATCAACACTGTAAATCGGAACACTCAAAACCACTATAACTTTATTTCATGGATGGATAGATAGATAGATAGATAGATAGATAGATAGATAGATAGATAGATAGATAGATAGATAGATAGATAGATAGATAGATAAGATAGATAGATAGATAGATAATTGGAAAGATAGATTTATTTTATTTATGCATCTAAAGGAAAAATGTCTTCTATTAGTTATACGGAAGGGTGAGTGTGTGCGTGTGTACAGCGATGCCTGCGGCAAACTGTCAGCTCAGCGCCCGCTAATTTTGAAACGCGCGTCGCAGTATTGCCGCCTCTGCTGTAATAATGTGTAATATTGTATCAGTGTGGCATGTTTAATCGCTATTTATTATGTTATTCATTTATTAACTAAAGTGGATGTTTATGTACTCTAATAGGTAGTGGGTTGTAGTTTGTATTTATATAGTATTGTATGTTAGTTTATATTTTTTCTAATGTATTTTATGATTTATATATTAGAGAATGTTACGTGTCCAGTTTTTATTTATAGACCCTGCTTAGGAATTTATGGAAACTTTAATTTACTGATCAAATTAATTTCCTCTCTTCAACCTAAACAGACTGGTTGCTCAAATTATCATTCGACCAAGTTAAAAATGCGTCTTTGTAGTTAAGACAAACAGATTTACGAACTGACAACTTGCGTACAATAGCCGGTTTCGAAACCGTTAAAACTCTCTTAAATTAATATGCATTCAAAACGTTCATTTAGCTCAATCGTCCACCATCCAAACCACGAATTAGGTCTATATGCATAAGAATCACTACGAAAGAGGTTTTTAACAAAATATAAAAAGAGTTTAATATTTAACATGTAACGATAACAATTAATTACGAGCACGAAGTCTAGATTTAAACAGTAGCAAATAAATCAGTGCTTATAAACGAGTTACAGTCAATGTTTGTAGAAAGTTAATTGCCCAATAGTCTTTTGGTCTCAGGAGAACAGAACATTACTCATCTGTGCTCATGGGCGCCACATGGTCTCCAAACTGGTTAAATCTGGTCCACATCACCCTGACTCATCGCTGGTATTGCCCATAGCATCAACAGTCAACCGTCCACCCAGTTACTGCGCTAGTGGTGTACTTGCGAAGAGTCGTTAACCGAGGTTAACACAACGTGCGCCAACGTAGAAATGTAGGCATGGGTTATGAAGACATGCAAGTTGACATATGACCCAAAAGAAGTAAGAAGAACAAGAACCCGCTCTGGAATAATAGGTTTTGATTTCCATGAGCGATTTGCGTTTGTGTTCGCAAACCCAAGCACGTGATTGATATTTAAATGCTCTGAATTTAGAATCTTCAACTATCGTGTCGTTTACAATTTAAATATAATCATATTTAAAGATACAGTGCGGTTCACATATGTGTTACATTTAACATTACATGAACATATGAATTTCCAAACATTTACAGCATTAAAAATTGGAATTCACACAAAGGAATAATTCAAATTAAGCATGAGCGCTTTACAAGTTAGCATGAAAATTATACGCAAAGAAACAATTTGAATTATAAGGAATTCGCAACATGCACAGACATTCCTGCAGCAGAAGTGAATTTAAGATTTATACAAATTAAAGATAAGAAAAAGTTACAATAATTCATATACAAATGAAACCTTTAGATTTGTCATTTTGCAATCGAATCACATACTTCGGCTAGAATTGCGATAATCCTGTACAAAATACATACATCAATTCAAATACAAAATACAATTAACAAATGCAATAATATTTGTAAGAAGTAGATGTGTTACCTCTCAAAAGTAGATTACTGCTTCAAGCAACAGGTTCTCTAGCATGACTCGGCAATAGGCGGTGCCTAGCTTGGTAGCTGACTTGTGTGTCGACCTGGTCTGTGAGTGCGAGTGAGAGTTTTACCGCACGTTATTGTATTTATCAAACTGTATTGAATGCGTCACGTGACTGGTCACATGGTATGCTTGTTGATTCGAACTTGCTGGACAATGGTCCAAAGTTACGTAATACGTTTGACCTCTTTGCTAGCTTCTCGATACTGGTGCAACACGGGAAAAGCTTTAACAAAGAATTCGTTCAAAATTTGATTTTTGAATCAGCAGAACTGGGCTAGGAGTTCATGACACAGAATTTGCCAGAATCCGTCATGTTATTGTTTCCTTCTCTTAGAGTAATATAGTTATTTATTTTATTTGATAATTTACTTTATAAATTATATTTTAAGAAAGTATTGTATTTAAAGAGTATTTAGTGTAGTATTTTTGATAGTTAAAATGTTATATAATTCTAAGTAGTTTAAATGAAATTTATGTTAGAACCAACGTACCATAGCACAGAAGAATCAGTTTATTGCATTCATAAAATTCAAAAGTATAATGTACAACCGTAATCAAATTAGTGAACATAGAAATAATGGTTACATTTTTATAAAGCATTCTCCAATTCAATCATAGATCAAAAGAAAACATGTACAAAAAATTCAGGTCCATTCTTTCTTTACCATTCAGTTAAATTACCTTAAGCTAATTCTCGCCTTTATGACCGGATTCCAGTTATGTTAAATTCAAAGTATTTAAAATAGAGTAACTCTTCGACAAAGAAAGTTCTGGTCCATCCAAATTGGATGAATTTGCCATGAACAAGTGTGAGACTATTAGTCAGAAAAATCAACTCATCTAGTAGGAACTGGTTTGGATTGCATCAGCAGTTTCTAGCTTATTCTCCATCTGAGTTGTTTACTTCAACTTTGACACTTGAAAATACAAGCATAAGTAGTGCCCAAAGTCGGGTCATTTTGACATTTAGTAATTTATATAACAATTAGGTCTGGAAATAGGGAGAGACAAATTTATTCTGCTCACTTAGTAGTAATATGAAAGAGTATCCCAAGGGATGTGGTCCTGTGAGTAAAATTTATTGCCCTTACAAGAACGTCCACGATGCAAACCAGTGTCCAGCATACTAATGAATAGAATGTGCATTCACATTTTTTTATTCCCATGACAACAATGAAATTTAATCGAATTGTTAATTAGTTTATTGCGAGTATTTGATAGCGAAATATGTTGTGATTTCAAGGAAAATCAGTGTGTCTAACCATTTGTATGGATGAGGAAATATGTTGTGATTTCAAGGAAAATCAGTGTGTCTAACCATTTGTATGGATGAGGAAATCATCAAATGTCTAACCCTTTGTTTTTTCTAAGGCCTGAAAACAAATAAAATAATGAATTGTCTAATAATTGTTTTGATATGTTTGAACAGTTAAAAAAAAGTGTCCCCCTTTTTGTAAGAAGGTTGCAGAAATGGACTTGGATTAGCGACAGATGCCAGGGGCTGTCGAATCTGCTTTTGCAAAGTTGGTGGTATGTGTTTTATTACTTCGTCTAAATTTAATCCTAGTAGCAATTGTACTTTTCTTTTGCCTTTGTCCAGTTAATTATGAGGAATTCGTTCTTCTGGGGGCTTGTACGAGCTATACGAAGTGGTTGACCTTAATTGTTTTAATTGTTCAATTTATTCATTAATTTAAAGGTGACCAACACAGTGTATCGGAACACACAAAATACTATCACTTATTTTCATACGTATAGCCATTATTAAAACTGTTATTTACTTTATCGTGTTTCTTTATTTGAGAAATTTAGTACCTAATAAATTCAACAACAATAACCTTGACACTTGTACTAACATAATAGCAAGTTCAAATATGAAGAATGAAGGGATACCAAATTATGCTTCTTGCTCTGCTTATTTCTGGAATTTTTCTTATAATTAAAGCCTTAAATGGTAAATCACATCCCTAATTGGAACTCTCTCTCTGTATCTATCTATCTATCTATCTATCTATCTATCTAACTATCTACCTATCTATCTATTTATCTATCTATCTATCAGCACACTTAGTAATAATACGATTTTATTGAAGTAGTATCCCAAGGGCTGTGGTCCATTGTGTCAAATTTATAAATTTATTGCCCGTAAGGGAGCGTCCATTATGCACACGTGTGTTCACATTTGCTTTATTCCCATAACAACAATGAGTTTTAATCAATGTATTCATTAGTTCCATGCGAGTATGTGACTAGAAGAAAGGATAAATGTTGTGAATGAAGGAAAGTCATTGTACCTAACCGTGTTGATTTGGAAATCATTAATTTTCTAACTCTTTGTTTTGCTATGGCCTGAAAACAACGAAATCATTAATTTTCTAACTTTTGTTTTGCTATGGCCTGAAAATAAGGAAATTAATTTAGTGTCTAACTATTTGTTTTGATATGGTTTGAACAGGTTAATAAACGTGTGGTCCCGTTTGTAAGAAAATCTGCCCATATGGATTCCAGACAGATGCCAAAGGATGTCCCATCTTCAAATGCAAAGTTCTTGTTTGTATGTGTATTTCACAGAAGGACGTTGATTGTTTCCGTTGTATTCGGTTAATAACAGTTATAAAGAATATCAAGAAATAATTAGCTTCTTGTATTTTTGTCACTGTAAGTACTGGATTGTAAATATATAATTATTATAATAGTTATATTTTAGTCTCTCAAACAAATGCCACCAGCGATGCAAAGCTTACTGTAATACGAAGAAAATCAATCTTATGACTGAATGTGTGACTGTGGAAAATACTAAGTAAGTACTCCTATTACCAAAAGTTTCCAATTTAAGTTTAATGTGTACACACTGACAGTAGCATGTTTTGCACCCATCAACCGTAAGTGTTCAGACATCCTTAATTTCGTCTCTCCACCAACACTTAATTGTGCATGTTTAGTGTGAAAGAGTTTTAATTGTTTAATTATGTAATGAAGATTTTTATAGTAATGAATATTCATTCACATGCGTTAATAATCATTTTCTCCAATTATTAATAACAATCACCCTCGACGGGGTCTTCGTCTTTGCGGTCTGGAGTGACTAAGTCAAGCACTGGAAATGTAATGTCGAATTACCTCCCTTCCCAGGTGTTACCCGTCCAAAGTAAAGGCACTAACTGAACTATCACGTCAGTTATTAAGTCATTCTACTTCCGCCCCACACTTAGCTCCGATTCCGGCAACAGGGGACACTATTCCTAAAATGTGCGTGACCGTCTTGTCATCAGTTATTACGTCATTGGCAGCCCCCACCCTTGTTACCCTGCACATTTATCTCCCTTAAGAAATTGACAAGAGTGGATAGGTAAAATTCAAACAATTTTTTTTAAAGACTAAAATAATAAGCAAGAATAAATTTAAAGTTTACAATAATTTCTTCATTCACACAAGGCAATGCATAGAGATTGCAGATCTCTCAACCGCTTACAGCAATAAGCTTACTCAATTAGAAAATAAATCATTAATTAATTTCTTAGAACAGAGATCGCAGATCTCTTGAACAATTATCGTAGAAACTTAACCAATTAGAAAATATGTAATCAAATAAACTCAGTCACTACACTGACTACCAGAAGAATGAATAAGAATTAATATAAACTATTTTGAAAAAATATATTTAATTAATTAGGTGCATTAATATGCATTTTTTCTCTGTTTCATTTAGCTTTGCATCAAGCATAAAATTTATGTTTCATTATTATAAAAAATATTTAATATAAGTAGCATTTATTTCAGAAACTCATTCTTTTCAGTCGTATATAGTGTGCCTAAACATAGAATAGAATTTAATCAAAGTATTGTGGTGAGTATGAAATTAGATTTGTGTATGAGTGAGAGTACACACACTTCTTTTGTTGTGTAGGTTTTGCGTTTTACAATCAATGTACAAATTGTTGAAAGAGGCAGGATTGAAAACAGAAACAGAAGCACTCATAACACTACACAAGATCAAGCACTGAACACGAAATCACACAAAACGAAAGTAATGAAAATCTCAAATGATTCCAAATGTAGACTCTGCAAATCCATGGATGAGAGCACATATTATCCGGATGTCAGGTTCTGGCTGGAACAGAATACACCAAAAGACACATCGAAATGGCAAAATACATACACAGAAATATGTGCGAGAAATATGGCATAAAAAACCCAGAAAGAGTTTGGATGCACCAACCAGAAGCAGTCACTGAAACAGAAGTCAAAATACTGTGGGACTTCGAGATAAGAACAAATCAAGTGATTCCTGCACAAAGACCAGACATTGTAGTTCTCAATAAGTCCAACAGAATAGCAACAATCATTGATGTTGCTGTTCCAAGTGATAGAAACATAAAAATAAAAGAAAGAGAAAAAAATAGAAAAATACCAAGACCTCAGATTAGAAATTCAGAGACTGTGGAATGTAAAAGCAGAAGTGATACCTGTAGTGATAGGAGCCTGGGGGAACATAACATCTGAAGTGGAAAGCTATCTGAATAAACTCCCTGGAAACCACAGACTCGCCCCACTACTCAAAGCAGCACTCCTCAGAAGTGCCCACATCCTCCATAAAACCTTGGATCTCTCAGAATCTTGGTAAGATTCCGAGACCTTGGATCACAACCAACAGTCAAACAGAAGTCGTGGAAAGAGGCTGAATAATAATAATAATAATTAATTGTGCTTGATTAATTATAAGAACAAATCAAGTGATTCCTGCACAAAGACCAGACATTGTAGTATAAGTCCAACAGAATAGCAACAATCATTGATGTTGCTGTTCCAAGTGATAAAAACAAAAGAAAGAGTAAAAAATAGAAAAGTACCAAGACCCTCAGATTAGAAATTCAGAGACTGTGGAATGTCAAAGCAGAAGTGATACCTGTAGTGATAGGAGCCTTGGGTAACATAACATCTGAATTGGAAGGTTATCTGAATAAACTCCCTGGAAACTACAGACTCGCTCCACTACTCAAAATTAAGGATTTATTTGTTGGCATTGGGTTTTCACCCTCATATTTGCAACATCGATTTCAGTAGTGTTGGCACTTGCGGTTATCACTGCTATTGTAATTTATTGTGTTTTATCTGTGTTGGGTTTTCAGATTTGAAAGGTTAATTTTTAATAGCATATGATAATTTTTGCGGCTCTCACCACTGTTGTGATTAACCTTTATTTGTATTGGGTTTCACTCATGTAATTGTGCCACTCATTTTATTTGGCATTTGCTTATTGCGGTCATCACTGCTAGTCATATTGTTGATTTTGTTATCTTTTTTAATTTTATTTTACTCATCATTTTCATTGCTCTTGTTCCTCATCCCATGAATGTTGTGTGTGGACATTCTGAATGAATAACTAATGCCGTATGAAAGTAGCCCCATTTTAGAATAAATTTCTATTAACTCTTTTTTAAGAGTTGGGCTTTCTTTCATTGTTGAGAAAGTATGTTGGTGTGGTTGTTTGTTCGTTTGTCCCGTTCGTCACTCATTCTAATTCACACACCTGCTCACACTCACAGCCGACTTTCACACTTTACCCCACAATTACAGAATAAAAATATTTTTCCCCACAAGAATATTTTGGTGTCTGTATATGAAAGTGGTTATTTTTTTTACATCTTGCCGCTCGGTGTGTCTTCAGCATCGCGGCTGATCTGACACACACACCCCTTCTGCCCATCAAGGAGGAGAGAGAGGCCAACAACCAGCGCAGCGACAACGACTAATTCACCTACACGTTACGTACAATGAATATTCACTTACATCTAGTCCAGTTTTCGCAGCTTCATTTCACCCTAGATGGCCTAGATTATGTACCTCTAACATAGGATAAAGGGACAGCTATTATACCCCTACATAAGAAAGAGAAATAAGGACAGTTAGTGTACCCTCTTACATAGAAAGAAGGATAGTTATTGTACCCTCCTACATAGAAAGAGTAAAAAAGACAGTTATTGTACCCTTACATAGAAAGAGTAACAGGGAGAGGAAAATTTTTACAAATTTATTGTAACCCTAACTTAAAGAAAGACAATGATAAGTAAATATAGGCCCTAACCGCACTATAGTGACAGTGACAGAAAATATATCCTAACTTAGAGACAGTGATAGATTAAATATACCCGTAATTTAGAGACAATGACAGATAATGTACCCCTAACTTTTAGAGACAGGGATATAGTAAATATACCCATAATTTAGTGATAGCTATATATATATAATGTACCCCTAAACTAGAGACAGAGTTAAGATCAACGTCCAACACTTTAAAGATTCCAGGTATTTACGACCTTGATGGAGAACAGAGATAGTTGTTAATTGCTCATAAACGCAAGTTGTCTTTAACCCAAAGACAATTAGAACACAATTAAATGACACTGTTAATAAATATATTCAGACCTTATTCAAGACCAAGAGCAAAACTAGACTACAAACAAGAGAAACTGAAAGAGCGGCAAACAGGCATCATCTATTCAGGCTGGAACCTGGAACCACAGATAGAACAAACTAGTTCACAAGACTCAAAAACTCAAAACGTATGCAATATAGTGAGAAAAAAAGGGACATAATAATATAATTTAATAATGTATTGCTCCTATAACGGGTGCAAAGAGATAGAGAAGGGGGAAAATGTAACCTCTAGCATCATAAGCTGTTCTGAACGCATCCTATAGTATCCCAAGTTTTACTGAATGTAAGCTCTAACGTTTCACGGGTTATTGCATGTATCCTTTAGCAATCCAAGATTTAACTAACGTAATTTCTAAGAACCCCAAGTTTACTGAACGTAAGCTTTAGCATAGCCACGTGTGCTGAGTGAAAATTTTAGCACCCCAAGTTTACGGAACGTAATATCTAGCATAACAAAATGCATTGAACCATTTGAACGTAATTTTTAGTACCCCAAGTTTACTGGGTGTAACCTTTAGCATCCCGCGATTTACTGAATGCACTAACATCACAAGATGTAGCGAACGTTTTCTCTTTGCCGATTTCAATAACTTGCATTTCTCTGCACGGTTCGTGTGCCCAGTCGACGTCAGTGTGCGAATTAAAACTTGATATGTAAATGACGATAATAATAAAATGTCCGTTTTGCTGGCCAACTTGTACCGTCACGTGACTAAATAAAATTAAATGCCAACGGCCGATTTCTACTGTATATATTACATTTACAAGCGACCATTACATGTGTTTTAATTGCTTTTGTATTACGACAATAGCTTTCACTCCCAATTAATCTAGCATAACAAAATGCAATGAACGTAATTTTTAATACCCCAAGTTTACTGGGTGTAACCTTTAGCATCACGCGATTTACTGAATGCACTTGCATCACAAGATGTAGCGAACGTTTTCTCTTTGCCGATTTCAATAACTTGCATTTCTCTGCACAGTTCGTGTGCGAATTAAAACTTGATATGTAAATGACGATAATAATAAAATGCCCGTTTTGCTGGCCAACTTGTACCGTCACGTGACTATATAAAATTAAATGCCAACGGCCGATTTCTACTGCATATATTACATTTACAAGCGACCATTACATGAGTTGTAATTGCTTTTGTATTACGACGATAGCTTTTTCTCCAAATTAATTAAAATTGTATCACAACGATATCTTTTTCACTCCATAAGAGTGAACGTTTTTATCACAACAGTATCTTTCACTCCATGATAAAGATTTATCACAACAGTACCTTTCACTCCATGATAAAGATTTATCACAACAGTACTTTTCACTCCATGATAAAGTTTTATCACAACCCTACCTTTCACTCCATGATAGTGCGAGTTTTATCACAACCCTACCTTTCACTCCATGATAGTGCGAGTTTTATCACAACGCTACCTTTCGCTCGATAGCAGGTAAAGATGATCGAAACGACAGTTTTCCCCATCACTTGCCCTATGAAAATGTAATTGGGCCATAATTATGTGCTCTCATTGCCCTGGGCTAATGTTAAGGCCATCATGATCCAGGGTGACCCATTTTCGTGTGACGAATGACTGGTCATGTGCGTATCGTCGTGTTGCTGCTCTTTTCTCTCGCTATATTGTTGTTATATATATATATATATATATATGTTTAAATACGTATAAACTTTTTAATGTATATAAATAAATGCATAAATTTATGTGTACTATTTATCTGTGTTTATGGTGTGTATGTGTTATGTGTGTGTGTCTGTGTGTGTGTGTGTGTGTGTGTGTGTGTGTGTGTGTGTGTGTGTGTGTGTGTGTGTGTGTGTGTGTGTGTGCACTTTGATACTGTAGAGTACACATAAACAATAGACAACCCTCCATCTTTAACATGCATGCAGAGAGAGAGAGAGAGAGAGAGAGAGAGATCCATCCACACACAAATTGTTGTTAACATTACATGCACACACACAGAGAACAGAATTAGAAATTCACATATTGTCACATATACTGAAGCCAAATAAAAACAAGCAATTAGCAGAATAGACAAAGGTGAAAATAGCACACAAACGTAAAACCAAAAACAAGTATAATTAATAATATTTAGTTGGAATTAGAGAAAGAAGCAATCAAGAACACCTCTGTAATAATTAATTCGACGTAATATTGTTAATGAAAAATAAAACAGTATTCTTTTTCTTCCATATCCAACTAATAAAACTTAGGTAATCTAAGTTGATGTGATGCTTTTTAAATATACAAATATATTTATTAAATGAGTGAAGATGTTAAAGAGATATGCAGCCTAAACTGTTCACAACTTTTTCTGGAGAACATATGAAATAAATCTTGCTTTCGGCATTACGACTTTTTCTGGAAATCATACGGAGTTCATACTGGTTCTCGTCTTTACGATAGAAAGAAAAAGAAGAAATAGGCAAAGTGTTTTGCAGTGCACAATAATTCTTGCCTATTAGAGAGATCCATCACATTTAATTACAGCATTAAAGCGACGCCAAGCAAAACATCACGCCTTCTAGAGAATGCAAGATCCTGCACCACTACATCATATTTCCGGATTTCCTCAAGAAATAAATGATGACGGGAACGAGGTGTCATCTAGGTACATTTGACAAACAACAAAACACCTCCCGTCAGGGTCGTGGGCGGGGATGGGGATGCTGTTAGAAGAACTCAAGTGTGATGGATATGTTCAGGTAAAATTATACCTATATAAACAAGGGGCTTCGCCTTGCTTCTGACACGGAGACTGACCAGCGCAGGTAGGTGTGGGTTTACATCTTCGACAAATGAATGCGTGTGTTCATTGATTTCAGCTTTAATGTATTAATTTGTGGTCCATACGTTATCAAATAGAAATTCGCAAAAAGCTCTTATGTAGCTGTAATTAATTCCCAGAAATTTGTTTAATCTAATGTTGCTACATAAGTTTTTTTTTTATTTCAATAATTATGTGCTATTTTTTTTATTTCCAAAGGACTTTTTAATTTAAATACCCAGAACGCAAGATGCGTTTAAAAAATTGTGCTTCACAGTAGGATAAATTTGGTTATTCTATGATATATTTATGCAGTCTCTGTTATTTTATATGCAGTTCATAAAATTGTGTTTCACAGAAGAATTTATTCGGTAATTCTATGATCTGGTTTGCAGTCACTGTGGTTTGATAAGTAGTTCATAAAATATAAAACGGATATAAATGATTAAAATATTGAAACTTATATGACGTCATTTAGAAAATAAATATCAAACCAATGTAACCATTCCCCTTTCATTTAATGGTTTCAAATTAAACACCCGCTTTTTTAAAGAAAAGCAAATATTTTAGCTGAATTGCAATTATTGTAATTTAATCTTTTATCTAGGAAAATACTTATTAATTGTGTGACGTTTATTATTTCTTCCTAAGACCTATCACTCAACCAACACCATCAATAAAAGAACATAAGACACTCCAACAACCGTCATCATGATTGGGTCACATCTCTACCTAATGCTGGTTCTCTCTGCCATCAGTCTTCTGGCCCAGGCTCAAAATAGTAAATTCTCTTGTCGATTTCTCTCTCTCCCTCGTTTCTCTCTCTTTTCTTCATCTCTCTCCTTCTCTCTCTTTCTCTCTCCTTTTCTCTTTCTCCCTTTCTCTCTCTCTCTCTCTTTCTTTCTCTTTCCTTTATTTTTCTCTCTTTTTTCTTTCCTCTCTCTCCTCTCTTTCTCTCTCTCCCTTCTCTCTCTTTTCTCTCTCTTTCCCTCGCATTTTTCCCTCTCGCTCCATCTCTATCTGTCTCTCCCTTTTTCTCTCTCTCTTTCTCCCTGTTTCCATCTTTTACTATCTTCCTATTTTACTCTCTCTCTCTCTCTCTCTCTCTCTCTCTCTCTCTCTCTCTCTCTCTCTCTCTCTCTCTCTCTCTCTCTCTCTCTCTCTCTCTCTCTCTCTCTTCCTCTTATGTGTGGGTAGATAGATAGATTGGCAGGTATAAAGTAGTTTGATAGATACATTACACATAGGCGTACATAGACAAACCCTTTACTGAACAATCTTACGTGTGATTTACAAATCAAAAGAATTAATATCACCATGAAAAAAAATCTCCACAATTGTTATTGATTAGAGACTAAAGGATACATAAGTACACTATATCTCTGTATGACAAATTTTAATTGTTAATTATGAATATACACTCTATCTGTATCTGTGTCTGTATGCATTTGTTATGTACTATTGTTAATAATTTGTTATGTACTATTGTTAATAATTTTGGCAATTGCAGCTAACCTCGGAGTATATCCACCGCACTGTGGACCCGTGTGTTCCATATTTTGTCCTTACGGCAACGTTGTTGACTCCCGTGGATGTCCAACATGTGAATGCATTAAACGTGAGTTACCATGACAACGTTAATATGTAATGTGCGTTGTGGCAATTAGAGATAGTGTAATATACGACCCAGCAAAAGAGGGCATTATTAGCACGTGTTTCGTGTATTATCTTTTCATCTACAAATGGCAAACACAAAAGAGTGTCTTTTATCAGGTCAATGTCATGCTATGATTTAATGCAGGTTACAACAAAATGTCGGGTAATGTATACAACATTTCTAAGAACACGTGACTGTTTAACGTTTTAGTGGTTACCGGAATAGCACACGTCCTTGCAAGTTCGCTCTAAATATAAAGTTAAAAACTGAGCTTTGCAAAATAAAGTCTAAACATCAAAGAACTAGAGATTCGTCCATTTACTTAAATATAATAAACAACATTCATTATATGTCTTTCACAATCCTCAAACACATTAGCTTTTCTTTTGATTAAGTTTTAAAGATGTTATTGACAGAATCGTTTGCTAAACTAAAAATAGTGTCTTTTGAAAATATGTGAATAAATTATTTTTTTTAAAAATATAACTATATAAGTGCTTTGTTTTCATTTTTTATTGTAACCGTTACTGGGTGAATAATTATATGATTAATTAATGAATATCGCTAGTCAATGTGTATGCGTTTGTGTGTATGTATATAAATAAATATACAAATATATGTGTATGTGTTTGTGTGTGTGTGTGTGTGTGTGTGTGTGTGTGTGTGTGTGTGTGTGTGTGCGCTTGTGTAAAACAAGGGAGATCGTTATGTTCACAGTATAATTAATTTAACGTTTGAAATAAACAAATCGGTTCAGCGTTGTTTTTCAAAAGAATTGTAAATCAACCATTTATATTTCGTACCGTCTAAAACTTGTCATAAATAAAATAATTTTTGAACTATTTCAACATTACATTAAAAATAGAATTAAAATGTTTCATTTTATAAATAATTTCAAGACTGCATTTATAGTCACAATTATTTTCCCGTTGCCACCTTAGAGTCCTCGATAGATTTAATCTTAAACTAAACGTAAATTAAACGAAAAGTTAAACATTACTTACAATTAAACATAGACCTAAATGAGAACAGTGTACCTGTTACCATACCATTATCACGTTATACGTGTCACGAATAGTCACGAAGAATAAATCTTGTTGACCTTCCCAGGTCCAGTCTGCCCATCAGTTCCATGCACGCGTCCATGCCACAACGGATATGAAGAGGTCAACGGATGTCCCACTTGTACTTGCAAATCGACATGTGAGATATTTCTTTAGTTCTGTTAATTAAAAGAATTGCATTTTATTGCTTTCGTTTCTGTTTTGGTCCTTTTTTTCCTGTTCGTAAAACGTGTTGATTTCTTGCTTTGTACTCTTTTAATTTTTAGTATATTTTCCGGTAGTCAAAAATGAGGTTACTTTTTCAATTGAAATATATGCTCGTTTCTTTGTTTTATTTTTATTTTCTTAAACAAAACGAATTTTATGATACGTTAATGTAGATATTATTTTATATCTATACCTTTTATACTTACTATAACCTTCATTTGTTAAATGGATTTTTGCTAATTAGTTATTAAAGATAACTTCTGGGTACTCACTTTCTATTGCTATGGAAACTATATTGTGAATGACCTTGAAGATATCAGATAAGAGAGTCACGTTGAGCTATAAGAGATTATTATATAAAGGGGGGTAATCCAAAACATTTCAAATGTGTTATCAATATCGCAGTTTTCTTAATTTCATCCATAATCATACCGTTAACGGCTGTCTGGTAGGAAGAGAGCAGTGTGTCAAATCTAGTATATAATCTAGCTATCTAGCTATCTACATAGATAGGTACGTAGGCAGGTAGGCAGGTAGATAGATAGGTAGATAGTTAGTTAGTGAGTGAGTGAGTGAGTGAGTGAGTGAGTGAGTGAGTGAGTGAGTGAGTGAGTGAGTGAGTGAGTGAGTGAGTGTGAGTGAGTGAGTATGAGTGAGTGAGTAATTGACTGATTCCAACTATAATTATCGTTGAAATATTTTAGATTGCAGTGAACCTATTATACATCTTTTTATTTACAGGATTATATAGCAGACATGATGGTAGAATAAATCATACTAATAAGCACATTGTCTGAGTTGTATCCTCCTCTCAATATATTCACGTTAAGATTTTCTGTTACAAACAGACCCAACTTATTGCGGACCCGTCTGCAAAATCGGCTGCCCCAACGGACTCGAGACAGACTCTCGAGGATGCCCCATCTGCAAATGCAAACCAGTTATAGGTATTTTTCATGTCATTACAAATTGTCATTCATCTTAAACCCATTCTAAGTATCGTTCATGTCATTATAAATTGTCATCCATCTTAAACCAGTTGTATGTATTTTTCAAGACATTACAAACTGCTTTCATATTAAACCAATACTAAGTAATGTTTATTATATTACAAGCTATCATTTCATCTTTAACAATCATTCGTCTTAAACCAGTTTTATGTATTGTTCATGGCATTCCAGACTGCAATTTGTCTTAACTCGTTGACTTGACAGAATTAAGCAAAATTAAGCAAAATTATTTTTATTTGGTTAACTGTGCCATCCATCCACCCAATGATATGTATAAGTCTGTTTGTTAGTTCATGCATTCAACATCTATCCATCCATCCATCCATTTATTCATCCATCCATCCATCCATCTTTCAGTCCATAAATCTGTCAATCTCTCCCTCTTTCTCTCCCTATCGGGTAAACTATACATTTATCTAGGTAGATAAATAAGTAGTGGGGTAGATGGATAGGCGGAAGAACAGGCTGGCAAGTAGGCGGACTGACTGGCTTTTCTTTTAATTTTAGTAAATGAAGAAGAAAAAGATACATAATAAATTAACTCTAAAAGTTAGGACTGAACGCAAAATGAATGGAGATGACTGACTGTCATTAATGAATAAATAAATCATACACAAGTCGAGATAGATGACTTGATTTAATAAATCTCTACTTTCAGATACTTATCGAGACAGATAACTTTAATTAATAACTTTATACTTTCAGACACATGTCGAGAAAGATGCCAGAGATACTGCCAGACCAACAAGAATCAGCCGTACGATTGTACCTGCGACTGTGCTGTGTACAGAGTAAGTCTTTCAATTCAACAAACGCCATTTTTTTTTTACGTTTGTTCAGTGCGTACATCGACTAGTCACGTGACCTTTTCCCATTCGATTCCTTCTTCTGGACGTACCTCAAAGAGCGTGTAAATTGCAGTACGCGAAAGATAAGTAGTTTAATTTAAGGAATGCATTTCCGAAATTAAATACATTATTGGATGTATCAATGAATAACAGTTTGATTTTTAACTGGAATCTGCCTGTAGCTTGAATCTAGACTGGATGCAGAAATTGCTAGAGGCGCATCTCTCGAAACCATGAGATCACATTGTTTGGAATAACAATGTATTTTGTGGTTATTGATGTTTCCGCTAAATTTATTTTAGAAGATCACGCGTCTGTTATCAGTCAGTACTTTTTAAATATAAATTGTAATTAAGATTAATCAAGGAAGGCAAACAACAGGAGACAGTACTTTCATCTGATCACTATTTCTTTGTCATTGGTTAAAACGGTTGTATCTTTCACCTCAAAGTTGTGCTCGATGAAAGTTGCTCATATAAATGTGTAGACATCTTTCCTGAGTATGTGACTTGAGTGGTTTCTTTAAAAGTTGAAATCGCCTAAAGGAATCATTCAAGTATTACTTCGTGTAAGTGATGTAGCCAATGTCGTGTATTAGTCGTGATTGTTGCATAGTATGATTCACTCTACGTCACGATTTCTCTTTCTGTGTGTGACACAATGCCGCACTAGTTATTGGTTATTATTATTATAATAATAATAATAATAATCATCATCTATAACTATTTAAAAGTGATGAGAATCTTAATTTATGTTATTAATAATTCTCCAGAAGACACCACTTGTCTCTCTCACTTGGCGGATATGCGGGCGATGTAAACATTTTCTCTCTTCCACAACATTAAAGAGAAACATTTACTGTCACACAATATTCCCGTAGGTGGAAAACTTCTTATCAAAGGAGAAGACAAATCCGTATTTAGCGACCTCCCATCCACCCACTATATCTCCAACAAATGGTTATCATATGTGTTACAACTTTGATAAATGTAACAATAAGTTTATGAAATCAGCAATCAAATATACGTATAACAAATAAAATAAAATGATTATTTTACATCATTAATTTCAATGCTTATACAGTCTTATATCACAACACATAATTCAGCAGATTAGTATCAATATAAATCACAGGATCATTCATATCATAGAACAGAAATGGAGTTATAGACAGATAAGCAATAATAATTTGTACATAACCTGGACAATGGCAGTGCTGCAATAATCTTTTATGTTTTCATAATAATGTCACAAATTTATTGTTTACAATGGAATTGTCAATTCTTCACATGTTCATCTAGCACTCTGTAGAATGGTACACAAGCTGATGTTCTCTCGAGACTAATCTGGGCACTCAATCGCAGTATTAGTTCCCTCAAGAGAACAACAATGTAGAGATATCCAGTAAATTCTTTATACCAGAAATTCCACATTGTAGTCAGGCACTCTTGCTGACATACTTTAGCAGGTGCAGTGTATCCTTACACTTAAACGCTGGGGTAGGGACTTCTCCAGTCTACCATTTCATAACAGTTTATAAATCAATAAACTGGGAAATTTTAGAATGGCTGCTTCTTTCCTGTAAATTATAATCAGGGGACAAACGCAAAGATTTCCAGTTTATCATCACTAACTCCATTCTTCCTTACCTTCAAGTCTCAACTTACAGTATCCTGCAGCAACATTTATTAGCCCGATACATCCATACAGCATAATAAAATACAACATAAATATTTATGAACATGTTTACTAGAAACAATGTCAAGTGTTAACATACTACACACAGGCATCATAGTTCACAATATGTAGAAGTAATAACCTACTCACATAATACATCTCTGCATAAAACGCAAGTATATTTATTTCAAAGCAAAATGCACAAAATATTTCTAAGTCCCTTACCGTTCAATTAATCACGTAACTCACCATTAAGCTAATGGTTGCCTCTATTGACTGGACTTTAGCCATACTAAATTCAAAGTGATTAGAGAATAGAATTATTTTGGCAGGTAAACTTTGACTTCAACCCATTGGCTGGTCTATTTCTTGTAAATCTTAACCATTGGATAAAAAAAAAACTACTCATCACATAAGGCCGGTTTATATTACATCAGCAAGTTCTAGCACATTCTCTTCATGAGTTGTTATTTTAACTCTCTTACAAAACACACAGTATCCGAAGTTCAAGTCATGCTGACATTAAACAAGTAATATATATTTAACTCAAAAATAGGGACAGACAACTGTGTGTGTGTGTGTGTGTGTGTGTGTGTGTGTGTGTGTGTGTGTGTGTGTGTGTGTGTGTGTGTGTGTGTGTGTGTGTGTGTGTGTGAGTGTGTGTGTGTGTGTGTGTGCACTGTACGCGCTGCAAGAAACAGTTTAAAGTATCCAAAAGAAGAAGACTATTTAAACTTATAAGTTAATATTTAGTATACCTTTTCACCATTGGTAATACAAAACTATTTTAACGCAAATGACAATTACCACTCAGCATTATTATCCACAACTATTTTCATTCTCAACCTTCAACCACATTTCTTTCACATAATTAGCACTTGTATTTAACTATAACCTATAACTATTATCAGACTATAATTAACGTAATAATACTAATTATTAATTGCCAGTAACAATTATTCAAGAAAATGTTACGCTTCCACAATTTAATTAACTATTAAGTGCCATACTTTGGTCTTTTGAAATTACATGCATTTTATACAGCCATTATTTATTACACATATTACCAGTAGATATTACCTTTTTGAACTCATCCTTGCAGCCATTATTTATTAAACATATTACCAATAGATATTACCTTTTACGGCAGTGACCTATGAACTCGTTCACCTAGCAATTATGTATTACCAATAGATATTACCATTTACGGCAGTGACCTATGAACTCGTTCGTGCAGCCATTTAGAACGAGATCAGTATAACGGTACTGGAAGTATTAACTGTACTTTCTATTTAAAATATTATAATTAAACACAGCTGCATACGTCTCAGATCGATAAATTGTATGTTCCTTTTGTTTCCCTCCAGCCTCTTTCTGGGTAGTTTCAAGAAAAGGACCAACAAGAATGACAGCAAGAATAAACATTTTGAATCCATTTAGAACGAGAACCAAATCAAGATTTTCAAGATAACCTCACTAAACATGTATGATATAATCTATTATCTTTCATGTGATAATAATGCTTATAAATAAAATAAAGTAAATATAACACAAGAAGTTGCTTGTTATGAGTCGTCTGAAAGAATGAGTTGCTTGGTTAAGTAGTTACACAAGAAATTGGCTGTAATAATGAGTTGATTGGTATTGTATAGTTGTATGTGAACTGGGCTGTAAGTATGAGTTGATTGGTAGAGTTCAGTTAAACGTGAATTTGGGCTGTAAGAAAGAATTGATTGACAGAGTACAGTCATACGTGAATTTGGGCTGTAGAATTGGTTGACAGAGTTACACGTGAATTTGGTCTGTAAGAAAGAATTGATTGACAGAGTACAGTCATACGTGAATTTGAACTGTAAGAAAGAGTTGATTGACAGAGTACAGTTACACGTGAAGTGAGCTGTAGAATGCTTGGCAGAGTATATTCACACGTGAAATATGCTGTAAGAATGAGTTGACTTATAGAGTATAGTTCCAGGTGATATGAGCTTTAAAAATTAGTTGCTTCGTGGAGTACAGTTACAGTGGTCAAGTGAGCTCTAAGATGCTTAGTAGAGCATAATTACAGTGTAGTGGCTGTAAGAATGAATTGATTGATAGAGTATAATTTCAGTGAACTGGGGCGTGAATGAATTGATTGGCGGAGTATAATTACAGTGAAGTGGGCTGTAAGAATGAGTTACTTATTACAGTCACATATGAAGTGGACTGAAAGAATAGGTTACTTATCAGTCACACATGCAGTGGGCTGAACATTTATTTGCTTAATATTGACTCTAAGACTTATTCTGACAATCAATTCAACACATATCTAAATAAGCCTGCAAAAATTAAACAAACAATCTGACAATCGAAGAACCATGAAAACAAAACTACAACTTCACACTTTTGCAAAATTATACGGTGGTAAAAGTTGTCGCCCGGTTGTTTGTGGGGTTCAGATATCTTCTGGTCTACTGAGTTCTGACATGACACCGACGTCACTATGACAATACTCATCTGTTATCTGCTGTGAATGACAATTAACTCAATTTGTTTTTAAATCAGTCCGGACACAGGGGAAATATGAAGGAGAATTAATTGCATATACGAAGGAATGATACTATTGCAAGTATAATAATTCTACTTTGAATGAGACTTAAAAGTGTATATTTAATGCGTTAAAGCGGTTTGAAAATACATATGTAGTGCGTTAAAAATAGGTTTGAAAGTACAACTTTTATACTTTAGGGACTTGGAAGTATATATGTAATGCCTTATAGAGTCTTGAAAGTACAGATTATATGCATTAGAGAGACTTGAACGTACAAATGGTATACATTAGAGATAATTATTTTATATGGTAGAGAGATTTGAAAGTACGTATTTTGTGCGTTAAAGAGACTTGAAAGTAAATATCAAATGCGTTAGACTTGAAAGTGCATATTCTATATGTTACAAAGACTTGAAAGTGACATGTGACGTGTTAGAGAGATTTAAAAGTTCATTTCATTGCATTAGAGGCCAAGAAGCAAATACGTACATTCTAAGAGCAATACTGGTATACTGGTGATAGTAACTGATTTGGGGGTGGTGGTGGTGGCGGATATATATATATAAGTAAGGGTGAAAGTGAGATTAATTGATTTAGAGGTGTGAGAAAACAACGCTTGTATTTGATAAGTCAGAAGAGAGGGGTATAAATTCAATGACATGCGGGATAGAATAATCTGCACGAGTTAAAAGCAAGAAAACGCGTCCATGATGAATTAGAGCATAGAATATATTACTCTTGTACTACATTGAAGGCATGAAAGAAGAAACAGGTAGTTATTATCAGTTATAAGAGGAAATATATACTGAATTAAAGAAATAAAAACAACAGGTAGTTATTATCAGTCATAAGGGGAAATATATACTGAATTAGAGAAATAAGAAATAGAGTTAGAGAGAACAGGCTATGTACTGAGATAATTGTGTGGAAGAGCACAATATACTGAGTTAAGGGTGGGGGAGAGCACAATTTACTGAGTTAAGGGTGTGGGCGAGCACATGTACTCTGTTAAACGTGCGGAAAAGCCCCATTTACTGAATTTAATTGTGTGGAAGAGCAATATTTACTGAGTGAAACATATCGAAGAGCACAATTTACTGAGTTAATGTTGAGGAAGAGCCCATAAGATACAATCAGGAAATTTTGTTAAGACAAATCAGAAAACATGGTTAAGACAAATCAGAAAACATGGTTAAGACAATTCGGGAGACTTAAGTAAGACACGAATCAGAAAAGTGAAGACAAATCAGAAAACATGGTTAAGACAAATCAGAAAACATGGTTAAGACAATTCGGGAGACTTAAGTAAGACACGAATAAGAAAAGTGAAGTAAGACAAATCAGAAATCTTATATAATGACAATTACAAGACTGTACTTAAAAAGCTTTAATCATTCAATAAAAATCAATCATAACTCATTTTAATAATAGTTAGAAATATGTCTATGAGCTTAGCAATGACTACAAACGTATGGCATGTAGTACTGTTGCTATATTATCAGAAAAATAACTTAACAGACATGGTCATCGTCAGTCATTGTTTCCTTGGTATCTCCAACATCATTAGAAATGGTATGCGAACTACTAGCAGATGAATGTTCGCTGTCAACAGCACGAATCGTATAAAAGTTGTATGGTGTACCAGAGAAAATTACAATGGGGGCCATTTGACCCCCTGCGTGACGTCACTTCTGCTTGCTTTTACCCTAAGGGCTTGGGGTAAAATGTAACATGTTTGAGCTTGATTCCATTTCAATTAGTCTTTACATATGTACTTGAAAGTAATTGTGTATATTTGTATGCAAGACCGTTGTCTCTGCACATAGAAGTGGGTATATATAAATGATTATGAGCATAGATGACTGTACATTTCACTATGCTAATGAAATACATGATTGTGTAATTTGCATATTAAACACTATATTTATGAGTGAATGCCATTTAGTAAGCTGTTTCCATGTCTATCAGTATGCTTTGTAACAAGTATTTCATATAGCTGTTTCCATGTCTATCAGTATGCTTTGTAACAAGTATTTCATATAGCTGTTTCCATGTCTATCACTATGCTTTGTAACATGTATTTCAAATAGCTGATGCTAGTTTACGTGAGTGTGTGTGTATTAACTTAATTATTTCCGTTATTTCAGCATTGTCTTTTATTTCATATCAAAGCAGAGAGATAATAGTTTGAAAAAGTTGAAAACAAACAAACACCAACAAACTCAATAGTAAACAACCATAAACAAACGACAATGGATTTCAAGCATAACGACAGGTTATTTATTCTTTAAAGAAACTTAGAATATATGCAGAATTTAAAAATTTATGTAGCACTTGAAGCACTTTTGTTTTTGTTGACATAAATCTCGCGGGATATGCAGGGCACGAGCAAGGAAGTGAGAATAAATTTCAGATGAACACAAGCCATAAAACAGAGGAAAAGAACAAATGTCATGCTGATTTATGTTGGCAGGCCAGTCAGTTCGTGACGTCACACGCTCACGCGTTCTATTTACGCATGGCAGGCAATGTTTATACTTCCACCGAATCTAAAGCTGTTCGCACTGCGGAAGCCTTCAACCTAGCTATTATCGCTAATATTCGAAAGACTAAAGTAAATCAACTGCAGCACCAGATCATTAGAGGCAAATTAACTTTAGTGCCAGATTATCAGAAGTAAATAAGTAAATCAACTGTAACGCAAGATCATCAGGAGTCATCAGACGTAAATCACCTGTAAAGCCCGAGCATCAGAAATCATTAGGAGTAAATCAATTGTAAAGTTAGACCATCAGACACCTAAATGTAGTCGTGTGAAAGCTGTATTCAGAGATATTATACAAAGATATTATACAAAGATATTATAAAAACAAAAGTCAAACAAGAAATAAGTGAGGTCGACGTGAGCCTTATAAGATGTCACACGAAGCCGAGTGCCCACTGTACGTTTGGGGCATTTTACAACAAATGGATACATTTATTTTCCTTTTTCTTTGAGTCAACTTACGTCTCGTATGTATTAACTAACACTTAGCTGTTTTGATTTTGACCCTGTTAAGCGTTAAGGCACTTTTTGTATTATTGTGCGTGTATTAAGGCATTACATTTTATGCGTTTGTAGAAAATGATCAATGCAATATCAAATTGATCATCATCATCATCTGTATGAAGACATATTCCGTGTGCAGTATGTGCTGACAAGTGCTATATATGTCAAAATGACATACCTTTATAGTTGCATGCAGTGTCACATAGCAACATGACATGATATATAGTTAAATGAAGTGTCATGGCAAGATGACATGATGTATAGTTAAATGAAATGTCATGGCAACATGACACATACATTCAAATAAAATCTTTGGCAGGTCCTGTTCTCCTAGATAAGTCTTGAAAGCCTTTCCGTGATAGTTTTCCTCCTGGAAATAGCTATCTTGTTCAAGCATGCAAGGTCTGGAACCCCTTCGTTAATCGATTAGATTCTTCTAATGCAATCTATGTCTCTAGATCAGCACCAAACCTTGACCTTGAAGCATTAGGATCGGTATCATCGCTTGCCATTTTTTCTGTAGGTTGTGCGTGTTGCTATGTTTGGCACGATGGTTGAACCTAAAGAGTTGTAACAAACATAGATCATAAAACTTTGTCTTGTTTTTGCCTAGGCTTATCAGTACGATTTTTGTAGATAGATCATACAACTTTGTCTTGTTTCTGCCTATGGCTTATCAGTACGATTCTTTGTACATAGATCATAAAACTTTATCTTGTTTTGCCTAGGGCTTAGTACGATTTTTTGTAGAAAATGGTCAGCAGTTCTTCTGTCTTTTAGGTAAATGCAGGTCAGTTTGGAGAGCTGGTATACTAAAGCGAGTCGATCATGAATAATGTGCCATTCAGTGGGTCCACATATTACCACAGAAATTAATCAATGTGTCATTCAGTGGGTCCACATATTACCACAGAAATTAATCAGTGTTTCATTCAGTGGGTCTACATATTACCACATAAATTAATCAATGTGTCATTCAGTGGGTCCAAATACAACTACAGAAATTAATGAATGTGTCATTCAGTAGATCCACATATTAACACAGAAATTATTGAATGTGTCAGTCAGTGGGTCCACATCTTACCACAGGAATTAATCAACGTGTCATTCAGTGGGTTCAAATACAACAACAGAAATAAACCAAGGTGTCATTCAGTGGGTCCAAATAAAACTACATATATTAATCACTGTCATTCAGTGGGTCAAAATACAACAACAGAAATTAATCACTGTGTCATTCAGTGGATCCCAATACAACTACAGAAACGAATCATTCTGTCATCCAGTATGTCTAAATACTACCAGCTTAATAATAAAATAATAACCAGAATAAAAAATATAAAAATCAAATCTCTTTTATCACAACTTGTATTTTACTTTTTTTATTTGGAATGGATGAGTTGATATTACGTTTTCGTGTTTATTTTCACGAACGGTTTGCGTGTTTCTTGCTTATTACTGGCCTACTTTTCTCATTTATTACTGGCCTACTTGTTTCTCATTTATTACTGGCCTACTTGTTTCTCATTTATTACTGGCCTACTTTTCTCATTTACTACAGGCCTACTTGTTTCTCATTTATTACTGGCCTACTTGTTTCTCATTTATTACTGGCCTACTTGTTTCTCATTTATTACTGGCCTACTTTTCTCATTTATTACTGGCCTACTTTTCTCATTTACTACTGGCCTACTTGTTTCTCATTTATTACTGGCCTACTTTTCTCATTTATTACTGGCCTACTTTTCTCATTTACTACTGGCCTACTTGTTTCTCATTTATTACTGGCCTACTTTTCTCATTTATTACTGGCCTACTTTTCTCATTTACTACTGGCCTACTTGTTTCTCATTTATTACTGGCCTACTTTTCTCATTTATTACTGGCCTACTTGTTTCTCATTTATTACTGGCCTACTTTTCTCATTTACTACTGGCCTACTTGTTTCTCATTTATTACTGGCCTACTTATTTATATGAATGAGCTAAATATGGTTGAAAAAGCATAAATAATGTTGATGCTATTGTTTTCGTCAATATTAAATTCCTATAAATGTAATGTTCATTATCATTATGGATGATGACGAAAATAACATATGCTTTCACCTGCACGCAAAACACCCAGATGGGAGGGATGATTTTATCGATATGGATGACGCTATGGATAACAAATTTAAAGAGAAGTCATAGTGAACAAAGAGAAAAAAGATTCTACTCTGTGCATTTCAAGACAAAGTAGAACTATCAATTATTTCAATAAACATGAACTGACTGCAGTGAAGGATGTAAAATAAATTTGCTATATATTATTGTAAGCTACAAGACATGGATCGACTGAATTAGAAGACAGGAGACATGCGTCTACTACTTTTGAGGTAAGAAAAGAAATTTATCGCATCAAAGGTGCGGAAGGGGAGGCACGGAGTTTTGAAGGCGATGGTGCACCAGTAGCACACTTAACACCTCTGCCCTGGTGCAAGACAGACGGTAGGGTTCTTGTTCCGGGCGACGACCGATCCGGTATGGTTTGAGGTAAAGCTATCATTTCATGTAGTGTGCAGATGAACCTGGCGGAGCCCATCCCTCTCCAGGCTGTTGACCACAGCCGAAACTCCACATTACTAGTGACTCGTCTTGGTCCTAGACACATGGTCGTTGAGTCCTTCTTGAGACTCCTCTGACCTGGACGGTGACCTCCGCGAGGAAGTTCATACGTCCAATCCGGTACTGTGTCAAATGTAGCTTACTGCACTTTAAAGAGGGTATTAGTTGAAGTTTGACGTAGAGAATATGTAAATGCAGATTACTCCACTTTAAAGATGATATTACTGAAGTTTGTGCTACAGAATATATAAATTCAGCTTAGTGCACTCCAATATAGTAAGTAATAGTTTAGAAATGAAGCAAAATGAGCAAAAGTTGATAATCTACAGTTTTAAAAAAGAAAACAATTTAAAATAGCACAACGTTCTAAGTTATTTATAGCAAACAGTCAAATGAACTCTGACTGGCGAACGTACGATACTGGTGAATGTTAATATAATACTCGTAATATTTATTTATTTATTTATTTATAATACTCGTAATATTTGCAAACAGAAAAATCACCCTGGTAACTACCATTCTCGTCATCATAATCAGAGTGTTATTCCTACTTTTCATAATTAAAATTTTAACAAACAGGTATCATCATTAGAGGTTATCAATAACAGTTCGTATTATTTAATTAATACTTTATGGCATATGATAAAACACAATCACACGCACACATACACACCAAGAACACACGATCGCATTCTAACACACATAAATACACGCGCATACGGCGCGCGAACACGCGTGCATTCAAACAAACATAGGCACGCAAACACGCGCATGTAACCTGAATTCAAATTAAACGCCACAAAAAGCATGCAGATCATAAGAGTTTGTAAACAAATAACAAAACAAAGAAACAATAACGAGTTAAGAAAAAAAGTGAAATCGGAGGAGTATTTATAGAAAAAAAAGCATTTATCAGTGTTATTTTCCGACATGTTTCTCATCCCACTAACATTTCAGATTTGACCTAGATAACATCATTCTGGATAGAAACATTCATAATTAAGTGACATTTCCTCAAGGCTTCCTTGTTTAGAATATAGGCGAATGTTGACCTAGAGATTCTGATGATAAGAAAAGCTTCAATTCTTTTTAATAAAATCTGAAAATGAACGGGTTTCAGGCATCATGAATGTTTAAGTAAATCAGCTGCCACTGTCCCAATAACCCAACGGTTCTAACTCATTATCAGTCAGTAACAACCTCTGTGATTCATGGTGTTTTTGTCGGTGGCTGGCGTAAATATTGGTTTATTTGTCGGTGGACAACATTAAATATTGGTGTCTTTGCTGGTGGTCGATGTAAATATTGGTGTCTTTAGTATGATTAGCCATTCGGCTATATGACTATTGTTAAAAATATTTCAACAACAAACGAAAATTTTTGCACAGGATGGGTCCCATTAAATTTTTTAATGACTTGGTTGTCTGGGGACAAAATTAGTTGAGAACCACTGCATTACATCCCCTTCTCCTGAGGAAATTAGTCAACAATGTAATTATTGACCTGTGCAGATTAACAGTTCATTAAATCGTCATGACCAATATTGCATAATTTTGGTTCTTCTTACGTGATAATATTCATTCTTAATACATATATTACAGGTACACAAGTCTGCGTTTAACTATACATACCGAAACATACATGCTGCAAAAGGTGTCAAGAAGTATGTGCGTGCGTGCGTGCGTGCGTGCGTGCGTGCGTGCGTGTGTGTGTGTGTGTGTGTGTGTGTGTGTGTGTGTGTGTGTGTGTGTGTGTGTGTACTATCTAGGAGTCGGCAATTTGTTATTATTTTCCGTATATATCATAAATAATATGAATAAAGTTGGGCTCATTTTTTAATGGCCCTCGGCGGCACTTTTCCTTATTACATTTAAACAGACAGACAGACGGACGGACGGACGGACGGGCGGGCGGATATAAGGATAGATGGATGCATGGATGGATGGATGGACGGATGGATCAGAGAAGAAAGTGAGCTTCATTGATTCATAAAATATTTCAAACACTACAAATTGGAAAACTAAATTTTAAAGGAACCCTTAAATCCTATCAGTATCGGTTGAGAAATCGATTTCAATTAAGGAAAGAGAGTTTAAGTGTTGAGTGGATGGTTTAAGTTGATGTTTCTCTTATAAAACAAGAAGACTGATGTAGTTAATAATTAAGATAATACACACACAAAATCCCACACTCGTTTTACTCGTTTGTGAGACTCGACACTGATATTAAGCTATTATTTATGAACGCTTGGCAAATGGTTAAGAAGTGTATATCTAGCAATAGTTAACGATATTTCCAGGAGATCCATCACATTTTACTATTTCCTAAATGTACAGTCAACACCAGAAAGCCGCGCCCCTGTCAAGATGCAGTGCTGACACACCTGGACTTCCTCATAAGAAAGATAAATAATGAAAGTGATCTTAAAAGGTCACATAGGAACAATTTGAAGGACAAGAAGAGACAAATGTACCATTTGGGAGTAGGGTGGGGAGGGCAAAGAAGAGGGCTTGATGTGAGCAAACGTGTATGAATGATTGAATTGGTCGCTCGCTACTGCTAGCCTATAAAAGCAAACTTCAAACGTATTGTCCGGTAGGACGAAACAACTAAGGTAAGTGAGCATTTTACATTGAAAAAAAACAAATTATTTGTTTTACAGACTTATTTCTTTCCCTCTTGAAGATTGTCTTTCGGATTTCAGTATGTGTGTATGAATGTGTTTGTTGATGGATAGATAGATAGAGATAGAGGCACTTACATAACTGTGTATGTTTGTGTAGTGTACCTATTTATCTATCTACTTTTCTATCTATCTATCTATTTATCTATCTATCAATCTATCTCTCTAAATATATATCTATTTATCTATCTACCTACCTATCTATCTATCTGTCTATCTATCTATCTATCTATCAATCAATCTACCTCTATATATATCTATTTATCTATCTATCTATCTATCAATCAATCTACCTCTATATATATCTATTTATCTATCTACCTACCTATCTATCTATCTGTCTATCTATCTCTATATATATCTATCTATCTATCTACCTAAATATCTATATATCTATCAATCTATCTATTTATCTATCAATCAATCACTCAATCTATCTATCTATCTATCTATCTATCTATCTATCTATCTATCTCTGTGTGTCTGTCTGTCTATCTATATGTCTATCTCTCTGTCTGTCTTTCTATCTATGTATCTATCTGTAATCTATCTATCTACCTATCTCTATATCTATCTCTCTGTCTGTCTGTCTATCTATCTATCTATTTATCAGTCTGTCTCTCTATCTATCTATTTATCTATCTATCTATCTATCTTGACCGCGTATGTTTTTTTGTTTCATCTTTGTTCAGTCGATGTACACAAATTATAGCAATGATAACAGCTATAGCTGTTGATTAATTGTTATTGATTTTATTTTTAAAATCTATTCCTGACCCAGCACTTAGTAACTATAGTAAAACTCCACGTGACTACAGTTACGAATCCATCACGATGATTGGCTGTCAACAAGTGCTGGTGACACTGCTTCTTTCTGGCAGTCTTCTCATCCAGGCACAAAATCGTAATATACCTTCTTTCTATGTGTCTGTTATAAATAGACATTTACACACAGATATGTATATATTTATGTATATAAACACACACACACACACACACACACACACACACACACACACACACACACACACACACACACACACACACATATCTTTGTATCTATGTATTTATCTATCTTGAGAATGATCTTTCTATGTGTTTGTTATAAATATACATTTACATCTATATATATGCATATTATGTCTGTGTGTATATATGTATATTTTTATCTCTTTTGAGAATTATCTTTCTTTTCTTCAATCTGTGTGTCAATAATTATATCTTAATATTTACGTTGCTTGTGTCTACTGATGTATGTGTATTAATTCTAGTTATTTGTCTATGTATAATCTATATATCGCTACTGATGTATTTGTCTAGTAATCTATTTATCCATGTAAACTCTATATAGCGAAATATCTATCTATACATCCATATATTATGTTTATAGAACAATCATTTATTTATGGTTTTATGTATTAATCTTTCCTTTATATCAGTCTGTTTATGTACCTAGCTGTCCATCCATCTACCGACCTATCAATGTATGCAGCTATATGTTTTATATTATATTTAATTATTTAAAATGCATTTACATGACAACAGTTACCGTACTTTCAAACGATCACTAACTGTATTAAGGGTACTTTTGAATATATACTGTGATATGGGTACTTTTATATTGAGACTGGCTGTGATAAGGGTACTTTGTATAGGTACTGGCTGTGATAAGGGTACTTTGTATAGGTACTGGCTGTGATAAGGGTACTTTGTATAGCTACTGGTTGTGATAAGGGTACTTTGTATAGGTACCGGCTGTGATAAGTATTAATCTCATCTTCGTGTAATACAGTATTAACGTCATCTACATTTATAATGTATTATCCTCATCTACATGTAATACAGTACTGATTATAATCAGTAGATTATTTTGTAAATAATTATTTTATTTTTTAAGTAGCAGGCCGTGGTGTGTACAATCCACGTTGCGGTCCCGTGTGCCAGATTTATTGCCCCTACGGAAACGCCCTTGACTCTCGTGGGTGCCCATTGTGCCAGTGCAATGAGTGTAAGTCGCGAGGTGTTATTACTATGACGTCCTTAAAGTTATAATGCACATGTAACTTTTTTCAGCACA
This sequence comes from Sinotaia quadrata, assembly GCA_028829895.1. NCBI lineage: Eukaryota > Metazoa > Mollusca > Gastropoda > Architaenioglossa > Viviparidae > Sinotaia > Sinotaia quadrata. The sequence continues at coordinate 59,798,846 of CM054183.1, forward strand.
ATACATATTCAATGACATTACAATTATGCTAATCTTACGAACTATATCATTTTAACATTGCAATCAAACCCGGCTTTTGACACATTTTATTTACGTTGCATTCATTATATTTTCCTGATTTAAAACAGTGGTTCCCAAATGTTCTCGGTTCGCTGCGCTCTTATTCTATCAGGATTTTTCCACGGTTCCCAAAGTCATAAAACACCTACCAGTTGTGTTTATTTTAGTGCAGATAGGTTAGAAAATAATCACGAGGCGCGCACTTTGGGAAACACTGATTTAAAGTAAAACGGTCACTTTTAAGGATGTTATAACATCTTATTTGCGAGTATCACATTATAGAAACAACCTATTTATGACGTAATGCAACGCGTGAAGGGGCTAAGGTCTAACCACTGTATCAGTTTCTGTTTGTGGTGCTGAAAAAAATTTTTGATGTCACCAAATTAAATATTTTTCCTTAAACTATGATATTTCTGTTTAGTTATAAGTCCGTTGCCAAGAAAACTAGATTTATTTTTAAGGCAACCACGCGTCAGCGTCACAGACCACGTGATTGCTTGTGCTAGTGGTTGGCAACATGACAGCGTCACAGTTCATTTTTTTCTGGATGGCAAAAGCCCGAACAAAAGCAACAATATTATACGTGCCTGCAGAGTATTTCTGGTTTTAAAATCTCGTTTTATAACCTTTGCTTAAGTATAGTGATTAGAGTTTCAATATTTAAAGAAAATGTCGTTGGTTTTGAAGTCACAAGAAAAGAATTAAAACAACGTGAAAAACAAGAGCTCCATACACAACTGTCATGATTTTATTTTAGAGAAAGTTTAGGGTTGGGTCGGGGGGTAGAGAAAAGTTAGGGTTAGGGTTAGGATTAGCTGCAAATAAATAACGAAAATAATTAATACAAACTAAAACTTTTTTATTTAGAATTATCTTTTCATTATGTAGGCAAAAAGGAACGAATATTTAAAATTGTATTAATTTAAGTTCAAGTAAATTCTTTTCAAAATGGTATATTTCAAGATGCAATTAAACAACTATATTACTAATTACTTTTGGAACAGGAACTAGCAAAATTTAATTTTTTGATTCTTATTTTGTTATTGGATGTTATCCTTGTACACAATAACAGATCCAACGTATTGTGGTCCGGTGTGTACTCTGGGCTGCCCCAACGGATTCGAGACAGACACTCGAGGATGTCCTATCTGCCAATGCAAACCAGTTATAGGTATTTTTCGTGGTATTACAAATTGTCATTTATCTTAAACCAATTCTATGTATTGTTCATGGTATTACAAATTGTTATTTATCTTAAACCAGTTATAGATATTGTTCATGGTATTACAAATTGTCATTTATCTTAAACCAGTTATAGATATTGTTCATGGTATTACAAATTGTTATTTATCTTAAACCAGTTATAGATATTGTTCATGGTATTACAAATTGTCATTTATCTTAAACCACTTCTAACTATTTTTCATGTTATTACAAATTGTCATTTATCTTAAACCACTTCTAGGTATTTTTCATGGTATTACAAATTGTCATTTATCTTAAACCAATTCTAGGTATTTTTCATGGTATTACAAATTGTCATTCATCTTAAACCAGTTCTAGATATTGTTCATGGAATTACAAAATGTCATTCATCTAAAACCAGTTCTATGAATTGATCTTTACATTACACGCTGTCATTCATCTTAAAATAGTTCTAGGTATTGTTCTTTGCATTGCAAACTATAATTTATCTTAAATCAGTTCCAGGGTGGTGTTCATGGCATTACATAATGCAGTTTATATTAAGCCATCTGTGCGCTTTATTCATAAATTAAATAGACCATTTTTATTGTATGTTATATATATTTTTTTCCTCCCTCTCTCTTCGCTTTCTATTTATATCTTTCTTTTCTATCAGTTTATTAGTTTGAGTGTTTGCGTATGTGTATGTGAGTGTGTGGAGTGTGTGCGAGCAGCGATAAAAATTTCTATACACGCCAGAAGGAGAAAAGGTTTTACTTAATTAATTATTACTGCTGCCTCTTAAGAGACAAACGTTAGAAATGATACTTGCAATGGCTGACAGAATGCCATTCACTTTCTGTTTGCAGACACATGCCGTGACAAATGCCAAGGTTACTGCCAGACCGGCAGAAATCAACCGTACGACTGCGTTTGTGACTGTGGTGTGTACAGAGTAAGTCTTCTATCTATTTTATGCACACACACACACACACAAACGCATTCGTGCCCACTCTCATATACATACCAAATACACGACAAACACTACGTAGACGTTCGCACAGACACACAACGTACACATAGCTATTCGACCTTGAACGCACTTATAGTAAATGTACTAATTAATTGCTTCCCATCCATCGCCACTTCAAGAGCAAAGATTTAAAGAAAATTATCTCGTTATGTTTCCTAGAATACAAGTCCTGTTTGCTGCATTGCCATATAAGGGCATCCCCGAGAGTCTAGCAAAGAGAAATCGAGTGGAATCATTAAGATAAATGGAAAGAAAATTTCAGATGTAAAAATTACTCTGAGCATTAATGTCTCGCGTGAATTTTAATTGATTTATGTACTATATTAGTTATTGATTCATAAATTATTATATGATTTAAGTTTTGAAAGAAACATTATGGAAATAACACCCCATGCATAGAATATATTTGGAATTAGTATTTTTTTTAATGTTTCAAATTTGTTTAATTAATTAGTAATTGCTCTTTTGTGACACCTCTGGACACCCTTCACTCGTTATGATTATTATTTATTTATTAACAACATAAATAATTACAAGAATCTTAATTTATAGTTATTAATAATTCTCCCACAAAACAAACATGTCACTCACTTGGCAAATTATAAGGGTGTCGTAAAACCATACTCTTACACAATAATAAGATAGACGTTTTACTTTCAAATAATGCTTCTGCATGAAGAAACTTCTTGCTAAAGCAGTAATAAAAATCCGACTTTAATTAATATTTAACTAGACCCCATCCACACACTATTTCTCCAACATAACGTTCTAATGTCTGTGCAAGAATTTTAATAAATTTAATAAGACGATTATTAAATCAACAATCAAATATACAATATATGAATATAATCAAAAGAGCGTTCACATTTACATCACTTACAACAATGTTTAATTAAACGTTAGGCACTCATTGAGTTATCCTAGAAGAGACATCAGTAGTTAAATTCACACACACACACACACACACACACACACACACACACACACACACACACACACACACACACACATACAGACACACACATACAGACACACACACACACACATACACTCACATACACACATACACACACATACACACACATACACACACATAAACACACACACATACACACATACACACACATAAACACACACACACATACACACACACATGTACACACATACACACACACATACACATACACACACAGATGCACACACAGATACATATATGTATGTATATATATAATGAAATTCATAGATATAATTCATTACAGAAATGATAGTGGAGTTTTAGAGATATAAGTATAGTCAATATACATAAACTTTAGTATATAGTACTTTCTTCAACTTTCCGTCCTTCTCTATTGGATGAAGTTGAATGAGCAGTTGTGAGACTATTAGTCAGAAAAACTACACAACCGCTTGGAACTTGTTTGGTTTGCATCACCAAGTTCTAGTATATTCTCCACCTGAGTTGTTTACTCCAATTCTGGCACTTACAAAAATATCACCATAAACAGTTCCCAAGATCGGGTTACGTTGTCAATGGCAACAAATATATAATTATTAAGTTTTAAAATAGGGGTAGGCAAATTTACTCCGCCACACCTTTAAATGAAAAATAAAAACTATCAGAAAATACTAACGTTAAGCACGTGGGTTTTTTTTAATTGCATGTATTTTATTTAATTAGACTGTCAATATTTTATTTAATTACGCTCTTATTTAATTAGACTCTTAGTATTCAGCACGAATAGAACCTTACGATTTATTGTCTTCATTTTTTGTTTTTGCTTTTGCAGCCTTTTAGAGTATAGAAACAACAAAAGGATTAGGAGCGAGCAAATAAGGACGAGAACTCGATATAGAAACAAGAAAAGGACAAGAAGCTAGCGAACAAGAACGAGAACTCTTTATAGAAACAAGAAAAGGACAAGAAGCTAGCGAACAAGAAAGAGAACTCTTTATAGAATCAAGAAAAGGACAAGAAGCTAGCGAACAAGAACGAGAACTCTATATAGAAACAAGAAAATGACAAGAAGCTAGAGAACAAGGACGAGAACTCTATATAGAAACAAGAAAACGATTAGATGCTAGTAAACAAGAACGAGAACTCTATACAGAAACAAGAAAACGACTAGATGCTAGTAAGCAAGAACGAGAATTCTATACAGAAACAAGAAAACGACTAGATGCTAGTAAACAAGAACGGGAACTCTATACAGAAACAAGAAAACGACTAGATGCTAGTAAACAAGAACGGGAACTCTATATATAAACAAGAAAATGATTCGAAGCAAACAAATAAGAACGAGAACTCCTTGCACAAAAAGGAAAAGGACCAGAAGCGAGTAAACAAAACCGAGAACTTTATATAGAAACAAGAAAATAACTATAAGCAAGTAAATAACGAGAAATCTCTTCGATAACAATCTCTATAAAATAAGTAATTGTACTACTTTCTTTTATAAATCCTGTAAACGTGTCCTTTATAATTATTTAAAATAATATTGTCAATAAATATTATATGTACATGATATAATTCTTGCTACTTATGTAAATGAATGAAAGGGTGATTTCGATTAAGCAACCATTGATGATACAATTGCAAATGCCACCTGTTATAACGCCAACAGATATTTCAATATTCATTATTAATATATTTACTATGTGACATTTATCGTCATAAACCAAAGTTTCCATTGCAAAGAAACTTTTAAGAGTGGAGATAGTGAGTTTGTACGGCAGAGTCAATATTCAAAACTTCACTCTAAAGGCACCTAAATACTGAAAACAATACAAAAGCAACTCTTATTCGCGAAATCAACGAACGCTAGAAAAATAGATATTCATGAAAGATGGACAGCTACTCCGTTAGTAGGGACGATAAAGCGAGTTCCGTGTGCCAGAGACGTGCACGCTAAAGATCCCTTCAACTTCGGGAAGAGTAGATCGTCGATCTAGAACCAGATAGATTTGCATAAATCACTTCGCACAGACTTTTTTAAAATCCAACAAATCTCACCCAACATAAAACACTTTCCCCTTTCCTCTCTCTTTCTCTTTCACTCTGGACTTTCGTCTTCGTAAATTAATATATATGTGTATAGAAGAGAGAGAGACAGAGAGAGAGAAATAAGCAAAAACATTCATACATTATAGCATGAAGAGAAGTTCATAAAGTAATAATATTTTACAATAACACATAATGTAGACATTCACGAGGTGAAACAGATGTGACATACAACACACTATGTGGACTAGATGCGAAAGAAAAACATCAGAGGTTCTGAAAATAAAGATTGGTGTTTTGATATCATAGATGATAAAGATATTTTAAGATGTTTTTCCTTTAAGAACTGCTGTGGTTTGACTGTCTGGGTTCTTAAGGCTGATATGAGAGAGTACTGGCAAACATGACACCCACATATTTCACTGATTGGCTAATTTGATGAGAATGCATCTGATGTTATCTGATGACGTCTCTTTCATCCGAGTATGAAGATGGCATTCATTTTAAAGTAACAAATAAAGGTTTAGACACTCTGCTGTTCGTCTCGATCTTGCTAATTTTCATCCAATAGATAATTGTGGAAATGCACTATGCAAAGAAGTAGTTTGCAGTAATAATTTTCTTATGATAGCCAGCTGGGTGTCATCAGCTTAGAACTGGACGAGAATTCACAATGTTTGAGAAAGGCTATGTGAAGAGTGTGTTCATGGGCAATCTTCGCGGCACACCCGTGTTGAAGTGGGCTCGACTGAATGGTTCAACATTTGCAGACAATGAGTGTATTCTATCAGTGAGGTTTGAACTTAAACCATGATTAGGCGGTACCAAGTATACAACACACGCTGAGACGATATATTCATTTGTCGTAGTCATTGAGCATAATAACCAGTGGGGCGGGGGGGGATAGGTGCAGGTCCTTTACAGTATGTAGTGCACCAGTCCGGTACAGTAGGGCACTAAGTGCAGGTCATTTACATTATGCGGAACATCTGTCTGGTACAGTAGGGCACTAAGTGCAGGTCATTTACATTATGCGGAACATTTGTTTAGTAAGTTTAGGAACAGGCGGAGGTCGATATATCAGATTCACAAAGCTTGTACGACGACAACTCGCCCGTTCTCCACTACGGCCATTCTTCACCACCCCACAGACAAGTGAGAGGAGGGGCCAGTCATACCAGAACATCACAGGAAAGAAGTCAACGTACCACTGTTATGCGTGAAGGACGAAAGCAACGTAAAGTAAAACGGTAGAAATAAATAAAATAAAATAAACCATCTTGACTGGTTGGGTTCTGATTATGCAGTGGTGGGAAAGAAATTATTAGCAAGCACTTTTGCACCTAAAAAAAGCATCAAATGTCGGAGCAACTGACTCAAACTTGTTCAGCAATGCAGAAAGCCTGCCGTTAATGTCGTGTTGAAAGGTCACGAACGCTGTAACAAAGTGAACCCGTCAATGATTGCTTATTGTTCCAAAGAACACTAAAAAAAAAAGCATAATATATATTTTAATTCTTATAAATAGCATTAGTCAACAAGGAAAGTACAACATTAACGCCTGTAGAATTATTTTAAAGGGAACAAAAGGCGAAACAATTAGGTAAATGAGAATTGTACAATATGTTTCCGTTTCTTTTGTCTATATGCTGACTTCATAACTTTGTGTGTGTGTGTGTGTGTGTGTGTGTGTGTGTGTGTGTGTATGTGTGTGTGTGTGTGTGTGTGTGTGTGTATGTGTGTGTGTGTGTGTGTGTGTGTGTGTGTGTGTATGTGTAGAACATATTATATGTACTGTTTAGTTGGTGGGATACAAATTACATTAAGACTATTCATAAAAGAAATCAAGCCTCCTTCAAACTATTTTCGTGAATACACTTTAGACAAACGAAAATCTCGCCGAAAAAAAACAAAGACGATACACATAACAAAATATTCCAACTTTTAAAACTTCATTCCACACCTTACATAACTGATTTCTTTATTTGAGCAATGGCCAGATTTTATTTCTGTCTCATTGACCATCATTTAAACCAACTCGAGGTACAAAAAAGACATGATTGTCAGCTAGGTGCATGCTGGGCTGTCAAGTTTAGGTCCGAATCTCTTGTGGTCGAAAATCTCTTAAATTAAAGATTTTGACAAAAGAATTCACGCTGTAAGAGAAGTATTTTTCTAACTCCGGTATTTTCCTCACTCGTTGTTTGCTTGCTGATTTATTTATCTATTTAATGTTGTTGTAATTTTTAACCACACGAGTCCACTGTACGCATAACCTACTCATTTAAGCTATTTGGTGTTAAATCTTGTTTCATTGGCACATTTGTGCAAGCTCTGAAGGACTATTCTGGTTTAAGTATTAAGACAAGATCCTCTGGCGTTTGCCTCATGGAGATAAATACTCTGTTGACTTGTCAGCTTAGCTCTGAACTCAATTATACAGACCACAGGGTCAGACCCCTTTCACCCACTCGGTAGGGATTTGTATGGAACTGCAACTATTCAAAAACCGACACTAACATGTCTGCATTTCTCTCGAGACGCGCGTGCTCAAGTACACATAGAGGTAAACACACAACCTAATTTAAATACGACCAAGTACACATAGAGGTAAACACACAACCTAATTAAAAATACGACCAAGTACACATAGAGGTAAACACACAACCTAATTAAAAATACGACCAAGTACAGTTGCTCAATTCCTTAAATAGTTTGATAAAAAAAAAACGTTTTTTTTATTTTAAATTCAGTCTGGAGCGAGAATATACTCACACACACACACACACACACACACACACACACACACACACACACACACACACATTACCTCAGATTATAGCACATACTGATCCAGCTATAAATAGAAGCACATTAAAACTCAAAGTCAAAGTTATTATTATTCTTTTCATTAGGAAATTATGCTAAATAAAAACGTACTCGACTATCGCAGATGAGTATGTGTGTGCGTGGTTGCTTCTTTTATATAAGCCTAGTCGACCTATCGCGGCTGATGTTTGCTTTCTTTTATTGACCTCTAGGCATTAATGCTGATGACAGGAAGCTTTGATAGGTGAATAGAGTTCTGTTGTCCTGTTATTGACAGATTTATGTTAATGATCTTGTTCTGTCCTGTGATATGTTAGTATTATGTCATTAAAATTCACGCTAATATCATTTTACGATATTGATCACAATACTTCAAATGCTGCCCTTGTTATTTCCAACGTATATTAACAGAATTAAAGTTACAATGTTTCCGTGACTTTTATCTTTACCCAGATTACTGTTTATAATATTATGTTAATATGCTACCCGTTACACCGTCACTGGCTTACCTGGGTTTTATTCTTCATTAGATATATTGGGTTAATTATTGTACTATAAATGTTGCATTGTCACTGGCTTACCTGGGTTTTATTCTTCATTAGGTATATTAGGTATGTTAGGTTAATTATTGTACTATAAACGTTGCATTGTCACTGGCTTACCTGGGTTTTATTCTTCACTAGATATATTAAGTTCATTATTGTGCTATAAATGTTGCATTGTCAATGGATGCATTCGGTCGTGTTGTATATATATATATATATATACGTCTTCAAGTATGCGAGTCTCTTTAAATATAAATAAATAAAATCATAAATCATAAATGACACACAGAACACTTAATGATGAAATGGTGAAGCAGCCAGGGTTAGGAAATAACGGACTAATTAACAAACAAGCAAATGCTGCACAACCACTTAAGCCCTGACTTTAAAGGCTTCAAAACTAATCTTACAGTACGCATACTTCCCCCATCTCATCTCATCCCCCCCCCCCCTCACTTCTCCACCTGTTGCCATCGATGCATGCTCTACAAAATGACTTTCAGGCTGTTTATGACCCTGCCGATGACTTCATCAGTGTTGACATACTCTTTGCGAACTGAATTCTTCATTACAATGCGGATCCAGGATATCCTCTTGCACTTTGTTTGTGCCGACACCTTCAGATGGCAGCCAATAAGGGGAGAGAATCAGTTTTGGACAGAGGTAAAGTGATGCACGTCACAGAGGCGTTCGTCATTATAAAAGATCAGAGATCGTTCCAGTTTCATTATAGACAATCACGCATTTCACTGTTAAGTATAGAATTTTCTTTTATATCATCTCAGCGCATCGTTTATTTTACACATTTTTAATTTTTTTCCTTGGACGGGTCATTGGTTTTATTTAATTTGGAAATTTGTTTTTGAGACTTAAAAAAGTATGAAAAGAGATTGCTTAAAATTGACAATTGTCTATTTGATTTTGTTAAAATGTAATTACCGGAGAGAAAGAACTGGCCGTCCTTGGAGATTTGTGTGCGATTGGCAATTGTCTAGTTATACTTGTAATAATGTAATTACCGGAGAGAAAGAACTGGCTGTCCTTTGTAAATTGTGTGCGATTCTATGGCCTCATTTTATTCTGCATTTCTTTACTAATTTTCTTTGACATGATTATATTAACTTATTAATCTATAAAACATTTATAAATTCTTATAATAAATAAGAAGGTGTACAACTAACGGTTATATATTATGTGATTATATTACTTATCAATCAATAATTTTATTTATAAATTCTTATATTTATAAGTGTACAACTAAACGTTATTTATTTTGAGAGATTTAATATTTTTGTCATCACATTACTGAACCCAATGGTGTTTCCACAAACCGGCTGCAACGTAAAAGAAATTTAAATAAATCTGGGTTCTATGGACTATTTGCAGTCATCGTTCTTATTTATAGTTTGTTTATATTTTTTCCTCAGGGCATACAGGAACTACACTCTTCAACAATGACAAAGAGCGAACAATATTGTTACGTGTTTTTCATTTTGGGAGCTTGTCTTCTTGCCGAAGGCACATCAAGTAAATATTTCTTTTGTATGGGTGTTCTTGTTTAAACCTTTCTTTCTCTCCTGGACTTCTGTTGTTGCTGTTGTCTTGTTATGTCTCCACCCATCCTGAGTCAACAACCATACCTGAAGACAAAGTGCTAAAAAAGTCAATAACCGATTAAAATACTGCAGGGGACTCAAAACACGAATGTTATGGACGGAAGACTCAACCGCTCCGTACACGACCTTCGTATTTAAAGTAAGAAAGAGGTCTGTATATGTCATATCGAAAAACAAGAGTTATATTGTGCGTTGAAAGTTTTACTCGATGCTATTTTTACTGCAAATTTAAGTTATTAACACCAAAAACTAGCAGAAACAACAAAAATTTATAAATGAGGGGAAAATGTGAATGAAAAGGTAACTCTAGATAAAAGCAGATTTATCGTACAGCTTTGCTATCGTATGTTATTTTATTTGACAGTTAATCCTATCCCTAAACCAAATCTTTATCTTTAAAAACAAACTAACCATAGCTGTTAGCTAAAACATCTAACCCTAACCTTTATCCTAAAAGCTGACCCTAATCTTAAAAGAAATTAACCCTAAAAATACAACCTAACCTTTAACTCAGGAAACCAAACCCTAAATATAACTCTAACCTCTGTCAGAAAACCAAACCCTAATCATAATTCTAAACTCTGTCAGAAAACTAAACCCTAAATATAACTAACCTCTGTCTGAGAAAACCAAACCCTAAACATAACTCTAACCTCTGTCTGAGAAAACCAAACCCTAATCATAACTCTAAACTCTGTCAGAAAACTAAGCCCTAATCATAACTCTAACCTCTGTCTGAGAAAACCAAACCCTAACTATAAATCTAAACTTCCTATAAAATGTACGACCGGCATGTACGGAGCTGTTGGGTGAACGGAGACACCCCAGGGAATATTTTGTAATAATCTTTCCAAAAGTTGAAAACCATGATGATCTGTCGCATCTGATCACAGTGTTCACATAAATAAAACTGTCATATTGAAGAATGACATTTGAAATCATTACTTTGATCGTACACTTTTGCACTGGGTACTAGTGAAACATATTATATTCTTTTCAACAAGTTCAGTCTATTTTTATTTACAAATTTATCTAAAACTCCTTGTCACTTTTACAAGCAATTTGATTTCTTTTATAAATAAACAATTGTTTCTAAATGTTAAATTTTATTGTTTTAAATTATTGCTTGATATGAATAATAACGTACTTGTGTGTATGTATGCCTGTAAGTAAATTTATATGTATGTATGTATGAGTGTGTTGTGGGTGTCTGTAAATGCAAGCAAATACATTTTATGATTAATACTGTCGTTTCTCTTTAATGCAACATTATTTCTAGCTTACCCTAAGTGCGTGCCTTTCAAATGCTTGATGAAGTGCCCCTTCGGTCAGCAGACGGACACTTTCGGGTGCCCGATTTGTTCCTGCAGGCCACGTAAGTATCCACTTTTTGTAATTAGTTCATTTGACTTTGTAATTAGTTCATTTAACTTTGTAACCCTGAATAATGCAGTTGTACAGCCAAGAAAGAAACGTTATAAGCCATTGTGGAGGTCGATAAGGAACCACTATACGCCAGAGGATACAATCTATACAGATCCGGTATAAGCCAGAGGGTACAATCAATAAAGAACCAGTGTAAACCAGTAGTACAGTCAATAAAGAACCGTTATAAGCCAGTGGTGTGGCCAGTAAAGAAACTGTATATGCACTGGGACAATTAATATAGAACTGGTTTAAGGTGGTTGGGAAGTCAGTATAGAACCGGTATAAGACTGTGAGCAGTTAATCAAGAACTGCTAAAAGTCATTGGAGTAACCGGTAAAGAACTTGTAAAAGGCCAGAGGGATAATCCAGGACCAGTAGAAGCCAATGGGACAGTCACTAAAGAACCGGTAAAATCCAGTGAGACAGTCAGTAAAGAACCGTTACAAGCCAGTGGGACACTCAGTTAAGAACCGGTACAAGCCAGTGGGACAATCAGTTAAGAACCGGTACAAGCCAGTGGAACTCTTAGTGAAGCACCAGTACATGCCAGTATACGCACAAACACACACATATATATATTTGTGTGTGTGTGTGTTTGTGTGTGTGTGTTTGTGTGTGTGTGTGTGTGTGTGTGTGTGTGTGTGTGTGTGTGTGTGTGTGTGAGCAGTGTAGATTCCATTATCTTTCGTCAGTCTTAATGTTTTATTTGGTTTTGTTCTTTCAGTGTGATTTTATTAATTTTGTTTTATGCTATTCATCGAGTTGTAAAACAAAAGTTTCTATAGCTAGTAATAATTATTCTTATCATCTTTCACTCGCAATGTATTAATTAAAATATGCGAAAGATAACTTATATGTGTTTATATCTTGCACCATCACCAGGTCCAATTTGTCCTCTAATAAAATGCCCTTCTATTGACTGCCGTTATGGATTCCTGGAAGTGAACGGTTGTAGAACATGCAGATGCAAACCTGGTAAAAAAAATTGAATACATTATTATTTTTCAAATTATTTCAATCAAATCATTTTTTAACTTTTTTTCCATAGTTATTTTCCAAATTATTTCTAATGCAAATCTTTTTTTAAACGTTTCTTTTACTTCTAACCAAATTATTTCTAAACATTTCCTTTAAAATGTCTTGTTCTTCAGACCTAGTAAATAAATGAATACAATATCATTTTTCAAATTATTTCAATCAAATCTTTCTTTAAACGTTTCGTGTTCTTCAGACCTAGTAAATAAATGAATACAATATCATTTTTCAAATTATTTCAATCAAATCTTTCTTTAAACGTTTCTTGTACTTCAATGTATTCAAATACGTCGTAAAAGATTCAATTGTCTTCCTACTTAGAATTCTGACGAAGTCGACATAATCAAGACTTGACATTGACCACAGAATTATATTCGTCTAAAATTACAGTACTACATTGACCACATAATTAGATTCATCTCAATTACAGTAACATTGTCCACAGAATTAGATTCATCTCAATTACAGTACTACATTGACCACATAATTAGATTCATCTCAATTACAGTACTACATTGACCACATAATTAGATTCATCTCAATTACAGTACTACATTGACCACATAATTAGATTAATCTCAATTACAGTACTACATTGACCACATAATTAGATTAATCTCAATTACAGTACTACATTGACCACATAATTAGATTCATCTCAATTACAGTACTACATTGACCACATAATTAGATTCATCTCAATTACAGTACTACATTGACCACATAATTAGATTAATCTCAATTACAGTACTACATTGACCACATAATTAGATTCATCTCAATTACAGTACTACATTGACCACATAATTAGATTCATCTCAATTACAGTACTACATTGACCACAGAGTTAGATTCATCTCAATTACAGTACTACATTGACCACAGAGTTAGATTCATCTCAATTACAGTACTACATTGACCACAGAGTTAGATTCATCTCAATTACAGTACTACATTGACCACAGAGTTAGATTCATCTCAATTACAGTACTACACTGACCACAGAGTTAGATTCATCTCAATTACAGTACTACACTGACCACAGAGTTAGATTCATCTCAATTACAGTACTACACTGACCACAGAGTTAGATTCATCTCAATTACAGTACTACACTGACCACAGAGTTAGATTCATCTCAATTACAGTACTACATTGACCACAGAGTTAGATTCATCTCAATTACAGTACTACATTGACCACAGAGTTAGATTCATCTCAATTACAGTACTACATTGACCACAGAGTTAGATTCATCTCAATTACTATACTACATTAGTCGCACTTTTGCAAGATTTCGTTGTTAAAAATTAGGATTATGTGTATTTTATTTTTCCTCAGTTTGCCCTCATTGTTCCATATTGATGCGTTCGTGTGTGTTATTTTAAACGCGTTTCCTTGTTATCGAGTTTTAGCGTGTGTTATTTTAAACGTGTTTACATTTTATCGAGTGTTAGCGTGTGTTATTTTAAACGTGTTTACTTTTTATCGAGTTTTAGCATGTGTTATTTTAAACGTGTTTACATTTTATCGAGTGTTAGCGTGTGTTATTTTAAACATGTTTACATTTTATCGAGTTTTAGCATGTGTTATTTTAAACATGTTTACATTTTATCGAGTGTTAGCGTGTGTTGTATGAATTTACTGCTATCCTTTTTTATATATTTAATTTCCATCATTTGATATTCTCTGTCTTTTTATTGTTGTCATTTTATACGTTATATGTCTACGATTACTGTAATGTGTTTTACTGTTTGATGTTTGAGTATAGTATATCGATTCAAATTTCTTTGTACATTTCAAGATACATTACTCATATGTCATTATTATCATTATCATTATTATTATTATTATTTGAACGCTAATATAAAAATGAAATATGTATTGATGGAAATGGCAGCGCCTTCAAAATGTCCTGTGTCCAACTGCCGGTACATCAAGTGTCTTGGACTTCACAAACACGTCGACATTAACGGGTGCGAATCATGCTCGTGCGGTTTACTTCCAACACGTATGTACCTGTCTTTTATTTTACTTTTTCTTGTCTGTTTTCCTGTGTTTATCTGTCTTTTACGTTTTTCTTGTCTGTTTCTCTGTGTTTACCTGTCTTTTACTTTTTTCTTGTCTGTTTTCGGTGTTTATTTGTCTTTTACTTTTTTCTTATCTGTTTTTCTGCCTTTACCTGTCTTTTATATTTTTTGTGTTTTTTTCTGTCTTTTACATTTTTCTTCTTGTTTTTCTGTTTAACTATCTTTTACTTTTTTTTTAATCTGTTTTTCTGTGTTTACCTGACTTTTACATTTTTCATGTCTGTTTTTCTCTGTTTATCTATATTTTACATTTTTCTTGTCTGCTTTTTTTCTGTTTACCTGTCTTATTTTTTTTCTTGTGTGTTTTCCTGTCTTTTACATTTTTCTTGTCTATTTTTCTGTGTTTAACTGTCTTTTACTTCTTTTTTATCTGTTTTTCTGTGTTTAACTGTCGTTTACTTTTTTCTTGCTTGTTTTTCTGTTTTTACCTGTCTTCTACTTTTTTAAATCTATTTTTCTGTTTACTTCTTTCTATCAGTTTTAATTCTTTTTATGTCTTTCTTTGTTATCTGACTTTTACTTCCTTTTACCTGTAACCTATCTCTATACATTTGTATGTTTTGTCATTGTAATGCTGCGATTCAATCGATATTTATATACATGGATACTACATCCTTGTTTTGCTTTAGTTTTGTCTTCGACAATTGTCAAATATTAATGACGTATTACTGCATAACTATTACATTGCAGCGTATTTACTGTCTTCAAACGTGTATTTACTCTGTATCATGTATTACTGTCTTGATTTGTGAGTATTTAGACTATATTGTGTGTTGCTGTGTTTAATGTATATGTATCTATTGTGTGCTGCTGTGTTTAATGTATATGTATCTATTATGTGCTGCTGTGTTTAATTTATATATATTTACTTTATATAGTGCTGTATTGTGTTAACTTTCGTGCATTTACTCTGTAGCGTGTGCTACTCCGTCTTATATATATTTACTTTGTGTGCGTGTGTTGCTCTGTGTTTCTTTATATGCATATTCTCTGTATCATGGGCTACTCTGTGCTGACATGTATTTACTTTGTACCAGTGAGTTACTCTGCATTATTCCATTAGTATTTACTGTATATCATATGTTACTCTCTGAGTTTTATTGCTGTTGCTAGTTTGACATATTTTAAGCCTATTACTGTACTGTGATTTACAACGTGCTAATTTAATATTAGAACTAGTTAGAAGCTTCTTTTCTTTCCAAGAGAAATCATTCGTGAGTCAACACTATGGCTTTGTGAACGTTGGTAAAAAAACTAAAGTATATATAAATTGAAATTGCAGCCCCTTATGAATGTCCGGTGTCCAACTGCCTGTTCATCAAGTGTCGTGGACTTCAGAAACACTTCGACCGAAACGGATGCGAATCATGCACTTGCCGCCCAATTCTACGTACGTACCTGTCAATTATTCTTTTGATCTGTTTATCTGTGTTTACCTGCCATTTACTTTTTTTTTATCTTTTTTTCTGTGTTTACCTGTTTTTAGTTCTTTTTATCTGTCCTTTTGTGTTTATCTGTGTTTTATCTCCTTGTATCTGTTTTTTGCTTACATGACATTTAGTTCTTTTTATCTGTCCTTTTGTGTTTATCTGTGTTTTATCTCCTTGTATCTGTTTTTTGCTTACATGACATTTAGTTCTTTTTATCTGTCCTTTTGTGTTTATCTGTGTTTTATCTCCTTGTATCTGTTTTTTGCTTACATGACATTTAGTTCTTTTTATCTGTCCTTTTGTGTTTATCTGTGTTTTATCTCCTTGTATCTGTTTTTTGCTTACATGACATTTAGTTCTTTTTATCTGTCCTTTTGTGTTTATCTGTGTTTTATCTCCGTGTATCTGTTTTTTGCTTACATGACATTTAGTTCTTTTTATCTCTTTCTCTTCTCACGTGTCCTTTATTTCTTTTTAAGATTTTTCAGTGTGCTTACCTGTGTTTCACTTCTTCATATATGTTTTCTGTGTTTACTGCATTTTATCTCTTTTTATCTGCTTTTCTGTGTTTACGTGACTTTAACCTCTCAAGTCTCGATGATAGTCCCACAGCAATGTGCTAATGCGAAATATATTTCTGATTATAATTACTTAACTTATCTGACAGCTGTAATGTAAAAGTTGTACATGATAACAGCATTGCAAAAACTCCATTGTAAATTTGACAGCTGTAAACACGTTCTATATGTGATGACGCTTTATTAATGAAAATACTTATTTACATTTTAGTTCAATCTGTCTTACACAGGATTATGATCATTGCGTACTGTTAATACACAATTGAAAATTAACCAAAAAATATTTTAATTTGGAGAGGTTGTTGTTTGTTTCTTATTTTGAAACAGATCTTCCCTGAAGCAGAAAGAAACGTCAAACAAGCAAAAGGAAGGCGACAGAAACTGAGCAGTCGAAGTAAAGAAAACCACAAGGCACTGAAATTAACAAGAATAAAACTAAAAATATAAAATAATGCGGGCATTGACCGGAGATGACCGACTCTCGGTATAAACAAATATTTTCTTTCATTGAATCCAAAACCAAATTCTGGCATTCGTCTTTATAAACTATCACACTACTTAAGACTAAGATGACTTAATGATATTACAATTCATGTTCTTAAAGCAACTGTCATATTACTTGAACAATACGCTCCCCGCTCTGTCAACAATGAGTGTGAAGACATTATGCTTAGATGGTGCCACGTTCTCTAAACACAAATATTTTAGACAAAATTGCCTTCAATATTACCAAGTTAATACCCTCACAATGTACAGTTTTAGTACAATGATTTTAGTCAAAATTGCCTTCAATATTACCAAGTTAATACCCTCACAATGTACTGTTTTAGTACAATGATTGGCCTTCAATATTACCAAGTTAATACCCTCACAATGTACAGTTTTCATACAACACTCATACAGTCCTATTAATTTCAAGGCTATGAAAATGAGTAACACTTTGATAGCTAGTTAACTGTCCTCGATAAAGTGAAAGTATATACATGTTAGCTGTATTAGTGTTTAATGCCATTAATGTAAATATGAAGAAATCAGCAAATAATAAATTAAAGGTATCATTGTCTCACTGTAATTGTATTTAAATTCATTCTGTGCAAATCGACTGCAGTGTTGTTAGTGGTATGTTTGTTTCTGGTTCGAAGATCGATACCATGTATTTATTGAATGTTTCTGTTTCTGACGAAATGCCAATACGTCATACTGCTATAGGCGGTGCATTTATTTGTCAAGTTTTGTATTGTATGGTAATGACTATTCTAGTTTTGTATTGTATGGTAATGACTACAGTTTTGTATTGTATGGTAATGACTACTCTAGTTTTGTATTGTATGGTAATACCTATTCTAGTTTTGTATTGTATGGTAATGACTATTCAAGTTTTGTATTGTATGGTAATTACTACTCTAGTTTTGTATTGTATGATAATACCTATTCTAGTTTTGTATTGTATGGTAATGACTATTCAAGTTTTGTATTGTATGGTAATGACTACAGTTTTGTATCGTATGGTAATATTTATTCTAGTTTTGTATTGTATGGTAATACCTATTCTAGTTTTGTATTGTATGGTAAAGACTATTCAAGTTTTGTATTGTATGGTAATTACTATTCTAGTTTTGTATTGTATGGTAATACCTATTCTAGTTTTGTATTGTATGGTAATACCTATTCTAGTTTTGTATTGTATGCTAATGACTATTTTAGTTTTGTTTTGTCTTAGATTGAAAAGCAATATTATGAATACATAGCTGGAGTTTTGAATTCACGGTGTAACCCTTATTGTGTTCTCGCTGTTATTCTCATTGTGTTATTGTCGTTGAGTTACTTTCATAGTGTTACTATCATTGAATTACTCTCATTTTGTTACTCTCAAATATAACTCTTCTCTTCTCTTTCTCTTCCTCCGTGTCTCCCTGATCCACTATAAAGATCTTATTTTTCTCTGTTACACATATATCACATCAAAACAAATTCTCTCTCTTACCTTACTCTTGCATATATATATATATATATATATATATCAATCTATTACTTTCTTTCTATTTCTCTCTCTCTCTCTCTCTCTCTCTCACACACACACACACACCACACACACACACACACACACACACACACGCACGCACACACACAAACACAATATATATCTGTAAGCCTATAAGACACCAACGTATTTGGAGAACAGTCTCACCTTTCTGTTTACACTGTTAGGAAATTTAATACGCCACTTTGACGTTTATGTCACATTAAATATCCCGTTCCATCCGATCCTTCCAAATTAAGGATTTCCGTTTTAACTGATGTCAGTCGTTATCAGAGGATACATTTCAGAAACATTCTGAAACAGTCGTTATCAGAGGATACATTTCAGAAACATTCTGAAACAGCGAACAATCCATGCACGTCACGCCGAACTTGTGAATATCTTAATTTTCTCTCTCGTAGTTATATACATGCGTTGTTAGTTTGGTCTACTAACTCACTGCTGGTAGTCCAGAGTCTCGTTCACTGTTCAAGTAAGCTTGTACTTTGGATTTGATACCGTAAGTGAAATTTTACAAAGACAGAATTTACAAATCGTATTGCTCTTAGTTCCAATAACAATGTTATCGTATGCAGGGTTATTTAAACAAACTATGGTTAGGCTCCAAGTGGAAACGATCTTACAGAATTTCTTATCGCGCATAGTTTTCGGATTACGTATTCATTGCAATTAAAGGGTTAACTATTTTATAATATGTTATTTTTATAATTTGGCGTTGCAATTTATCTTATCCACGTATTTTGTGTTCTTTGCATAATTAAGTATTTGTTTAAAACGGTATAAAGTACTTTTCTGTAATGTGAGGATTTTAGAGAGGGTGAGAGATGTTAAATTCAGTGTCTGTTTGCTGTCATTGCCAGAAATGCTATTTTTGTTATTTTTTCTTTCCTGTCATCCTTAACTACTATAGGTTTCGATTATATTTCTTATGAAAACTAAAAATCAATTCTGACATTACACTTAACTCAGATACTTTGCTTTTACCGTCTTCCATCTGATAAAAATCAACCCTGGCAATACACTTCATAGATATTCTGCTTTCACCGTCTTCCATCTGATAAAAATCATCTCTGGCAATACACTTCAGTCAGATACTTAGCTTTTACCGTCTTCCAACTCATAAAAATCATCTCTGGCAATACACTTCAGTCAGCTACTTAGCTTTTACCATCTTCCACCTAATAAACATTAACTACTGATTCCCATCTTCTAGAATGTGTAACCTTTCTAGAATTCATGATCGCACTATGACCCACGTGTGTCAAATGCTTCAATATTCAGTTAACAAAATATGTTATAATACTAAGTCAATATAGATTTGATTATGGTATAGACCCTCTTGATAGTATATAGATCTCATGATGTGTATGCCTATCTTACAGTGTATTACCTCGGGATGGTATATAATTACTTCACAGTGTATGGCTCTTATGATGGCAGATGTCTCTTTGACAAGTGTATAGACCTCAAGATTGTATATTCCTACTTCACAATGTGTATACCTGATCTGTGCGGTCTTGGCAGTGTATAGATCTCATGATGGTGTTTGCCTACTTGATAGTAAATAGTGCGGATAATGGTATCTTCCTGCTTGATAGTGCAGGCCTGATTATAGTATATACCTATTGCATAATGTATAGACCTCATTATGGAATGCACCAGATGATGGGATTATCAATTCTGACCTTGTAAACGTACCTCAGGTGACTCGGGTATCACATGTCACGTTCGTCTGTCTGTTATGTTAGTGTATATTTCTAAAACAATCACCAGCTCGGTTAACAGATATCAGTTATGAGTGACATTCTGTCATAACTAACATTCATGAAAGTTCCACCAATGAACAATCAGATTGGTGTCTGCATTTTCTACTTGATCAGCATGCCCCAGCAAGCTGCAGTGCTCCCTGGTACAACAACAATTGTGCCAAAGCCAAAAATCCATGATGATAAAAAAAACCAGTGGATATCATCATGGTGTGTGATTATCCATAAAGCAGATTTATCCAGCAGGCAGAAAGAATATTATACATAAAATAAAGATATGTATAATATTCTTTCTGCCTGCTGGATAAATCTGCTTTATGGATACAATAAAAGAAAAGAAAAGAAAAAGAAAATCCACATACGGTGCAAAAGATATCAGTAAAATACTAGATGTATGAAGTTACTCTGCATCACAGTTAAACAAACAGAAATAGATAGTGTTTCCTTTCTGCCATCTATCATATTAATATATAATACACTGCATGTCTTGTTATATGATTAGACTCGGACGTGAACCATCCGGCCTATGACCTACTGTCTTTTACAGTCATGATACAAATGTCACGAATTATATTTCAGCCAATATCAATAGGCCTATCTATTGTCTACAAATAATCTGGAAGAAGTGCAAACATGTAACTTAACCCTATTCTAATATAACAATATGCTGTATTCTTTCAAATGCAATCCTTCCTGCTGTGATTGAAGTATAAATAATTGCATATTTCCATAACTTTTAACAAACTGAGAAGCTAGCCAGTTTGGATTGGCCAATGGCCACATGCTGAACAGCTTTGGCTGACCAATGGCCATCTGCTGGTCGATTGTAATTGATCAAAGGGTGCTGAGCGAATACAGAGGGAAACTCTATTTGTAAAAATCTATCCATTTTGCAATCACTGTCCAGGGAACCCCACATGCAGTAAGATGTACTTTGTGCTTCCTCTGTCAGTTTCCAGCCAGGGGTCATGTAAACAGGCCTCATGCTTGTTACTTCTACGAGGGTTCTACAACCAAGCTTCTGTTGGTATCAGTGTCTAGAGGGGAAACACCCTTTCAACTCTGTCAGTCAGTGTGTGTGTGTGTGTGTGTGTGTGTGTGTGTGTGTGTGTGTGTGTGTGTGTGTGTGTGTGTGTGTGTGAAACAAGAAGTCTTAAATACTTCTAGATTAACATAAGATTAATATATCAGAAGTAGACATGAATCAACTTTTCATGCTTGACCATAATACCTCTCTTCTCTGGTCTATACTTGTGTCTTAGAGAAACTTATAAGGTTTCAAAACATTACAAATAAGATTAATGCTATAACACCAAAACCCAATCGGGTCAACTCTTTTCTGTATCATCTCCACCTTTTTACATGATTACACAACCCGGAGTTTCTTCTCTTTATTAACCTCCATTTTAAATCAATTTATCTCTGTTACTCTCCTAAATTTTACTGTATAATTAACAGCAATGATACTGACAAAGGTTAAGATAAAATTATATGTCATCAATATATATAACTCAAGGATATTTATACAAGGCAGAAATAATAACATTGAATCCGAGTTTCACAGTTTGCCCATCGGTGACGTCATACTGACTATGCCATTTTCAGTTAGAACCCCAGGGCAAGAACAAGCTTGTCAATGATGGCAACAGGAGGTCAGCTGTTCTTAGGGTTGTTGTTTCTTTTAGGAAGTTGCCTTTTTGCTGAAGCTCAGACTGGTAAGAAACGGCACAATTGCTTTATAGCTTTTCCTTTCTTGATTTTCCTTTGTTTTCCTTTTACTTATTTCCCTTTCTTTCTAGTTTTCTTTACTTGTATTACCTTTGTTGATTTTCCTGTTACTTATTTCCCTTTCTTTCTAGTTTTCTTTACTTGTATTACCTTTCTATTCTTATCATTTCCATTCTTTTGGTTTTATGCATTTTGTTGGTATTTGTATGAGTACTGAATGTTAAAGTAGAGTTATAGATTTATTTTCAGCTTCCAAGTCAATCAAATAGTAATAATTTTGTAGTTAATGTTTAGATGTTAGTCACTCAATAGTCATTTATAGCATACTCCACCATGTTTTCTTTTAGATGTTTTTTTTTAAACTTCTGCCTTCATCAAACTGTAGATTGAAAGCTTGTTTAAGCTTGTATAATTATGTACAACTATAAAATAAAAATGCCTTATAATCTATTAATAAAACTCAGATTGTAATCGCTATATGCAAATCATTCTATACTATGTCTATTTCTCTGTCTATCAATCAATCTATCTATCTATCTATTTACCTATCTATCTCTCTCTCGCTGGACGACTATCATTATACCTACTTGCTTAAGTCATTTGCTGTATATCCATCTAAGTACGTATCCCTTGCCTCTATCTTGCTGGCTATCTATAAACCTAGCTATCTGTAGATATATCCGTTTGTTTGTTTTTGCATGACTATGTACTTGTGCACATCAGGACTGTCTATTTTTAAGTTTCAATACAACTTCAAATTCTACATTTCTTCAATATTTTTCAAATAAATTAAATTTGTTTCTTTAATATTTCTTAACATTAATTAAATTCATTTCTTCACTATTTCTTTCAAAATATAATTTGCTTGGCCCATGCATTATTTCACTCAGACCTTTGTCCCGTTACACTATGGAAATGGCATGTAACCAAGAGTTACTTTTCAATGCACACTGTCGGGAAACTCAACCAGATCACACTAAAATGTGCAGGCGTTCTCATACTTTTCCATTAATATTTGGGAAGTATTTTCACAATTCAAACGTGTAAATAAATGACGTAGCAAGGGCTTAGGTGACATACGTTTACGTCCTTACGAGAACCTTTTGGTTTTAAAGAATTAATTGAGCGTAAGTTAGAACCGCCTATGAACTGCTAACAGCTTTGTTCTGTAAATTTTAGCTAAAAATAATGAAAGGCTCTAACAAACAAAAAGTTAATATGAATACTGATTTGTGTTGCAGCTATTTTGTTTCATTAGTACTTTCTTAAAAGTTCATTTGCAAGTTAGTGCGTCATTAATGTTACTGTTGCACCTTTGCATTAATTATGTGATAGCATTGTTGGTAAAAAAAAAAATAATAATTCTTTTATTACTGTTATTACATGCACTTTGCTTGACCAATACTCTTATTACTATTGTGATGCATAGCTCCTCCCTCGTGCCCGCCTGTATCCTGCCGTATACGGAATAGAACCCTTTCAATTAAGTGCGCTTTCGGACACAAAACGGACAAGAATGGATGCCCAATCTGTGCCTGCAAACCCCGTTAGTAGACGCTTCTTCATCTCATTTTAAAACCATCGTCCATTTTCCCCCTGACTTCTAACTATTCCGAATATGAGAGATATTTTCAGGTTTTGTTACAGTCACTGAAGGAATAATCTGTATGTTATAATCGCAATGAATCATTTTTTTATATTTTTGTTTTGCCAAATGCAGTAATATTTCGCTTGTGTTGACTATTTACTTGCTTAGCGGTTCTTTTCATTTCAGATATTTACTAATTTAGAAGAAGCCGATAAATCGCAAGAATTTACTTGTAAAAATAAAATTAAGTCACGTGTTTTGTTTATGATACTCCCAGGTCCGGAGTGTCCTTTAATTAAGTGTCCTAGAAACTGTCCGTATGGATATGTGAAGGTGAACGGGTGCCGCACGTGTCGATGCAAGCTGGGTAAATAACTATTTCATATTATATTTTCAGGACATTAAAATATTATTTCATTTGATATTAGTTTTAGACACGAAACTATTATTTAATTTAATATTATTTTCTCAAGACTCTAAAATATTATTTCATTTTATATTATTTTTTCAAGACACTAAACTATTATTTTATTTTATATTATTTTATTTTATCAAAACATCAACTATTATTTCCTTTCAACTATTTTTCAGGACACTAAAATATTATTTCATTTTATATTATTTTTAGACACGAAACAATTATTTCATTTGATATTACTTTTTAGTTTTTTAAGTCGTCAAATATTATTTCATTTCATATTATTTTTCAGGATACTAATATATTTCAAATGCAGCCATACGTAAATATCTTAAATATGTCTATTTGTGCATTCACTGATATACGTCCAGAGTAAAGAGTTTATGTCAATCTTCCCATCAAAGAATGTTTTCTCTAACACTATGATAGTCTGATAATACACTAGGCAGACCGGAAGAAAATTAATTATATTAAATGTTCCATTAATTTCGAGCTTGGAGCTGCAATGAAGATCAAATTCCTACAGGTTAATCCTTACAACTTCGTCCTTATAATTAATTCTTTACAATTCTTACAGTCCTGCCTTCACACTAGAGTGTATACTTTTCATTCTACTACAATCCATTCCTTGTAATCTAATTTTACAACCAGAGCCTTAAAATTTAATGCTTTTAATTTAGTCCTTAATATTTTGACTTTAAATCTATTCAATTCAGTCATTACAATCTGGTCTTTCAACTGTAAAGTATATATTTCAGTCTTTAAATGCAGTGTATACATTTCATTCTTTACAATCCAGGATATACAATTCAGTTTAAACTGTTCAAACAGTAAATCCACTCAGTAGCCTGTTGTGTCTCTACTACAAATCAATTTTGGTGCATTCCAGAAAGAACATGTTAGAGAAATATTACATTTCTGTGCATTCGAGAAAGAACATATTGGAGAACTATTACATTTCTGTGCATGCCAGAAAGAACATGTTAGAGAACTATTACATTTCTTTGCATTCCAGAAAGAAGAACATATTAGAGAATTATAACATTTCTGTGCATTCCAGAAAGAAGAACATATTAGAGAACTATAACATTTCTGTGCATTCCAGAAAGAAGAACATATTAGAGAACTATAACATTTCTACTGTTTCAAAGCTCCTGCTAATAACAGTGTCTGTCGACTTGTAACAAATAGGCGAATGTTCAAGATAAACAACAATAATTTAAAAATCAAATGTCATTCCCGAATTGGTAATTTTCTTAAGAAATAAAAATGAAAGACTTGATGATAGACAAAAAGTATATTTTCCAGCTAGATAAAGTCTAGACTGATGTACGAGCGATAAGAGGAAATATTTGTTCCAATTTGTGAACATTATATGTAATGGTATTTTCTTCACCATTGTCATAACATTCTATTCGTACTACTGACTACCAATCCTGTCTTTATTGTAATTAATATGATATTATGGAAAAGTGTAGAGAACAAAATGAAGCAAAGTAAGTGTTCCAGCAGCGGGTCCACAACACTTACTTGTTTCGGGGGGGGGGGGAGGGGGCGAGATGGAGAGATCGTGATCCGTTCGAAATGACCAGCGAAACAAAACAAAAATTTTCATCTCCCTGGCACAATTCTAGATCTCATCTTCACCAGGCTAAGGAAGTAGGGACAAAGTCGACACTGAAATATTATTACTGTTTTCTTATCATCACCAGCAACGTCCGGATCCACCAGTTAAGACGTCCCACATAGACATTTTGGCAATGTCAAAAGCGCATTATGTGACAAAGCATTGTGTTAATGTACTACTCTCTTGCTATCATATATTCTATTAACTGAAGACGTCCACATAGATAGTCATTTTGGCAATGTCAAAAGCGCATATGTGACAAAGCATTGTGTTAATGCACTACTCTCTTGCTATCATATTATACTCTGTTAATAGCTGGGAGTAAAAAGAAGATTATTACTTAGGAATAATTAAAGTATCATTTTTATTGTCCAAGCTGTGACGATGTTGTTATTATACCATTGCGCTTAATAGTGTAGGCCTCCTGTGAATGAAAACAAAGGCTACAGCATATCAACAATTAAAGAATATTTATATCCAAGCTGTTATATTCTTGTTATTTCGCCATTGTGTGTAGCAATGCAGCCTGGTGTGTAAAAAAATAAAGACTATTTGGTATGAATATTGAAAATCTTTAACAATCATGCTGTTAAGTTCTTGTTTTTGTGCCATGTGACTAACTATGTAGTCCTACTGCAAAGATTAAATGGATACAAATAAGAAAGAGCAATTAAAATATTTTTACGTCCAAGCTGTTACATTCTTATTGTGGCATTTCGTTCAACATTATAGGCATACTGTGAATAAAATCAAAAGATTAAATAATAAAAGGATAAACAATTAAAGTATCTTTCAGTCCTAAGTGTTATGTTCTTGTCATTCAACCTACTTCGCTCAACATTATCGACTTACTGTGAAGAAGGGAAGATTACTCCTCATTTTATTCTTTCATTTGGATAATTTCAAAGTCTCAACACTTTCATTATAAAACTAAATTGTAAGTATGCACTTTTTTGTGAAAGATGTCTATCATGCAGAAAAAAATTGTCTTTTTTATAGGTCCGATTTGTCCCTTACTGAAATGTGTGGGGGATATCTGTCCATTTGGATTTCTCAAAGTTAACGGCTGTCCAACATGTCGTTGTAAAACTGGTAACTATTTCAAACTTTCAAACTAACACCATAAGGAGTGCCCAGGGTCGGGTCACTCTGACAATTTAACAGTTTATATAACAATTAATATTAAAAATAAGGAGAGGCAAATTTAATCTGTCTCACATTTGTTCTTATTAATACATGTATTATAATTATTTGTTTATTGTGTATATCTGATCTAATAATCTGGTACAGTTACAACAAATGGATACAATTATAGGGAGAAATCCCAATTTTACCATCTTGGTGGAATAATTAGTGCAACTAAATTTTATAAATTTGCTAATATGCAATATTATGAAACAATAAACGTAAAGTAAAATATTTAATTATGATTAGCTATTCGATTTTACACATATAGTTATAGCAGATGTATAATAATAAGTATCAAATGCCTTCTAATGGATTTACCAAATAAAGTTAACAGCTGGAAATAAAAACCAGTTTTTACCTGGTAGTGGCTACCAGTAATAAGATTATCTATTCAAGAAAAATTGTCATATTCATTTATGCTCTGAATAGTGTTAAACGTAATGCCACAGTATATAAAGTAAAATATTAAGATGCAATTCACACAAGCAACTGCTGATGTAATAAAATTCATTCCTACAAATTCAGATTAAAAGCTGATGATAAAGGTGTCATGAATATATATTTAATATATGAAGCATCTTATTCAATTGATCTTTTACATATTAAATCCGATATTGCAAAGTAATTAAACAACAACAATCTATGTGTTATAGATTTTCATTGACAGTTAATTTATTGATAGTTAATCAATCATAATAATAATCTTTTTACCAATACATATCAAGTTAAAAGTGCAAGAAGTAAATGCTTTAATAATTCATTACAACTGTTTTTAGGCGTTTGTTGATGTATAATTCAGCCTCCGAAAAGACTGCTCTGCATTTCATAGTCTTCTTGGAAATGCTCACTGCACAGTATCATATGTGCTTTCGGATGAAAGTTTTCTTGTTTCATCTTTGTAATCCACTGTAATCGTAATCTGTGATCTTTTGAAAATGTAAAACAAAAAGTTAATATTTTTAGTTCGTCCGCTGTTTATGCGCACTGCCGTGATTAACCAGGTTTTAATTTTTCAAACTATGCGTTTACCCCAATATGTCGGACAGCGCATGCGGATTTTAGATCCACATCGTGACGTCATATGTTTTGTTGCTAGGGTGAGATGTCAGTCTCGCTAATGAACCAGAGTTCTGATTTCTTTCGGAAATATTGACTTTCAATACCGAAATAAATGCATTTATACAAATCACTGAAAGTTTAAAGTTTGTAGTCTTGATGTATAAGAATGGGAATTACTCATTTCATTTCATAAATAAAGATGTATTCTTATCTGTGACTGACCGAGATTCCATTTCATTAGGTCTTTAATAATACTTACATTTCTTGTCTTTTGATTATCGCTTTAGTCCCAGAAGACTGCGGACCAGTCTGTATGATTGCTTGTCTTTATGGAAATGTTCTCGACTCTCGAGGGTGCCCGACCTGTCAGTGCAATGAACGTAAGTATATATTAATGAGCTTTAAGTAGGAAATGTGCATGTGTGTGCGTGCGTGTGTTTTTCGCAATTCACAAAATATGTTTTACCCTCATTAATAACTAATATATCCATATTCTTTAGATAGATAGACAGATAGATAGATAGACAGACATATAGATAGATAGATGGATGGATGGATGGATGGATGGATGGATAGATAGATAGATAGATAGATAGATAGATAGATAGATAGATAGATAGATAGATAGATAGATAGATAGATAGATAGATAGATAGATAGATAGATAGATAGATAGATAGATAGATAGATAGATAGATAGATAGATAGATAGATAATGAATGATGATTTTTAAATAAAGCTCCAGCGCCACCGAAATGTCCTGTGTCCAACTGCCTTTTCATCAAGTGTGCTGGACTTCACAGACACATCGATAGTAATGGCTGTGAACACTGCACGTGTACTCCATCACTGTGTAAGTGTCTATCTTTAAACGTTCACTGTGTAAGTGTCTATCTTTAACCGATCTCTGTGTAAGTGCCTATCTTTAACCGATCTCTGTGTAAGTGCCTATCCTTAACCGATCTCTGTGTAAGTGCCTATCTTTAACCGTCCTCTTTGTAGGTCCCTGTCTTTTACCGTTCTCTGTGTGTTCTGTCTTTGTTATACAATGTCATCCATAATTAAATAGATAACTAAAGTGTAATACAATACTAATAAGTGGCAAGGGCTACAAATAAAAATTGTAGCCATAAAACGTTAAAATATGATTAACGTATATATATATATATATGTGTGTGTGTGTGTGTGTGTGTGTGTGTGTGTGTGTGTGTGTGTGTGTGTGTGTGTGTGTGTGTGTGTAATTGCTATATGCACAGATGTTAGTAAACATTACAAGTAAATGTTAATGTTATATGAACGGACGTTTGCCATAACATATTAATGCTATGTACTTAGATTATAGTTATTAAATATTCATGACCTTGGACGATTATTGAAAATGTTCATTTACATAGTGTGTTAATTTTCAAACTTTGCTGCTTGACGTACAAATTAATTTTATAACGACGACGACAATTCTATTACATTTTCTGAGTGCTAACGGAATGTATGCTAGTGACACACTCGACATTTATTGAATCAAATCATCATGAAAATGTTTGTATTCAACGAATGTGTTCATGTGCTTGCAGAATTGGCCTGAAGCAAGAATGGCAACTAAAGGAGACAGATTCGAAACCGGAGAGAGCGGAAAGCAATTAATGCTTCAGTAAACAATAAATAGGAAACATACAAAGATGAAAGAGCTCTTACTTGACAAAAATGCTTTTAATATAAAAATCTGGCCCCGTCAATCACCTATTTTCTGCTTTTATTCGTTTTTCATGAATTATCAAAATGATATGCACAATAGCTTAATTAGTTTGTTAATAAATTTGAATTATATTACATATAACTTTCAAAAATAAAGTTGTATCATTAAAAGGTTTTAAAACTACAATAAAAGATTATTATGCTTAAGAACGAGTATGTGTTTGTGCACGCGTGTATATGTGCGTAATCAAATACATCTGTCATATGTGAAATGAATACGTTTTCTTATGTCTGTGCAGTCATTGCTTCATGTACTTGGTAATGTTGATTTAGTTGTGCCCTTTACTCACTTGAGCATTGAAGAGAGCGCTGGTCTTTTAAAATTCTTTGATAATTAATCTTTCAAACCTTGTTCCTTCAAACAAACTTCCCTTTAATTCTTTTCCTCAAAAATGTAGGGGAAACTGGGGTAAAATGGGGTACTTAAGAAAGATCCTTTGCTACACGAACAAATATAGTTACAATGATTGCAAATTAGCATGCAAACGACAATTTGGAACAAAACAACATCCCTCTGCTTACACTGTAAGATAATTTAATTCGTCACTTTGAAGATTTAGACTTTATGTCACAATAAATATTTTGTTATATACAATCCTTCAAAATTAAGGATTTCCGTTTTAAGTGATGTCAGTCGTTATCAGAGGATGCATTTCAGAAAAAATAGGAAACAGCGTACATTCCATACATACCGAACTTCTAAATATCTTAAGTTTCTCTCTTGTAGTTAAATATATGCGTTGTTAATTTGGTCACTGATAGTCCAGAGTCTAGTTCACTGTTCAAGTCAGCGTGTACTTTGGATTTGATATCGTAAGTGAAATTTTACAAAGACAGCATTTACAAATCGTATTGCTCTTAGTTCCAATAACAATGTTATCGTAAGCAGGATTATTTAAACAATTTATGGTTAGGCTCCACGTGGAAACGATCTTAAAGAATTTCTTTCCGTGCATAATTTTCAAGTTAGGTATTCATTGCAATTAAAGGGTTACCTATTTTAAAGTACTTTAATTTTTATAATGTGCAGCTGCAATTTTAAAATTATGTCTTTACTTTAAATGGTATATTTTCTCTGATGTGGAATTTATGTCGTTGGGTGATGTTAAATTCAGTTTGTGCTTGTTGTCATTGTCAAAAAACTCTTCTTTTCTCTCGTCCTCATCTACCATTATTTTCGATCATTATTTATTTTTTATAAATAAAATTCAAATACTACACTTCTTTCAGATATTAACTTTTACACTTCCCCCTAACAATAATCAACACTGACAATATACTTCAGTCCGATACTTTGCTTTTACCCTCTTCCACTTAATTACATTAATACAAATAAACTACTGATTCTTGTATTCTTTGAATATTTACTTCCTAAATGTCTTACTAATGAGTAATCTAACATTTAACATGATCACACTCTGCCTCATGTCTGTCAAATCTCTTCAGTCTCTTCATGTCAAAAAATGTGTTATAATGCCAAGTCAGTGAAGACTTGGTTATGGTATGCACGTCCTTGACAGTGTCTAGATCTCATAATGGTACATGTCTACTTGACAGTTTATAGATCTCATGATGGTACATGTCTACTTGACAGTGTAAAGATCTCATGATGGTACATGTCTACTTCACAGTGTATAGATCTCATGATGGTACATGTCTACTTCACAGTGTATAGATCTCATGATGGTACATGTCTACTTCACAGTGTATAGATCTCATGATGGTACATGTCTTCTTGACAGTGAATAGATCTCATGATGGTACATGTCTACTTGACAGTGAATAGATCTGGTCATGGTAATCACCTACTGCATAATGTATAGGCCTCATTATGGAATGCACCTGATGACGGAATTCTGAATTATGTCTCTTGTAAACGTACATCAGGTGACACGGACATCATATGTCACATTCGTCTCCTATGTTCGTTTATATTTCCAAACCATTACCAGCTCGGTTAAAAGACATCAGCTAACCAGAGACATTCGACCACAACTAACATCCATAAAAGTTCCACCAGTGAACAACCACATCGGTGTCTGCATTCTCTGCTATATCAGCATGCCAATGCAATCTGCAGTGTTAACTTGTGCTCCCTGCAATAGTGACATATGTGCCTATCGAGAATTCCATAAAGCGGATATCATCACGAGGGGTCATCATTCAGAAGTAGATTTATCCACCAGGTAGAAAGAATATTGCAAATATTTTTTTTTAGAAAATCCATGTTTTAGAGTACAAAAAAAATATCAGTGAAAATACTAGCCGTAAACAGTTATTCTGCACCACTGATAAATAAAAAGGGCTATAACTAAATCTTCGTTTGTTCTACCATAATATCTACCCGATTAATTTGTAATACTCTCCAGGCTATGTTATATGATTAGACTCAGACGTGACACAGTCCAGCCCGTTAACCTACGTCTCTTTACAGTCACGTGACCACTTACATTTCTCCCATTATATTTTGTCTACGAATAATCTGGCAGAAAAACAAGCACGTGACTTAACCGTATTCTAATATCACTGCTGTATGCTTTCAAATGCAATACTCATTTCTCTGGCCACACTATTTTTTCTTCCACTGGCATTTTCCCCTCACTCTGACAAAATTGTAAAACCCCTTTTCTAAAATCCATTTTGCAAAATCAATCTCTTGATCATAATAAAAATTAATTTCCACTGGATACCTCTTATAGAAGAATACGACGCACGATTTGTTTCATTTATTACATTTATTAATTTCCATTTAAAGTCGTATTACACATGCTACTTGCTAAATTTCAATGTACTCATATTTATTTAACAGATGTAATTTTTTGTTAATATTTCCTTAACAAGGGTAAAGATAAACTTGTACGTTATCAACGTTCTTAGCTGAAAGATATTTATACAAGGCAGAGATAATAACATTAAATCCTAATTACATAGTTTGCACGTCGGTGACGTCATACTGACTATGCCATTTTCAGTTAGAACCCCAGTGCAAGAAACAGCTCGTCAACAATGGCGACAAGCAGACAACTGTTCCTAGGGCTGTTATTTCTTTGGGGAAGCTGCCATTTAACTGAAGTTCTGACAGGTAAGAAACGACATGATTGTTTTATAACTTTTCCTTTGTAGCTTTTGATTTATTTTCTTTTCCTTATATTACTTTCTTTCTAGATTTCCTACATGCATTACTTTTCTGTTCTTATTTCCATTCTTTGGGTTTTATACAATGTGTTCATATTTGTTTGAGTTCTGAATGTTACAGTATAGTGATAGTGTGCTGGAGTAAATGTGTCTATTCTTATTTCTAACCTTAATTGTTATATAAATTGTAAAATTGTTGAAGTCAACAGGCCATGGGCACTCCAAATGATGGTATTTTTGTAAGTGTCAGAGTTGGACTAAACAATTCTAGTTGAGAATATGCTAGAAATTGCTGCTGCAACGCAAACCAGTTCCAACTGGACGAGTAGTTTTATTATCAAATGGTTAAGATTTACAAGAATGAGACCAGCCAATGGGCTGAGATCAAATGTTTACCTGCAACAGAGAATTCTATTGTCTAATTATTTGAATTTGGTGTGGCAAGACTTCGGTCATGAAAAGTGGCTATTAGCTTAATAGTGATTTAAACTGACTAGTTGAGAGAGAATGGACTTAAAAATATTTCGTGCATTTTTGCTATTGATGTATTATACATATAATTAAGTTTCATTTCGCTGTAAACGAAACTTTCATTTCGCTGTTCTATGTAGTGTGCCACCAACTCTACTTAGCTAATGTTTATTGTTATTATTATGAATTAACCATCCAAAACTAATTACAAGTGATGAGAATTTAAATTTATATTATTAATGATCTGCAGATATGCAGCGCTGTAAACATTTTCTCTCTTCCTCAACATTTAAAGGCAAGCCTTTACTGTCACAAAATATTCCGTAGGGGGAAAACTTCTTACTAAAGGAGAAGACAATCCGTCTTTAATCTATATTTAGAGAGACCCATCCATCCACATTCTTCTCCAACATAAGGTTATCAATGTGCATAAGAAGTGCAATAAATTTATTAAATCAACAATTAAATATGCATATGATAAATTAAATGAAATAGATTACTTGACATTGATATTTCCTTGCATCCACATTCAGATAATTTTATGTTTACACAGTCTATATCTTAAAAATACAATTCAAAAAGAGAGTCAATACAAATCACAGGATAGTCTTACTAGAAAACAAAAATGGAGTTATTAGCTCCATGTGACCCACTCACACATGAAAAACACTCTTCTGCTACTTAGAGTTACCTTTGGCACTTCTTTTCAATGTATCAACTCCTTCATATAGAATAATAAATGTAGCAATGTCCAGCAACTTCTCTACATTAGGAATTGTTCAGATAGCAAAATATCTTACTGCCACACATCAGTAGAGTATGGCATGTTCTTAAACTTACATGCTGCTTCCAGCCTTTACCATGGTCGGTCATAGGAGTTTATAAAAAAGTAAACCAGGAGGTTCAAATCAAACATTGAAATGAAAACAGAAAAGACTACTTGTCTCTGTAAAATATAATCAGAGAACAAACACTAACCTTTCAGTTCATCACTTCATAATTCCATTCTTTCTTACATTCCACTTTCAACTTACTGTTTCCTGCAATGGTATTTATTAGCCCAATACACGCACACACATAATAAATACAGCATATCAAAACAATGTCAAGTGTCTAACGAGATGCAAGTGAGCAGCCTAGTTCAAACACTTGTAGAAATAAAAGTCAGCTCACATAGTACAACTCTACATAAAACACGAGTATAGCATTTCAATAGCGAAAATGCAATCAGTCAGCTAGCTCACCACCAAGCTAATGGCTACCTTTCAAGACCAGACTTCTTCTTGCCACTCCAAATTCAATATGATTAGACAGTAGATTTCTGTAGAGCATGTAAACATTTTAATTTCAACCAATTGGCTGGTCTCATTCTAGTAAATCATAACCATTGGATAATAAAATGTACTCATCCAGTTGGGATGGTTTGTATTACATTACCAATTTTCTAGTATATTCTCAAATAGGGTGTTTACTTCAAATCAGAAACTTTCAAAAACACCAACACAAGGAGTGCCTAAGGTCGGGCCCCTCTGATAATTTCACAGCTTATATAACAATTAAATTTAAAATTAGGGAGTGGCAAATTTACTCCACAACACCATTAGTTGCATTATGTGAGTAGACTAATATTTCTTGAAATTGCGAACTATAATGCTTATATGTAGTATGCTATGCACTTGACATTGTTTCTAGTGAACCTATTCATAAACTATTAGTCTGTATATATTATGCTGTATGCCTGTATCTTGCTAATAAATACTGTTGTAGGAAACTGTAAGTTGAGACTTGAATGTATAGAGTGAATGGAGTTAAATATGTATAAAATGGAGACTTAGAATTTGTTCCCTGGTTATATTTTTTCAGGGAAAAGCAGCCTTCCTTGTATTATCTAAATCTCCTGGTTTAGTGATTATAAACTGTTATCACCATGGAAGATGCACGAAGTATTTAAATGCAGTGTGTAAATGTAAAGAATATTCTACACTATATTGATGTATGTTGACAAGGTATGCTGACTACATCAAGTAATTTCTCGATACAAAGAAGTTACTGGAAATTGCTACAATTGTTGTTCTAATTGAGGGAGATGGTATGGCGAACGAGTGCCCGGGTAGAGTCGAGATAATTCCAGTGAATATGTGTTCCAAAATGTGAGGAGGGAATCATATGAAATTGACAGTAATAAATGAACAATAAATGTGTTGCTTTATTTTAAAAAAAGCATGAAAATGACTATTGAGACAATGCCTAAATCAGGTTAAGTACAAACTATTATTGCTTATCTCTAATAACTCTACTTCTGTTCCCTGAGCAGAACTATCCAGTGATTTGTATAGGGGAGAGAGAGGGTAGGTTGCCTTAATAATTTTACACTTTTATCTTTCTTACTAACATTTTAGCCCCAAGATTTTGCGGACCAGTCTGTATGATTTATTGCCCTTATGGAAATGTTCTCGACTCTCGAGGGTGCCCGACCTGCATTTGTAAGAGAAGTAAGCATTTCATTGTGTATTGCTTAATAAATGTATGTGCGTGTGAGAGTAAAACAGAAGGGTGTGTCTGTGTGTGTATGTGTGTGTGTGTGTGTGTGTGTGTGTGTGTGTGCATTGTTTACATGTGTGTATGTATGTACGTGCATGTCTTTTGCAATTCATAAATCAGGAATGCTATCTGTGACACCGATGCCACCTAGTTAATGGTTACGATTTTTAATTAATTAATTACCCATATCTAACTACATGTGATGTGAATCTTAATTTGTTATTAATAATTCTCCACTCGTTTCTCTCACAAGTCGGATAGGCTGGCACTGTAAAAGTTTTCTATCTTTCACAACATTAGAGACAAACTATTTACCATCATAGAGTAAGATAAATCTATATTTAGCGAGGCCTAATCCACCCACTTTCTTCTCCAACATAAGGTTATCAAAATGTGTAAAAAGTTTATATATTTATTAAATCAACAATCAAATATACATATAAGAAATACAATGAAAAAGATTATTTGACATCAATATTTCGAAACCACGTTCAAATAATTTTAATATCTATACGGTCTTATTTCCTAAAACACAACTCAACAATTTAGTGTCAATACAAATCACAGGATATTTTTTATCAGAGAACGGAAATGTAGTTATTAGTGATATGTGATGATAGTTTGTACATAACCTGGTTTAGGAGTTGTTTCAATAGTTTTTCACTTGCTTTTTGTAACAAAGCCACAAGTTCAACTTACACTTTCCTGCAACAGTATTTATTAGCCCGATACATGCATTTTGAATAATAAATACAGCAAAGTAGTTTGTGAACAGTTCACTAGGAACAATGTCAAGTGCCTAGCATACTACAAATATGCATCTAAGTTCACAATTTGTAGAAATAATAATCTACTCACATAATACATCCCTTCATAAAACGCAAGTAAAACATATCAATATCAAATTGCATGAAATATTTCTAAGTCCATTCTCTCTCAATCAGTCATTTAACTCACCATTACGCTAATGGCCGCCTTACATGACCGGACTTCTTGCCCACTCTTAATTCAAAGTGATTAAACAATACAACTCTCTACAACAGACAAACTTTTCATCTCATTCGCTGGTCTTGTTTTCGTGAATCTTAACCATTGGATAATAAAAACTACTCATTCATTTGGAACCGGTTTGGATTGCAGCAGCAATTTCTAGCATATTCTTAATTCTGGTTGTTTACTTCAACTCTGACATACATGCTATCAAAAGGAGTGCCCAAGGTCAGGTTACTTCGACAATTTAACAATTTATATAAAAATTAAGTCTAGAAATAGGGATAGGCAAATTTACTCTTCCACACTATCTTTAGTGGCTCAAAGATAGATAGAGATAGATAGAGAGAGAGAGAGAGAGTGAGATTCAGCTTTAAAATCCATTCATACATTCGATCAAGAATCAACCTATCTTTCAGTAATCTTTCTATGATGGTCTCGGTGAGAAGCACAATTTAATCACATTACAACATAAAATCATTACGTCTGTGTACGGTTTTTTAATATGGTGTGGGGAGGAGAGGGTAGTTTGCCTTAATAAATTTACATTTTTTATTTTTCTTACTAACATTTTAGCCGCAGGATACTGCGGACTAATCTGTCCGAGTTATTGCCCTTATGGAAAGGTTCTCGACTCTCGAGGGTGCCCGTCTTGCACTTGCAAGGAACGCCGTAAGCATTTTATTGTGTGTTGCTTAATAATTGTGTGTACGTGTGAGAGTGAGACAGAGTGTGTGTGCTTGTGTGTATGTAGGTGTATGTGTTTTGCAATTCACAAAATAGGTAGAGTATCTGTGTGACACCAATGCCACCTAGTTAATGGTTAAGATTATTATTA
Source organism: Sinotaia quadrata (assembly GCA_028829895.1). NCBI lineage: Eukaryota > Metazoa > Mollusca > Gastropoda > Architaenioglossa > Viviparidae > Sinotaia > Sinotaia quadrata. Next base: position 59,836,818 of record CM054183.1, read on the forward strand.
ATTTATCACCCTTAACTAATTACAGGTGATGTGAATCTTAATTTATGTTATTAATAAAGAAAAAACCACTCGTCTCTCTCGCTTCGCGGATATGTGGGCACTGAAAAAGTTGTCTCTCTTCCACAGCATTTACCATCACACAATATTTTAATAGGTGGAAGACTTCTTACTAAGGAGAAGACAAATCTGTTTTTAATCCATATTTAGCATATCCCCATCTACTCACTTTCTTCTCCAACATACGGTTATCAAAATGTGTAAAAAGTTTATATATTTATTAAATCAACAATCAAATATACATATAAGAAATACAATGAAAAAGATTATTTGACATCAATATTTCGAAATAAACATTCGAATAATTTTAATATCTATACGGTCTTATTTCCTAAAACACAACTCAACAATTTAGTGTCAATACAAATCACAGGATATTTTTTATCAGAGAACGGAAATGTAGTTATTAGTGATATGTGATGATAGTTTGTACATAACCTGGTTTAGGAGTTGTCTCAATAGTTTTTCATTTGCTTTTTGTTACAAAGCCACAAGTTTAACTTACACTTTCCTGCAACAGTATTTATTAGCCCGATACATGCATTTTGAATAATAAATACAGCAAAGTAGTTTGTGAACAGTTCACTAGGAACAATGTCAAGTGCCTAGCATACTACATATAATTATAATCATCATATTTCACAATTTGTAAAAATAATAGACCACTCGTATAAGACATCTATACATAGAACGCAAGTATAACATATCAATATCAAAATGCATGAAATATTTCTAAGTCCATTCTCTCTCAATCAGTCATTTAACTCACCATTACGCTAATGGCCGCCTTACATGACCGGACTTCTTGCCCACTCTTAATTCAAAGTGATTAAACAATACAATTCTCTACAGCAGACAAACTTTTCATCTCATTCGCTGGTCTTGTTTTCGTGAATCTTAACCATTGGATAATGAAAACTACTCATTCAGTTGGAACTGGTTTGGATTGCAGCAGCAATTCCTAGCATATTTTCAATTCAAGTCGTTTACTTCAACTCTTACACTTAGGTTGGGTCACTCCGACAATTTTAACAATTTATATAACAATTAAATCTAGAAATAGGGATAAGCAAATTTACTCTTCCACACGAGAGAGAGAGAGAGAGAGAGAGAGAGAGAGAGAGAGGGAAGGATTCAGCTTTAAAATCCATTCATACATTCTATCGAGTATCAACCTTTCTTTCGGCAGTCATTCTATTAATGTCTCGGTGATATGCACAATTTAATCACATTACAACATAAATCATTACTTCTGCGTTGCCTTAATAAATTTACATTTTTATCTTTCTTACTAACATTTTAGCCCCAATAGTCTGCGGAGAAATCTGTGAGAATTATTGCCCTTACGGAAATGTTCTCGACTTTCGAGGGTGCTCGACTTGCACTTGCAAGGAACGCTGTAAGCATTTTATTGTGTATTGCTTAATAAATGTGTGTGCGTGTGAGAGAGTGAGACTTTTTTAAAGTGTGAGAGAGAAAAAGAATGTGTGATGGAGAGAGAGAAAGCGAATGTGCGTGTGTGTGTATGTGTGTATATGTGTGTGTATGTGTATATGTATGTGTATGTGTGTATGTGTATATGTATGTGTATGTATGTGTGTATGTGTGTATGTGCATAGGTATGTGTTTGTGTGTGGTTATGTGTGTATGTGTGTATGTGTGTATGCGTGTGTATGCCTGTATATGTGTATATGTGTGTATGTATATGTGTATGTGTGTATGTGTATATGTGTGTATATGTATGTGTGTATTTGTGTGTATGTATGTGCGTGTGTGTATGTGTGTGTGTTATGTGAGTCTCGCAATTCACAATATATGTTTTACTGTCTATAGTTACTCAAAATTGCCAACCACAATTCTTCAACAACAAAATCATGGATTGATGGGTGGATCGATGGATGGATAGATGAATGAGTGGATGGATGAGTGGGTGATTAGGTGTTTATGTGGGTAATAAACAAATAGAAATAGTTCAAAGATTGATGAACAAGAGTACAATGATAGTAACATTTCAATTGCATTCCCTCTTGCTAATTGAATGTCCGACAGTCAGACACTAATAATTATTAAATCAAATCATTCAAAACATGATGAAGATGTTTGTATTCAAAGAATATACTAATGTAGTTGCAGGATTGGCCTGAAGCAAGAATGGCAACTCTAAAGAAGACAAATTTCAAACCCAAGAAAGAACAGAAAGCAATTAATGCTTCAGTAAACACTAAATAGGAAACGGACTAACGATGAAAGGCCTGATATTTATTTTTTTTAAATACTTTTAATGTGTAATTTTAACATGTACAAAATCTTCTTTCTGTTTTTATTCGTTTTTCATATATTATGAATAGTATCTACACCTTAGCTTAATTTTCTTGTCAGTATCTTTCAATTATGTTACATATAACTTACATAAAGTAAAATTATATGAATAAAGACATTTAAAACTATAATAAAATATTTATTATATTTTAGAAAGAATATGTATTTGTGTGCGCGCGTGTTTATATGGGTAATGAAATAAATCTATCCCATTTTCTTATGCCTATGCAGTCTTTGATTGGATCATTGCTTCATGTAACTAGTAACTTGTTTGAACTTTGTGTTTCTTTTTGCCAGTTACTCAAATGAGTTTAAAGCCTTTAAGAAAGCACTGGTTATTTGTGTTCTTTGGTAATCTTTGCAACCTTGTTCCTTTAAATTCATCTTCAATTGTATTCTCTTCGTCAACAATGTAACTGTTTCCTTTCCCACCATTTTGTTTATTCCATCGTTTAACGTATACGATATTGGGTGACTTACTATTAAAACCATTCTGACGTCATTCATCAAGTCACCTACTGAGTAAATTTTTTACGTTTGAAGTTGCACTTATTAACTTTGACCGATAGTCATACTCACACGACTGAGAGAAGAGTGTTTTATTTAAGTTAGATTATGTTTCTGTAAGATACGAGACGGTTAGATCATACCACGTGACTATGGTATAACCGAAACTGTCAACCTCTTGGAAACGTAATGAACGGTACCGCAGATGAATTCAATCCAGAAAGATGGAGTAGTATAAAACAATATATACTATTGGGAAATATAAAACAATCTATACTATTGGGAAATATAAAACAATATATACTATTGGGAAATATAAAACAATCTATACTATTGGGAAATATAAAACAATATATACTATTGGGAAATATAAAACAATATATACTATTGGGTAATATAAAACAATCTATACTTATGGGGAAATATAAAACAATATATACTATTGGGAAATATAAAACAATCTATACTATAGGGAAATATAAAACAATATATACTATTGGGAAATATAAAACAATATATACTATTGGGAAATATAAAACAATATATACTATTGGTAGAAAGGTTGGCCAGTGGACAGGTAGAGATTTTTCCAGCATAAATTAAAACTGCTTACACTGGTAAAATTCAGCAGACGTAAATAAAAACTGGCATAATAATAATAAATATATTCCAAGATCAGTAACATAAACTATGTGAGTTTGTAAAATAAATGAAATTAATAATCCTTGCTTTATTTTCAGACATTAACATTTCCTGATTTTTAAATATTTTATAATTAATACTTTTGAATTTGATAATTCAGGATTATAACTATTTTAAGAATGTTTTTTTCAGATCAACAATTATAAATCTTAATTTACAAGTAAAGGAAATAATAGAAATCATATTTCTCACGAAATATTGAGTTTAAAATACTTCAGAGATACGTTCATGTGTAGACTGTTTCCTTGTTTCTACTCAAATCGAACATCGGTCAATTACCTTTTGTTTCTAGGACCTCAGGAAGCTTAGAATGAACCCTTCTTAACATGCACCCGTCTAAAGGCGCACACATCTTAACAAGCACCTGTCTTATCATGCACCCTCTTAACGTTCACCCGATTTAGCACGCACTTTCTTAATATGCATACCGTCTTGTGTACCCTTTTTAATGTGCACACATCTTAAAATGGACCCGTCCCATCGTGCACCCGCATGAAGTGCATGTACCTTAATGAATTGTCAGGGTCTCCTTCCAAAGAAAAAGACCTGCTGAAGACGTAAGAACACTTATAATGAGTCAGTAATACCTAGGGTTCTTTGTTTATACTTCAATCTCGCCATCTCTCAGCCAGAATAGAGTGCCATAATGCTAGTATTGGATGGATGGATGGATGGATGGATGGATAGATAGACAGACAGACAGACAGACAGACAGATAGATAGACAGACAGACAGATAGATAGATAGATAGATAGATAGATAGATAGATAGATAGATAGATAGATAGATAGATAGATAGATAGATAGATAGATAGATAGATAGATAGATAGATAGATAGATGGATGGATGGATGGATGGATGGATGGGTGGGTGGATGGATAGATAGATAGATAGATAGATAGATAGATAGATAGATAGATAGATAGATAGATAGATAGATAGATAGATAGATAGATAGATAGATAGATAGATAGATAGATAGATAGATAGATAGATAGATAGATAGATAGATAATGATTGCAATGACTATCTAATTAAGGTTCGGATTGTTCAAAATGTAAAATTTCTTTAATATATTAATAGCTGTTTATTTTTTATTTATAGGATATATAAAGTCACACGTAAATCCATCAGTGCTTCGTGTCCAGTTAAGAGCAGTGTGATTAGATAGTTATCTATGCTGTTTAAAATAAATAGCAGTTAATTATTCTTTTGTAAATTAGTATATTTTATTCTTCCATTAAAATGTTTGATGATTAGTTACTAGGTGTACTGGAGTTAGGGACAGAACGCGTCGTCGCGCTTTTGTCCATCGCGATTTGTCAGGGCGCGCATTTGTCGGTGAACCCATTTATACAACGTGACAGTAATAGTTCAAATTTACATTCATGGTCTATCAACCTAGAGCTCAGTAGTAAGACCCATAACAAAATGGATTATATTAAATTTGCATTAAACAATTAAATCTCTCTACAATTCAATTTCACTTGGTTCAAACGATTTTACAAAAAATAAGAAACACTTCACATCGTATGCTCAATTTCGTCATTCTGCGCACACAAATATGAACCATCGCTGACGTCACAGAGTGACTGCTCTGAAAAAATGTGCAATAGCTTTATACAAATATGAACCATCGCTGACGTTACAGAATACCTTCTCTGAAAGAAATATGTATTAGTTTCATACAAAAATCATCAATAAAAATATACAAACATTTAGAAGTCAATATATACGTGTAGTTACCACTCTTTGAACCGTACTCGACCACTTTCTATCACATGCAGATTCAACCATCTTTCCTTGATAGATGGGTGTCGCACTTTCAAAATTCGCGGGATTTGACGGTATAAATGCATCACGCTTGGGTCAGACTGCCTTTACACCCCCTCCCTTTCCCCCACAACCCCCTCACCCAGCGTGAAAGCGGCGGAAGCCGGAAGCGTCTCCTACATTCAATCAAATTCAATCAATCAGACTGCCTTTCCGTACACGTCATGGCTGCACTCAAGCGTCTATTTTTTGGTCATAACACATCCCGTTAACACCACCCACCCCTACTACTACCTCCTCCCCCCTTACATCTCTACTCACGCACATGGTCAAAGGTCTTGACCCAATTCCTCTGTTCACGTGTAGCGTAGGCGTAGGCAATCCCAATAAGCCCCCTTCAAGGTCAACACTAACTAGTACACTACTCAACAGTAGTTATCGATCATTAAAAGGAATAGACAATGGGAATGCAAAATAAAAATAAAATTAAAGCGAGGAGCGTCATTTTCCCATTACAAAGTGATTATTTTAAAACATGACTTTTATTACTTTATTCCCGTCTCATTTACTGTTATCCTGGCAGACTCAACAATACAAATTAATGTCAATGCGACGTGTCCGTCCACCTTCTCACGTTTTTATTAAATGAACTAAAAGATAAAATTATCTTAATTCGTAATAATATTTCAAATATAATAGGAACAATAACTTTAACTTTGTCGCTATAAATCCGTATAACCAATGTGTCCAACTCGAAGCCCTGATACTTTATTTAAGTTTGGATTGGAGCTCCACCTCAGCAGTTCCATAACCCATGGGTGTGCTCGTTAGCCACTCCAGCCGATGCGAGTGTACGTAGATGGGATTGTACCAAAAATCTTAGTGTCTGGGCGAGTGGAGTTATGTCCCTTGGTTCAGCGTACACTCGAGATCAGATCTTGAGACTAAATGTAACAGCGGATCTAAAGATGTATTGAAGATGTTTCTTAGAATGCTGGAATTGATCCAGCTGATCAACAGTAGTTTAATATTTAGTAAATATTAAAGCCATTTCCCTCTTTGAAGCCATATTATTATCATTATGTGCGTGTATTAAGTAACAAGTTGCTTAGGTGTGTTTCTACGTTCACTTGGTAGCTTTGCTATTATTTATTTGCTTATTATTTGTTATTATTTGTACTTCGTGAAGTAAATGTAACGACAAGAGACAATAATTCGTCTATTCAGCACTAAATATGTCATGAACGACTGGTAAACCGTAAATGTATTCAGACAGAAGCACGTCTTGACAAACGCCTCTATGTTTTCTTAACAATCTTAACAAACACATTATGGATTTAATGTTAATTGCTTCTAGTGATAGTGCGGTGGAGTAAATTTGACCCGACCTTGGGCACTGGTAGATATTTGCATGTTATAGAACATTTCTATTTTGTGTAGTTTCGTTCAGCTTAACATCTCACGTTTTCTTCTACGTTTTGTTGCTCCACTTGGGTGTTGATATGACATCTTGGGCTACTTTATATGTTGTTAGTGACTTGAAGCTGCTGTAAAATTTAAAATATTTTTATTAAACAGCGCATTTTTAGCTTGTCATGGCAACTTACAATAAATAATTTATTTCATATTACGTCACAATACAGCAAGTAGTCATAGTTATCTCTGCCAAGAATACGGAATTTAAATAAAATAAATATAGTGCATATATACATCGTCATCGTTATAGCATCGATAACCACGGTGTGTAAAAAATCCCATTCTAAAAGCGGAGGATATAGCGGGCAACATAGAATAACAATATCAAACCAATAAATATATACATCACCTATTATTTTTTAATACTTTTAATTATAACTTGAAAAATATTTACTTTTAATTCACAACTTAATACGAACAACAGTAAACACTCTGACGTAACAGGAAACACTAAAAATAGTCCAGCTCTGTACAATGAACTTGAACGCATTGCATAATACTGCACAACCGTTAGCTACAGTTACTTATTTTCTCTCTCATTCAGATGTTAATACTGCACAACGTTAGCTACACTTACTTATTTTCTCTCTCATTCAGATGTTAATACTGCACAACGTTAGCTACACTTACTTATTTTCTCTCTCATTCAGATGTTAATCAAATTGCAGACGACATGTTACCAACTTATGATAGGGATTAAATAAAGATATTTTGATGACATACATGAAACTACACATTTACAATTAATGCAATATTGACAACTGGCTATTTTTAGCACTACATAAATTTGTTTTATTACGCAGAAGCTAACTGAGCGGATTTTTTGTTTCCCGCTGGCGTATCCACTCAGAAGCCGCAGTAGACTTTTTGTCTGAAGATATTCTCGGTCATGGTCTGCTCCTGAGGGATCTTCCTCTCCTCGCTGTCTTTTGGAGAGGTGGGGAGGGTGAAGTTGTGTCGAGTAGTTGTCGAACAGAAGAAATGATAAATCCCCTCTTGTGTAATTCCACCCGGGGACTCTTGGCAAATTCCGCCTGATGACGTAAAAGGAAATCCAGTCGAAAGCGGTTTCTCGATGCCTTCTCTAAGTTCCTCTCAGCATGACAGTATGGCACCCAAGTAAACTCTAGCATTTCATTCTGGGATTCTGGGCACTGGTCAAAGATCGTTGGTCACTGGTACTGAATTTAGATTCTAGGATCAGATTTTCTCAGAAATTCAGTGACTGATTCATTATTGGTTACTATCAGCCTTCTTATTGGACATGAGCAAACCAAGGGATATAATCCAAAGTAAGTGTTTGGCGGAAAGAATAGTATATAGACTCAATAAAAAGGTGCGAACCAAAATCTGTTAAAATTATAAGTAGATTACAAACGTTTGATATGAATAAATAGAAAAAATAGAAAAAGTATACAATATAGTTATGTGAATCAATATTTCTACTCCGGGTGACTATTTTCACTGATATATTATGTCTGTAAAATACCATTACGGTAACAATTATATAGCCTACATTTATTAAAGGGCATATTGTAATGGCAGGTGTTATGACTACAACCTTCCTTCATTTGCATAAAATTTTGGCTGTCGACTGATGTCACTTTCATTAAATAAATAAGAACGAAAATATGTTTATTCTGACACATACAAGTCATGTGATGGCATATGCATCAAAATCTGTCTCATACAAAAGAATTGCCCAGCACTAATATGAATTAAAATTTAAAAATTATAGAAATTAATTGTGTTTAAAATAATCTAACCGGATGGTTGTAAGATTATTGTGTGATATAATAAAATTTTCTGACCCGCCAATATCTGATCACCTTACCCACCGCCCGTCTGTTGTCAAAATTTATTGCTTCCATCTTTCCAGTTTGGACGGCAAATAATAAAGTTTTAAGACATAATATATTATATATTCTAATTTGTTTATTATGCATGCTTATTTTGTTCTCTAGTTTTATTGTAAATTCTATGTTGGTGAATACATTTTAGACAAAGAAAATCTCACTGGAAAATCAAATGTCGATGCACATAATAATTTTTTCTAACTTTCCAAACTGTGTTCGCACACCACTTTCACACCAGCGATTTATTGAGCGATGTTCATTTCTTACCTCTGTCTCATTTACCATTATTTCAACCGTGTGTGTGCGCATACGTGCATGTGTGTATATGGGCGTGTATACGTGTGTGTATACGTGTGTGTATATGGGCGTGTATGTGTGTGTATATACGTGTGTGTATACGTGTGTATACGGGCGTGTATACGGGCGTGTATACGTGTGTGTATAACGGCGTGTATACGTGTGTGTATACGTGCGTGCGTTCTTGTTTTATATACTCCAGCGCGATGGCTAGCGGCTGTGTTGTTTACTTCCCTTTATAGGCCTCTAGATATAAAACAGACGACAGCAAACTTTGATAGGTGGATGCAAAAGAACACTTTTATCCTGTCACTGACAAATTATGCTAATAGTCATGTTCTGACATTGTTAGCTCTTTAGCTGTACATTATTAGTAATTTACTGTAATATCATTTTATGATCTTGGTCGTAGTAAGTATAAAATGTTGTTCATGTTATTTCAAACTTATGTTAGCAAAGCTGAAGTTGCAATGTTTCTTTGACTTTTATCTTCACCAAGATATATTTATAATATTATTTAATGATAATATAACGTATTCCAAAGTGACTAAATTTTAGTCTTTAATCGTCACCAAGATTACTATGAATAATTATGTTAATGATTTGCTATGCATGTTACACCGTCACTAGGTTATTTAGTCATGTATATTAATCTCCTAACAGTGAGGGGTTCACTTAAACGTACACTCTTCTCCTTAAATATAAATAAGTAAAGTAAAAAATAAATCCTAAATACAGCACTTATTGATAAAACAACCAAATTTATGAAATGATGGACAATTTAACAAACAAATGCAGTCACAAAGAGTTCAAATAATAATGACCCTCCAAATGCATATTTTATTCATCCATCTCTACCCCCACTTCTCCACCCGCTGCCACATACAACTTTCCTCTTCCCCACCCCCGCGCTCCACAAAACAACAGAAGACATTGGTTATGATCCAGCCAATGGAATGAAACTGTGCTCAATTTCCTTATCAGTGTTTACGTATTGTTTAAAACTGAACTCTCCATGTCAAAGCGGATCTAGACCTTATCTTACAGTAAAGGTCCTTAGGCTCCAGAACTTCCGATTGCACTTTGTTTATGCCGACACCTGTCTGACGTCAGCCAATAAGGGGAGAGAATCATTTTTGGATAGAGGTTAAGTGATACACGTCACAGAGGCGTTCCTATTTATTAAGATCAGCGATCGTTTCAGTTTCATTATTTACAGAACGCACGTGACTGTAAGTACAGAATGTAGTTTGACATCATCCCGACGCATTATTTGTTTTTGTTTTGTTTTGTTTTGTTTTTTGGGGGACTACTCTCGTAGCTTTTATTTAATTTTAAAATTTGATTCTGAAACATAAAAGTGTGAAAAGTTAAGAGCATGCTTAAAATTAGAAATGTCTGGTTGATTTTATCAACATTTATTTACCGGAGAAAAGAGTTTGCTCCCATGGTGATTTTCATACGTTTCTTTGTTTTGATTTCATTTTCCATTGCATTATTTACTTTATTTATATGATCATATTATTTATTAATTAATAACTCATTTCTAAATTCATATTGTAAATATATGAAATAGTAATCTATATTTGTGAAATTTGATTATGTCTCTTGTCATTACATTACTGAAGCCAGGGGTATTCTCACAAACCGTGCTGCAATGTAAAATAAATGTAGGCCAAATCTGCTTTTTATGGACTGTTTACTGTCATCTTTCTTATTTTTTTTATTGTCTTAGATTTTTCTTCACGAAATACTGTTGTCAACAATGATGATAAACGGACACCTGTGTTCAGTGTTTTTCATTTTGGCAGCTTCTCTTCTTGCCGAAACTATACGTAAGAAAATATTTCTTTTGTATGCGTGCACTTGTTTAACATTTCTTTATTATTCTCTCATCATAATCATTTCTTTTCTTGTCTTTCTTTCTTTTCTTTTCTTGGGCTTTTGTAGTTGATGATGTCTAGTTATGCCTCCCAAACAAATGCATGGGGCATTTGAATGTGTAGTGAACAGTCTGTCAATCATCCTCAATCAGCATGGATGCCTGAAGACAACGTGAAAAGAAGTCATTAACAGATGAAAATAGTTATATTAAACCTTTCTTTAGTATGAACCGATTTAATCTGCTGGGAATCTTATATTCCTTGACAATAATATATCAAATTACTGTCTTCTATAAATAATATATCAAATTACTACCTTCTATAAATAATATATCACATTACTACCTTCCATAAATAATATATCAAAGTACTGTTTTCATATAATAATTTATGAGATTGTAGCCTTCATACAAATACTATATCAAATTGATGTCGTCATATAAATAATACTATATCAAATTACTGTTTTCATATAAATAAAATTTGTTCACATTGAAGAATGACGTTTTGCGACGTTTTGCAGGTATATGTATAAGATATTAATTCTCCACCACCCTGGGCCACCTATAACTTTAGGCTTATCCCCAAAACACACCTTCTGGCTGGCCACACGTGTTAGAAAGATGAATGATAGATAATGCCGAATAGAAGTGTGATAGTTCTAGAAGATAGCTCGAGCCCCCTGATACATACAGCCAGGATAGTAAGTAAATACACGTGACAGACTACATAATATAACACGTGAGTCACACTAACATGAGTGGTCTATATATCAACAAGAAATAACATAAGACAGCATGATTACATATAGAGAATAGTTCAACAGTTACAATTAGAGTTTATCAATCTTTATTTTGCCTAATCACGACCATGTGGTGTCATAAGAGAATGTTCATTTTGAGTCCTATGGCATTGTAGTAGTTACTTGATTCATTCATATGAGTGAACTAGAAATAAGTTTATAAGAGATCACTGAATGATTCTAAGTGAACTCTAAAAGTACTTTAATTAAAGTTCAAGTGAATTTGATTGTATCTTGACTGAAGATGTGTCATTCAGGTCCCAATGAATGTCAGTATATTGAACTGGTCCTTGGCATGTGGGTGATTCTTCCCTGGTGCTGGTTCATGGTGCAATACTCATCAAAGTCAACATCCAGGATAAAGTGGTTCTGTTCTGGCATTCTTTTGCAGCTCAGTGCTCGTCAATCAGTGTCAAATAAAGCCTCAGATAAAGTATTGTTCTGCCAATAAAATATACATGGGCTAAGAAATCGTTCTCATGTGTTCTCTGACAGAACACTCTTACATGATCATCATATATTTAAATATCATAAGCAAAATATAATAATATAAAATATAGTTAGTGTCAAGAGATAACATGAATATAATATTAGTTAGGAAAGCAAAACCACATACTTTCAGCAGTAATATATACAGAGGACGATTCCCTGAATTGTTAATAAACGGCAATACAGTCAGTAGTATGATTATACTTTAACTCTAGGAGCCAAAATACGTGTTGCCTCAATTGCCAGCTTGCATTTGACTGACAATTTACAGCGTTTCTGGTACGTTCGTTCTTGTGGGTGAGCTGTGCTTTGATTGGGTAATTTAGTGAACATTCAGGTATGTTTCCTGCCCGAGGATAAGGGTCAGTCTTTCTAGAAGGTAGGTTTACGTGTAGTCTATTTTTAGAGGAGGGACGGATGTGGGATCCATAAGCCATTATATGACACGTTTTGATGTTATAGACATTATCATGAAAGCCAGTCTTAAAAGAATGTTAGGACTCGAATGACGTGTGTGTATGTGTATTTATTTGATGGTGTTATATTATATTGTACATCTTAAGCTTGTATACCTAAATGAAAAATAGAGATAAATCTAGAGTTCGAAAACTGACTCTTTTGAACACTTGAAAATCTCATTTAAATGTTAATGTTGTTTCTCTTATTAACAAAATTTCCTCAATTTAGTCCTAACAAAAACGACTGAATGATTATATTTTAGTAAAATATGAGCAATTGCTATTTCTGTAGTAAAGATGCTGTTGAAGTTAACTATTTTCTTCAGAAATAAATATAATTTTCAATAGCAATCCCGATTTCAATAAATTGATACCAGAACGTGAACATTGATCAGTCAATCAAACATACTTTCACATTATTAGTTTTGAAATATCAGTGCATATATTCTAATGACTCGTGACTATCCTTTTGGCTTAAAGCAAGTAAAAAAACAGTAGGCTTGTAAGAAACGTTTTTGAAAGCAATCAGTGTTTACAATAAGAAACATTATAAGGGCTCTAAGAAAGGTGTATATAGAAAGATATAACAAGGCACATAATCAATGAAGCTGTATGCGGATTTACTTGTGCGAAAAGATTAGAATAGTCTATCCAAGTTATATCTTTTGGGAGTTTAATTATACGCATTAATCTGTTGTTTTATTCATATCATGCAATATATTACATAAACCATAAGATGCTTAGCTGTACTGATATTAATGAAATATTACGTTATTTAAATACATTAAATAACAAGTTCAGTTTGCTTATTTTTTTAAAATTGGTCTAAAACTGTTTAAGTAATTATACAAGCTATTTTATTTTGATATATATAACATCCGTTTTCGAAATGTTAATTTGCAGTTAAATTTTTATAATATTGTTTCATAAGAATCTTGAAGTCTTGGGTTTACGTGTGCTTAAAGAGAATATGCGTTGTATGTCTGTGTCATTTGTGTATGTAAATATACACTGAATGTAAACAAATAAATGTAATTAATACTGTTGTTACTGTTTAATGCAATATTACTTCTAGCGCCTCCAAAGTGTCTGCCTTTGAAATGTTTCATTAAGTGTCCCTACGGCCAGCAGACGGACAGTTACGGGTGCCCGATCTGTTCCTGTAGACCAAGTAAGTATTTAAAGATGCCATTTGACTTTATAATTTATTGTTGGATTTAACTCTGCATAGTTTATGTTTGACTTTATAATTTATTGTTGGATTTAACTCTGCGTTTATATTTGACCTTCGGATCTCTTCCTTCCGTATTCAACCATCATTCTTAATTAACAAAAGACAAATTGTTCTAAATAAATCAAAATAGGCATGATGATGAATATCCTTCTCAACTTTTTGTGACGTGGGGTTCCCACAAATTAAGGATTTCAAACCTCGTCGCTCTCCTTCCATTTATTCACACACAATATGTTTCTTTATTCTGTCTGATCTATACAAAGATTGTTGTCAGTGTTCTGTGTGATCCGAACAAGGATTGTTGTCAGTGTTCTGTGTAATCCGTAAAAGGATTGTTGTCAGATCCGTCCAAGGATTGTTGTCAGTGTTCTGTGTGATCCGCACAAGGATTGTTGTCAGTGCATTGTCTGATGCGTACAAGGATTGTTGTCAGTGTTCTGTGTAATCCGTACAAGGATTGTTGTCAGTGTTCTGTGTGATCCGTACAAAGATTGTTGTCAGATCCGTACAAGGATTGTTGTCAGTGTTCTGTGTGATCCGTACAAGGATTGTTGTCAGTGTTCTGTGTTATCCGCACAAGGATTGTTGTCAGATCCGTACAAGGATTGTTGTCAGTGTTCTGTGTTATCCGTACAAGCATTGTTGTCAGTGCTCTGTGTTATCCGCACAAGGATTTTTGTCAGTGTTCTGTGTTATCCGCACAAGGATTGTTGTCAGTGTTCTGTGTAATCCGTACAAGCATTGTTGTCAGATCCGTCCAAGGATTGTTGTCAGTGTTCTGTGTAATCCGTACAAGGATTGTTGTCAGTGTTCTGTGTAATCCGTACAAGCATTGTTGTCAGTGTTCTGTGTGATCAGTACAATGAGTGTTGCTTTGTACAATCCTATCATGAAGTGATAACTAAGTTATTTCACTTTTTGATTTCACGCTTTCTCCAGCCATACGTATATTGCCTGTCGCATTTACTCATTTTGTTTATGGCTCACACTCACACAAATAATATGAACACAAATAAACAAGCACATTTAAACACTCTCACACACATACACACCTATAAAAACATGAATACGCACACATAAACACAAACACATACACACATATTCAAACACACACACACACACACACACACACACACACACACACACATATACACTCAAACATGCACACACTCTCACACATAAATGGACACACACATAGACATACACACAAACACACGCTTTGTTGGTATTTTGTTTGTTTGCAGTGAGCTTTTAAAACCTGCAAAAGAAGTAAATAAAAAAAATAAATAAACCTTTTGATGTTAAAATGTAATGATTATGCATATTATTACTTAAACTAACTGAAAGCACTCCTATGTTAATTGCAATACATTCAATTATTTATTTCCAAATTTAAAAAGAATTTTGAGGCATACAAAAATATAAAATATATCTTTATTTCAAAACTGAACAGAACCCGAATGTCCATTGCTAAAGTGTGGCACAAATTGTCCCAATGGATACCAAGAGGTGAACGGGTGTCGAACTTGTGTCTGCAAGCCAGGTAAATAAGATTATTTTCAACACTAAGATATTGATTGAAATTAATCTAAATGTTTCCTATATAATCATTTGTACATAAGAATTAAATGAAATTCCAAATGAATGACAAAACAAAAACAAACAATTCAATCTCAGTAAGCGAAAAAATAAAAGTAAATAAATAAAGCCAATAAAGAACTGAAATAAGTCAGAGGTGCAATCAATCTACAATCAGAAAAGGCCAGTGGTGCAATCAGTAAAAAACTGGAATAAGCCAGTATCGCATCCATTAAATAACCGGTGAGTCAGTGGTGCAACCACTTATAGTAATAAAGAACAGGAATAAAATAGTGGTGCAACCAGTAAAGAACAGGAATAAAATAGTGGTACAACCAGTAAAGAACAGGATTAAAACAGTGGTACAACCAGTAAAGAACAGGAATAAAATAGCGGTGCGACTAGTAAAGAACGGGAATAAAATAGCGGTGCGACCAAAAAAGAACAGAAATAAACCAGTGATGCAGCCATGAAGAACAGACATAAGTCAGTTTTGCAACAGTAAGAACAGGTCGGACAATCAATATAGAACCAGAATAAGACAGTGTTGCAATTCATAAAGAATCGGAATAGGCTAGAGATACAACCAATAAAGACTTGGAATTAACCATTGTTACAACTAAACATTGTTACAACGGAATAGGCTAGACTAGCCGCTAGATATTCAACCAATAAAGACCCAGAATAAACTAGAGATACAACCGAAAAAGACTTGGAATTAACCATTGTCACAGGAAATGAGGGACAGAAATATATTTTATTTCATTTTAAAAAACCGCTAACAAAACTAGTTGAAGTAACCCGAGTTTTGTTATTTTTCGTATGTAGCATGTAAATTCCAGTAACGGTCACCTAAGATCTCTTTAGTAGACAGACGTTCGTGACACAGTGTGTGTTAATTATCATATTGAATATATATATTAGTTTATGAAGAATATGTATATTAAATAAATTGGGACAACTGCGCAATACCGTCACATGTTGTTGACGAGTGAAATGGCCAGTGCGCATTAGAATTGACCACAGAAAAGCGTGCATCACGATTACCACTATATATCCAAGGCAAAAATCATGTCACAGGACATAGCTTCTGGAAGTTTTGGAGACCTTCAGTAAAGCTATATAAGAGGCAAAATGAAGACTTTTACTCTCAATGTTGAAAACGTCGATTCGTCTGAAGCCAGTCTAACTTCACGTATGAATTATCTCATGTACAGAGATTTCATAAAGGAAAGCTGCAATAATCTCTTTCCATCCGTTTTCCATCCGTCTGATGCCATATATCGAGTAACGAGGCAAAATTACTCAGTATAATTGTTGGCAAAGTGGAAAGTTCGCTGTCAAGAAAAACCCGATGCATGTGACGCTGGTTGTATGCAGTTAACGACACGAGGGACCAACTTGTTCTTCCCCCTGTCTGAGTTCGTTTTGGCAGTCTATCCCGCAAATTGAGAGGCTAGCGCCGGAGACAGATATCCGGAGTTCTACACTCAATGTAATGCGACGACACATCCCACTGGACGACTCCACCCGATAATGCTAAACGTCGTTGAGGTGTCCGTTTCCACGACAAACAACGATAATTATCGAGGCTGACAACAGTCAGCTAAATTTCAGATTTCTCCCCAGTGATAATCTGAAAGTGGTGCCTAGATTCTGCAGAGTCTTCACCTGTAATGCGACGCCTCAATTGCGCCGTGATCTTCACTTTGAAGTGCCGCTTATAAGTGACGTGTGAGCTTACGTCATCCCCTTGGAACTCTGACATTAATAGTGAGTAATAATTAGCACGGCTAACGCGCACATACTTAACTCTAGGACTCCAGAAAATGAACACTGTTATATCGTTTGCAAAATAAGAACTTTAATGTTAAAAGTAATGCTTATTTTACATGTCAACTATTGTTAAAGCGGCCCCATTTGCCGCATAAGAATTGTGTAATTAATCTTTATTTTATATTTTGAATTTCATCATTTTCATCTCCCCTTATTTCCCACAGAGTGTATGATATTGGAAAGTTGAATGAATGATTAATCACTGTGCGAAAGAGTAGTGCCCCTTTTAAATCGGGAAATAAATAACCTGATTTAAACATCTTTCAACTCTCTTGTTATTCATAGTTTTTGAGAGGGACGAAAGAATTTGTACTATTGTTTTGCACCGTTCGTCTGTTCGTCCATTTATTCACATTTATGATACACACTCACAACACACACCGCCAATAAAACGTTCCTTGGCATGACACTAATAAACTGGGCCCCACCCAAACATCAATGGAGTATGTCATGTGTGTCTATGTAACAACTTGACGCGACGTAGTACTGGCACACGTCACATGAGTTTATCTTGGAGGTGCACCGGAGCAGGCCAAAAATAGACTTCACCCCTTGCATCTCTAACTTCAGCTCGAGGTCGGCTTGTAATGAGCCCTCCCGTTTTGTGACATCTGGTGACCACTGACCGTGATCTGACAAGGTAAATTGTGTTGTTGTAAGAAAGTGTCATCTCTTTCCTGCTTTTTCTGTCTCATCACCATTATGCATTGTTTATTGCATGTAGGGCTTTGCTATTGAGACTTAGGTGAACTGGACTTTGATAAGACTTATTATTGTGTTGAAATAAGTTTTAAAATCTTTACGCTATTATCGTTAACGCGTACCGACTCGTGTTTAGACGTACATAGATCGATATTTTGTACGCTACATTAGCAACTGTTGTTTTCCTAACTTTGCAAATTTGCGATTAGGATTTCTTTTACTCGTGTTTGTTGTAATCCTAATCACGTGGTGGCTGGTGTTCATACGCACACCATTGCACCACTTGTGACCGACAGAGGTCAAAATCCCGCGAATATTCTAAGTCATTTTATCCATACTCGTGATAACTAGCAATTTTAAAAATGGCCGAGCTAGTAAACATAAAGAAAGAACTCATGGCTATGGGTAGAGAATTCGGGTATGAGAAAGCCGAGTTAAAGGAATACGTGGATGAGGAGATAGCTAAATGGTATGTTGCGAAAGAAAATGAGGCGAAAGAGGCGAGAGAGCTAGAGGATAAGAAAAATGAGCTAGAAGAAAAGAGACAGGTAGCTAAGGATTTAGAGATGCAAACTTTGAGAGAGCTAGAGGAAAAAAGATCGAAAGGGGCTATAGAGCTAGAAGATAAGAGACAGTTAGCTAGACAGCTAGAGATGAAAGACCTGAGAGAGCTAGAGGAAAAAAGAGAGTTAGCTAAACAGCTAGAGATGCAAAACCTGAGAGAACTAGAGGATAGAAAAAATGAGCTAGAGGAAAAAAGAGCGAAAGAGGCGAGAGATTTTAAAGAGAAAGAAATCCAAGATATGAGAGAAATAGAGTTATTAAAGATTCAGTCAGCTAGGGATTTAGAAGATAAAAGGCAGGAAGTAGAAGAGAAAAAGCTTAAGTTAAAAGCTAGAGCACATCAGGAACAGCTTGAATTAGCTAAGCAAGAGGTAACAGCTAGAGAGAAGTTGTTAGATGGGACTGCTAAGCAACAGGCCGAATTAAATAAACCCCGTACACGGCTAGCTTTCTTTAACCCTGAAGTCGAGACGATTGACGAGTTTTTGACACGCTTTGACAGTTTCATTGCCAACTTTAATTACACTGACATTGAAAAGAAACAACAACTTGGTCAAATACTTCAAGGTGAAAGCTCGCGCGCATTTACTGATCTAACGCGCGATCCCGCTATTACTTATGCAGATCTCAAAACGGGTTTGATGCGTACTTTTCAATGTACAGCAGAAGGCTTTCGAAAAATGTTTAGGAGGGCCATACCTAAAGCAAATGACACCATGCAAGCCTTCGGTACCCGGTTACGCCATTATCTTGATAGATGGATTGATTTGACAGACATCCGGAAGACATATGAGGGCCTATTTGATTTGATATTAAGAGATCAATTTCTCCATATTGCTCCGCCTGCAATGACGACATATTTGCAGCGAAATCCCCCGACTAACTTCTGTGATATGTTGAAGTTAGCAGACACGTATAATGATTACCCTGACCTGGTAATTACGAGGAGTGCACCACGCCCTCCTCTTACAAATCGGCAGAAGTATACACCGAAATCGAACCGACCGATGGCGAAATCGGAAAAACCCGAACCGGTACAACGGACATACACTAAGTCACAAGACGTACGACGTCACACACGTGATTCCCCGCCTATGACATGTTACACTTGCAAAGGGAAGGGGCATAGTTCTCAGAACTGTCCCAGTCCACGTGATGTAAAAGTATGCACTGAAACAGGTGCAACTCTAAAGACCCAACAGGCTACAGTAAACGGACAAAAAGTCAAAATACTGGTCGATACAGGCGCGTCCATAAGCTGCATAAATGCTAAACTTGTACGCCCTGAACAGTATCTAAGGGGTAGTGTCCGCATTCGATGTGTTATGGGACACCTTAGTACATGTCCAAGAGCCACTGTACATGTTACGTCACCCGTATTTTCCGGTACAGTCACCGCCGCAGTGATAAGAGACATGCAGTTCGGGTTCATACTATCGCCCGAACAGTGTGACGCAAACACTGATGACATCTATCCCGTTCTCCCCGTAACCACTAGAGCACAACGGGAACGTAGTAAACAAGGACCCCCGGCTCTAAAGATAGTCGAGAACACATTTCCGCAGTTGACCCCAAGTCAACTCAGTCACCTGCAGCAGGAGGACAAAAGTTTGTCCTCAATGCTAAAGCTGGCACGGAAAAACACTATTACGTCCAGCAAGTACGCGACAATTACGTATTTCCTGAAGGACGGACTAGCGTTTCGGCGCACCGACTTTAAGGAAAATGATACTAGAAGCACCACGTGTCTATTTACCCCTAAACCACTCAGACCGCTGATTCTAAGCTTTGCACACGATTCCATCATGTCCGGACATCAGGGCGCACGTCGCACTGAACAACGGATTCGTGAGGATTTTTTTTGGCCAGGCCTGAGTAGGGATGTTCGCTCGTACGTTCGTACATGTACGCAGTGTCAACAACATATCGACCGAGGGCGTGTCAGTCGAGTTCCCCTCGAGATAGTACCAACAGTAGAGGAACCATTCCTAAAAGTCGCAGTAGACATTATTGGCCCAATCATTCCCGCGGCCGAAGGAGGATATCGCTATATCCTAACAATCGTGGATTTTGCAACACGATATCCAGAAGCAGTCGCATTAAAGGGCATCACAGCGATCGAAGTCGCAGACGCTTTAATAGACGTATTTTCTCGCACGGGCGTACCTCGAGAAATATTGAGTGACCAGGGCACTCAATTCACCTCAGCAATGATGGCTGAAACAATGCGTCTACTGGCGTGTAAACAGTTGTTCTCATCACCATATCACGCTCAGTCTAATGGTGCCGTTGAACGTTTCAACGGTACAATAAAGAAAATGTTAATTAAAATGGCCTCGGAACAACCCGACCAGTGGCCGCGTTTTCTAGCACCATTACTCTTTGCGTATCGCGAACTCCCACAAGAGAGTACGGGCTATTCACCGTTCCAACTACTATACGGCAGGCAACCTCGTGGTCCCCTTAAGCTAATAAAAGAAACATGGGTCAAGGGAGACACTGTGACCGATGGTAAAGATGTTCACACGTACGTAGCCGAACTACGTCAACGTCTGACCGAAACGTGTCACTTAGCACAGGAAAACGTTCGCGAAAAACAACCCCGATACAAGCGAAATTTTGACCGTACTGCTGTGGAACGTGACCTCGAACCAGGTCAGCTCGTGTTACTCTTGCGGCCCACGCATAATAACCGCATGCAAATGCACTGGCGTGGACCCTACCGCGTTATTAAGCGTGTGAAGCAGAACGATTATAGCATACAGATAGGAAATAAGCAGAAAATCTATCACATAAATATGCTAAAGCGTTACTATGAACGCAGCGACGAACAGATACAAAACGTGAATGTCGCACTGATACAATTGGAAGACTCCAATTTCAGAACAGACATGATGTCCGCCGAAACCCAGCCTAACTCTGCAGTTACAGTCGATCAAGTCGAGATTGACTCGAACTTAACTGTCGAGCAGCGCGACGCAATGTCAAAGCTCTTACACAGACACGCGCGCATATTCACCGACCAACCGGGCCACTCAGATTTGGTTGAACACCGCATCAAACTTTTAAGTGACAAACCGATACGCTTAAAACAGTACCCACAGAAATATGAGAGCACAAAGTACATAGCAGAACAGGTGCGTGAAATGCAAAAACAGGGCGTGATTGAACAGTCAATCTCCCCATATTCATCACCGGTCGTCTTAGTTAAAAAGAAAGACGGTACGCTTCGTTTTTGTGTGGACTACAGACAGTTAAATGAGATAACTGAATTCGATGCGGAACCTATCCCAAATCAGGACGAATTATTCGCAAAACTAACCAAGGCACATTACTTTTCAAAGTTTGACATGTGCAAAGGGTACTGGCAACTGTCGGTTGCTATTGACGACAGACCAAAAACAGCATTCCCAACTCCGCTAGGCTTATTTCAGTTTTGCCGACTACCGTTCGGACTAGCGAACGCACCCGCAACATTCGCGCGCTTCATGCGAAAATTACCGTTAGAGAGCGTTGACGCATTGAATTTCTTTGATGACATACTGGTAGCAACAGGAACATGGGACCAACATTTATCCTCAGTGGGTGGTCTACTTGACATTCTCGAGCGCCATAGATTAACCGTGAAACCCTCAAAAGTACGCGCGGGCTTTCGAGAAATTGAGTTTCTTGGCCATATCATAAGTGACGGACAAATAGGCCCTAATCTAGACTTAACTGCAGCCATTCGTGACATGACCTTACCGACTACAAAGAAACAGGTCAGGGCAGTTTTGGGGCTAGTGGGGTACTACCGAAAATTTGTCCCAAACTTCAGTACGCTTCTTAAACCACTGACGGACTTAACTGGAAACAAACAACCCACGAAAATACGATGGACGGCAGAGTGTAGCACCGCCCTCGAAAAAGTGAAGGACATCTTGACCAGTAAACCCGTCCTACAGTTACCAGACTTTGACAAGAGATTTATTGTCAGGACCGACGCATCAGACGAAGGCCTCGGTGCCATACTTCTCCAAGAGACAGATGACGAATACCTACCGGTAGCATACGCTTCTAAGAAACTGTTAGATCGTGAGACACGGTATTCTACGATTGAAAAAGAGTGCTTAGCAATCGTATGGGCACTCAAGAAATTTAGTGCTTATCTGTACTCTAAACCATTCATCCTGCAGTGCGATCATAAGCCGCTGACATATCTGCGCACTAGCATGTATGATAACGCTAGGCTAACTAGATGGACACTCCTGCTACAGGAGTATAGCTTCGTTGTCGAACACATCGCGGGCAGAGAAAATTCGGGTGCCGATGCATTATCCCGGCATGCCATAACCGCGATATAAACAAGAGAGAGGATAGTCTCTCCACAGATGCGCATATAATTCCTGTGGGGACTATCGTGTGAAATAAAATTTTTTTTTGTTACTATTTGATTTCCACTCTGTGAGCTCCAATCAATTTTAAGAAGGGGGTTGTCACAGGAAATGAGGGACAGAAATATATTTTATTTCATTTTAAAAAACCGCTAACAAAACTAGTTGAAGTAACCCGAGTTTTGTTATTTTTCGTATGTAGCATGTAAATTCCAGTAACGGTCACCTAAGATCTCTTTAGTAGACAGACGTTCGTGACACAGTGTGTGTTAATTATCATATTGAATATATATATTAGTTTATGAAGAATATGTATATTAAATAAATTGGGACAACTGCGCAATACCGTCACATGTTGTTGACGAGTGAAATGGCCAGTGCGCATTAGAATTGACCACAGAAAAGCGTGCATCACGATTACCACTATATATCCAAGGCAAAAATCATGTCACAGGACATAGCTTCTGGAAGTTTTGGAGACCTTCAGTAAAGCTATATAAGAGGCAAAATGAAGACTTTTACTCTCAATGTTGAAAACGTCGATTCGTCTGAAGCCAGTCTAACTTCACGTATGAATTATCTCATGTACAGAGATTTCATAAAGGAAAGCTGCAATAATCTCTTTCCATCCGTTTTCCATCCGTCTGATGCCATATATCGAGTAACGAGGCAAAATTACTCAGTATAATTGTTGGCAAAGTGGAAAGTTCGCTGTCAAGAAAAACCCGATGCATGTGACGCTGGTTGTATGCAGTTAACGACACGAGGGACCAACTTGTTCTTCCCCCTGTCTGAGTTCGTTTTGGCAGTCTATCCCGCAAATTGAGAGGCTAGCGCCGGAGACAGATATCCGGAGTTCTACACTCAATGTAATGCGACGACACATCCCACTGGACGACTCCACCCGATAATGCTAAACGTCGTTGAGGTGTCCGTTTCCACGACAAACAATGATAATTATCGAGGCTGACAACAGTCAGCTAAATTTCAGATTTCTCCCCAGTGATAATCTGAAAGTGGTGCCTAGATTCTGCAGAGTCTTCACCTGTAATGCGACGCCTCAATTGCGCCGTGATCTTCACTTTGAAGTGCCGCTTATAAGTGACGTGTGAGCTTACGTCATCCCCTTGGAACTCTGACATTAATTGTGAGTAATAATTAGCACGGCTAACGCGCACATACTTAACTCTAGGACTCCAGAAAATGAACACTGTTATATCGTTTGCAAAATAAGAACTTTAATGTTAAAAGTAATGCTTATTTTACATGTCAACTATTGTTAAAGCGGCCCCATTTGCCGCATAAGAATTGTGTAATTAATCTTTATTTTATATTTTGAATTTCATCATTTTCATCTCCCCTTATTTCCCACAGAGTGTATGATATTGGAAAGTTGAATGAATGATTAATCACTGTGCGAAAGAGTAGTGCCCCTTTTAAATCGGGAAATAAATAACCTGATTTAAACATCTTTCAACTCTCTTGTTATTCATAGTTTTTGAGAGGGACGAAAGAATTTGTACTATTGTTTTGCACCGTTCGTCTGTTCGTCCATTTATTCACATTTATGATACACACTCACAACACACACCGCCAATAAAACGTTCCTTGGCATGACACTAATAAACTGGGCCCCACCCAAACATCAATGGAGTATGTCATGTGTGTCTATGTAACAACTTGACGCGACGTAGTACTGGCACACGTCACATGAGTTTATCTTGGAGGTGCACCGGAGCAGGCCAAAAATAGACTTCACCCCTTGCATCTCTAACTTCAGCTCGAGGTCGGCTTGTAATGAGCCCTCCCGTTTTGTGACAACCATTGTTACAACGGAATAGGCTAGACTAGCCGCTAGATATTCAACCAATAAAGACCCAGAATAAGCTAGTGGTGAAACAAATAAATAACCGGTACATCAGTGATTGCAACCAATAAAAATCCAGAATAAATCAATGGTGCAAAAAATAAAGAACTGGAATAAGCGAATAGTGAAACCAATAGAGAACCGGAATAAGCTAGAGATACAACTAATAAAGAACCAGAATAAGCTAGAGATACAACTAATAAAGAACCAGAATAAGCTAGAGATACAACTAATAAAGAACCAGAATAAGCTAGAGTTACAACTAATAAAGAACCAGAATAAGCTAGAGATACAACTAATAAAGAACCAGAATAAGCTAGAGATACAACTAATAAAGAACCAGAATAAGCTAGAGATACAACTAATAAAGAATCAGAATAAGCTAGAGATACAACCTTGGAATTAACCATTGTTACAACTAATTAAGACCAGGAATAACCAGGAGAAAGAGGAGGAGCTGTAGCAGGAGAAGGAGGAGTAGAAAGAGTTGTAGGAGGAGGAGTTGTAGAAGTAGTTGGATAATAGAAGGAAGAGGAGGAGGAGTTGTAGTAAGAGGATGACGAGTAGTTGTAGGAGGAGGAGGAGGAGGAGGAATAGTTGTAGACATAGGAGTAGTTGTAGTAGGAGGAGGAGTTATAGTAATAGGAGGAGGAGGATGAATACTTGTAGTAGTAGGAGGAGGAGGAGGTGAACGCTAGTATAAAAATAAAATATATGTTAATTGAAATTGCAGCCCCTTATGAATGTCCGGTGTCCAACTGCCTTTTCATCAAGTGTCTTGGACTTCAGACACACGTCGACAAAAACGGATGCAAATTCTGCACGTGCGGCAAAGTTCCATGTATGTATATGTCTTTTACTTCTTTTTATCTCTTTCCTGTGTTTACCTGTCTTTTACTTCTTTTTATCTCTTTCCTGTGTTTACCTGTCTTTTACTTCTTTTTATCTCTTTCCTGTATTTACCTGTCTTTTACTTCTTTTTATCTCTTTCCTGTGTTTACCTGTCTTTTACTTCTTTTTATCTCTTTCCTGTGTTTACCTGTCTTTTACTTCTTTTTATCTCTTTCCTGTGTTTACCTGTCTTTTACTTCTTTTTATGTTTTCTGTTTACCTGTCTTTTATTTTTTCTAATCTGTTTTCTGTGTGTACTTGTCTTTCACTTCTTTTTATCTATTTCTCTGTTTTTCTGTCTTTTATTTCTTTTTGTCTGTTTTTCTATGTGTACCTATCTTTTACTTTTTTTTTTCATCTATTTTTCTTTTTAAATGTCTTTCGCTTTTTTTAAAATCTGTTTTTCTGTGATTACATGTGTTTTACTCGTCTCTATGTATTTGTAAGTAGCATTTGTAACACTTATTTTCAAGCGATATTCATATACATGTACACTAAATCGTTTTCTGGCCGATTTTGTCATGCGTCGGTGCACGTTTATCAGTTAATTGAAAGACAGTTATTTTCTCAAGGACGCTATATTGTTATTTAAGAGCTAGTCAAAATGTTTGAGTTACTTCACTCTGTGTAGATCCTTTATTAATTAAACTAATGATCTGAAAAAAGTAGTCAAAATACAGAAGTTAATGGTACAGTTATTTCTACAGTCGTGTTTTGTACAGATGCTAATGATAGCTATTTAGTTATTTCTACAGTCGTGTTTTGTACAGATGCTAATGATAGCTATTTAGTTATTTCGACACTCGTGTTTGTACAGATGTATTGTTATGTATAATTATACTAAGCCTATCGTTATAGAATACAGAAAAAATAATTATTATTTTGATCTTTTATTGATGGCTGTCACAAAACAGACACATGCTTACTGAGAAATATATTTATGGTTATGACAAATGTAAACTCATTATATATGTGATAATGCTTTAATGTAGATAGCACTTATTTACAGTTATGTTAATTTTGTCGTCATAAATACTTTTATCAATATGCACTCTGAATACGCATCTGAATCAAATCAACCCTACTCTGTTAATATGTGGGGGGGGGTCTTTTTTTGAAAACAGATCTGGCCTGAAGCACAAAGAAACATCAAACAGAAGCAATACACAGCGATAAAACCTGAGCTGTCAAGGACAAGGAAAATCACAAGGCGTTGAAATTAACAAGAATAAAAATAAAAATTAATGTTAACTTTGACTGGGGACGAACAACTCTTAATGTAAATAAATAATTTTATTCATGAAATCTAAAAGAAATATTTTCTTTCTAAATTACATCCAAAACCAGCAATTGGCATTCGTCTTTGTAAATTATCACAATCCATAAGACTATATTGACCTAAATTACCTAATGATATTATTATAATGTACGTAATTAAAGCAAACGCCAAATAAACGGAACAATAAAGTTAAACAACATTGTTGTCTACCTTATAATGTTGTGTTAAGGCATATAAAGCTACCTGACTATCATCAATTATTAAACATTGTTGTCTTTCTTGTAATATTTAATTAAGACGTTTAAACAAAGCTACCTGACTGTCAAAAATTTTAAAAATTATTGTCTATCTTATAATATTGTATTAAGACGTAATAACAAAGCTACTTGACTGTCAACAATTATTCAACAATATTGTCTATCTTATAATATTGTATTAAGACGTAAAAACAAAGCTACTTGACTGTCAACATTTATTAAACATTATTGTCTATCAGATAATATTATTTTAAGACGTAAAAACAAAGCTAATCGATAAGCGTGATGTCGGGCTGCATGAAAGGTGCCAGGTTCTCTAAACACAAAGATTTTAGACATGAAGTGCACAGTATCTAATAAACTTGGAGTTAGAAATTAATTGTGTTCTACATAATCTATAACCGGATGGTGGTCAGACTGTTGTGTAATATTATAATAATAATTTCATATAAACCTCTTTTGTCATAATTTGTTGCTTCCACCTTTCCAGTTTGAACGGCAAACTTTACAAATAAGCTTTAAGAAGTAGCATTTTGTTGTAGTATACACTCTAACTTATTAACATGCATAGTTATTTTGTATTCTAACTGTGTTTGGGAGCTCGTGGAGTTTTCTTAGAAAACACACAAATGGATTTCAATTACTTATAAAGATCAGACGTTTTTAATCCGTAAAGTTTTGTATTTCGAGAAAACATTACGCAAGGATCTAGTTACTTATAAAACATCAACAAGGATTCTAGTTACTTATTTAACATCAACAACGATGATGATAGAGGACAATACGTCACTCACTTGACGACAGCCACAACAGAGAGATGTACACAACACGCAACACCGTGTTTACAGCTTACATGAGGCTTGGTAGCATACAGCCAGATTCTCTGGCTCCCTGGTCACATACAGCCAACCAAGCATCCTCTTCCTTCATGGCTACATCGTTTACTGTTGATCTGCATGCCCACGCATTTTCGACTCTCTCTGTCACACCACTAGCATGCAATATATCTTGAAAGCCCTGGCCACAAAGAGAACCGCAGTAGACAATTCAGACACAAAGGAGTGATACCAGTGTTAATTGACACTTCTGTGCTATCTTACTTTTGGTTAACTTATAATTTACTCTTAAACTACTAACAGTTATATAATGCTTATAGTATCTAAAAATGAAACTACACTAATTACTCTTTAAATCCAACTCTTTCTTACCATATAAATTAAAAGATAAAATACAAAATAAATTAAATAACTATACTCATGTATCATGTAAAAAAAAAACATTCTCACATAAATAAATCCTAAATACAGAAATGCAATAACATTATTCATCATAAAAAATATGTCAATTAAAAATATAAACTATTTCCTGTCTGAATGTATAAATATCTATGTTATAACAAATGCATAGCATATTAAAGAACGATTAAAAATGTACAGCCTAACACAGCATTACACATTAACTAAGCACTGACAACGGTACCACGCCATGCTATTTAAAGCAGCAAGTGAAGACCTAGTTTTGTCGCTACAGTGAATGAAAGGCCTCTACACTAGTACACACACACATTGACACATAGAAAATTTGAGTTTGTAGACTTACTTTTTAATTAACTTGTTAAAGTCCTTTTCTTTAATATACTCCAGCTGTGTAATATTATTGTTAAGACCCTTTCTTTAATACTCCACCTAAAATAATGTTACTGTTCAATCCCTCCCTTTATTATTATACACCATTGAAAATAAAGTAATTGTTGTCACTTTCTTTAATAAACTTCAGTTAAAATAATGTTATGTTCAAGTATCTTTCTTTATTATACTCCAGATAAAATAATGTATTGTTAAGTCCCTTTAATATACTCCAGCTAAAATAATGTTAAGTCCCTTTGTTAGTATACTTTCCACTGGACGAAGTCTCAAAACTGGATCTTCAAATTACATACAAGTCTCTACAACACACGCTCATTGATAAATGTTTTGTAACAATACAATCATGAAATCTTTCACTTCTTTCCTTCCATAAAAAATAAAACATTAAGTATTTTCACACAGTTAATCCGCATCAATCACTCAATTTCAGTTTCACATTTCACAAGTATCTATGTTCTGAAAGTCGAATGGCATAGCACCTGGCACAGCTGAAGTGTGTGTGGACATATGATTGGCCACGTTAGGGTTTTAAATATTTTTTAAACCCCTTTTAAAAACCCATGCCACACAAATGTCTGGGTATTGGCTTTCAGCAAAAGCGTGCTAAACTGATGACTGGCTTACCAACATACCAAACTGGGGATTGGCTTGCAGCACAAGCATGCCAAAATTGGTACTGGCTTGTAGCACCAACATACCAAACTGGGGACTAGCTTGCAGCACAAGCGTATCAAACATCTGGGACTGGTTTGAAGCACCAACATACCAAACTGGGGACTGGCTTGCAGCACCAGCATACCAAACTGGGGACTGGTTTGCAGCACCAGCATACCAAACTGGGGACTGGCTTGCAGCACCAACATACCAAACTGGGGACTGGCTTGCAGCACCAGCATACCAAACTGGGGACTGGTTTGCAGCACCAGCATACCAAACTGGGGACTGGCTTGCTATGTTACTACTCCCCTACTATTGTTTCCACTATTAAACGTGGTGGTGGTGGTGGTGGTGATGGTGGTACGACGAAATAAGTACTTAATACAGTGCTTATTCTTATACAAGATTAAGTCGCTTTATAATATGTACGCATAAAACTTTTAACATTTATCATCTCCACCCACACACTGCTCAGACCATAAGAAACTAAAGACACTATAACGAAACAAAATTACGTGTCCAATGTCCAATGACAACTAACGAAACAAAATTACATGTCCAATGTCCAATGACAACTATCGAAACAAATTATTGTACTTACAAAACGAAATATTCACATTAGATCGTTTTACAAATATTAGAATAAATACTGACGACAGTTTAGCCCGATGAAAAAAAATACGTGAGTCTTGACAGCATTCCTCAAAATATCAGTGACGTGTAGATCCTGATAAGGAAAGAAACGCTTGTCACACAATTGAATACTTTGCTCTCGGAATATGAACAAAACGTATGACTGATCCTAGGCGATAGGTTTCCACTGGAATGAACAAGCGTTTGAGATTACAAAAATATTTACAGCTGGTATCAAACAGCGAAAACATGCCACTTGAGTGTACAGGCGTGAGAAACGATTTTGAAGTGACTAACTAAATTTAATGGGAAGGCCAACGATAATTATACCAGTGGAAATAAAATATATTTTAGGAGCGAGCAATACACATAACTCCAATCATCCATCGTCCATCGTCCCAAAGTTATAAATAGCGACATTAAGGTTGTGTGCTACTTACTTTTGCAGTCTATAACAATTGTTGTCTTGTGCATTCAGACATTCGTTTCACAAGTCTAAACTAATGCTA
This sequence comes from Sinotaia quadrata, assembly GCA_028829895.1. Taxonomy (NCBI): domain Eukaryota; kingdom Metazoa; phylum Mollusca; class Gastropoda; order Architaenioglossa; family Viviparidae; genus Sinotaia; species Sinotaia quadrata. Next base: position 59,867,464 of record CM054183.1, read on the forward strand.
GCCAATGCCAGCAAATCATAGGAATTACAGAAAAGATGATCCGGTAAAAACGATATAGTTTTGTACGTGTGTGTGTGTGTGTGTGTGTGTGTGTATGTGCAGTGCCATTATTTACCATTGTGCCTATGCGCAGGTCCCCGTAGCCAGAGGGGGGGGGGGGGGCATCTTCTTGAGAAAAAAAAGTTTTACGATAAATTTATCTATAGTCGCGATTCATGCGTCGGTCAACTGAAGCCTTCAAAGAAAACTCAACATTGTGAAGGCAACAGTCTTCCGCCATGTTGTTTGTTTAATAACTTATGGCACGGCGCTGTAGTTTGTTCCATGTTTTTATCCAACTGTCTGCTTTTATCGAATCTAAACAATAGATATAACTTCATATACGTGATATTACTGCATCAGTTTTTAATCCTAACAATGAGTAGACGATATGACAGTGGAGCAAGTAAAAGATTTATTTCGATGAAATCATTAATGAGTTTGTTGTCAAGAAAGCAAGGAGGAAGATGTTCTAACTTTAAATAACCACTGTTAAATGTATAAACATGCCTTAACATGGTAATGCAAGAACAGGGCATTTTGATTTTTAAACTGTTTTGTGTAAACAAAAACTTTTTTATCAATCAAGATTGTAAAGATACTTAATGATTGATCAGGTAACACGTAATATTTTAACTACTCCTAAATTTCCTGAGTATGTATGCCTGACTGCCTGTGTAGACCTTTAGGGCCTACCTCCTCCAGGGCCAAAATAAGGGGCCCTCAGAACTAGCACACGGCCTCATTTGTCCTAAATCCGGCATTGTATGTGTGTCAGTGTACACTGTACAGCAAGAATTTAAATACACGTGACCAATCACGTGGGTAGTCTTCTCCAATACAATGGTCAGCCGGATTTATTTATTTTACAAATGACCTGCATTATACTACCATTCAATAAATAAATTAGAGATAAATACTCTAATATTCGAATTTTGTTTCACAACTAAAATATCTACATGTGCATTGTTAAGTAGAGATAAAGGATGAACTCCATTACGCTAAGTTATCAGCCAGCCTTATCCACTAGATGCAAATATTGTATTACATGTTTACTATGGATCCAAAACCATCTCTATGCAGCAGACGTTCTTGCTATACAAGCAAATATTTACTATGGATTGCTATATGGTTAATCACAAGCAAATATTTACTATGGATTGCTATATGGTTAATCACAAGCAAATATTTACTATGGATTGCTATATGGTTAATCACAAGCAAATATTTATTATGGATTGCTATATGGTTAATCCACAAGCAAATATTTATTATGGATTGCTATATGGTAAATCACAAGCTAGCCTTAGTCGATAGAGGATAAAAATGTTAAAATTATATCATCGTGTGAATATTTTAGGCACCTTTGGCCTTGCTAGTTTAGGTTTAAACATCTTATATTATTTGAATATATGTTCGAGTCTAGGTGTTGCATGGGCAACTTCAAAACTACTAGTGTACTTTTTTGTGCGTCACTCTGTTATTCTGTTGACTGAAGTACGAAATTATAACAAATCTTATAACAAGCAATATTGATTTTTCCATTAAAACATCAGTTGGTTTATATTGGTGGGGTGGATGGATAGTGTGATATATTTTAAAGGCCATCATACACCTCAACTCTCGGCAGGATTACAGATGAGATCGATATATTGCAAAGTATATGATTTTTTTTTAATTTAGAACGGATTTATTTCTTTTGGTCCACATTGCTTAAAGTGGTAGGATGATTAGTTATTGTTTCTCTCTGCGTGATGTGCATAATAAAAGCACGCTTACTTAGCAGGGACACATAACTTCATTCACCACCCTTACCCCCAGCTTCTATTATGTCCCGGGAGGGGGGGCAGGGGGATAAAAGCATCAATGGCTATAAATCAAGCAATCGATTTCCTTGTCGACTTTTTTAAAGAAAGTAGGACAATGGGGTTCTCCATCTTCCAATAACATTCGTCATCGAGCATTTAAATTTCACACTAAATCCGGATTTCCTCATTAATTGAAGCATCACCTTGACTTTCTAACCTCAGCCAATCAGGGGAGATAATCACCAAGGAAATGGTGGATTGGGTATATAAGAGTTATACGTTTCTGTATATAAGTTCGGATTTCTCTTTTAACACCAGACCATCAAACTAAAAAAGGTAAGTGTTTCTTTCTTTTTAATTCTATTGCAATTTTTTTTGTAAATAATCTAAATATGTGTCATAAATTCCTTATGCCAAACTTTTAAAACAGCATCATCCTACAACATGCATTTTGTACTGTTTTTAACAGTTTGTTGTAATGTGAGTAATCTTAATACTATTCTTCGGTTTAATAAACCTTTTGTTTGCTAAGGAGAGTAGACTGAAGCAATATAATCAATGATACATTAGGGCGTACACTTTTGTTTGTTAAGGAGATTAAACTGAAGCAATATAATCAATGACACATTAGGGCATACAATTTTATTTACTAAGGAATGTAGACTGAAGCAATATAATCAATAGCACAGGAGGGTGTACACTCCGTTTAGGAGATTCGGGACTGAAATATTATTATCCAAGATGCATTACAGCGTTAAGTCTTTCACTGAAGAGAGGCCATTACATGTAAACTGAAATAACATCATCCAAGATAAAGTATAGTTACCTGCCTCGTTCCTAATTAATCAGTTCTCTTTAATTATTAAATATTAAATATTTTTTCAACAAGTATTCTATATACTAATTAATTGGAGGGTTATGCAATAACGAAAAGATAGAAATGGCTTCTATCACTAAAAAATTATCTAGCGTCCTACTTTCACTCAGCGAAACGGGTTCTCTTCTCTTTAGTCTGGCACGAGACTACTTTTCTCTGAAGAAATTCCAAGCAGAATGACAGAAATCTTTAACATTTACGGATTTTGATATCTGATCATTTCTATGATCATTCTCATTGATCTACCTATGGTACATCATAACAACCCAGCAAAAGCTGTGGTCACATAGGTGTTTAAGTCCTAGCAGAGTTTTGTAATTTGGAAAACTATGGAATACCAATCAAGTACGAATCCGTTGAAGATCTTTCATGCTTACTTTATCTCCCTTTTTAATTTTAATTCTTCTTACTGTCATACACACGCACGTTCTTCTCTCATTACTATGCATATTATCGCGAATTAAATCTGAAAGAAAGAATAAGTACGAAATAATTAATACTGATGATGTTGTCAAGGATATTTATTCCTTTAAACCATTATAGTATAAAATCTTTTGAAAGAAAAGTCCTTACTTGAGTGAACTAAAATGGTATTTGTGACGCATTATAGCGAAAGTTCTTCTGTTTATTTAAAGGTGAAACTATTACAAACAATAAAAGTGTGAATATATTTATTTATTTATTTTTATAATTTTCTGTATATATTTTTATTGAAAAGCACAGATAGATAGATAGATAGATAGATAGATAGATAGATAGATAGATAGATAGATAGATAGATAGATAGATAGATAGATAGATAGATAGATAGATAGATAGATAGATAGATAGATAGATAGATAGATAGATAGATAGATAGATAGGATAGTCAGATAAATGCATCAGTAACAGTTCATTTATATTTCTTTAAATTTATATTATTGTATTTTTTAAGAGATTTCAACAGAAACGTGTAGAAAATGAACTGGAACATTGACTGGTTGAGCTAGTTATGCTGGACACTATAAATTGTTTCTCTCTTCTATGGTGAACACTATTCTTTTTCTGTCATATTAGAACATCATAATATAACCTCAGTGTTGACCTTGACAAGACTTGAAATTATATTAGAACACCATAAAATAACCACAGCATTGACCTTGACAAGACATGAACATTATTCCTTTATTTTCATATTAGAACACCATAATATAACCACAGGAGTGACCTTGACAAGACGTGAACACTTTCTTTTTTATTCTCATATTAGAACACCATAATATAATTACAGAAGTGACTTTGACAAGACGTGAACACCATAATATATCCATCACACTGGCCATGGCGAGAAGTGGACACGTCTGCATTGCTGTGTTATTATTTTCTGGTCTTCACTTTCATGCACTAGGTACAAAATAAGGATATTTTTCTTATTAAGTACTTTTGTCTGTTTGGAATGTTTTTTTTATTTTTTCTTTAGTGCAATTAATAATTTAATGCAATGTCATAATGTCATATTTATATGTTATCGATTTTAATTAAAATTATGTATTATAGTTAAATATGTTAAAATAGTTTATATTTTAAGATTAAATGCCACTAAACTTTGAAGTTCTGTGTATATCTGCCTATTTTTGTTTGTTTGTTTATCTCTCTGTTTTTCTTTGCATCTCTCTCTCTCTCTCTCTCTCTCTCTCTCTCTCTCTCTATATATATATATATATATATATATATATATATATATATTTGCGTTATGATTGTGATGACGACGGTGATGATGATGTATATGATGGTGTGATGACGCTGGTGATGATGATGATGATGATGATGATGATGATGTACAGGAATTATCATTCGAGAGCCTGTCGAATGTGTTGATGAATGTCCACAAGACTGCTTTTTCGGAAACACACCCAATTCTCGTGGATGCCTAAGGTGTATATGCAACAATCGTAAGTATATCTCCTCAGCTCATCAATTAACTGCCAGTAGTTACTGACTTGACCAGTTGTATTATAGCAATTACCCTCAACACGTCTGTTTAACTGCTACTGGTTTCTGACGACTACGCTTACAATATATCGTTGCGAAAATTAGCACTTTCATCGTCTTTTATTTTAAAATGTACCCAGTATTATCTTAAATGTAAGTAGGGTTCTACCTCACTCCACTTGTGCATTAGTGAACTGTCCTCCAGACATAGATCTAATTAACGTATCATAATATTAATGCTCAAGTTTACGACTTTTTGTGTAGTACAGCAGCAACAACATATTTTTGATCGTGGTGGTGGTTGTGGTGGTGGCGAACATAGGCTGTCCAGCATGCATATCAACATGTCTGTGAAATGGTGCTTAGAAAGTCCCATTGTTGTTTGAAGATTGTTGTAGCAATTGTTGTTATTACTGCTGATGTTGTATTATTTTTAGTTTTAGTTTTAGTTATATTAGATCTCTCAGAGTATGATGATTTATAAAATCATATTTTTATTTAAGGCACTCGTGCCATTTATCATTATAGTGGATTAGGGTCCAGAGACTATTTATAGGTATGTTAGTGAAAGAATAATTGCTGAATAATTTCATGAAAACCTCTTACCTTAACAGTACCTCTTTAATGTTTTAGATTCATATATTATGTATTATTAAATGTGATGTATTGCATTTTATTTAATGTTCAATACAAAATAATCGTAGGAAATATTGGCGCCGGCCATTCTGTTCTGAAAATGTGAATGTGCTCGAGGTCACAGTAAGGTTGGGAAAGCACTGTCGTATACTTTGCACGAGAGATTTTCTGTAGGTTATCTCCCCTAATCGTCGTCGTTGATTACAGAGCAATGATGTTCTCTTCGATATAACATGAACAGCTTAAGAGACAGAAGTAGTTCATGTCTTTTTTCTTCTAACTAATGTTGTTATCGTACCGATTCCCGTGTACAAACTTCATAACTTGTTGTCTTCCTATTACTGTTATGTTGGGGAACTTGGGGTAAAATGAGATAGTGGGGTAAAACGAGAAACACGAATTATTGAAACACAGAGAGAGAAAGCTCTTCAGCAAGGAGTCTAATAAAGAGATCACGTGGTACTGCCTTGCCGGCAATGTCCGATTTGTTTGTTTGAGCTGCGTGCATCGGCGAGAGGTAAATATTTCAATTTTATCTTTTTTGATCTATTTTTATGGTTATGCTGCAATCGTGTTCATTAGGAAAAAAGGTACAGATTTGTCAGACAAGAATTAACATTCTGAGAGATATTTATATGGGCAACGGTAATATATTTATCAGTTTGACCTACTTAAGCTTGGCAGTGTGTGGTTTGGAGGCTTTGTGAAAAAGCATAAGTGGGGTAAAACGGGACAAAACAATGGGGCAAAATGAGACGCTGTCTCGTTTTACCCCTAATGGTCACAAGGTCATTAAATGTGTATGATTGCATGTTTTTTAAATGAAAACAAAAAATTATCAGAATTATTTCTTATAAAATATTCTCTTTTTTTCAGCCCTTGGATCAATTGCAACTGTCTTTACAAAAGAGGAAGAAGAGGAGCTTGTCAGCTATGTCCAGCAGATGGAGAAAATGCTCTTTGGTCTTTCTTCATACGAACTTCGTAAACTTGCCTATGAGCTTGCAGAAAGAAACGGAAAGGCCAACAAGTTCAATGATGAAAAAGGAGTCGCTGGCTACGACTGGTACAGAGGGTTTATGGCCCGGCATTCAGACAAGCTGTCACTTCGAAAACCTGAAGCAACTTCAGCAGCTCGAGCCATGGGCTTCAATAGAGTTGCAGTCACATCTTTCTTTGACCTACTTGAGGATGTGGTGGATAAATACAAGCTGAGTGGAGACAGGATCTGGAATTGTGATGAAATAGGTGTTTCCACAGTTCCAAAGTCTCTCTCAAAAGTTGTGGCAACCAAAGGGAAGAGGCAGATAGGTTCGGTCACTTCTGCAGAGAGGGGGCAGCTTGTAACTTCGGTAATATGCTGCTCTGCTGCAGGACAATACATGCCACCAATGCTTATATTCCCTCGAGTACGCATGAAACCTGAATTGATGGATGGTGCACTACCTGGAGCATGGGCTGAGTGCCACCCAAGTGGATGGATTCAAACAGAACTCTTCATCAAATATATAAGATAGTTCATACAGTTCACCAGAGCATCAAAGGAGAAGCCTGTGCTTCTGATTCTAGATGGCCCTGCAGCACACACGAAAAGCGTGGAACTGATTGACATTGCAAGAGAACATGGAGTCATTCTTTCGTGCCTTCCACCACACTGCACGCATCGACTGCAGCCGTTGGATTTAGCTTTCATGAAGCCACTCAGCACATTTTATGACCACCAGGTTCGGATTTGGTTACGCAATCACCCAGGGCGTGTGGTGACCCAGTTTCAGATCTCAAACCTCTTCGGGAGAGCATACCTACAGGCAGCAACGATGTCAAATGCAATCAATGGCTTCAAAGCTTCAGGAATATGGCCCTTGGACAGAAGCGTTTTTTCCGAAGCGGACTTCATTGCAGCTGAGGCAACTGATATTCCTGTTGCTGCTGATGACCTCAACCTCCAGACCACCACATCAGCTTCCAGCCATCCTACTGCCTCAACCTCCAGCTATTCCACCACCTCAGCATCTAGGCCTCCCACTGCTTCAACCTCCAGCACTTCTGCTGCCTGTACCTCCAGGCCTGCTGCCTCAGCCTCTAGCTATTCCACCACCTCAGCATATAGGCCTCCCACCGCCTCAAAATCCAGCACTACTGCTGCCTCTACTTCCAGGTCTCCTGCTGCCTCAACCTCCAGCTATCCCACCACCTCAGTTTCCAGCCATCTCATTGCTTCAGCGTCAAAGCCTCCTACTTCCTCAACCTCCAGGCCTTCCCCTACCTCTACCTCCAGGTTTCCTACTGCCTCAGCCTCCACATCCAAGCCTCCTGCCGCCTCTACATCCAGGCCTCTCATTTCTTCAACCTCCACAGATTCACGCCGTCCCACTGCCTCAACTTTCATCAATGCTACCACCTCAGTTTCCACCCCAACCACTTCACCACAAAAACAAGACGAAACAGCATTTGGCATTTCCCCACAAGCCATCATACCCTTTCCTAAAGCAAACATTACTAAACGCGTGTCACGGCAAAGAGGAAAGACTGCTATTCTCACATCTTCTCCATATAAAAAGTCTCTTTTGGAGAAAAAGGAGAAGATAATATCAACAAAAACTCTAACCAAGGGTAAGGGTAAAGGTGTCAGCTCATCTGGAAAGCCCATTTCTTTATCCCAGAGCCAGTGCCAGGAACAGGATGCACAGTGCCTGTACTGTGATGAACTGTACTCCGAGAGTGCAGAAAGCTGGGTAGCCTGTCAAGGTGACTGCAACAGGTGGGCACACTACAGCTGTGCAGGTCTTGACGAAAGAAACAAGGCCCCAGTTTTCATCTGTGAACTCTGCGATGACTAACTTTTGTTTTATGCTACCTCCAGTGTATGTCTCGTTTTACCCAGCTTATGTCTCGTTTTACCCCAGGCATGGGGCAAAATGGGACAATATGATTACCTCAATAAATCGTTAGTGTTTCTTTTGCAACAAATAAATTTCATCTTTCTTTTGTTGTGTCATTGTTGTCCATCCCTTGATTGTTTAGTACACAGAATTTCATTTACATGTAAATGTTATCTTTGATACAGCAGGTCTTTTTTCCTTAAGTATCTCGTTTTACCCCAGGTTCCCCTATTGCTTTGTTCCAATTCTTAGGGCGAGAGAGGGGTATTTATTTTCATGTATTTTATTTCTTACAGCTATCTTATGCAAACCTGTGTTCTGCGGTAAACTTTCGTGTCCATTCGGTTTTAAGAAAAACGAGCTTGGGTGCAACACCTGCGCCTGCAATCCAAGTAAGTCTCCATTTTTTATATTATTTTATTTTAAATATTCCTCAAACGTTAAATTGTTTTCTAAGTCTTTGCGTGTTTTTTGAACTATATTAAAATTAAAATGTTTTGTAATGTTCGCAAAAGAAACTTGTCTTCTAGAAAGTCGACTCCACATGGCTGAATGATTTTCGTACTTAACGTCTATGTTGGCTTTCTATAAAAGTGAAGTGCGTGAAGTTGGGCACTGCAAGGAGGTAAGATTGAATTACTTGAGAATATCCACGTCTTCGTCCAGACTGAAAGCAAGCTTACCTGATGATCTTGACTGTTAATGTGTACCTTAGGGCAGCGATGAAGTAATTATTCGATTCTCTCAGTAATCAATTAAACAACTCAAATTTACTCCGCTGCACTGGGTAACCTCCTCTAGGAGAAACTGCATTAGTCCGTTTGCAAGCTTTTCATATAACAAAGTTACAAGTTTATTGTTCATGTTATTATTGTCAATTCCACGTGTTTCCTGTCTCACGTTATAGAACACTGACTAGCCATTATTCTCTAGAGGCCATCTGGTGTTCTGCCGTATTAGCTCCCGCATGCATAATAACAATTGTAGCAATTTCCAGTAACTTCCTTGTACCAGAAATTGATCAGTGTAGTCAGCATACCTTGCCACCATACATCAACAGAATGTAGTGTATTCCTTACACTTACACACTATGGTAGACACTTCTCGATCTACCATGGTCAATGTGGTTTATTATCTGTAAAGCAAGGAAAGGCCGCTTATATCCATGTAACTTATAATCAAGGAACAAATGCTAAGTTTACAGTTTATTTATCTTTAACTCCATTCTCTCTTATATTCAAGTATTAACTTACAGTTTCCTGCAACAGTATTTATTAGCCCGATACTTGCACACGGCATAATAATTAAAGCATAATAATTTATGCGAGCATTCACCAGGAAAAAATGTAAAGAGTTTAACATACTATATACGAGCGTCTTCGTTCAAAAAATTGTTGGAAATAATTGTCTACTCACACAATACGTTTCTACATAAAAACACAAGTATAACATATTAATAGCAAAATGCGCAAAACATTTCTAAGTCACTTCTCTCTCAATCAGTCAATTAATGCACCATTAAATTAACAGCTGCCTTTCATAACCATACTTCTTGCCATTCCAAAATCAAAGTGATCTCAGCCCATTGGCTGGTCTCATTCTCATAAATCTTAACCATTGGATAATACAAGGTACTCATTCACTTGGAACTGGTTTGGATTATATCAGCAATTTCTAGCATGTTCTCAACTCGAGTTGCTTACTCCAACTCTGACACTTACAAAATCAACCATCTAAAGAGTGACCAAGGTCGGGTCACTTTGACAATTAACAATTAAGTCTAGAAATAAGGATAGGCAAATTTATTCCTCCACACTATCAATACGGTTTTTAATATTTGCTGATGGATGGGAGGGAGCCCAATATCTCCAACTAGTGTCCGTTTCGTCATGTATATCGTGTCTTTAGCATAATGTATGTCTTGAGTATGATCTCCATATTTATCTAGCGTCTTTGTATATTGTATTTTCTATCTTATTCATTACGAATATTATCTTTGTTTCTTTTTTTCTTTAAGTACAAAGCATTTATTTTATTTCTTTACGATTCTACATGTATCTTCATTTTTTCGTAATGTGCATCGACTTTTCCGTAATGTGTTGCTTGACTTTTTATGTGTGTCTTGGCGTTTTCATAATGTGTGTCTTGGCGTTTTCATAATGTGCGTCTTGATTTTTTTATAATGTGTGTCTTGATTTTTTCATAATGTATATGCTGCATTATTGTCACGATTGTAGTCTGTTCGGCGCATGTAAAGTTTTTTAATTCTAAATTAATAGTCAAAATTACAGATCCTCGGATATGCCCAGAGTCCAACTGCGGACAATTCAGGTGCATTAATCCTGAGACTTTCATCGACGAAAACGGATGCGTAATATGCTCGTGTATAGATCCCTGGCTGTAAATTCGTATGTACCGTCTAATATTAACTTTTTTCAGTTAATTACGAAATGTTTATTTTATCTTCATCTTGAGCATTCTCTTGCAAATTGGTACCTGATATTTTTTCTTTTGTAAAATTTTGAAAATTGTAAATGGGCTGTGCAAATCTTCCGCTGACTTACAGTTCAAGTATAGTCTGCTTTTGCCTTATATAAACACATTAGTCAGTTCATGTATGGTTTTTTTCTTGCCCTATATAAACATATTAGTCAGTTCATGTAAAACCTGTTCTTGCGCTGTAAAAAATATTATTGATTTTTTGTATGGTGTGTTATTATGAGCTGTATAAACATATGGTCTGATTTTGGAAAATATAAACATATTAGACAGTGCCTGTAAGGTCTGTTCTTGTGCTGTTTATATAATACATTTCAGTTCCCGTAAGGTCTGTTCTTGTGCTGTTTATACCTGATCAATAACATTTCAGTCCCTGTAAGGTCTGTTATTGTGTTGTTTACAGCGGATCTATAATACATTTCAGTTCCTGTAAGGTCTGTTCTTGTGCTGTTTATAGCTAATCTATAATACATTTCAGTTCCTGTAAGGTCTGTTCCTGTGTTGTTTATACTTGATCTTGCCATGCTTCAATTTGTGTAAGAATTTATTTGTGTAAGTCTATCCTTGTGTGCTTTTTATATCTGATCTAATTTATGATTCATTTCATTTAGGATTTTTTTAATCTTTTCATGTTTAAGTAAATATGGCTATTTGGAGCTATCTATTGACAGTTTTACTTCCTGTGTGGGTCATTACCTGTTTTTGCCCATGTGTTTGGGCATATTTCCTTTGAGATACCAAGTGTTGTTTAAGGCATAATTCGTGCATTTATAAAACGTCAATTTAATGACTATATATATATATATATATATAGTGCTAATGAAATATATTAAAATAATTTAAGTTAACAAGATAATCAGGAACGAACACGCAAGCCTTAGCACACTCGTTTGGTTTTGGTTTCGTACGTTTATATTTTCAAGTTTAATTATTTATTTATTTATAACACTATCTTGTTTTGCAAACCTAACACTTTACAGTAATATTATGTTTACATTGTCTTTTCTTCCTAATCAAATATGTTCTTACTTCTTCATTTTAACAGAGCGTTGAGAAAAGAAAATTAAAGAAGACCTCACCAAAATGTGACGTCAACAGCAAGAAAATAATTTCCCAGTACACAGAGAAAGACGATAACTTTCACATAAAACACAAAGCAAGCATTAAAATATAGATTTCACTAAATTGTTCATAGAATACGCCAAGTTACTTATTTAATCCAAATATTAACGTAATTATACGTGATTCATTTATATAACTGAAAATCATAAATACTAAAATGTCGACGACTTTTGACTCAAGGTAAATAAATTTTTGTTTTAATTCAATGTCTATTGATTGTGTTGCTCCTATATCTTGCTGTTTTATTCTGTAATTTTACTCAATTTATTGCTGGTGCGTTTGATAATAATTGACGATTGCAATGGCATGCATGATGCTGATCCGTTTAAAAGTGTTTGAAGTCTGACCACAAACATTTGACAGCAAAATACAAACAGCCTGCAGGTCATTAATTGACCTACGCATGTAGTAAAATCATTAACGTTTGCATTTCATTCTGCATTGGTTGATATAAGTTTATGATTTTATGTTTCATCTTATTCGATAACGAATCTCTCGAGATTACCTGTTATCGATTAAAGTAAATTAATTAATTTAATGTTAATATATTAAGTATCAGTTCTGAGGACCCTTTCAACAAGACCATTATCCATAACAAGAAGTGATGAAAACTAAATATGTAAGGAAAAGTAATCAAAGAACTGTAGGGTATATGATCTCGTTCGTCCATCTAGATACGTCGAGTGACGCACAACTCACATCGCAGTCCCTGCTCAGACAGACATAAACACGTGTACATTCAAATGCTTGAACTTGACAGTCTCTGGGACAGACATAAGCACGTGTACATTCACATTCTTGAACTTGACAGTCTCTCGGACAGATATAATGTATATTTACATTCTTGACTTGACAGACTCTCAGACAGATATAAATACGTGTATACATTCTTGAACTTGACAGACTCTCAGACAGGCATAAACACGTGTACATTCACAATCTTGAACTTGACCGGCTATCGGACGCACATAATACATATGTATGTGTGATACGCACCCCTTTGTTACTGGATGTGATTATAGTTTATTATTAATCCGTAACTAATTACAAGTGATCGAGAATCTTAATTTATAGTTATTAATTATTCTCCCACAAGACCAACATGTCTCTCTCTTAGCGGATTATAAGGGTGTCGTAAAGCTCTATTCTTTAAACAAATCTTTTACTGTTGTATAATGATTTTGCAGGTGGAAACTTCATATAAAGGATGAACCCGTAGCTTTAATAACAGGCAAAGCTCGTATTTCTAACTTAAAGATAAAGTTGTACTTGTAATAACAGACAAGTTCGTATTTCTAACTTAAAGATAAAGTTGTACTTATAACAACAGGCAAGCTCGTATTTCTAACTTAAAGATAAAGTTGTACTCGTAATAACAGGCAATCTCGTATTTCTAACTTAAAGATAAAGTTGTACTCGTAATAACAGGCAATCTCGTATTTCTAACTTAAAGATAAAGTTGTACTTGTAATAACAGGCAAACTCGTATTTCTAACTTAAAGATAAAGTTGTACTTGTAATAACAGGCAAGCTCGTATTTCTAACTTAAAGATAAAGTTGTACTTGTAATAACAGGCAAGCTCGTTTTTAAAATGCAAAATCCTAGATCTTATAACAGGCAAGATCGTATTTCTAAATTAAAGGCAAAGTTGTACTTACAATAACAAGAGAACTCGTAGCTATAATAACAGGTTTACGGGCAGCCCTAATAACAAACATCTGTGTATTTTATCAAACAGACAAATTAGTTTTAGTTGATTAAGTGTATCTAATAACAGTCACAAGTTAGATTCAAATAACAATCAACGTGTAATCAAAGTAAATAATGCAAATGTTTCAAAAGTTTAATATGCACGTGGCTTTAATAATATTTTCCGCAATTGTAATAACAATATGGCTTACTGGTGGAGTCAATGCAAACTACTCATTATCGCCCATTACTCTGCAGCTGGCGCAAGCGAAAGTCGTACAGTGACACGCTTGGCAGGCAATATAAATATGCAATAATGTTTCTTTCTCTCATTCACACTTAATCTTTCCAGAAATACTTACATTAAAAAAGAAGGTCAGAAAAAAAGTCTGGGGAAAATTTTATACAGCAAACAGAAAAGCGCAAGATTAAACTAAAGATCAGTGAACTAATGTCAACACTATGCAAACTCAGAACCCACGACTTTTCCTCATGAAAGGGGCGATAATTACCTTTACTCTATTGTAGAATCATGATTATATTCTGTAATTTTAATAATAATGATTACTGCAAAATATAGAAACGGCTAAGATACAAATTAAATATATTGATACTTTGTATTAAAGTTATTTTACTGTTACAAGTTTGAAGTATTATTATATTCTAAAAATAAACCTTATGAATGAGGACCTACATATCAAGTAAGGAATGGGCTTACTCTAACAACGCACAATACAAAGAGCTATGAGATTAATATAACACAATATGATACAAGGCATGAGTTTACTCCATAGCCCACAATACTTCAGTAATTCACAATAACAAAAGTATGCGTTTCCCTCAACAGTCCACGATACTTACATACATTACAGGTCGACAGATAAATCTCATATATCTACAAGTAGTTTCTAGTTTGATATGTGTTTTCTAATCATTGTACACTAAAAGATTTCAATACAAGACATTCGGATCAGGCTTGTTTTAGCGAGACACTGTATGTGTGTGTTTCTAATAAAATACATACACAAGATTGTAATAACGGGTATATACCTACCGCCGTATGCCTAAAGGAAGTTCTAATAACAGATCTACTTGCAGTTCTAATCATAGGTATGCCTTCTGTTACTAAGGAGAGTAGTTTATGTGGTCATATTAACAGGTAACATTATATTTTAATAACAAATAATTATGGTTCTAGTAACAGGTGTTCATGATTCTAAATAGTATTCATATTATCAGAAAAAGCATTTTTTTTTTCTTGAAACAAACTCCTCGTGATTTGAAAATATCAATAAAAGGTAACATATTATTTTAGCTTATATCGATGTCCTATTCACAAACAACATCTGGCTCTAGTAACATATATTTTATATGCACGTTTTAATGTCGACATATCAATCAAGGCGACTTCGTGTCTGTATCTTTGTCCAGATAAAATATCACACTGTAAAGTGGTCTTATCACACTGCAAAGTGGTCTTATCACACTGCAAAGTGGTCTTATCACACTGTAAAGTGGTCTTATCACACTGTAAAGTGGTCTTATTACACTAAGACAATATTGAGCGTTTGATTAACTACATAGGGACGCAAATATAAGTGAGGCACGTTTAACATCACTCTTACACTCAAATAATTAATTTTGTATAATTGAAGCGTACAGTGCTCCAGTGGGACCCCACGGCCTCACATTGCGTTCCGAGGTGGAGGGCAGGAGGGCTGGCGGAAAGGGGTGAAAAAGGTCGCACCAGTTTGGCGCATACACTCTACTGCCCTCCGTCGGTGTGTGTGTGTGTGTGTGTGTGTGTGTGTTTGTGTTATGCTCTCTCTCTCACACCCCAGAAGCCGCAATAGACCTATTATCTTCACGATGTTCTCAGTCTTGGGCTGCTTTTGGGGGAGCCCCACATCCTCGCGGTGTGTCTGAAGTGGAGGGCAGGAGGACTGGCGGAAGGGGGTGAAACAAGTCACACCAAGTTGGGCGCACACTCTCAACCGCCCTCCGTCGCGGGGGGTGGGGCCGAAGCCTCTTCTATGCTTCGGTGGGTGACAAGGTTATCCTAACAAAGGCTATTTTTTACTAGCCAAAGCTCAATGCATTGTTTTTAGATTAAAAAAAACAAATAGTTGTACTTATTTTATTTTATTTATTTTATTTGTGTTTAATTATCCCTGAGAAAGATTTGATTTTCGTTTGATTCTAATGCTAAATGTCAATTTGAAGAAATTGTTGTGCTTGTTTGAAAAGTTAATGAGCAATGTTGTTTTGGCGTGCTTCATTGGGGACACACTATTTACATTTCGTATTATAGCATATATCTACGACTGTCTCCAACAAAGGGAAATTAGCATGTCAAAGTACATAGATAGTGGGGAAGTTGAATTACAGGTCTTTGTGTGCGACGTTTCAATACTGCAATGCACCACACAAAGAAAATGTTTATTACTCTGTAATTAAATGTAGTACAGTGTTCGCATTTTCTCCGATATTTACCCGTTTAAAATTAAACTATTCTTACTCGTATATTTCCCATTTTCCTGAATTTGAAACACTTTTTAAGAGCTGAGGCCTAAGTGATTTTATTTATTTATTTATTGACATTTGAGATCTTTCCTTATTGAATATTCTCAGAGTGGAACATTCTAGAGTGTTAGAGTAAGTCTGTATTTGATAAATTCAATTCATACATGTATTGCCGGATCTTTACTGACACCAAGTCCCGGATAAGTTCTCCGATTGGCTAATAAAAATAGTGCGATGGCTTAACGTCAGCCTCGAGGTCAAGGCCTTAAAGGAAATGTTTGCGAACGATAAGGGTATTTAAACCTAAACCCTGCAGCAAATAGCTATAGTAGTAGTTACGCGTGAATCAGGTGAGATAGTATTTCTATACATTTATCCTTTGTAGTAAGTATATCTAGTCAATCGTTGCTCAGTTATTATTTGTTTGTGTCAGTTATTTTCAGTTGTGTCTGTCAGTGAAAGAAAAAAGTTTGATTGGTTATATTGTTTGTCTTTGTGTATTTGATTGTGTATGTAGCGTGTGCGCGTTTCATGTCGTGTCTTGTTTGTTTCTCATTCGTCATCGGTGACCCGCTGGGTGTGTGGTTAAATAGTCCTGGTATGAAAATAATAATAAGTTTGATTTTATATGAATGTTAACTTAACGCCTGTGGTGACTATATAGCTTACAAGAAACATTTACTGTTCGCGTCGCTAATCGCTATCCAATACTAGCTGTGAGCTAGCTGGCAAGGTAATCGAGTAACGTACGTTTAATAATTGTTAATATATTCTAAAACTGGGGTTTTATCGTTACATAAATTTATTACAGCTGCTGGTACGCAATTGTTTCTATGAGTCTACCAAGCTATTAAGTACTTGTCGATCACTAGTCCGATTTAAAAGCCGTCATTAGAAAAGTGATACAAATTAGAAAAGTGACTCTCAAAAGTCCGATAGACTAATTTAAAAGCCGTCATTAGAAAAGTGATACAAATTAGAAAAGTGACTCTCAAACGGTCACAGCTGTAGTGAAAATGAAATCGTTGAAACCTACCTAGTTGACTTTAATTAAATTTGGACAACACTGTGATAGTATTCGAAAGCCATGCTCGTCATCGTAGAGATAATAATTTCCTCGTTACATTTTCAAAGTTTGAGCAGTTAGATAACAATTTACTCATTACATTTTCAAAATGTGAGCAGTTATTGTCAGTGCACTGTTAGGATTACTGATTTGCTGAATTATTTAAATGGTAATTGTGTTACTCCATCTGTCAAAGTTCAGATATAATCACAGACAAGGACAGTAATTCTTCCAGTCAGAAAATGAATATAGACTAAAGTCTATAAGATTATTTATGTCTGGAGGGACTCAGACTTCTGTTGATAAGCATTTTATCAGGCTTAATCTTAAACTTCGTACATGTTGTGACAAATATTTCTACCCCTTTCCTTTATTTGTCACTTGTTCTTTCATATTTACTCTCCATATCCATACTTTTATTTATGAAATACATTTTGTGATAATTGTGGAGCACTTGCTCGTATTGCCGACATTTATAGGATATATTTTAAGCAGACGTTGCACACTGCATGTACACACAATGTGGAATATATCAGGACTCTCCTAAAACAGATTATTGGACACTGCCCGGAGTGCTCTTGCAAATGTCACTCCTAGTGGAATTCGATGGCGTAAATTCCTGTGAATGCCCACCCCAAATCTGGTTGTAGATAAAGGTATTGCATGACACAAGTTCCTAAGAAGTTAACCAGTTAAGGTCAGCCAATGGTTGCATACTGGCAGTTAACCAATGACCATCTACTGGTCAGATGTAGTTGACCAATGGGTGCCGAGAGAATACAGTGGGGAGACTATGTTGTGGGAAATTATCTTTGTTCGCAATCACTTGCTAAGAAACTCCATGAGAAATAAGACACATCCCCTCACTCAGGTCTCATGAAAAGAGAAAAGACCTCACTGTGAAATAAACCACAGAAGTATATGTCTAAAATGTGTAATTTTCATGTTTCTTTTCAGCTAAACAAATAGTTTTACATTATTATAAAATCACTATCTTGAGTTACACTGTGACAAGTGAAACACTCAACCTGTGTTATAACTGGGTTAAAAGGTTAGAATAGTAGGGGGGCTTAATAATTGATAAGACGTAGGTAGGCCTGTTTTTAGAGGGTGTTCACTGCTTTGTTTTGGACGTGTGCCAGATCAGAGTTATTCTGTAGAGTTCATTAAAATATTAGGAATTACTCTGGGGAGAGAGCAAGGGGGTACTTTCCCAAGCAAGCAGAGAGGGACTTAGGGGAGATAATTTTCTCGTAATTAAAGAAACCCTCTTGTAGTAGTGTAAAAATACCTGTTGCACATGTATACATTTATTTACATGAAAAATGAAGTTGCTCTGTGTGTATGTGTCTTCATCTCTCATCTGTGTGCATGTATTCTCTTAGTCCATTTGCTTGCTCCCTCCCTCTCCCTCCCTCTCTCTCTCTGCTCCTCTATATCTTCAATTGTCATCTTTGTGTGTATGTGTTCTCTTTGTCCTTTCTTGCTGTCTTTCTCTCCCTCTCTCTCGCACTGCCCCTCTATCTTTGTCTTCAACTGTCATCTGTGTGTGTATGTGATCTCTTTGTCCCTGTTAGCTGTCTCTCTCTCTCTGTCTCTTTCTCTCTCTGTGTAGAACATGTAAGTGTGTGCGTATCTCTGTCTCTATTGTCGCTCTATCTTTCTGTCTTTCTCTCTCTCTCTCTCACACACACACACATACATACACACACACACACACACACACACACACACCCCGATTGGTATGCAATCTAGCCTTTGTCCTGTACAAATTCACGTTCTAACAATCAATAATAATTTTTCACGGATTTTAGCAAAGTTTGTTTTTTGAAACAACAAAAATATTAGATTAGACATTAGTACAAGACAGGAGCAGGAGAAACTGTGTTATGTGGCCTTGAAAATATTTAATAATTTTTGGATATAACTGAGCTGTTATTTTTAAATTAATATTTAAAGCTGGTCTTTTGTTATGCTTTAATCCTTGTCTGGACTTTTTCGAAAACAAAATTCTTCCACAACAAAAACACACATACACATGCGCGTACACATGTACACACAGACATACACGCGCATATCCGCAAGCACACGCATACACACGAGCTTCTACATACGTTTTTCTTTATCTCTCCAGGATTGATCAAGATAACCCTGTGAACTACGATGACTCTTGTACAAAACTGCGCTGTCGTGATCTTACTTCTATGCTGCTGCTTGTTCAGTCAAGCACAGATTGGTAAAATCTATTTATAATCTAAAGGACTCTGTCTGTAGAATAACAAATTGTTTCATTTAAACTGTATGAGATGTAATATTTCCAATAATTGCACTATTCTGTTTATCTCTAACAAGTGTTATCTTTCTAATGTTTCTCTTTCCAGCTATATAATCTTCTATTTATCAATCCATCTATCTACTCATTATCTACATACCTAGATAGATAGATAGATAGATGGATGGATGGATGGATGGATGGATGGATGGATGGATGGATGGATAGATAGATAGATAGATAGATAGATAGATAGATAGATCTGACTATAATGTATCCATCCTTTAGATCCATTCATCAGTCGTCTCAAGTATCGACCTATCTCTACATCCATTCGTTCACCTAAACACTAATTTAAGTGTCTAACCATCCTTTTACTCTTCCATCTGAACACCAGTTTATCCACTTTTCTGTCTCTTCATACTTTTTGAAACTAGCTGTCCATCTATGGCATGCACAGTTTTGATAGTACGTCTCTGTGTCCTGCACAGTTTTGACACGTCTCTCTGGCATGCACAGTTTGACAGTACGTCTCTCTGGCATGCACAGTTTGACAGTACGTCTCTATGGCATGCACAGTTTTGACAGTACCACTCTATGGCATGCAGTTTTAACACATTAGGGCATAAATTCGTCTGGGTGAGGTTATATTTTCTTTTCGTGATGAGGAGGGTTTCCTTAATAATTTCACATTTCTTTTCTTTCTGACTAGTCACTTCAGTCCCAGAAGACTGCGGACCAGTCTGTATGATTTATTGCCCTTATGGAAATGTTCTCGACTCTCGAGGGTGCCCGACCTGTCAGTGCAATGAACGTAAGCATATTTATTGTTTCACTTAATAAATGGGGGGGGGGTGAAAGAGAGAGTGTATGTGTGAAAGAGAGAGTGTATGTGTGAAAGAAAGAGTGTATGTGTGAAAGAAAGAGTGTATGTGTGAAAGAAAGAGTGTATGTGTGAAAGAGAGAGTGTATGTGTGAAAGAAAGAGTGTATGTGTGAAAGAGAGAGTGTATGTGTGAAAGAAAGAGTGTATGTGTGAAAGAAAGAGTGTATGTGTGAAAGAAAGAGTGTATGTGTGAAAGAAAGAGTGTATGTGTGAAAGAGAGAGTGTATGTGTGAAAGAAAGAGTGTATGTGTGAAAGAGAGAGTGTATGTGTGAAAGAGAGAGATAAAGTATGCGTGCTTCGCATATCAAACATGTGATTTATTTTCTTTATTTACTCACACAGTCCCACTCTCAAACAATTCTCCATATGCAAACACATATACACGCAGGAACGCATGCACACTCATATACGCACACACACACACACACACACATACCCTCATATGCTTATTCACACAAATTTTACTATAGTATATCTTATAAAAGCATCAAGTTGAATAACTAAGACAAAGTTATTATGCATGATTAGAAATGTGTACACTCTTAGTGATCTCAGTGAGTAAATGAATATTGTTGATCGTAAATCAGACTATGTAATAAAGCACCTTTCAAGTCTACAGTAATGATTAGTCTAGCATTAAGTGTATAGTTTCTTGAAATATTTAAGTGGCCCTCATCTCACGCAGGACTAAAGTAATGTCATGGACAACTAAAGAGACCTCTATTTGACTATCAATAACATAGATTCATGAAGTAACCTTGGCCTTACATAGGACAAGTGTCATGGACAGCTAGAGTAATGAGAAGACTGAGATCATACAGTTTCACGAGAGACCAAAGTAACCCTGACCTCACACAAGACTAGGGTCATGGACAGCTAAGTATCGAGAAGACTGAGATCATACAGTTTCACGAGAGACCAAAGTAACCCTGACCTCACACAAGACTAGGGTCATGGACAGCTAGAGTAATGAGAAGACTGTTTGGAATCATATAGCTTCATGAGAGACCAAAGTAGCCCTGACCTCACACAAGACTAGGGTCACGGACAGCTAGAGTAATGAGAAGACTGTTTGGAATCATATAGCTTCATGAGAGACTTAAGTAGCCCTGACCTCACACAAGACTAGGGTCATGGACAGCTAGAGTAATGAGAAGACTGTTTGGGATCATATAGCTTCATGAGAGACTTAAGTAGCCCTGACCTCACACAGGACTAAACTAATACTGTGGGTAGTAAGAGTAACGATGATGGTTAGTAAGACAAGAAAAATAAATATAAAATAATTCCAATTAATAAATTATTAATTCTGACATAAATAAATTTGAATTACATAGTTACAAAAGAGAAATATTTATGAGAAACAAATAATATTTTGTTAGAAAAAATATTTATGATCCGAATAAGCACTATAAGGATAAAGATAAAGAACTTACACAAAACATTATCGCAGTGCGATAAGAGAGTAAAGAAGGCTACAGTGGCGAAAACCCAAGGATGACTAGAATACACAAATAATGTGTGGTAGCATGTATTCAAGGGAAAAAAATATTGATAAAGACTAATTTAATTAAAATCTGTTGTAAGACTGTCCTAATGATTGGCCTTGGAAATTTCGGATTATATATAATCCATTTGCCTCGTAAGCCTACTATACAGATCCAATGTAAGAGTTCCTTCCCTTAGTCTCTCGGGGTGGGGTAGGGTGTGGGGTGAAATATATAAATTGTTAGGTTAAATGACTATTATTATTATGTTTTGTTTATGTTGTTGTTGTTCTTGTTGTTGAATGTACTTAGGCGAATTTTTAATTATATCTGTGAAAGTTAACTATCATTGTACGTTATTGTTGTTCATTTTAAATACATGACTATCATTATAATAACATGTGAATTATAATTATATGTCTTAAAAATATAAGTTTACTAGCATCTCTTGTTATTGATTTTATTCGTTTGTGTTTCTGTATACACTAGCAGTACCATTAATGTTTTAATTTTCGTCGACATCATCATCATTATTATCATTAAAAATAATTCAGCACCTCGAAAGTGTAAGCCAGCTATCTGCCCCACCATCAAATGTGCTTACGGACTAAAGAGAAACAAATATGGCTGTGAGATCTGTGCTTGTAACCCACGTAAGAAAGCATTATTGATTGTAGAGTTTTGCAAAATTTTTTCTTTGCTTTAATGTCGTGTGGGAATGTTTAGTATGCTCTTTATGCTTTGCATTAGCAATGGGTAACAGATAATGAAGCAACTAACAATGATGTAATAAGACAGTTTTAACTTGCACAATTAACTGGCAACAGTCTTATATGACAGTCTTAACTTGCACCATTAGCTGGTAACAATGATATAATGACAGTCTTAACTTTCACCATTAGCTGGCAACAGTGATGTCATATGACAGTCTTAACGTTTTGCACCGTTAACTGGCAACAATGATGTAATATGAGTCTTAACGTTTTGCACCATTAACTGGCAATAATGATGTAATATGACAGACTTAACTTTTTGCACCATTAACTGGCAACAATGATGTAATATGACAGTCTTAACTGGCATCATTAGCTGGCAACAGACAATGAGACAACAAAGAGATAATATGACAGTCTTAACTTGCACGATTAGCTGGCAACAAACAATGAAACAATATGACAGTCTTAACTTGCACCATTAACAAGATGTGTTATGTCTTGTGGAGACTTTTGTGTATCAAACATGGTCAGACACAGCATTTATCTATAATTAATATAATTCAGAGATCTTGGTGTCCATCTTGTCTTGCTCCAGAAGTTAGAACAGCCTATTACCCAGAATGTGTGTGTGTGTGTGTGTGTGTGTGTGTGTGTGTGTGTGTGTTCGTGCGTGCCTGCGCGTGTCAGTCTTTTCTTGCACCAGTAGTTAGGACATATACAAAGAATGAGTATGTGTGTGTGTGTGTGTGTGTGTGTGTGTGTGTGTGTGTTTGTGTGTGTGTGTGCGTATGTGTGCGCGTGTGTGTGTATGTGTGTGTTTGTGTGTGTGTTTGTGTATATGTGTATATGTGCGTGTGTGTTTGCGTGTGCGCGCGTGTGTGTGTGTGTGTGTGTGTGTATGTGTATGTGTGTGTGTGTGTGTGTTTATTTGTGTGTGTGAATCTTGTCTTGCACTAGTAGTTAGAACGGTCTACTATCCAGAATAAGTGTGTCCATCTTGTCTTGCTTCAGTAGTTGGCTACATTCGAATAAAATAGACTGATACCCAAAATGAGTGTGTGTCAGTCTAGTCTGGAACCACTAATAGAAGAGTGCATTTGGAAGAATTCGAGTGCCAGTCTTGTTTTTGACCAGTACCTAAATAAACTTCATGTCAGCGAATGTATATACAAATCTCTGCACTTCAGAATAAGTGTGTACACTGGCATGTTGAACATGAATGGCCTTTCCAGATTAGCACCAAAAGTTAGAATAGCCAGTACACTTGTCTCTTGTCTCTAGTGCATGTTTTATGCAGACTAATGACTCTCCTTTCTAGCTTAGTGTAGTTATATTGTTAGTCATCTGCATTAGTCTCTACATAGCATAGTGCATGCTTTTCCCCAATTCATTAATACCTTTTCACATTAATGTAGTTATATTAACACTTCTATGTGTAGTCTTTATGCAGCTTAGTGCATGTTTTCCCCCATTCATCACTACCTTGTCACGTAAAATATTTATATTAGCACTTTTACATTAGTCTTTATGTAGCATAGTGCATGTTTTCCCCCCATTCATTACTGCCTTGTCACGTAAAATATTTATCTTAGCACTCTTACATTAGTCTTTATGCAACATAGTGCATGGTTTTCCGCAGTTCATCACTACCTTGTCGCATTAGTGTATTTTTCACGGGGAGTAATGCTTGACTTTACCTCATTTCCGATTGCAACACAATTTCTTTGAACTAGGCTTGATTTTTATTTACTGATTTTGTTTGCTTTCTTTACATATTTTTTAATTCTTTTATTGAAATATGTCTTTAAATTTTCATATACGAACACAAATAAATCAATAAAAAGAAATTATACAGACCTTATTTTATATTATTTATACATATAATACTGATTAGCAAAACAAGGGAATTAATGCTGCAACTAGTCAAGAGTGGTAATGTTAAATGGCGCTTCAGAATGGGGTGACAAAAATCAGTGGTATTACAGATATAAGTAGGTGACCATAA
This sequence comes from Sinotaia quadrata, assembly GCA_028829895.1. Lineage (NCBI taxonomy): Eukaryota > Metazoa > Mollusca > Gastropoda > Architaenioglossa > Viviparidae > Sinotaia > Sinotaia quadrata. Next base: position 59,891,943 of record CM054183.1, read on the forward strand.
AGAAACAGTTCAGTTGTTCGGATGAGTCGCTCTACAAAAAAGACATTCCACTTTGAAAGTTAGAATTCTATTTAAAATTCCATTTATATTTTTTAATCAGAGTTATTTTGACTAGGCATATTTTACTTTCATACTACCAGCTCTTTGACAGCCAGGACATTGTAAATCATATTAGGCAATTTCATGTTTTATGTTTATATAATTTTTCTTTCTACTTTTTTTATAAGTAATCAAGAGGTCAGTTGCTACAGTTATTAATGTTTCTTTCTTCTTTTTCAAATAATCTGGAGGTAATTCACGAATTTATCTATTTTTTCTACTTATATATTATTTAGAGGTAAGTTCATAAGTCTTTTCATTTGTTTCTATTCAAGTAATTTAGAGGTAAATCCATTAATTTATCATCTATTAATCTTAATAAAATTAAATTATAAAGAAAAATACTGGACTGCTGCAAAAATAGTTCGTGAATCTGAAAAAATAAGAAATGAATTCCAAATAAAATGTTTTTTCTAAACAGTGAAGATTGTCTTTCTGAGGAATTATCATGTCTGACTAAAAGAAAAATTGTACACCAATATTTTTACAATTGCACTTATATTAAGTTCTCGTGTACTTAGTTTTATTCCGTATTATTTTAATAGTGTTTTTTTTAAAGACTTAAGTTTTTTTTTATTCTACCTGATCTGTTACTATATTTTCCTTTTTAAAATTATCTTTATCTCATTGCTTTAAAGTAACAATTATACACCAAAATATTGTTTGTTTTATAATGCAGCTTATAAAGTCATTTGATTTCTTCCTACACTGATGAAGAAGAATTTATTTATTTGAATTGTGCAATTTTGCATAGGTCCAGTTTGTCCCATGATTAAATGCCCTGCAATTGACTGTCCAAATGGATTCCTGATGGTGGACGGTTGTCAAACATGTGATTGTAACCCTGGTAACTAAAATTTTGTGCCAGTCATAACTGCTGTAATATTAATATATATGTATACGTACAAATTGTTAATTATGTCAAGGCCTTTTAATGTATTTTACCCTCGACTACGCACAGATTTGTCATCACGCAAACAATACTGTTATATCTGTCAGCAAAATCAGCGGACTGGAAATACTTATTAACCGAAGATCAGTCAATCAATATCGTTAAGCAACAGTCAATCAATCAACTCAAGTTCAGCAAACATCAGTCATTTAATCAGTCAAGTTACGTAAACTTTACTGAATCAGTCAAGTTAAGAAAAACCAATCAATCAATTTAAGCAAAATCAGTCATTCACTCATTTAAGTAAACGCCAGTCAGTCGGTCAAATCAAGTTAAACAAGTGTCATTCAATCCAACCAGTCAAGTAAAAACCAGCCAATCAATCAAGCAAGGTCAGTCTGCCGATTAGTCAAGTAAAAGCCATTCAATGAATCAGTCAAGTTTAGCAAGGTCAGTCTGCCGATTAGTCAAGTAAAAGCCATTCAATGAATCAGTCAAGTTAAGCAAGGTCAGTCTGCCGATTAGTCAAGTAAAAGCCATTCAATGAATCAGTCAAGTTAAGCAAAGATCAATCTGTCGATTTTCAAATAAAAGCCACTCAAGTCAATCAGTCAAGTTAAGCAAAGGTCAATATGTCTTTTAATCAAGTAAAACCCATTCAGCCAATCATTTAGTCAATCAGGCATTATTTCAGTCAAGTTAATCAAAATTCAAGAAAACAATCAGTCGTGTTAAACAAAGGTCAGTTAATCTATCAATCATATCAATCAGTCAGACATTATATCTGAGTGGTATCATGAGAAAACCCATGTACTGTAAAGACAAAGAGCGCTTTAAAGAAGGAAAACAATCAGTCGTGTTAAACAAAGGTAAGTTAATCTATCAATCATATCAATCAATCAGACATTATATGTGAGTGGTATCATGAGAACCCATGTACTGTAAAGACAAAGAGCGCTTTAAAGAAGGAAAACAATTATGCGTACACATACGTCCAGTTTGACTAAGTCCTGCATAAAGTAGCCTGTTGGGACACTGAACACTATGATTGTTGTCGTGTGAATGTAACTTTGTAATAAACACCCACTTCTCCTCCCTTTTTCTATTAGTACTAGCGAAATTCTTTTATTTATTCACCAGGTAAACTAGCTAGAGACAGAATGATTAACAGCAGTGACTAAAGCTGTTCAAATGAGTTGTTTTAGTCAAGTATATACTGCGTTTGCACACGACACGGGATGTACTGTATTTGCACAATACACAATAATAGTCCCTCAAGCTGAATGGATATAATATGCTAGAATAACACCGCGAACCTGTAGGTAAAATTTATGTCGGTTATAAAATAGGATAAATACATCTTGTGGATGAAAAAGAGAAGTTCATATGATGATAGTTATAGCTTTGAATAAATACATGTGAATTCAAAAGAGGTATTTTTTTTATCCTTTGTCTGAACGTTAGAAATAGCTCTTGAATGTACAGATAAATTCAGCGTGTTGCTGATAATGTTTCTAAATCATTTCTTTTCAGCTGTTTGTAAATTGTCTCCAAAGCGGGATGTTTAATTTTGAAAATGTTACTTTGTGTATTTCGCCATACTAGGCTTTATAAAATGACAGCAGTTTTGATTTGTCTTTGAATTAACAAGTGATTTACAGATACTGCATATTGTGACAAAGAGTTCTGGATAGCAATAAAATCAATAAGAAAAGAAAATAGCAAAGGTGTTCGTTACGTCTCGTCAGACCAATTGTCATTGTGGATGGGTTCTTGTTATTATTGTACAAAGAAATTAGTGTGGTCATTATTGTAAAAGAAAATTAGTGTGGTCATTATTGTAAAAGAAATTAGTGTGGTCATTATTGTAAAAGAAATTAATGTGATCATTATTGTAAAAGAAATTAGTGTGGTCATTATTGTAAAAGAAAATTAGTGTGGTCATTATTGTAAAAGAAATTAGTGTGGTCATTATTGTAAAAGAAAATTAGTGTGGTCATTATTGTAAAAGAAATGAGTGTGGTCATTATTGTACAAAGAAAATTAGTGTGGTCCCCAACTTGCATTTAAAATGGAAATCAGAGGTCGTCTGTTTGAATGAGAGAGTGTTTGGGTTTCCTTCTGTTCAACTTGATCCATTCCATCTCCATTCATTTTGGGTGACGTTGATGGTGGTTGACAGTAGTAAATGAAGTGATTTTCGTGCTGTTACTGGTGATATATTACATCTGGTGGTGATAATCAGGGAGACATTCATAAGAGTAATTTATATTATAATAACATTACATTTCATTTTATTACAGTTATTTGTATTATATTGCATCACACCATATTGCGTCACATCCTATTACGTTATATTGCATCATGTGACATTGTATTTTATAATGTTGTCTTAATATTTCATTACAGTTTTTGTATTATATTATATTGTATTATATTATGTTATGTTATATTATATATTATATTATATTATATTATATTATATTATATTATATTATATTATATTATATTATATTATATTATATTATATTATATTATGTTTATATTATGTTATATTATAGTCATTGAATGCCCTCTGTCAAACTGTACGTATATTCGATGCGCTGGAGTTCAGCATTATCTGGACGAAAACGGGTGCGAATACTGCACCTGTGGCACCTGTAAGTATACCCGGCAAGAAACTTTTCAAATGTATGCTTTCTAACTGCAAGTTTAATTTTATCCAGACAAATAACATTCACATACAGGTATATGCTTTCTAACTGCAGTAACAAAGAGTCAGGGGTATTAACTGCGGATTAAAAATTCTTTGTCTGATTTGTTTCCTAATTGTTTTTGTTGTTTGTTTATTTTTGGTTGGTTGGTTGGTTGGTTGGTTGGTGTGCTTGCTTGTTTTTTTAGTAAAATTATGTTAATTGATATATGTTGTTTGTTTGCTTATTTGTTTGCCTTTCTGAATCATATCTGTTTGAATTATAATGTTCTGTATCAGTGAAACAACACTTTTTATAAACAGTAGGAAATTTACAAAAGAATAATTACCGTATTTTTAACTGCGCTCCTGATTTTGGTTTCAATGTTACCGAACTAAATTTCTTAAGTTCTTGTCAAAATCTAATTATAATTATCCGCTAAATTATCCACCACTCTGCACTCAATGTAGCTGACTCTTTGCATTTATGCTCAATGTTTATCTCTCTGTTTGGTCTGCATTATGAAAGAACACTAATGTTTATCTCTCTGTTTGGTTTGCATTATGATAGAACACTAATGTTTATCTCTCTGTTTGGTCTGCATTATGATAGAACACTCATTGCTTATCTCTCTGTTTGGTCTGTATTATGATAGAACACTCAATGTTTATCTCTGTTTGGTCTGCAGTATTTCAGTCTAAGAAGCCTCAAATCCAATTGTCGGCCAACCCAGTCTTAATCTGATCTCATCACTTTGTCTCAGTTCCTAGGCAAAAATTTCATCATATTGTCTTTCCACTCTCAGATTTGACAGCCATGTATTCATCCGTCTGCAATGTTTGTTATCTACGTGTGCTGATGTTTTGTGCAATTTGGGGACCGTTTCTTTCCGTAATTCTGCTCCTTCCAATGTAGATCCAATACTCCAGTCAGTTATTTATCTTGTATGTTACTAAGACACAACTTAATCGATTATCTATCTGTCCTAAGCCTGTTCCTGGATTAATTAAACTTACACACTAAAGCATACAAATACACTAACGCATACAAACACACTAACGCATACAAATACACTCCTGACAGCTGTTGGCCGGGGGGGTGGGGGCGGGGAACAAATGAAGTTTTGATAAAATAAAAACTGCATCTGAAATAGTGTTTTCCATCCAAAACAAATGCACGTGTTTTACCAGCCATTTAAAGGGAGATAATTCAGGACCTCGAGCCATTAAAGGTCATCCTTGTATGCAGTCACTGGAGGTGACGTTTTACACATAATACTTATGTGTATTAATGTTGTGTGCAATTGCTAGGGGTAACCCTGCATGCCTAAGCGCAACTGTTCTAAATAAAATAAAAAGTAGTTTATAAAAGTCTTACTTTTTTACAAAACTACTTTTTTAATATCAGCAATCAACAATATGATACACATCTTTAATCACAGTGGTCACTGTGCCTTTGAAATACATGTACTACGAATAGCTATAGTTCTTCTGTTTATTTAATTATTTTTATTTATTTATTTTTAAACAGTGGCCCCATAATCTGAATGGACAAGATGATGAGCAAGCTGAAGATTGCAGAATAAAGGCTAACAAAATCAGCTTCAACAATATGGCAATCGCTTAAAAACTAGAACAAGAGGAATTGTTTAAAACTTACTCTATACATTTTGAAACATAAACTAAATTTATTGTTAATGTCAATTATCTTTATCGTTCTCTTTCAAATTCAAGACATGAAATGAATTGTATGAATGTGTTTTGTGAGTGAGTTTGTTTGTGCAGCTACTAGAGTTGACGTGTTACACATAATATTCAAGTGTATTAATGTTTGTGCAGTTACTTCAGGTGACAATTTACCCTTAATATTGATGTATAATGTTTGTGCAATTGCTAGAGGTGACATTTTACACATAAAACTGTGTTTGTTTACTCAATTACTGGAAAACAAATGCGGCAGACTCTTAATTAAATTGAAAGATTAATTAATTAATAAATATATATTAATTAATTATTTCCTATGTCATTTGCGTTCGTTTGTTACAGTATGAAACTCAATGCACAGAAATAAATCGAAAAGTTGTCCATAGATAATATACTCAGAAATAAATTGCACTGTTTACTGCTGTGACCCAAAGATAATATGCACATTCACACAAAGAAACCAATATTAATTTTCGTATCTAAATCAAAAAATTGGAAAGAAACTGAAGCTATATAATAGCACTATCAACAATATCGGCCGAAATCAAGAAAAACGGAAATGTAATTGATGGAAGAATTTTATCACAGAGTCTGTAATTATTAATGAGTAAAAAAAAAGGCAATGAATTATAAATAAATCAACATAGTGAATATAAAAATGGCATTTTAAAATATTTATTAGTCCGATATATAGTTGTAATAGAAATATATACAGTTTATTGTCATTATATCGGAAGGAGACCATGATCCAGAGTTGAGTTGTTCTGAAATTACGCCATTACTACAAATATTTTTAAGAGGAATGAAGTACACATAAATCTAGGGGTAAGGCCCGCAATCAAAAGTAAAAAAAAAATAAGCACTACATCGATCGTTAGTGACATTACTGCCTAGGATGATAGAGAAGAGCAATTATTTAAAAATTATGCTGTAAAAAAAAAGTAGTTCTAAAAGAGCTACCAGTATCTTTCTGTCTATGGTTCTACTGGAGTGGGGGTGGGGTGAAGTTTGCTCGAGTGGGGGTGGGGTGAAGTTTGCTGGAGTGGGGGTGGGGTGAAGTTTGCTCGAGCTGCTTACGGCGAAAGTAAACTTTGATCTACGGAATAAAGTCCGAGCAAGCGTTTGAACAATGATAAAGTCAGCCACAGACGTAATCTGCTAGTTCTTTTACCGCAGTAAATCACTTCGATAAATTACAAATATTGTTTTAGCAGTTAATATTATTTTATTCTTTAACTCGATGATTCGTGGGAGAGCCATCATGCTTTTAATTAGGCGTACTGTTCACACTTTAGTAATTGCCACAGTAAGTTTGAACTTGAACATAGAAGCAAATGTGTTTAATAAAGAGTTCAATGGTGCTGAGGAATGTTAAAACTTGCAAGACTGCACGATTTTTAGTTTAGAGCTCAGTTCAGTCCATTAGTTGAAATGTTGTAGGGATGAACAGCTTGCAATTTTTAAGATGTAAACAGAGAGATAGAGATTAGTTACACTAATCAATCTTTTGTTGATTTATTTTGTTTCTAGTGGCAACAGCTGCCTTTGCATTTACAGCTTTGTGTGAGGTTATGCAATTATTTATAGTTATGTATTTATAGTTTAACAAAAGAAAGTTCGATGAATTTTGAAACTAACACAGAAATGCACATGTATTATATATTATGGTGGGCGAGAAATAATAGTCGTTGTAAGCTGTCAATGAGAGGTACAAAACTTTTTATTCATATTATTAAAGCCATCACAAATCCAAGAATCTGTGGAGTTTAGCGCTGCATGTGACCTTGAGCCCACTGAAATAGGATCCCAATGGAGAGGTGGGCAAAGAAGGCTAAAAACAAGGACGAACCTGAGGCGGGAGGGGGGGTTCCGGTTATTGATTGGTCAGTTGCACACAACTTCCCCGCCCCTTCATTGACGTGCTCCTTCCTGGACATCTGTAAGAGAATCTGGAAACGAGGGTCGACAAGCTGAATAACCGTTGCCAGACGCTGAAACAAACAAACACACACACACACACACACACACACTAACATATATCCTACTCTCCACGAAATCAGTGAATATTTGTAACGGACATAAGGAAGGCAACATTAAATCGAAAAACGTCGAAGGTTTCAGTTACCGTAGAATAAGTTAGGATGGTGTAAACATTGGCTGTGTGATCTTTATTTGATGCATTCATAAAGGAAGTATTGTGAACAGTCAGAGCTAAAGTTGTGGAGAAAATTAATTTTGCATTATTTTCGCAAAAAGTAAGTGGAGACTTGCAGTAAATATCTGTACTACTGTGACTGTGTAGTTTGTAAGGAATGTTCCAATTACAACCATTTGGTGGTCAATTTTTTGTTGTTGTTCTTGTGTCATTTGTTTTGCAAAATGTTAATGATAATAGTTTTGTGTTTAGTTTGTAAATCTCTTCTTATAGCAACTTAATAACTCTCAGTTTGAATCCTATTAGCATCAATCATAGTAACACTTGCCAGTGTTATATTTGTTTCAGTTTCTTTTCTTCAGAATATTTTTTTTTATCATTTCCATTTGTTTATTTCATTTCGGATTTATTTTATTACTTCTTTTTTCTTATTTTTCCAAAATCCGCCTCAGCATTCATTATTGTTTTCCTCTTATTTACTGTGGCGTGTCGGTTTTCGACAGTATACTTCATTGTGTTGTTGCCATCCGTCCAAATTAATGGGTTGGCCTGCTACTATAGATTATATTTATATAATCTCAGCTGCTACGGCTGATTGTTATTGCATGCAAATTTATATGTTATGTAGCGTCTTTTTTTGTTTATCACTGATAATTATCAGTAGTGTCGGAAAGTATAGCAGAGACATGTGATTTTTTTTCTGTATTAGTTTTCTTACAACTGTCGTCTAAAACGATACAAATGTTAGATCAAGGGACTGAATTGTTTTTAATTAGAGTGCTTTCCCCTATATGTTTATTTCCCAGCACATGGCAGATACTCGGTGACAAGTCTGATCACTATAATTGTTCAATATGGTTAAATGTAGTGTGTGCGAAGCTATTACAGCTAACTATAAATGTCCGAAGTGCTATGCAAGATAGTGAGTATAACTTATTTGGACACATATATCTGTTTTCTTAACTATGTGAACCCGCATTTGCCTTACTTTTATTTTATTATACTACAAATTACTAGTACTGTAGTAGTTAGTACAATTAAAACTATACATTTATCATATACTTTGTATGCCTCTTTAAATGCAAACGGGAATGTCGTATATATACATTCAGTTTTATAACCTTATCAAATTTCACTACATTATTATTAATATTAATATAAGACTTTTGTGACTTCGTTACAATCTCGAGCTGATCACCTACTTCAGTACTTGTATTATTAACTCATTATGTACAGTGCAATATAAATCATTTTACATGTATGAATGATGTATACAAATTTACTGGATAGTAATTTTTTTTAAATACTGCTTTTCCATTTCCTTTACTCTTAATCGACATGATCTAGTAAAAGTAGTATGTTTAAAGTAAATTAGTAATGGTAACGCAATAATAAATAATTGGTTAGTAGCAAAATATTGCTTCATAAGTTCATTTCTCTGGTATAATTGTAAATAATAATACATGGTAGAACTGTGTTCACTTACTTTTATTGTTTCTGTTAATTAACTCAAATCTTTTATGGCACTTGATTATTATTGACTTTTATTACTGTATAACAGTGCAGCATGAAAATTCAAAATGTTTAATAGTAATACTAGATAATATGTGCCAAACAGTTCAAATTTCTCAAACTCAACAAAAGTTTGGTTATTTATTATTATCCATTCCAAACATTCCAAGACTTTTGCACTTTTTACTGATTCAAGCTTTACAAGATCGGGACCACTTTCTAGACAGTGATTGATCTGAAATTGGGACTGATATATATATAATTATAAATAAGGCATGAGCTTGCTTGCATTGTTCTAGCTGGAAAAAGTGGAATAAGGATTGTTTTCAAGTACCTAGCCCAGGAAAGTCCTCAGGTCATATGATATTCTCAGTGTTTTCATTTCTTGAGTGGAGACACATGATCGGTCTGACAGCTCTTGAAATTTCTCAAATTTCCATTACATAGCCTATATAATGATAATACTTTTCCTCTTAAGTATTATTATTAATATTAATATTATCTAATGTAACAAATGGACAACTTTTTGCTAGTGATTATTCTTTTCTAATGTAAATAATGCAGCCATCTATAGCTACAATTTATTTATTCTTTAACCTGGGGTTGTTATTTTAGATTGTATCAACAAACATATTACTTTCATAAAGCTTTTATTTTAGAATATAAAATATATATATATAATTAAGGCAAACTGGAAAATGAATTATTTTCTTCTCATTCCCAGAAATACTGAAATTTTAAATGACTTGATATCAAGAATTTGTTTCTTACATGTTTTTAACTCTCATTATCTGTATGTACAGCAGTAAATATTAAATATCTTACAGTTACAGTGATTCCGCTCGAGTCAGACATTTTTTCCTTACCTTCAGAATAATTACTAATTTACTATTCCCCTGATACTACTTGTATGATTGTAAATAATAATTAATTTTTATATATAAATAATATATATATATACGTTACTCAGTGAAGTGACCTGATAATGTTTGGTGTAAATGCTTTCTTCATAATCATATTGTTTCATTGCAAATTATTTACTGCATTCAATAGTACTTTAATTAATTTCTTCAATTTTTCAGCTGTTCTGTTGCCTGTTGCAAATCTCATAAAGGTAAATACATTTAAAACTTGCTAATAATCTCTAATTTGTTTGAAAATTTAGTACAACTGTATTGTTAATTTACCATAAGAAAATGTAATACATTTTTAAAAAATAATAGTTTAATCATAGAACACATGCTGGCAAATTCCATATTTTATGAAAATGTAAATAAAATGAATTTTTGTTTTAAGAGCTAAACTGAAACCATTATTCAAAGGGCTTTTAATTTTAGTATTTTAAGTTTTCTGTAATTTATGATCTATAAATCAGCAGCAGCTGAAGAATGTATCTACAAAATTTTTTTTTAAATGTTTGCCAGTTGCTTAATTACATTTTATGTACCATTAATTTATTATAGTATTTGTATATTTTCCTGCTTTATTCTCACAGCTACTCTGTAAAATGATTGAGTTGAATGTGTGTTGTGTTAAAACTCTTTCTGGAGATGAACCAGTGATGATAATAATTATATCATTATAATTAATGTAATATAATAATATAATTATAATTATATCCTTCAGTATTCTTTCAAATGATAGTAATGTTATATGGGGTTTCTTGGAGATGAAACAATGTGATGATAATTACATATTTTATATATATTCGGTATATTATTTTAACTGTTGAGGTTTGTTTTGGAGATTGTTTCTGTTTTATTTTTTTTTAAATTTCAGGTTTGTTTATTGTTGACACTGTCTAGTATAACTTACGCATCCAATCACTATATTAGCATTTACTATCCACTAAACTAAGTGGCTTTATACTGTGAAAGTGACAGTACCATCACAACTTTTTATTTCTGTTTCTCTTTTTCAAGGATGTCTGACCTTTTGTTTTGCTGTTTTTTAGATTCAGGGTGCCAGGCTCAGCAGATAAATATTAATTCTGCCACCACTGATAAGCATCGTACAGGTAAGGTCAATGCAAAATATGAATTTTAGTTTATACAACACTTTCAAACTAATGCTAATACTGGTAATTTATAACAAAGGATTCAGTCAATTGTTGACTAAAATCTTGACACTAAGTGTTGTGGAAAGGATTCTTTTCTATGTTTTTCCTCCTATTTCTCAAATAAAGAAGACTTAGGTTTTGTTCTAGTCATATCGTGTTGTGCAGAGTAATATAAAGAGAAATTGCACATATTATTTTTTGAGCACCATGATAGTTAGAGAAATAGGGGTTGTTATGTGTAACTTGAGGTCTTATTATGTAGTAAATGTAGTTGAGTGTAGTTTATTTAATAATTTGTTGCTGGGGATGGAGGGGGTCCCACTTTTTTCAAATTAACATCTTTGAAAGGTTTGTGCTGCAGATGAGAGAAGTCATAATACTTGGAATGGACCTGAGGAAACAGAGGATCAAATATCCCAGGAGAAACTGAAAAAGTTAGGTAAGACACTTTTAAAAAAACTTGTTTAAGATATATTCATCTTTGGGCTGACAATTAAATAAAATATTATTTGGGATGAACTAATCTCTCTTTTGACAATGATACTGAATAAAATATTATTTTAGAGAAGTTATTTAACTTTTGATTGCGGCATATTAAAATTAATATTGATGTGTTATGACAATTTTAACTTTAGTACTTTTTTCCCAGACAGTTGTGCCCTAATGATATGCAGCATGCAACTTTATAACATGTGGATGTCAAATTAGTATACAAGCAGCAACCATCTACCGTGTCATACGTCAACATTCACTATAAGTTTCTGCATAGTTAGAAAGTAGTCTGCAGTTACTTAGCAGTATGTTCGAGAGATCATTATAATAAATATCCTGTGAAAATATTTTGTCATTTACATAGGAAACTAGACTGGTCTCAAGTAAACAAATTTTACTAAATATCACATTGATTTTACATATTGGTTAGAGCTCTACATTTAGAATTTCTCCAAGTTTACGTGATTTGCATGTTTTTGACTGTCGAACAATAACAGCCAGAATGGCTGGTTTCTTTCAAATAAAAATTACAAAATAACCAATTAAAAACAATCAAATAAACCAAACTTTTAAAATATTTGTGCCTATTAAAAAAGTTTGGTTTATTTGATTGTTTTTAATTGGTTACAGGGTTTAACATAAAATGGATTGATAAGAGTTTTAAGAAAATAATACTTACACTTTAAAGATTGAGTTTAAGGCACTTGTCCCAATTCTTATATGCAGATCAAGGGTTTAAGCCGTACCTCGGTCAATGGTATTTTTCTAGATTGTCCTCTCCTACTGCCCTATTCATGTATATGAGGTTTGATGAGCATGATTATATGTTTAGAACTATTTAGATAATTAACATTACTAAATACCAATTAGTAGGAATATTTAGCAGCAGTAGTAGTAGTAAACATATCCTATAAAATAGGTACTGATAAATTTGATGAGGATGAGGCTTTTAATAAATTGCAGATATCAAACCTGATTTCTTCTTGTTGCAAATAAATTGAGTGGGGGTTATTAATTATATTTGATGATAAATTGTGTTGATGAGATGCTGTTTTCAGAGCTGTGTGAAACTTATACAGATTTATCATCTGATCAAAGGGAGATATTCTTTTACAAAATATTGATCGTTTAAACTTATCAAGATCTCCTTTTACAAAATATTGATAGTTTAAATTTATTGTGTTAAGTTTTAGGAAGATTTGTTTGTGAATCTTTAAATATGACTTCCAGTGCAGCTTTTCTTTCTTTTTCTGACATTTATTTAGATTCAAGTGGGGAACTGAAGACATTGCTGCTTAACCCACATCTCCGTGCTATGATGGAGAACTTAGTCAACAGTGAGAAACCAATGTCTGTTTTGGAAACTGCAATGCAAGAACCAATTTTTGTAGAATTTGCAGACCAGTGTATCAGAGTTGTGGAGAATGAACAGGACAAATAGATTGAATGTTTATCTGAGTCGCAGAACAACAGTTGTATGGATGTAAGAGACAATAAGTATGTTTGTAATTGGGTGGGGGTGATTGTGAGTAAGATTTTAAAAGAGGTTTATATACATGTATTCTGTTTGCTATGACATAAAATATTATAAAAACCTGAGTCTTTGCTACCGTGTAAGATTTAAAAAATCAGATTGTGTTTTCAGTGATGCAAGCAGAAAGTTACATAATGTGAAAATGCATTCATGGAAAATGTTTGTTAAATATTTTCGTATTACTGCTGAAGAATTGACTGTTCAAGTTAAATAAAAAGAACAGAATTTATTATGGATTTGAAATTTCTGTCTAATTTTGTTGCATTTGATTAAACATGTTTGTTTGTTCTTAACTAATATATAGAACTCAATTCTAGTTCAGCAGTTAAATATTATGCAAAACAAATAAAACTGCTACCAAAGGTTAAGAAAAAAATATATTTGGTGTAAACCCTGAATAATAAAGATAGTGGTGTTGTAGAAGTGATGAGGAGGAGATGCATTAAATAACTTAACGAAAGAGGTGTGATATGATGGCCAAATGGGAGTCATCAAGATAAAGAAAGAGATGCTGCTACTTGAATTAAATGATTCATTTCAGTAAAAGAATGACAGATACTTAATTACATAAATGAAAGGGTTAGGTCTGTGTACATTTGAAATGATAAAGAATATTCATTCTAACTATTCGAATCTTTCTTTCATTAACAATAAAGATGTAACCAATAGGGAATTGAAAAATTCGATTTCTAAATTCTTCACTGGACAAACGATGAGTTTATCTGAGAATTTCACTAAGTGAAATTTCAGACGTTTTATCATTTTGAGTGGTTTAAATACCGGTTCAATCTGTAGTTCTTTTGCCAAAATATTTGCTGTGATAATGGCTTCTTTAAAACCGTTTGTTCTATAATAGTCTACAATTGAACAACATTTCATCAGCATTTCTAGAAATTCGGCGATATCCATGTCTTTTGCATGAAACTATTTTACAACAACATTGATTTGAAAAAGAACATCATACCAAATGATTAAAAAGACAAGGAAGCTAAAATCTTTCAATTGTTCTGCCGTGTCATCATCACATCCCTCAGTTTCAGACAATGTAATCAAAACATCATGAACATCACCAACTTGATAACGAAGTGCTTTGACACTAGTTATTTTCGCCTCCCAGCGTGTCACTCAGTTTTTTTTTTTCTTAAAGAAAATATTTGTATATGATCACTTAGAATCTTTATCGATTGACCGAAGCTGCGAATAGTGTAAAAAAATATTTTAAGAATACCAAACAAAGTTACAGATTTTACTGAAGACTATAGAGAGTCACATAGGACAAGATTTAAATTATGGCTGCCATAAAGCACATATAAAGCTAAAAGATTTATATTTTAAATCCTTTCTTGCACACCATTAGTCTTTCCTTTCATATTTGATCCATTATCATACCTCTGCAATTACTAAGTTCGAATCCGTGTTTATTTAACATCTCAATCGCAATCTCAGTAAGACTTGAACCAGTAGAATCATCAACGGAAAAGAATCTTGCAAAGTGTTCTTTAATTTGTACTCTATCGTCTCATAAGTCAGCAAATCAACTTGTAAGAAATAGTTATTCTTTCCGAGAAATATCTGGATTCTCTCAGCTGTGATTACGTAATATATAGCCTTCAAGGCTCTAGATATAATTACATCATTCACTTTTTTAGCCATCAAATCTATTAATTCATTTTGAATCTTTTTTCCGCAATAATAATCCAAAGACTGAGACAGAAACACCTCAGTCAGCAGCTCAAAGACCAGTCTGAAGTGTTCTTATATGCATGTGAGTCATGGACCCTCACAGCGATCTCGAAAGGTGCATACAAGCTACTGAAATGAGATGCTTTCAAAGGTTGCTTGCATTTCATATAGAGATCGTATCACTGATGGGCCCTGTGAAGAGCTATGTGATTGTGTCGTGTTCTCTATCATTCGATGTATTCATTAATGTGTGTCGTGTTTTCTACCATTCTATGTAGTCATTAATGTGTCTTGTTCTCTACCATTCTATGTAGTCATTAATGTGTGTCTTGTTCTCTACCATTCTATGTAGTCATGAATGTGTTCATTTTATAAAATTCTGTTTCTCCGTTTAAATAACTGAGTGGGGTCGTGAGTCAAATTGACGTCAGCACACCAGTATATCGGAGTAACAGTCGCGGATTTGCATATTTAACCAGTGGTCCGTACTCTGCATCGGCACTTGTAGATGTTTTATATCATTAACTACTGCTAATATTTGGTATAATTCATTATTACGACGTCACCCCTGAGTACAGTGGTGACATACTAACACATACACTAAGGTGAGCGAAAATAATTATATTAATGCTATTTTTAATTTATTTTAGATTTGTTATTACTGATAATTTAAATATTTGTGGTGTGTTGGTTAAATATATTCATAGATAGACTTACATAGATTACATGATATAATCTAGTTTACTCGTGCCTAGTTCAGTCAGTTAATGGTTCTCGGCTTTTTGTTCATGAAACTAATTACAAATTATTTCCAGCATATCATATCTTAATAGTAGATGTGTTAGCATGTTGAATCCTTTGGATCTCTTCTATCTCTCTTCTCCCAAAGCATCTGTTTACATCCAACCAAGAGAGTATATCAACTTCTCTTCTATATTAAGCAATCAAATATTAAAATTATTACTGCAGTTAATCCCAAGCTACAAAGGTGTGCGGCCTGGTAACCATACAGGGAATACGTCATGTATGTAGGCCCTAACTAATATATGTAGTCATAAAACTCCCCAGTCCCAGCATTACAAAAATGTATGCCGCTGTTTTTCTTATTGTTTATTTTATAGTTATTTCTTTTTACAGCCCTATAACTCGTCTCCAGCTGCAATGTGCTGAATATCTGCACATGATGAAAGTAATTTTACCTACCGTAACGTGTTAGTCAGCGCTCTCAACTCAGTATAGTGGACAGTGCGAATGCATGTATTAATCAGTGCTTTGTAATGTTCACGACTGTCACGACTATTGCAGATGCATTCATGACTGAAAATTCTCGAGGCCTTTCTGTCAGTAAAAACGATAAATTCCAGCAATAAGTAGTCCGTCAAATCAGCTAGGATTTCATGCCATCGCTCTCTCTCACACTCCTCGGCATGCACAACTAAGGGGAAATAACTGAATCTATTTCTGTGTCTCCAGTGAGATAACGTTATAGTTCCTGATTAAAAATTCGTGCGCTCTCTCTCTCCAATTAGGCGAAAATAATATTAACTAGAAATAATTCTGTATCTGTTAATTATTAAACTGAACTGTTATTTCAATGGCTACTTGTTTTATTTATGCATATTAGTGGCTACTAGTTTTGTTTATGCTTAGTGTAACTGAACAACTTCGTTTTAATTTTTTTTAATGAGATATTAGTTATTTACATAATGCGATATTGTTAGTTATTATTGAAGCCTGGAAAACCAAGTAATTTTTAAAATAGCTTCTATGTCTATAATACGTTTTTATTTTAAATATCCAATAACATTTTAGTGTGCTTTAAACCGTGTTCAGTGCAGTGTGCCTTTAACCATTGATAGTGTAAGAATTAACCATGAAAACAATCGTTTGGGGTTTTAGCTAGAGAGAGTATAACAATCAACTGCAAACAACAAGTTCTTAGTATATATATTTTTTTTAATGCCCCTGTTAATACAATTTAACAGATCGAGTTCGACCGTTGTAACTAGACTAAAACGGCGATGAGAAAAACAAGCGGGCCTTTTTAAAAAGAGTTTAAAATAAAGAATCATTTTTAAAAAAAAAAAAACTAAAATCGGATAAAAGTGGTAACGTGACCGATTAAATCATGCAGCAGTTTTAACAGATAAGCTCGCATACGTGCAGATATAATAAATTTCAGTGTCTTGTTCGTGTTTTAGAAAATAAATACGCTGATTTAATTTTCTGTTTGAATGCATGTCTATATGATGCAGTGAGTTGATAAATACAACTAGAACCACTGAAGACATTATGCTCGCCTATTTGTGAAGTAAAAACCTTCGTGTTCTGAAAGAGTCTGTAAATGAAAAGTATATATTTTTTTAATTTCTCCGACCATAGTTTATGTTGACAATACAAAACTTGAGAGATAATGTCCTGTGCTTTTAAGCTTTATCTCGTTAATTACACACCGTCGTTATCCTAGTAGGCCTACATGCTGTCAAGAGTATTCTCCGGCCAGAAAAGAGGGGCACATAACCCATCGAGCAGACGAACTCGTTTGAAAGTTGCGCATCCAATTTACCTGTTTTAATAATTTCTAGATTTGCAGGGCGGGGAGGAGAGTACACGTACCACTCATAAAACTGCGAACATCCGTCTCCTTGCTGCAAAAGTAGTAACCAACTCTTTTTAAATCAAAACTGACACACCAGAAACAAACCCTCGAGGTTTTTCCAATTCTTATCAACGTACCTCCTGCGAAATCACTCGAAGACTGTCCACATACACGAATCAGAATTTTAAAATAGTACTTAGTTGACATTTAGAGCTATCCATAAAGTGTCAAGTAAAGGGAAATGGGGATTATGGGATGAGTTGTAAATAGTGTGACATGTCATAAAAATGATGACACCATATTACCCTTTTTTTATAAACTGTTTTCGTTAGTTTTGGATCAACCAAACAACAGCAATATAAAAAGAAGAGCGTGGCATAGTTAACGGACAGTCCTTAAATGGGGCAAGTTTGTCCGAGGAATCATGTCTTCCTTCAAATTCAGTAGGACCCTGCTGTGGAAAATTATATCACGTGTCATTTAGATTTCTTTTTCGCGCGGGGGATGGGATTCGAAGTTACGCTACCGGAATCAACGCAACATATTAGAACATGTATAAAAGAGTATTACTAAAATATAAAACTATTAATATTAACATATTATTGTTAATCATTCATTAATATTACCAGCGAGTTGTAGTTTTTATTATACTGTATACTCTTTGCGTTCTCCCTAGTGCTTTTACTTTCCACGGTCAAAGTGATATATATTTTTTTTTTAAACTGCCGTCACAATCTTTATATAATTTGCCAGTCTAAGAATGATAATAACGCTTCAAAAGAACACATACGTCGCACTCACACACACACACACACACACACACACACACACACACACACACACACACACATGCCGCGTGCCTTACGAAAACTTAATCATGTATATTTTTTCAAATTTCAAGTCCATTTCTTTTTAAAGGAATAAATATTGGTCCTCTTCTGTTGAAAGGCCCCCAAGCACTGCTGGAGCAGTAGCTATACTGCTGATTGATTCCCAAAATGTATATTTTTAAAAAAAATATTAAGCTGATATCAATCAAATCAGTGACGGTCAAGTTAACGTTAAAGACTTCAATACTATTTTAACACTCCCAAAGCCATGTTAGACCAACATTTTTTAAGACTTTCCTATAACGTAAAAAATCTTGAAATCCACTTCATTACAATTTGTGTTCAGTTTTAGCAGAACACGGCTGGAATAATCGTCGACTGACTAAGCGTTTTCGACCATGACCAATTTCGCGCTGGGCTTCTTTATGATTGTAGACTGATGCCATTGTGCGCCTGCGCGACAGGAACTGCAATGAAGTTTGACCAACATGGCCGACTACGATAACCGCGGGTATGGAAGGGATCGATTCAGGGGTAGTTTTGATGGGTATGATACGATATTGCTTTTTATGCAGCTGTGTTGTGGAACACCTTACTGCATGATTTACGTGGTGCAAAAATATGATCGATTGCTGAAACGCTTCTTACACAAGAGGCAGTGTGCTTCTCTGGATCACACAGATCCATATGTACGGTTAAGGTCGCCATGCACGTTTTCTTTTGCATTGGTTCAGATTCTTCTGACGGTACATGTAACTTGACTGATAAATACTGTTTAAGTTATACAAAATCTTGCACAAGTGAATGATTTCCTTTTTAATTGTATAAATATGATTAATATGACTGCAGTTGTAAAAGAAATTACCGAGATTTTAAATAGTTTAGGGACCTATATCATTTACATTTGATATTCAACTAAATCGAGTGTTGTTCTTCTTAGGCATCGAAGTTAACGAACTTAAAGTTTTATATGATATAATCATATCGAAATATATTTATTTTATTAATAGTATTACTATTAAGATTTTATTTAGTTAATCTTTATAATTGATTTAACATTTAATTTACAAAATATAGGCTAATCGTTGCAGTTATAGATTCTATTTCTAAATAATTCGTCTTTCACTTGTTTCTCACAATTGATACCGATACTATTGTTAGTATTTAAATAAGTTGAGATAAAATAATTTTACTCTTTTTCAGGCATAGATCTCAAATGCACAATTTTAGTTATAAATATGATTTTATAAAGACTGCTCCTATTTTTTAATTTTTAAATTCATCCTTTTTTTAAAAAAATAGCATTGAAAGCTATTATTTTATAATACTTTACCTGATATCTCTGAGATTTTAATTAATATAATTAATACAACTTGATCCAAATTCCAGTACTTTATTATTTTATACTAGAACTAAAAACATTTATAATCTTAAAAGAATTGCAACTGATATCTTGCAGATGCTGTTAATGTGTTATAGTTCACTGCAAATCTTATTTACAAGTACTGTAATTTGGGCACATGCTTTAAAACCAGTTAAGCATGAAATTAAAAACAGTGATATTAACTAATAATATTTATATTTATTTAATAAAACTAACATATCAAAAGTGAATTCTGAGATGTCTTTATTAAATTCTTTTGCCATTGATTTGAACTATGCTTTAGGAAATGTAGAATTAATTCTTGTACTTACTAATATTCATTTTGGGAAATTATGAGATAGCAATTTCTCTTATTTTACCAAAGACAGTTCCTTTCTGAATTGGTATTTGTTCAATATTCTATTGGACGGATGTGTGTTTGCATGTAATAGTAATACTAATGTATTTGTTTAGATAATGTTTCTTCATTTCTGCATGTTGTTTATATGTGGGTATGAATGTAAAAAAGTTTTCCATTTATAAAGTTAAAAAGGGACAACAAACTTATTCATATTATACTTTATTTCATATACAGCATTTAATCTCTCTTGGCCTTTACATTTTTGTTTTGTTTATTTAATGTTTATAAAATTGATGAATATGTCATTTGCAAATGTATTTTAATAGTTTTCCAAAGAAATTTAATATTATAATAGTAAATTAGTGATTACATAATTAATAAGCCTAAAGCATCAATTACCATGCATTTATAATAAGTTTTTAATATTTTATATATATATTTCACAGATAATCAGAATCCTAAATAATTCACCATCGATAATTATTTTTAAGGACAAAAATTTTTATTTTATAAATTGGCGTATATTTTATTCATTTGAAATAAAACTACAAAGAAGCTTGATTAAGGGAAAAAATTGTTTTATTGAATTGACATATATTTCATTCATGTGAAATAAAACTGCGACGAAGTTTTTTTTTCTTTCATTTATTCTCATCAGTCATCCAGAAGTAAGTACCCTTCCCTTCCCTCCCCTCAACTTTTAATTTAAAATCATCTTAAAATGTTAACTGCATAAAAAATGGTTTCAGAAACTAGGATTTTTTCAGCCCTCTGCTTGTTTAGCCAAAAGCTATTGCTTTATCAAAAACTTACAATCATTATTACTAATGTTATAGTATACCAAAGAGAAACTCTTACAGACTAAATTAACTCATTTTTGTTTCTCACAGTATGCTCTGTTTTGACATCAACATATTCATTCATAAGTATCCTGATAACATACTTTTCTTTACATTTCTAACTTATTTATACTTTTAGATCTGAAATTAATATGTAATTAGAACAACCCTTGTCATTTTGACATGATCTTGTTCAATTTTTAAATTATGTGTATGCAAAAACAACAATGTACAAGTTTCTGTAATCATATCACCAGGTATCTGGGTTTTGCTCAGCTGTCACATATTTTTAGCAGCTACTCATTCTGTATCTTGCATTTAAAAAAAATTCTTTTAGCACGATAGCAGCCACAAATTTATATTTTTGTATATAGATGATTATGTGCATTTTTAACCTCATGGGTTAATTAGCATCCCAATGAACCTGGCCATTGTTATACTTAAGAGTAATATTTACTTCTTAGTCTCTAGTCTGATAAGAATAAAATGAACTTTTTGTCATTTCCCAATGGTTAAGTGAGATTTTACTTAATATTATTTATGGGCTGAAATTATGTACTGACAATTTTATGATTTTTAAAACAGAATAAATATACCATTCAAATTGTATATACATTTTTCTGCAAATCATTAATTACCTTTATATATTTATTATTATTTTTATTATTTTAAGGATATAGGAATGAACTCTGTTACTCAGAGTTGTCCACAAATATATAAACATGAATTTCTTATCCAAGCAGTAAAACTAATGTAAGCAGAAATACAGTTAGTGAAATATTCTCTGTAGAAATCAAACAAATGTCATGTGCATTTTTTCATTCTCAGTATCATAACTATATCATGAATTATGTTTCTTATCACAGAGACTATGATGATCGTGGAGGATATGGTTCATATGATGGAGGGAGAGGAAATAGCAGGGGTTTTGGCAGTGGATTTGGAGGCAGTGGTGGTGGAAGCCGAGGAGGAAGGGGAGGCAAACAGATACCTACAGATGGGCCATATACAGTATATGTTGGGAATCTACCACACGGCATTGTACAAGGAGATTTGGAACTGATTTTTAAAGATCTCAAGGTACATTAGTCATAGTTTCTGTTTTTATTTTGATCATAAAATAATCAGTTTTGAAAGTACAGTTACCTTTCTAACCTGGAATAAGTATGAAAATTAAAAGTTTTGTTGTTGAAGATTCACATAATATAAAAATGTGTTTCCTGCTTTTTATTCTGATCTTCAGATAAGTTGTAAATAAATTATTGTAAAGCTCAAGTCATTCTTGCTGTTTCTGAAAGCGTTTCTAAATCTTAACCTCTGTTAGAATCAATCTATATTGCTGAATATTTTCTTGTGACATTTATTGCCTAATTTTTCATTTTCTGACTCTTATGCCAGTCTCTCATACTCACAGTTCAGAGATGTGAATTTTTTTACTCATTGCCAGTATACCCAGCTGACTGGATGAGACACAGTCAGCATACAATTCCTTCTCAAAGAATGAGTAGTAGGAGACTATTGAATCTACTATTTTGCAGAAATAGTATTTGCTACATATACTACTGTCAGGTCTCAAGTTATAGTGGTCTGTATGCATAGGCATGTAATTTTACTGACATCCATTCATTACTACATACAAATGAATCAAATTAACTCATATGTGGATATATAGTAGGTGCCATCTGTTGCCACTGATGCTGAGACATTGGAATATGCTATTCGCTCATCCTCACATTCATTACATAGTTTGAATTGTTTATGTTTGCAGTTTGTTGTATTTAATTACTTTGTCATTATTAATGAGTTTGAAGCTTTGTGTGTGGGTGTGTAAAATAAAATTTAAAAGGCATAAATTTTGCTGTTTCATAAATACTAAATAGACACAAACATTTCTAAACAAATTCTGACTTTCATACCAAATTGGATTATTAACATCCTTAAGAACAAATCTTTTTCTTAATCTGAGACCCAGCTGTATAGATGCAAAGTAACCCTAACCATTTTTCCTAACTGTAAAGCCTGATATTAATATATATATAAATATATATATTTTAATTCCTGATATCACTATGTTCTAATACTGAGTTTGGTGCTGAAGGTCACATTTTGCATCTGACTCAAAAATTGTTAATGGTCATAAATCAATCATGTACATGTGTTGTCCTTAATGTTCATATCAGTATCTATAAGGTGTTAGAATTCTACATCTTATATAGTATAGTTTAATGTTAAATAACATTTGCTCATTTCCACTACAGTAATAGTTTTTCAACATGTTAACAGTGATCTAGTTATGGGGTGAACCCTCCCAAATAGAACTTCATAATGGAAATTAACTGTCAATCACCTAATCCTTTCAGAAATGCAGAATTATTTTGAGAATATGATTGAAAATGTTAAAGACCAAGTGAAATGAAATCTAGATCAACCACAGATATGAATAAATCTGTATGAAATGAATAATTCCCATTAGAATCAAGACTGCAAAATTTAAATTTTCAGAGATTTGTATAAATGCATTTATTTTGCAATTGAAAGTCAATATTTCTGAAAGAAATAGAGCTCTTGTTCATTTGCGAGACTGACTTCTCACCATAGCAGCATAATATGTGACATCACCTGTGGGGACTACAATCTGCACACAGTCGGAATTATTGTGTGCTTTGTGTGTAGTTTGAAAAATTAAAACATGGTTAAATATTGCAGTACATTTGGCTGCATAAACCAAAAATATTCATTTTTATACATTTACCTAAGATCACAAATTACGAAAAAAAAGTGGATTATAAAGATGAAACAAGAAAACTTACATCAGAAAGCACATATGGTACTGGGCAGTGAGCATTTCCAAGAAGAATACTATGAAATGCAAAGCTGATGGTCTTTTTTGGAGGCTGAATTATACATTAACAAATGTCTGAAAGCAGTTTTAATGAATTATAAAAACAGATACTTCTTTAAGTTCTTACAGTTATAACTTGGTATGTATTGGTACCATGATTATTAGTATGATTAATTACTTTGCAATATCTGATTTAATATTTTTTTTTAATCAACTGAATAAGATGCTTCATATATTAAATATATATTCATCAAACCCTTATCAATCATCTTTTAATCTGAATTCATTTGATTAAATCAGCAGTTGCTTGTGTGTTAATATTTTACTTTATATACTGTAGCACTACTTTTAACACTATTCATAATATGTTTCTGACAAATTTTCTTGAATAGATAATCTTATTTTTTTATTACTCTAGCCACTACCATGATAAAAACTGATCTTTATTTCAGCTGTTAACTTTAGTTGGTAAATCCATTAGAAGGCATTTCATTCTTATTATTATATATCTCCCATAAGTACTTGTGTACAAAAGAATAAGTCACTTGTTCATAATTAAATATTTTACTTTACAATTTGATTTCATAATACTGCATATTAGCAAAGTTATAGAGTTTTGTTGCGCTAATTATACCACCATTAGTAAGATGGCATCACTGGGATTTTTTTCACTATAAATTATAATTCTAGCCATTTTTTTCTTTTGTAACTGTACCAGATTGCTAGATCAGATATACACAATAAACTAATAATTGTAATATTAATAAGAACAAATGCATATATTTAAGCTTAATAAGACTGTTTAACTATTAAATTAATATTACACTGGCTGCTAATTGTTAATTTTAAAAGCTTTAGGTTTACAATACTAAATAAATAAAATAGTACACAAAACAAAATATAAACACACAACACTTATAGTTATACAGACATTCAATAATTCATGCATAAACATATGAATATAATATATATGAAAAAGAAAGTACACTATTAGTAAGTAAAGTAATTAAAAATTATATAATCATTTAAAAACATGACTACTGCATTTCTCTATATAGTTCTTGTTAGTAAGTTGAGTAATTTTAAATTATAGACAGAATGATAATCACTTATTTAAAACATAAATATACTGCTATTCTCTAAATGTTAGTACAGATCATTAATACTATCACCAATAGTAATAAATATTGGTAGTAAATGTAATATATATAATGACCATTACAAAACTGTACTTAAAAAGCTTTTGTCATTCATGTAAAATAATACACAACTCATTTTAATAATACTAATAGTTAAAAATTTGTCTAAGAGCTTATCTTTAACTACAGATGTACGATAGGCCTATGTAGTACGCTGACTATAGAAAAATAACTTACCAGACATGGACTTGCCAGTTATTGTTTCCTCAGTATCTCCAACTTCATTAGAATTGGTTTGCTACTAAGTAACACAAACAGTTGAACTTTTGTGAGAAAATTACATTGACGGCCCTTTGACCCCCATGTAAAATGTCACTTCTGCTTGCTTTTACCCCAAGGGCTTGGGTTTGTGTATCTTAGTAATGGGCAAATCTCGTTCATGACCTATGTTTAAACTAGATTCCATTTCACTTGGCCTTTGATCATCAAATTGGCTTATTAATGTTGACAAAAGTACACTAATCAGTGAAATTTGGATTGTTTGGTAAGTAATTATTTAAAGATATTCCTAAGTAGGTGTCCAATTTGGGTAAGATTAGGCCTTTAAGAAATAAATCAGATTTTGCAAACATTTCATATCAGGGTTTTTTTGTTTGTTATTAATAACAAAATCTTAGTTAAAAAATATTCTATTTATTTATTTTGTGTTGTTGAGCTGGTCATAATTTCCGATTATCACGTATTAGGTGGATACATGTAAATTTTGAAGAAACACTTTGATTTAAGGTTTGCACCAAGTTGATTCTTTCTGTATTCTTTTTCCCAGGTGAAAAGCGTTCGATTAGTTAGAGACAAAGAAACAGATCGGTTTAAAGGTAAGTCTGTCAAAACTTTCCCTAAAACTACAATAATGAAATTTTTAACTCAACCCAATTGCTGTCAGGGTTTTTGGTTTGTTTTTTTAACACCAGGTGTGCCATGTTGTTCAAGTAACATCATCATATAAAATTTGAAAAGTGAGGCTAGGTATGGATTTTTTTTATGAGTAAAGTTATTTTAACTTAGAAATACTTAGTTAAAATTATTGGTGCTGGCATAATTTCAATTTTGAGGGAGCTATCATCTGATCCAGGTATATGTACTGGATCATTTACATTGAGTAAAGAATTCAACTTCTTAGACTCTCTGACAACAGAATAAAGGATCTTTTTCAATGTATCTTTAGCTTAAAATTGTAAAAATATTTACCCTCAGTGTCGTTGTGCCCAACTTGGTATGTATTGGTACCATGATTATTAGTATGATTAATTACTTTGCAATATCTGATTTAATATATTCTCTGGATGAGATAGATTAACATGTAATTCCTTTGAATCATTGGAGGCAATGTACCTCTGCATTGTATGCAAACATATAAAGGGAGAGAGAAAAACTAATCAGAACATACAAAAAGAAGAGAGAGGGACTGGCCAGGACATACAAAGGGTGAGAAAGGGACTGGCCAGAACATACAAAAGGGGAGAAAAGGACTGGCCAGAACATACAAAAGGGGAGAGACAAGGATTCTCAGGACATACAAAGGAAGAGAGAAAGGGGCTGGTCGGGGAGACACAGTGAGAGACTGGTCAAAAAACTAAAGATTGGTTGGTAATAGAATAATTGGATTATGTACCCTAAATAATGAGTTTCAAATAAAATTTACCCTAAATTA
Source organism: Sinotaia quadrata (assembly GCA_028829895.1). Lineage (NCBI taxonomy): Eukaryota > Metazoa > Mollusca > Gastropoda > Architaenioglossa > Viviparidae > Sinotaia > Sinotaia quadrata. The sequence continues at coordinate 59,918,449 of CM054183.1, forward strand.
CCAATCTGAAAACAAAATAATATGTGTAGCTCCTTCTTGAATTTTTGTTGCTAACCAACATGCAGAAATGATATTAATGAGTCTAAAAGAGTAGAAATGGAAAGAAAAAATAATGTCCACTTTTATTGCATAATCCAAAATTTTTACAATTTCAATCAAAAACCATTGTAAATTGATACACACTATACACAAAATAATAGTTCTCTTATTATTTTATGATGAATCTTTTGACAAAACATATCCCTCCCTAGCTTGTTTTGATTTTAGTGCACACAGCCAGAAGAAGGAAACAAATTGTATGTAATATGATTTTATGTTGTAACATTTAGTAAACATTTCTAATTGGTTGATTGAATAAACCCATTGTGTACCTCCACTTTATGAACTGATAGCTTGATATTTGAATTTGTGTGTCAATGCAGTGTACAATACCATCAGATAATGTAAACAGACTTGTTTGTGTTTTGCTTTTGTTTAATTTCTATCTTTCAATGTATTCTGCAAATGAAATTCATTGATAACAGATAAATCTAGTTAAGATATGAGCATATAACTTTTACAGTTACAAAACCATTAAAATACATCAAAGAAAAATGTAGATATTAAATATAGTTTTTTTAACAGAAATTAAGCTTAAGTATTGGAGAATAAAATTAGCAGTTGGAAGACAATATATTTTTTTCTGTTTAATAGTGTACTCTGTGGGTTCAGTTGTTTTGTTTTTGTTGACTATGAGCTAGCTATTGGTAAAATTGTGCATGTGCTGGTGAGATAATTTTTTACATTTTGTGTTGTTATGTTATTTAGTTGACCTTCCTAATTGTTACAGTCTGTTGTCTAACACAGATGGGCAACAGTACTGATAAGTATGGTATATAACAGGAGATTTTATATGCTTTAGAAAAATTCTTGATTATGCACATATGCACATCTGTTTGAAAAAAGAGACAAAATTCAGATTAGTGTTTATGAAAACCTTTAGTATCTATAATAATTTTAAAATATTTGAAAAATGTGTGTATAAAATTCTGAAAGGTAATAAAAGTAGACTATGTTAGAAAAATACAAATTGTACACATTTAACAGGGGAGATAACTATTTTATATTTTGGAAACGGTTTAATAAGTACTCAAAGATATTATAATCAGTTTGCTTATTTTCTGTGTTCATTTTAGAAATTATCAGTATTCTTCACTATATTATTTTGGAGTTGATTACAGGAATATTTAGGCAGTGACTCTATGAACAGGCTACTTTCTGTTGTTTTGTTTTTTTATTTCTTCATGAACATTTCTAAAAGTGGTGTAAACATGCTATTCTTCATGTTGGAAATACTCAGTTTGATTGGGCTGTGTCCTTCTGGAATCTATGCTCCAGGCAAAGTGGAAGTTGGCTGATAGTGTCACCTAATAAGCAGGTACTCATTAAAATGCAGGTTTATCGAAAAAAATAATTGTTAAAGTATCTTGCAGTTTATAAATACCTAGACCATCACTCTTTAAACTCCCGTTTCTTAATTTTATCAAAAGACCATTCAACATTTCTCTCATACATAACTATTTGTCTGCTGCACTGATAGCAGTAGCTTTGAAAGGAAAATCAATTTAGATTTTTTAAGTCAGTTATTTGAGCTTTCCAAAGGTAAAAATTTGGTTAGATGGCATACCTTTCTAATTAGGATACTACAAATATATTGCTGATTTATCACCATTTCAGTAGTTGACTGGAATTGTTCCATTCTTGGACACAGTTGCAAACACAAATTTTACCATGTTTTTAGTGATGACTGATCGCAATGGGTTATTGTCTTTTTTCAAATTCTCTGTAGCTAAATGAATATCTTATTATATCTCTCTCTTGTCTTGTTCATTTTCATTTTCACTATTAACACTATTACCTGCCACTTCAAGTTAAATCTGTAATACATTAATATTGAACATTTAGGCAACCATCTTGTGCAGAGGTTTTTCGTTTTTTAACAAAAAGTACAGTATTGAAAATATTCAATAAATTGGTTAAAAGTGGATATAGCAAAGCCAAGGGCATTGCTATTTGTTTTCGACCAGTCAGGGATGGAAAATATCATAGATCATGTGACTGGAACAACAACTTTTTTCTGGGTTATCAGAAGAGACTCAGTGTAGGAACAAAAGTGTTTATACAATTTTGCCACTGTGACAGATTGATTTTAATTTGTAATGTTTGTTTCTATTATTTACGTTTTTTTTTAATGTTCTTCAGGCTTTGCCTATGTTGAATTTGATGACCAAGATTCATTAAAAGAAGCACTTACATATGATGGTGCAGTAAGTATATATATTTTTCTTGCTATATGTAAATACTTTAGTATATGAACTCTTCCTCTTAAAGCGACCATTAAAAATTAAAAGCCAGTATAAATAAATATGACTTCAAATCAGATTGAATGATAGAGTTTTGGGGTTTGAAACTTGAATATGGGTGTAAAGGTACATTTTCGTCACCCTTAATCAAGATCTGTAATTCTCAATGACAAGGTATTAGGTATAGGTAGTGAGTGGAAAGGGATGGGAAGGTAAACAATGACCATGTTGATACGTCACTCTCCTATTTAATACATAATGAGTATATAAATGTATATAACTCTTTTACTTTTCATTTACTGCATAGAGACACATACCAAAAGATGAATTGAAACAGTATAACATTTGAATTTCCTGATCAAATATTTAAAATGTCAATAATACAAAATATTTTTATTTAATTTTTCTTGCATATTACATTTTTCATCTGTGGATATATAATTTTAAAATACAGGTACATCTTAAATTAAGTTTGTATTTTAATTGCAGTTATTTGAAGACAAGAATCTTCGTGTAGACATAGCAGAAGGCAGAAAAAACGACCGTGGTGGTCGTGGTAGAGGAGGAGATCGAGGTGCGAATTTATTTGCTTATTTAATAAATTTCTTTTTGATATGTAAATGTGTATGTATAGTCATTATCCATTTACAGGGTATGCTTTAGGAGTTTTCATTTATATTAAGGCACATTTCATTTATATTACTGCTTGCACAGTAGGAAAACAGTTATTATTTATCACCTCACCGTTTTTAAATTTGGAGTATACTTTATTGCCTTGGATAAGAGGAAGCAACCTCAGTTTTATAATATCCTCTTTAGCTTTTATTCTATTTTTCAAACACAACAACTATCCTTATCACCAAATAGGATACTATCATAGGGATGAGCGATTTGCCTTGAAACTTGACACTCTGACTCACTGGAAGCTTTCTTGAGAGAAGTAAGGAGGCAGAGTATTTGACTACACACTCAAGGACTTTCAGATTTGTAGTTGTACGCAATTTGAACACTCTGCCCTTGAAATTGACATGCTCATGTTCTCTCATCTTATGCTGGTTTAGAGATGTGTTCTGTCCACATAAGCATTTGTATTAGGAAATCCAACTATAGCTAAGAACAAATGTTCCTTGTCATTTGCAGCTTGTGGTCTTGGAAATAAAAATCCATTGCCATGCTCTTATGGAAAACACTATTGATGTTTGATTTTCACTTAGCAGAATGTTTCCCTGGTTATGTTATTTAAATTGCCTTTGAACCATTTGGAAAGATCGTGTCACATAAAATCATAAAGCAGACAAAATTTGCATGAGACAAAAGTCCTTTTATCTCTAGCAAGACTGCATGACATTATGTAGAGCAGCCATTTTTATATATCATGTAGAAATTAACAGCTCTCAAATATTTTCACATTCATCTTAAAGTCTAGTGGATTTAATATGATCTCAACAAAGATAGTTTCTCTTTTGTGTCTATATCTGTGATAATATTGAAGCTTGGCTGCTGCTATGTTTGCTGACAGCTCCTTACTGGTGAGAATTAAAGTTGGTAAAGAATGGCTCCTTTGGTTACAGCCTAATTTAGGAGGCACACATGGCAGTTGGTGCTATGAAACACTACATAACACTTAGAAGCTGCCTAAGACAGTTGGTCTGTTATCTTCTATTATTACATGAAAATGTATTAGAGACAATATTTTAATAGTTATAATATTGGGTAGCTCTTGCTATCTGTTTACATGTATATTGGTTTCAGTGTACATAGAACCTTGCCTGGTTCAAGTATGGATAATGATAAGTAATATTGTTATTTATTTGGTGTATAGGTATAGTAAACTGTCAGTATTCTGGTACTTAATGTCCCATAATTCTCAAAGCTAATTTTAAAGAAATTTTCTTAATTGGAAACTTTCTTATACTCATGTTTACCTACTAAGCAGTAGTTTTCCCTTTGGTGCATTTTGTTCTTCAAACAACTGCAATTGTAGAATTTTGATTTTTTTTTTTCTTGTTGCCACGCGATAGTCTGTATTAAATTACATTTCTTGTTTAAATTCACGGCTATGCCTTAATTTTCAAACCATAATAACACTTGGCTGCCTGCTGTATTACAGTGACATCTGGTTAGTTTGTGAATCACTGCTCTAGCTAGGACTTTTTAAGAACACTTGTTGTAAAATAAAAGTTGTTTTGAAAAGTGTTCACAAGTTCCAGACTTCTTACGTTCCCACACCTCTTGATAATTCTACTTCAAAAGTCGACTGCCCATTATCAGTCCAAGAGTTACTGGAATTTGGGCCAATTGTTACATATTGTTTTGGATTAATTTTTTCTATAAGATTTTTAAAAAAAGATATTCCATTTATTTATTGATTATTAATTCATTCATAGTGACTCTATTTTAATTAATAATGTCACTGTGATTTTTATGACTCCATTTCAAATAATTTTCTATTGTTTCTTGTTTATAAGATTTTAAAATTGTACTTAAAAGATATTCTAGATCTCTTTTTCCAGGAACAAATTTATTTGTTTAAATGAGCCTCTGTTAAGAAATAATTAATTATATTTATTTTTGACATTTCACTCATCCAAATTTCCACTTTATATTTGTTGTTAATTAATATGTTGCTTTTTATTGTCTTACAAAATTTGTAGGTGGCAGAGGTGGGGGCCGAGGTTGGGGAAGCCAGGGGGGAGACTTTAGGGGTGGAAATGACAATGCTGGTTTCAGTGAAGGTAGGGGTGGATACCGTGGAGGTCGAGGTGGCTATCGGGGAGATCGTGGCAGCTTTGATCGTGGAAGTGATCGAAGTGGATCAGGCAGCTTTGGTGGAAGAGAGGGGCGAGGTGGTTATGACAGAAGACCCCGTCGAGACAGTGGAGGAGCAGCTGAATTTCGAGAACCATCTCCTGGTATGATATCTTTCTCTGATATTAATTTTTGATATGCTTTGTCTTTCTTATTTAAGATTTCTTTTATTAATTGAATTAATAAATGTCACATAGTTTTTCAGAGACATTTCTTTCAGATTTTTCAGACATTTGAAAAAAATCAGACATTTGAAAGCATACCTCAGTAAGTTAAATTCAGGAAAATAAAAACAAATTCGGGTATTGAGAATTTTATGTAATAAACATTCTTATGCCAAATGCTGTAGTTTGGTTTTCTCTAGACCTAGATTTCATCTTATTCACCAGTTTTGATAAGACTGATATCCTTGTGGAAAACATATGGAAAAAATGATTTCTGCAATATCTTGTACAGTTTCTAACTGAATCTTTTTCTTTTTGAAAGCTTTTTTTTTCAAATAGAAGCAGGAACAATTTTTCTGCATTCTTTATTTATTATTATATTTTTTTAAAGAATCAGCTTCTAGGCGCCCGAGACTCCAACTACTTCCACGCTCAGTAGACAAGCCATTGAATGCGCCAGTTGGCACACAACGCAATGCCAGCATATTTGGCACTGGAAAACCTCGAGATGAGGCCAAGGTAGAGATCCACAGAAGTCGGAATACCAGCGAAAGTAGCCAAAACTGAATTTATTATGGAACTATTTCACAATGGTAAGTTTTAATTATTGATTAGAGAGTAATCATTCTTCAGATGTTCTCTGTTAGTCCTTTTACATTTTATCTATTATTGTTTTGAAAGGGCAAGTGTGGTATCTATGTTGTACTGTCCCGTATTGTCAACACTCTTCCATTCCACATGCATTGCAGTCTTATATGCAAGCATGTCAGAATATGTAACCCTCCATGCAGAATAAAAAAGAGCCAGACAAATATCCATGGTGTATGCATGCGGACCCCATGATGGACACCAAACAGGTCCTACATGGTGCTGACAAAGTCACCCACCCTTCCATTAGGGAAGAGGGTCGTGACATTGATGTTAAAGTGTTCCAATGTCATAAGTGTGTTATTGCCCTTTTACGAATTTGTTACCAATCAACTGCAGCACTCATTTCACACATTATTTCATGTGACACAAAGTCTCATTTGTTCCTTGATTTAATTTTGTTTATGGTTATGTTTACCAAATCAAAAACAAAAAAAAATAAAGAATGTTAGTTTGTTGCTTTCACATTTATACAAAGGGTGGCAAGTTGGCCACACTGAACATAGTTTTGTACAATCTCTTACATAGTTTTGTACAATCCATGTAGAATGAAATATGCATAACTTGAAGCTTAGTCTATCCAAACTTAATTAAGATATTTAAATTTTGATTACTTTCTCTGCATAGTGAAATATATGTAGATGTAGTATATTTTCTCTGTATAGAAAAAATTATAAATTTTCTTAGTTAAATATGTTTTTTTATTAAGTCTGGGCATTTACAATTTTGTTTATTCTGTACAGATAACTCTTATTATCCATACTTTTGATATCTGCGTTTTTGCATATCTGTGCTCCCATTCAGATAGGTGATGGCCCATTGTTATCACTATTTCCACTGCACAGATCCGCAATCAGAAGCTGAAGGCTGTAAGTCTTGATTCTATCAGCAGGATCTGGTTATTGTGTACATGCATGGTACAGATGAAATGAAAGCACACCTTGACCTGTTTTAGTACATAGAGTTGAACGTCAATTATCTGAACCTTCAGTTATCCGAATCACTGCCAACCTACACCACCCCACTAGTTGTTATGTTATTGCACACATTGTTAGATTTCCCTTGCATACTTCTAGCAAGACTTTATAGTTTTCTCTATCCACATTACTAGCTATGGCTTCTTAGTTTCCTCTTTACCAGCCAGGACTTCTTGATGTCTTCACAATGCAGGCATAGTTCACACTGTTTCTATCTATTGGTTGCAAATGAGGACATTATTCAGTAGGATGTAAAGATACCTACTGGTTAATGCACTCGTTTTTGATTATTTATTTGAAAATATATACAGTATAGTACAGAAATAGTCTTAATTTGTCATTACAGGAGTTAAAAATCAAATTTTGACTTTAGTAAATGTGTGTACACTCCAGTGACCTTGATGCATCATTGCCTGTTGTCTGTTTATGAGTGTGATAGAGAGTGGCAGTTAGCTTATATCAAAATGTAACAACCTTGTGTACATAGTTATAGCCTAATTGCCCTTTGATTCATATAAAGTAGATATTCTCATGTATGTTTGGTTATCCAAACTATTTGATTAACTAAATCAGCCTTGTCCCAGTTAATTCAGATGATCAATCTTCTGCTGTATTTCATATATTTTATATGTAGGTTAGTTGTACTGTTTATCTTAATTCCCACTCTTTGCACAATTTGTTTGAGAGAGGTGTACCATTGAACAAAAACATTTTGAAGGATCAAAATAATGTGCATTCCAGTAAAGTGTAAGTGTACATATATACCTGCTTGCAGTTTTACCGTGTTTATTGTGTGTGTATATATATGTTTAGTGTTTGTGTGTGTGTGTGTGGCAACTCTGAGCACAACAGTCACATAAAACTTATCAGTACAAATTTTTGCAATCTTAACCCGTTCGCCGGCCCGCTACCGAGTTAGGTTAGCGCATGCGCACACTTTTTTAAATCGATAGCCACTTAAAAAAAATAACAATCAAGTCAAGCAGACGATATGTTTGGGTTCAGCAGCCAATCTGCTCTAATTTTATCATTGGTTAACTATTTTTAGAAAGGTTTTTTCCATTACAAAGTTCGGAAATCCCCAGACACCTCACGTTTATCGAAGCTGAGCCGCCATTTTGAACCTAAGTTTGTACTACACATGGCTCGTTTCAAGGACCATTTTCAGTTGTTTGCTTGATCCTACCTAACGAACTTAATTGTGTAAATAAATTTAAGATATTGTAGATGAAATTCGACAGGCCTACTGAATTTTTGGATGTGACCATTTGATAATAAAAAATAAAAACCGATCGCTCTCAAACCGAACCCTCGTGGACGTCGTTATGACGTCATTATGATACTATTTTTATCGATAGCCACTTTTAAAAAAATACCAATCAAGGTCAAGGAGAAAGATATGTTTGTGTTCAGCAGCCAATCTGCTCTAATTTTATCATTGGCTAACTAATTTTAGAAAGGTATTTTCCATTACAAAGTTCAGAAATCCCGAGTCACCCCTCGCTTGAAAAGAAGCTGAGCCGCCATTTTGAACCGGTTTGGAATTATACATTGCACGTTTCAAACACGATTTTTAGTTGATTGCCTGATCCTACCTAAAGAACTTTATTGTGTAAATTAATTTAATATATTGTAGATGAAATTCGACAGGCCTACTGAATTTTTGGATGTGACCATTTGATAATAAAAAAAAAAAAACCGATCAGTCTCAAACCGAACCCTCGTGGTTTTCATATGACTCTTTCGTTTTGTTCAAAATCAACCAATTTCCCCAGAATAATATTTATTTACACAAGATAAATTATTATTTATACCATATATTCAAATGGCAATCAACAAAAATCGTTTTCTTTCGGATTTTATTCAAGGAAACATCTAACAAATTGACGAAGGTCAACACAAGAAAAAGGTAAGAAAACTTTTTATTTATTTATTTATTTTTGAATTTAAAATAATAATAAGCAAACGTTAAAAAATTAAATAAATATTTTTAAAATGTCCCCCATAATATTTATTTTGAAAATCATTTTAGAATTGTACGAATTATGCTTGCTTTTAATTATTTAGTAGACTAGTAAAAAAAAAAAAACGGTGAAAATGTTCCCAAGTTCAACAAAAAGATCAGAAATCTTTGTATTATTTCTTTGTTTTTGAATTCGAAAAAAATTTAAAAAATACTTTTAAGATTCCTTAGTATGTCTATAATAGGTAGTAATTTAAATTTTTAAAATCCATTGATAATTACAGTCGCTTTAAATTTTTTAGCACACTGACCCATTCAGTTATCGTTAAGCGTCAAAACATGGCCGCCGGCGAACGGGTTAATACAGTTTGGAAACCATAACAAGTGATTGGATAGGCAATAAAATTAAATTGACATTAATTTAGAGGAAGATAATTTTAGAGAAATGATGTAATAAATAATTTAGTGACATGTATGTTGCTTATTTTTTTGTTGTTTGAAAAAAATATTTTATTGGGAAATTCTAACTGCGATTTAAAATGAACCTTTTTAAAAACATTGTCCCTTTATTATTAAATGTAATTATGATGATTTAATTTGTCAATTTTTCTAAATTTATCCTTTTCTTAAAATTATGAAATTTTACTGTTACACTAACAGAGCAGTTTTCTGTCCCAATTTTTTAAATTAAATATTATATTACTTGTTTAATGCCAGTGTGACATGACCTTTGGGTATTGTGTGTTTTGTAAATACCAAAGTTAAAATAACAACTCATTTAGAGAATGTGCTAGAACTTACTGATGTAATCTAAACTGGCCTATTGTGGATGAGTAGTTTTTATTATTCAATGGTTAAAATTAAAGAATGAGACCAACCAATAGATTGAGAACGAAATTTACCTGTTGAAAGAATTCTGTTTTCTAATCACTTTGAATTTGGTGTGGCTGAAGTCTGGTCATGAAAAAGTCATTAGCTTAATGGTGAGTTAATCTGACTGCTGAAATAAGGTATAAGGCTGAAAAGGCATTGAAATTGTATGAATGTGGTTTTGTGGAAATGTCAAATAATCTTTTTGTTGTATTTGTTATATGTATATTTGATTGTTGATTTAAAAAATATATTGATGATTTAATAAATATATTGATCTTACACAAATTGATAATCTGATAATCCAATCAGTTGGAGAGATAGTTGATGGATGGGGGCTCGTTAAATATAGATTAAAGATGGTTTTATCTTCTCCTTTGGTAATAAGTTTTCCACCTACTGAAATATTGTGTGAAATGTTTGTCCTTAATGTTGTGGAAGAGAGAAAATGTTTACAGCACCTGCATATCTGCCAAGTGATGAAGAGACAAATTGTGTCTTCTGGAGAATTATTAATAACATAAATTAAGATTCTCATCACTTGTAAGTTAGTTATGGATGATTAATAATAATAATGATAACCAATAACTAGGGTGATGTTTTGTCACATATACATAATGTATTAGTTTTCTTACTCACATGGGGTTTTTTTTCTCTTCCACACTTCAATTGTAGTACTAATATACTAAATTTAATTGTTTTTCTGTTTTTCTTTCTTTAGTTTCAGTTTGTATGCAGCTAAATCTGCATTGGTTTAAAAGTGATCCTCGTGAGGAAAAAAAAAACTGCGCCCTAGCCCAGCTAGCTATGTTTCATCTTGCTTGCTGTCTTGATTGCCCAGTATCTGACTTGCGCATAAGGGAGAACACTACAACAAAGTTGTCTTTTCATAATCTTAAGATTTTTCCTGCTGCAGATGTGGGTTTGTTTTGTGCGTGTGCCAGTGTGTGTGACTGAGAGGGCAAATGGGTGAAATAAGGATTGTGATGTTTGTTATTCATTGATCACACCATATTGTATAATATTATCACTTCTAAGAATTGATGTATGTTTGTGGGGGTGATCAGATTTTTTTAAGTAGTTTCCTAAGTTTTTAATTTAAACTTATTGCAGTGATGATAGACATAGTTACCAGAATTTGCAAGTTGATGTCAGAATATCTCTGTGTAAATTTGCAAATGTACTTGTGTATTGCAGGAATTTGCTCTATCATAAAATACATTCATGAGTTATAAGCCATTTTGTTCATTTAAAATCAGGTCCTTATCATGCATTGTGTGCTCTTTGTTCATCCATCCTAAATGCACTTTTGTCACATTTCTGCGATGCTATAATAACTGTATGTGACTAGCTATGTTCTTCCCACTGCCTATTTTTCTGAAAAAGAAATACAAATCTGCTGTTAGTTTAAGAGATTTATTGTTTTTAAACATAGTTTTCTTGGTTTTTCCCTTGTGTCGACTTGTTTAATTTAGCAAAGCTTGAGACAGATATTGACTTTAAATAGAAATTTATAATATAATGTGGGTTTTCTTTAATGGAATTCATTATGAAAATTCATAAAGAATGAATTAAACAAATGTGTTATTTTGTTGTTTGCTTTGCAAAAAAACACATCTAAACAGCATCATTTGTGTACATGTGAACATTTGTTGACTCTTTACCTGTTTATTTTAAAAGACTTCTTTTGTGGAGAATGAGTTTACTGACATCGTTTAAAAATGTTTACCATAAGAAAATATATCAGTAAAGCAGTAATTTGCCAGTTTCAAACTGGACTTTTTTAAAAGATGCTGAATATAGTGGGTACTCTGTCATTGCTCACAGTTGATTTGAATTTATCATCTTGTATCTAACTTCTGATTGTTGTTTTAAAAGTTTGGTAATTTTTTTTTTAAAATTCACATTCTCAGATATTTCAGTTGCACCCCATTTCTTTCTTTTCCCACCAAATCCTACTTAATACAAACAGTTACGATGCAAAATTATTTTTCTTTTATATAATCAAATTGAATTTTACATCATTCACTAATCCATGCTGTTAAAGAATTTAAATTGTTTGACGATGTTCTGACTGGTAAGAATTGTAATTTCCAACTTAAACTGCAGTAAAACTATTGATTGGGGATTTTTTGCATATCAGCATATTCTACTCGTGTGCACTCCCTTATTGTACTTGTATTCCAATGATCATGGGTAGGGTTGGATTTTTGGTGACTTGCATTATATTGCCTAATACATTAAAAATGGGGCTGTTTAATTAATGCTGTATGCATTGAAATCTATCAGTTTTTAATTTTTAATCAAAATGCTGCATGCATATAACTTATTTTTAAAAAATTTTATTTGAGAGTTTGATATGCTGCTTTACTCTTTTCTGCATTTATTTTCATTCTCTACGGTATGTGGCTTAATCTGACATTTTTATTTACTGTTGCACACAGTAATCAAAAAAGTATGTGTTAAAACATTTACTAAACAGTAATATACACTTCAACAACAATAATTTTTATATTAAAGCAACTGACGATTCAGTGGACAGTTTCTATGTTGGTGAATTTGATTTTAAATGTAGGAGAATATGTGGTAAAAGTGCTTTGACCAGATATATGTTTTCCCTTTTGTTTTACAGTCAGAGATGATCATGAAAATAATACTGTATTTATATTTATATATGAAAATTTGATTGATTCATTGGTCATTTTGAAATGAATTTCATGGTCTGCTAAAATTCTACCCTTGGTTGATACTGGCCTTTTGAAATATAGGTGAAGAGGATATGTCACTTCTTGTGGTCACTTTTTGTATAGAATGAAGATTGTCTTTAACCCTTTCCGTGCCATGCTTTAAATATCAAAAAAATAATAAACATTATTTCTTTTATTTCTTTTCCCAGAGAGTTGTCAATGGTTTTATACCTTTGGTTCTTTATGTTCAAAACAAGATTGGAATGGTTGCTTGCCTTAATGTCCTTTTACAATTTTCATGTAGTTTTAAATTACCTTCCTTTCTGTATTAACTCTTTATTGAATTTGATGGATACACCTACTTTTATGGCACTGAAGGGGTTGAAATTGTCAGTTTCTTGTTAAAGACCTATTAAATATTATTTCTGTTGAATTTTGACTGTTGGACCGATTACAAAAATAGGAATATTTAACAGTATGGTTTCTTGGGCTACAGTAAAGAGTAACTTTTACATTTTTATGAAAGAGATGTAGTTACAAAAATCTCGTCTTTTTCTAACAAAGAGCTCACTTATTTGCCAAGCAAAATATGGATGCAAATCTCTAATTATTATATAAGTAGGACTGCTAATTAAGCAATTCTGCCTTTCCTTGTGATGTACTTAAAATGGCACAGGTTTCAGATAATCATGTTCACACAAGATGTTTTGCATTCTGAGACAGTTTGATTGGTGTTATTGCTAAATAAATACATGGATACCCTTGGGTAGCTGTGATGTTATACTCCTCATTATTTTAAATCACTTTGTCATGCTTTTCTTAGCTTTGCGTGTATCTTCATAGTTTAACTACAATGACTGAAAAATAATAAGAATATAAACATAATATTCATTATAGGTTAGGTTATAAGGTTGCCATATTTTAAAAAAAATTATATGTCTATTCAAATTACCTTGTGCCTGGTTCTCAATCTACTGCCCTCATAAACTAGAAGTTAGTTGCAATATTATTTCATATTGTGAACTCCAAGGACAAGACTTTGTAAATTATAAATAACATAGCTGCTTGTATTTTTGGCTTTATTCATTGCATCTTATATTCTGATCTACCAGATGACCTTGAAATAATCTTAATAAAGTACTATTGTGGTCTAAATGCCAAATAATTCTTTAAATTAGGTGTCATAAGGTATCCTTTTTTAATTGCAAACTCGGCGATACTTATTTTTCTTTTTTAACTGTAATTCTTAGAGATGAATACTGCACTGAATGCCTCTACAAGGACTAGTCAAATAGGTTTGCTGATAAATCTGTAAAAGGAAACTATGTACTTAATTAAATGAAGTGTCTTGAATACTACATTAATTTTTAAATATTATCTTATGATGTTAGTGACTATTAACCAAAATGCTTACTAGATTTTGTGTTGTTTCAGTGAGTATGTGAAGGAGTCTCAAGTGTTTAATTGTATATTGTAGTTGCATGGCATATTGTCAGTGTAAGTAAAAAAAAAAATATTTATAATTTTTTACATGGTCACGCAATGTGTTTTGACACAAGAGTTATTTATTCTCAGCAAATCTTGTCTTGCATTATTTTAGTAAAGTACTGATCCTATGGTTGGTTATCATTTGACCAAATATGACAGTATTTGAAACACTGTTAATTTTCAGAAGAAATAAAATCAACTTAGTTTGGTCGGGTCTGTTTGTATTCAGATATAGTGAAAGAAAATCAATTGACAACACTTATGGTTGGATTAACATTGTGATATTGCTTTGAGATCCTGCAGTCTTTAAGTGCTGCATTTGACAAGATGAGCTGCTACTAAAATATGCTTGCAGTTCATCCCTGTATAATCGGTGTGAACTGTTCCATAACAATGGCCATTATGCAAATTTGGTGGCTATGCAGTTACATATTAAAACATTTATCCATGACCCATTGAAACTTTCCACTTTGTGAGGGTGTACATATTAAGGTGATTGAGAACTATTAGTTATGTGAAATTACACTGTGGGAGGGTCCACCAAATCACAACAGATTATATCTGCAGAGGACCTGCAGGCCTGAATCTGGACTCAGCAGGCCTTTAGCAGAAACAAAGTGAATATCACAACCTCGTTGAAATCAAAATAAGTGCCCTCAAGCTTTGACCTCTTTCCAGCCATTGAAATGGGTTTGAAATGATATGGCTTGTTGTTAACTTGGGTCCTTTCTCCAAGTGTAACTTTTAAGATACTTATCACTACAATGTATGCTCTTCATACAATATAATGCTAACAAACATGACAGATTATGTGCTTTTTTCAATAACAGTTTTGAGCAAGGCAGAATCAACCCTCATTTTTAATGGGGAGAAATACTGGCAGAATGTTCCTTTTCCCCACCCATCCCCAAGCGTGAAAGTTTTCCCAAATGCACCATACAGATCAAATACTTTTTAGTAATATAATAAAGAGTACAATTACAGATTTTGAACATTCTTCATAAGTTGATTGGGATCTTTTATGTCAGAATTTTTCTTTTTTAAATATGAATGATATTGTAAAGCTCAAGTTTATAACTAAGATAATGGGTTTATCTGCCATGAGAGTTAAATTGGACAAATTATGAAAATGGCATTGCATCATATATCTGTGTGATGTATATGGACACTCCCCAACCATCTTTAAATGCATACAACATACAGGATGAATTATTTTTATTCCATTGACATATAGCAGATAATCTCCTCACAACACAGGTAGTCTTAACAATTTCAACACATTTTTTGTTATGCTTAATACAAGTCCTATAATGTTTAGCTTCTGTTTTTTTTCAATTAAAAACCTATCAAAAGTACAATTTATTTGATTTGGTTTACTGTTATAACTTGGTTACTGTTAAATAGTTTTATTTTATTTTCAAATTTTATTCACTGTATGTGTGTGTAATGCCCACAGGTTTGTGTGTTTTTAGAATGGCCAAGGAAAAGTCATCAATAAATGTTCTCATTATGCAATACTTCATTTTCTTGGCCATAAATTTTCATACAGTTACCACCCCAATTTTTATTATATATATTTTGGTTATGTTTAATTATTTATGTTGAAAAATCAATTCCCTACTAGTAAAAGAATGTGTAATTTTAACAAAATTATCTTCGTTAAGAAAAGTGCTATCTGTACATTTGTGAGTATCATCAATATTTTGATCTGCACATTATTTTAGTCAAACATTCATCAGTTGAAATCAGAATGAAATTCACTCACAATTCTTTTTTAGTTTGTAAAAGAAAAATCATATAACATATTTTAAAGCCAGTTATTTTATTTTGTTTAAAATTATGTCATACATATAAAATTACAATATAACTCAAGACAATTTTTTTCTAATACAGTTGAACTCTAGTTTATATTATTTTATATCGAATTGCAGCCCAATGTTTAGCAATTTTTTATTTTATTTTTCTAATTTTCTCTTGCCCAGAATTCTAGTAATATGCATGATCCATATTTCTACATTTTACAGTTTCATACTTAGTTCCCAATACATGGCAATTAAAAGCGCCTTTCTCAAGAATAAACATTGTTGCTAGATAACCTGTGGTCAAGGACAATCAGTATTTCTCTCCCATTATAACCAAGACAATGCAACATGCATATACAATAGCAACTTAATTGACACACAAAGACCTTTTCAGTGTGTGTATATGTATATATATGTATATATACATACACACACACACATCATATGGTTTATCACTTATAAGTTTTGGTGTCTTTTTAATTAATGTTTCTTCATAAATAAGTTATTTTTGTCTGAGAAATATATTTTAATTTTTAGTGCTGAATTGTGTGTTGTGATTCTTTAATCATATCAATTAAAATTTGATTTTCTTTTAAATTCCTTATTTTATTTATATTAAAACATTCACTAGTGTTGTGTATGATTTACTGAGCACTTGAATTATTGCAGACGTAGCAGAACATACATTTTTGAAAAAGTGTTGCTGAAAATATTTTAAATTGCTTATTTTCAACTTTTATCTGTGTTTCACAATTTTCTTGTTTTTTTTTACAATTTAGTTGTTAGACATCTGTAGAATTTGAATGTTGTAAGCCTATGCCTTCATTACTGTTATATATACATGTACTTTCAAGACTTCCTGACCAATCAGTCTTTGGGTCTTTTACCTCACATCACAAACAGTCAGAATTACTCACTGTCCAGTTACTGTCATTGGATCACTTAATTCATATGTCAAAAATCACTCACTTCACTGACATTGAATTATTTACTTCAAATGACAAATCATTCCTCTGTCCAATTATTGTCATCAGATCATTTATCTCAATCAAACTCTCAGAAATCACTCAGTATCTAGAGACAGTCATTGGATCATTTACCTCATATCACAAATCATTTGCTCCCTGTCCAGACTTAGATTACTCGTGTCTGAATACTACTTTAGATTACACCATCTAAACAGATCACATCTGCCTAAGCACTTAATGTTTGCCTGTGCATATGCCATTGTTGATTTATTTCTGCCCTGTTAATTTCAAGTCCTTTTATTTAAATTCTGCACTGCTCATTTATTTGGTTATTTCCACATACAGAAAGAAGACTATTAATGTCAAAATGTTTAAAGTTGCATTATTTATTGAAGAAAATAATTTAACTGGCAGAATGAAAAATATACATATTTTTAAAAACATATGCTAATTTAAATAAATCTTGAGTTCCAAATTACCATACTATTGCTTTTTTTTTTTTTTTTAATTAAATTAAATCTGCATTTGTGCCTATGTGAAAAGATATTATTTTTTTAATGCTGAATATATTTGCCAGTTTCTACTGAGAGAGTTTTGTCCCTTGTCAATTTCAAAATCCATTCCTGTAAATCCAAAGGAGACTGATATTTTTTAATGCTGAATGCACTTAACCAGTTTTTAAAAGTTTTGTTCCTTCCCATCAAAAATCAAAATTCATCCTCTGCTAATACCAAATAAGATAATAATTCAAAAGCTTCTCAAATAAATATGATTAGTCATTCCCCACTATTTTGCATCTTTATATGCACCAGCATTGTGTTTTCTCTTTAGTTGTTTCTATTGAACAGTAGAAAGAATAAAAGGCCTTCAAATACAGGTACTTGGTAATAATACTGATCAGTCAGACTGAATTTTGAAAAATTGCATCTTCGTTCCTGAAACTTGATTCTTTTCTACTTGAATGTATGTTAAAAATAAATCATATGGGATTTTTAACATGCAAAAGAGTATATCCACATTATTTTGACACACTTGATTCAGACTGGTGTGTAATAGGTACAAACTAATTGTCAACTATTCAGTTACCTACAGACTATCTCGCCCCTCCAGAAAGACTTCAATCATACTAAAATTAGATTATCGTGTTCTTAAGTCTAAACCTTTGTTATATTAAAATGAAATTTTCATTTTATCTTAGTCTTCGGTCAAATTAATTAAGGGCCTTTCAAGGACATGAACTCTGACCCAGAAAGGAAAAGATAGGCACCAGCCAATTCAGTAAGTCCTATCAATCCTGTTACCTGGTTTGAAATCCAGTGAAGATGTTATGAAATGCCAATGTTAGTAGTCAGAATGTGTATGCTTTAGTAGAAAAATTTAAAGTGAAACTTACATAATCATCTCTACAAGAAGAGGGAACCAGTGCGAGCATAATTTACAATTTCATATGTATACATCACATGGCAAAGTCAGAACAACTGTAACTATACATGTAAAACTAAAATACAGACAGAACAATGGAACAGAAAAAACAAATGGATAAGATTCGATTAAACCAAACTTTTAAAGTGAGAGATGGAGCATAATTGTGCTTGAAAATACAGTGGAGTAGCAAACAAAGGGACAGCAAGAAAACTGTCTGAAATGTCAACTAACAGGTAAAGTTATTTTATCATCTGGAAGTTTCTTGATTTCTGTTTGAACTCCTCTGTCCAAAACATTTGGGGTTTAAACTACAAGGGGAATACTGTTGTTTAAGAATATAGTTAAGACACTTGGGTGTACGGAAGGAAAGAGTACTATGTTGATTAACTAGCTATCAGGATTATGGAGATAATGCTAAATCTGTTTTCAAAAGTATGGAACTGATATATCTTTTATTGAAAGCAACCCAGTCATTTTCATACATCTGAACACAATATCTAAGTATGCTGTTTTTTATATATATATATATTTTTTTTTTTTTGCAAAAACAAAAAAATACAAATATATATTATAATAAACAATTATATCTTGCTAGAACTTTTTATCTTTTTTGAGGAAACTAGAAGTTACTGCCCTAAAAATTTAATACAAGTAAGAAATAACAGCAGAATGTTATGGATATTGAAAAGAAATCAAAAATGAAAACACTGCCAAGAAGACTAATAAAATAAAGAGATATTAAATAAAACATTAATTGCACACAAGTCAATCTTTATTGCATCTAAATCAGTACTTACCTAATATGTTATTAATGTTTTAATTATTTTTGCAAGAACTTGGTTAATGATTATGGTAACTATTTTTATGTATACAATTGGGTTTTGTTTTGGTCCAAAAATTACAAGAAAATGGTGGAGTGGAGAAAGTGTCACATTTTCTTTCTGCTGCTCATAAAGGAATATAGAGAACTTGCTTTTCTTGTAACTAATACAAAGTACATGGTAAGTTTTATATCAAATTTGAGATAAGCTATGTTATTCAACATGCCCTACATCTGTGTTCTATGATAAATGTATGTCATTTCAATAATGTCATTTTTTATTAACAAAAATTACCACACTTAAATTCTCTTGGGTTCACAGTAATATTATACACGTTTAATTGCCTGTTTCCAGTCATAAAATATATTAATAAAAATAATTAATATCTAAAGTATATATATTCATTTGCACACTATACAACATATTCACACATAAAAATGTTCCTAAAACAATGCAGATTGACTGCAAGCACTTTTCAATTTTCTATTGAAGTCTGTTCTTTTTCAGCTATGAAATGTACTAGAGGAGTTCCTTTGGGTACTGTATCACCAACCTTAAACATCACTTTCTCCACAACTCCCGATCGGGGGGCTCGTATCACATACTGTTAAAGAAGAAATAAGCAAATTATAATTTCAAAAGATCATGGGGTTGCAAAAGCATTGACCAGAAAAGAAAAGATGCCCTTCTTTTACCAGAGTTCAACTACAGTCTATAATGAAGTCTTGAAAACAACACACTAAACAGAAGTATAAAGGAGAAATAAAGACAATAGTACAATAGTAGTAATTCAAGGTATAACATATATGTTAAAAGGAAATACTCATATTAAATTGAACAAAAGCTGTTTCTGGAATCATTAAGTCATTTTGCACTAGTACAGTAAGAATTACATCATAATAATTCAATGGTGAAAGAAAAGAACTGTCAACCTACTTCCATCTTCATGGCAATCATGACAACCAGTGGTTCCCCTTGTTCTACAGTGGCGCCCTCTTTTGTCAGTACACGCTCTATCACACCAGGCATGGGTGCAACAGGATCATCTAAAGCACCTGCCATCCCCTTTGACTTGAGGAATTCTGGGATTGGCAGCTTCAGGACATGATTTGCTTCCTAAAAATAATAGTATCCAATTTAGTTAGTGATTATCTAATGTACATCATCTTCGCTTAGTGGTCAAGTTATTTAATGCATAGTAATATATACTCCTAAAATCTTCAGCAATATTTCACCAAGTGAAGAAAATAGTAACTTCACGTTCTATGCTTGTTGAAATTAAGAACACACTCTCTACACAACGAGATGATTACAAACTATGTAGTCTTGCAATATTACAAAGTTCATACCTGCACCTTGCTCAATCAGGCATGTTTAATTTTAATGAACGACAAAAAGAAAACATTAAATTAAAATAGTTTGCTCTATTGAATGTATATGGAGCAATACCAGAGTTTTTAAATTAGGAAAGTGCCTTTAAGGAACCAAGCCACTGCATTTCATCAATCAAAGTGGCACCTGCACACACGCACACATATGCAGTCATACACCTTGCAGTGATTCATTCGTTTAACCACTCACTGTAGAGAACAAGTGTAAGGTATCTTCCTGTTGTAATACTGATGCTGATGTAATGACTCCATTTATATTGCACTGGACGCCAAGCACATCCTTGTCTGCAGTAACTCTGCCCTCCACCATTAGTTCAGGACCACCATTGATGCGTATGAGGTAGGAATTATTGGATTTGGGATGTACTTCTAATGTTACTTCTGTAGATGAAATATTTTGTACAAAATAACAAAAAAATCACCTTTAAAACACAGCTTTTGGGAGAGAAAAAATAGCTTTTACAGATGAAATATTTTTTACAAAATAAATCACTCTTTTTCAAATGTAGCTTTGTGAAAATCAGCATCTTCAAATGAAATATTTTATACAAAATAAAACATAAATCACTATTTTTTAAAGGTAGCTTTGAGAAAAAATAGCTTTAAAATAAAAAAAAATAAATAATAAAAAATGTATTGTTACAAAAGTAATGATCAGACAAATTTAACCACTTTCTTAAGATCACAAAAGAATGATATTTTCATATTAATTATCAGTCTTAATTTAATTATATCTTGGTCATTCTAAACATAAATTATTTACATTCAATTGCCTGTCCAAGTGTATATAAATAAATTATGAAACAATTTATAGTTACTTTGAGTTTTAATCTGACTAGTCTAAGTCTGATCAAAAATAGAGAAACGATGAAATGCTCGTTCTCTAAAAAGTATGTGTACAACAGACCTGACTTGGTCACAATATATCATAAAAGTGCAAATGCTCTATTTTCAAGCAGTCAACAAACAATCCACATATATGACCTATCAAGTTCTTTTACATTACAAAATCAAACTGACTGATTTCAACCTAATTCCACTTCCAACATTCCTTGAATTCATGGAAGGAAATATACTTTTTTTTTAAAAAGAAAAATAATAGCAACAGATAAATGGAGATGTTAATTTCATTATTACTGCATGTGTATTAAGTCTTCTATTAAAATAAAACTCTTTTTGTCTCGGACTCATTGGGCTCAATTTGGCATTGCTGTAATGCAGGTAACACCAACTCTCTCCAGCTTCATGTAATGGAAACCACCAATTATTATTTAACATTCCTGCTGGCATCATTTTTGCAATCACTCACTTACCCGATCACTGTTGGTCTTTTAAATAAGAACTCTCTACATCAAATGTCAGGTTTTAAATTTGTGCATAATACGTCTCAGATAAAATGGAATATAATTTATTTGTAATTATATTTAAATTCATGATTGTATATATAATATACTTTCTCAAGTTCCATTTTATGCACTTACTTTTGTCCTTGTCCAGTAGTGCAATGTGCTGAACTGGTGATTCATTGATTCTCGATGATTCACACCAAGTAAATGGAGAAAATGGATCTACAGAAATGAAAAAAAAAACAAAGCAAAATACATGCAATCAAAATCATCAATTATCGTATTTAGATATTCCAACTTTTGCATCATCTAGGAATGTTGAATAATTTTATTACAAAATTCAAGAATACTAAAATCTTTCACTAACATCTATTTAAATCTAAAACCTTAATTAGTGTGTTAATTTAAAATAAATTAATAAAGCATTACCCTTGCTCAACAGACTTATCTTCTGAGCTTTCTGACTTTGCCAAAACAGAATGGCTAGTGCAGCCTGACTCAGAGCTGTTGTAGAGAGCGTTCTTGAGGGAAATAAATCTTGAGAATGTTGGGGAATAAAGTCTGTGTGTACATCCCCAGCCTGGAATTGGGGATGGGATGCAAGGTCAATAAGAAACTGCAGGTTGGTGTTCAACCCAACTATCTGCAAGCAAATAATAAAACCAAAAACACTGTAAAGAGTTTTACCTATGAAGCAATGTCAAAAATACACCTGTGACAAATTAACAAGAACATTCCACACACACACACACCACAGGAAATGCTGTATTCTTTATAACAGCAATCCAAGGTATAACATCTACATTAGGAGGATTCTGAAAGAAATTCAGCGCTAAAATACTATAAAACCCTATCCACAGTTTTGAGACTTATACAAACTTTGCTAATGCAAATCAGACTTTGTAGTCAAAACATATCTAGCTGGGAGCGTGAAGTAAATATCTCGAATAGTACCTTGTAGTCTCGGAGTGCTGACACAGTACGCCTTAGTGCAGTCTGCCTGTCCTCTGCCCAAACAACCAGCTTAGCAATCATTGGGTCATAATGCACAGACACCTCATCACCTCAGAAAAAGAAAGTGAATGGTAAGGTGCACACACAGCAAAAAGACATTTCTTAAGTCATAATGCCCTTACACAATCCCAGCAATAGGGCACAAAAATTATGTATGGATTATCTAAATTAACACATCATCCTCTATCATAAAAAGAAATATGATGGATAATACAGGTCAACTTTACAATCAATAACAATATAAATTTTGGTATGTGAATCTGAGTTAAATCCTAATTATCATTTCGTGTTATAAAAAAGAGATGAAGCTTCAAATCTTTACCAGTCACAGAAATTATCTTTATGGATTTATCTTCACTCCAGCTCAACTCATTAGTTCAGTCAATTTAGCAATCTTCGATTATGTGTGATATGTGATGCTACACATTAATGAAAATTCCATCTGTTAAGAAAATATCTTAATTACTGTAGACCAAATTAATGTGTGACATACACTGTTATCTTCTCAATTCCCTTCTGCATGATAACCTACCCTGCTGAACTCCTGTGTCTATGCGGACACGGGCATCTGGTACAGGAGTGGAAAGATGCAGCAATGGACCGGCACCTGGCATGAAACTATTATTAGGATCTTCAGCATAAACTCTGGCTTCAAATGCATGGCCATGGAGTTTGATTTCATCCTGCTTCATTGGGAGTGATTCACCCCCAGCCACCTTTAAAAAATTCCCAAAACAATCCAAATCAGCAAGTTAACAAACAGTAGATGGAAATGTTTGTGCAAACAAATTTCTAGATTTAAAAATAACAACTAAAAAAATACATCTTCTACCATTTGTATTTCATTAATGCAAACAAAGTAAAGAGATATATAAAAACTGAAGTTAATATTTTTATTCAATGTTTTCTTTACACAAAAGTATAAATCCTGACTAAAGGTATTTCCTCCAGACATCAAGAAAAGTGATAAAAGCTAACCAGTCAGCTCCCTTTGCTATTCAGTATATTGTCACTTGCTTGGTACTAGCCATTCAGTAACATCGCCAAGCTTACAATCAGGGTTTACATTCCTACAGGTGAACACGCATGTGCACTCACACATCTCCTTCACATCAGGCTTGGTTATAGATTGTATAGGTGAACTAATTTTGTCTATCATACAACAGATGAGCATACAAAGATATGCTGATATAATTCCATTTGATGTTGAAGCCACCATATGAGTTTGTTTGACTAGAAACAATTAAAAAAACCATTGAAGTCAGCAAACACCCTCAAGAAATCAGCAATTTGCACAGCCCCTTGCTCACAAATGGATGTTACCAAAACGAAAAAGGTAGTGAAGAGCCAAGTACTCCACAGAAAGGGGCAACCTACCAGTGACTTCTATTTTCATTTTATCTCCCCAATGAGAGATGTATGAGTTCATTATGAGTCCTGGCTTGAGAGAGTATAAAACCATACAACACTACTGAAGTTTGCTCATCTGGTAGCAGAATTATTTTGTAAGCTGTTCCCATTGGTAACTTAGCTAGACAGTAATACATTTCACTCTAGGCATGAAGATTATGACAGCATTTGATGTAAAATAATAAATGTGCGCAATATCATTTCAATCTTACAAGCAAACTTAAAAAATGAATAAACTTGTGATTTTACTGATTAAAATCAAAGAGGAAACAAAATTACAGAAGCCTATGCAATGACCTACCCGGATTTGCCATTCAACAAGATCTGTTCCTGTAATCATCTCTGTGACAGGGTGCTCCACCTGCAGGCGTGTATTCATCTCCATGAAGTAGAATTTATGTTGTGCATCCATGATGAATTCCACAGTGCCTAGAAAACGAAGTAAATCTGTTTACAGGTGCAGTGTCTGGCTGTACTCTTGCAATCTCTTCACCCAAGACCCCAGTTCTAAACACTAATACCCATAGTTGCTCGTTAAAAGATCCTTGGATTTGGTTCAGTAATACCAGCTCATACAAAGAAATTGCCATGCAATGTAATCTGCTAATTATGATATCCATGTAAGAAACTGCCATGCAATGTAATCTGCTAATTATGATATCCATGTCGTAACATGCAGTCATCTTAATGACTCATAGTTTGAACACACTGATTGAGTAATACACACACTGAAATATTTTTATAGTTATCTGTGTTCTTTTAAACTTTCTTTTAACTCTCTAATGTGCAAATAAAACTAGAATACAAAACAATTTACATAAACATTTCTTTCTTTTATCATTCTTTGAAATTTCTAATGTGCAGATAAAACCACAGTACATCTACAATTTCCATAAACAGATTCAAATTAATTTCCAGGACTAGTAACTAATAGAATAAAACATGAAATATAATTATACACTCACATTTTCTTCTTTTTTTTTAAACAATCAAAAAGTAGGAAAAACATTACCAAAGTCAAACTCTTATGAGAAGATCAAGTTTCAAGAAAAAATTTATAAAACTCCATCTTTCAAAAACTGAAAATACAGAATGACTAGAAAAATCTATTTTCACATTTGCAAGAATGGACTTTTGGACTTTGTGAATTCACACTTGGAAAAATCTTTAATATATATTTAGTGTTAATTTATAGTTAATATCCTTCTTCAGAAAACAAATATCTGAGTTTGAGCTGATAAAGTCATGTCTATGGGTTCTCTCAGAATGACAGACACAATGAAGATTATATTTTTTTTAAATCAGAGCAGGTGCAGTTAACTCTTACCTGCGCCTACATAGTTGACTGCCCTTGCTGCTTTCACTGCTGCTTCACCAATTGACTGACGCACATCTTTGGTTAAACCTGGCTGTTAATAGAAGTCCACAGTCACTCTCTCAACATAAAATTTATAAAAAATTAAACTACTTTTATTTGCTCTTGATCACCTGACTCCCACTTTAAATGGGTAAATTTGAACATTCTTGGTTGTGAACATATCTGCCAACACAAGTCAGTTAATCAAAACCCACACAAATGATTAAAGTGCTACATTCAATGATTGCAAAACTGTGCATTAGCTCAACTTTCCAAATTAAATTGTAGAACCAATATGACACAATGAATATTTGGGGTCTCAGATATGTGTCAAGTGTTATGAGTGTGTAATGTATTATATATATGCAGACAATTTAAAATTCTGATTTGATGTTGCTCATCCATTGAATTCATCAGGCATCATGATTTGCACATAGGTATTTTATGTGATGCTTTTATTTGACACATGTACATGTTACATACTCATAACTATGCTTAAATAATCTTACAGCAGGTGCTTCCTCAATGATTTTCTGGTGTCGTCTTTGTACACTGCAGTCTCTCTCAAACAGATACACATAGTTCCCATGACGATCTCCAAACACCTGCACTTCTACATGCCTAAATTAGGCATGAAGATTAAAATATATATATATTTTTTTAATTTTAAACTTAATGACTTTACAGGAAAAAAATATTTACAATTCAATACTTTTTCAAAAGGCTAGAAATAAACCACACCTACTTTTTATTAGCAGTTTTAAATTAAAGAAAAAACAGAGATCATGTTTATAGCTATTATTTTTAATCCTCAGATAACCAGATGAATATTATTTAATGAATAATAATCAGTGACTTTTATCTTTTATCACTGTTTTATCTCCCCCCCCCCCCCCCCAAGAGTAAATTTCATGACACATTCAGACTTAAATTCTAAGAATCTGGTATATCTCTGATATCTCAAAATGATAACAATATGAAAACGAAATTATTCTAAATGCTGTACTTTATAAAAAAAAAAGTATTTCTCATGCATATTAATTCCTTCCCACCGACATCAATGCATTTATTATTTTTCACCATAAAATAAAATCACTATAAATTTTACTGTAACATCTTAAGTATAATACATATTATATACAATGTACACTAACTTTTGAACTGTATCTTAATGGAAAATTATATATATATACACACACACACCCTCCCAACTTTGCCCATCAGCTATTGTAGTGTCACTCATATATAAATTTCAGGAGCTGCACCTCATATTACTGAAATGCTGGTTTCAAGTTACACTCTGTGCCAATATTTATGGTACTCAAAGTGCTGGTATTTATTTTTTTTTCCTTTATAGTATTTATCAATTCAAGGCATCCACCATTCGTGGTCAAAATCATTCCCATATTCAGCTATGTGTCAAAAGAAAACTAAAAATATTACTGATCTATATAATGTACAACCTAGCTTTGACCAAATAAAGATTAAAAGGAAAAAAAAAAGAGTGTATTTTCTTGAAATGTTATGGTAATTATATTCACAGCAAAGAATTATATAACCAGTTACCTTTGCTTATCCTTATAAAGGTCAGAGATTTACTCACCTAATGTCAGGTTCACTTAACTTAGGCAAAAAGTTCATTCACATAGACCAGGGTTCACTCACTTAGGACAAGGGTTCAATCACCTAGGGGTAAAGAAAAATAGGGATTCACTCACCTAGGCCTCTCCACAAACTTTTCCAATAGCATTATCTGGTCACCAAAAGATTTCATGGCTTCTGTCTTTGCAGATTCTAACTGGGTTGCAAAATCAGACTCTGTCATAGCTATCCTCATTCCCTAAGAAAAACGGCACACCATCAGTATAGCACACCATATCTTTGGTTAATTAACAGGTAAACCGTGATACACTTCAAACTAAAAATAGATTTTAGTATCTGCAGTATGTCAGCCTTCTGAATTCAATGCCTTCCATATTTCCATTTCATCATTCTTTCAAAATAACTTCTGTATAAGACAGCTGTGACCACCATTCCACACTATAAGAGATCATGACAATCTTCTTATTCTATGACTACTGTCATTTACCTCTGCCACTACACTGATACATATGGGCAGAGCAATGACAAGTTTGATGAAGAACAAAGTGAAAGTGAAATCTGGTGTGGAATTGTATGACTGAACTAAAATTATTAAATCTTTTGCACTCCAGTATAATTTATATTTGAAACTGATTTTAAAAAAAGCATGATAAATCTAAGGTATATAACTTTCGATCAGCTTATCTGTTTGGAAATACAAAGATATTTTGAGAAAATGATTGAAAAATATAATTTCCCAATTCATATCTTAATGACTAAAAAGGTACTTTCCAGTCTACTACGGGCTGTCTGGCAATAAATTAATTGAAAATATTTTTTAAACAGGTGTGTTTTATCTTGATAAGGACTGTGACTTTCATATTAAAATTAATATGAGGGTGAGTCAATAAATAAAAATATAATTTCCCAATTCATATCTTAATGACTAAAAAGATACTTTCCAGTTTACTACGGGCTATCTGGCAATAAATTAATTGAAAATATTCTTTAAAGAGATGTCTTTTATCTTGATAAGGACTGTGACTTTCATATTAAAATTAATGAGGGTGAGTCAATAAATGTGAATTTATATTTTTCAGACACGTACCCATCACACACTCATTATTATATATCCTTATTTCTATGCTTGAACATGCTGTACCATAACCACCATAATCATGAACTTGCACATTGTAATTTGTATGTTTGAGCCATGTAAACATGCACTAAGGGACACAAGTTAGTATTTTGGGGCCATTTAAACATGCACTAAGGGGCACAAGTTTGTATTTTGGGGCCTTTAAACATGCACTAAGGGGCACAAGTTCAGGGAAGATACACAAGCTCAAACTGCAGTGCATAAATGGCCTTACTCTTTAAAAAAAAATATTCTTTCTGATGGAATTAAAAAGACTGTCTGTTGCTCAACAAAATGTCTTGAGAGGGGAGGTGGTTACATTGAAAAACAGTAAACATTTAACTATTTCAGGAATAAACTTATTATGATACTATATTTACATTCAACTCATCTGGTGAATCACCAATGTAAACTAAGAAGTGTCAATAAAAGGACTAATATTATTCATCTGGTGACTCGCCCTTGTATACTAAGAAGTGTTAACAAAAAAAGTAATAATCATCTGGTGACTCACCCTTGTATACTAAGAACTGTCAACAAATAAAGTAATATTAATCATCTGGTGACTCACCCTTGTATACTACGAACTGTCAATAAAAGAAGTGATAGTATTCAACAATTAAACACCAATACTCTCTGCACTAGTGGCCATGTTATTAAAATAGGAGATGTCAAACTAAAGCAAGAAATTGCTGATAAAAAGAGAAATAACTTTACAAAGTTTAGAATCAATAGAGTGTAAGACACTTCACAGATGCTATGGCTATATTCTTAAGATTATTACATTCACTAATTGGTTTAATCACAGAATCCACAGCTTGATATTTCTTTTGACAATATTCTTAAAGTTTTTAAACTATCTTTGAAAAATTTTGATAAAATAATGACACTTAAATGTATATGACTAAAAGATTGCAACAAAATACAAATCTTTCTGACAGCTGATGAAAATAACTAATCTAATTAATTATCAACAAAATGGATTCTTCAAAATGATTTTTAAGGAAATAAATGTGCATTCCAACCAAACTGGAAAAAAAAAAAAGATCACCAATACAACCACAACTTCCACACACCAGAAAGCAGAAGCAATCAAACAACTTGCCTTTCCTCCCCCTCCTCTCACGGCCTTGATCATGACTGGGTATCCAATGGATGCTGCTTCCTTCTTTAGTCTGGACAAAGACTGGTCCTCTCCATGGTAACCCTGAATGATTGGCACCCCAGCAGCCGACATGATGGCTTTAGACGTGCTATAGGAAAGCACATTTGTGAACAGCATGAATATTGCTTATAATTAAAACAAAGAAATAAATGTTATAACAGGAAAATATTGTTTCTGGTAATTCCTTGCTGTCTTTAGTCAGTAATATACTATTTATTATTTAAAGAGAAATATGGGTTCAAAAGAAAAGAAAAAGAATTTATATCTATACAGTGGGTGTTTTTATCAAAAGAAGAACAACATCAATTAGTCAATACAAAAATCAAACTGTAGATAAATTATAAGGGAAATATTTACCTTACAGTTTTAAAGATACTTGTACAACCAAGTGAGACAAAAATATTAGTTCCATGCTAAAAATATTCTTTATGAAACCAAATGCATTTCAAATGAACCTAATGAATGGTTAACACTAGCACATCTATTTCAATAAAATTTACAACTACTGGACAACAGACATATAAACTGATTTTAAAATGAAGCTATTCTCCTGAAATTTCACAATATAATGCCAAAATGACAGTATCAATATAAGAACATCAATGCATACATTTAAATGTAATCTGTATCACGCACACTCATCTTGCTGGTATGTTTAACTTCATTTACATACCAAATACTAGTGGAAAGAATGTGTTTTACCTTTTGATTCCCATATCTCTGATTGCTGAAGCAGGTGGCCCAATAAAAATAATATTTTCTTTCTCACACAACTCTGCAAATTCTGTGTTTTCTGACAGGAATCCATATCCCGGATGGACAGCCTGCAAAAAACAGAGCCAATTCATAAAATTCAACTTAAGAATAAATCCTAAAATCAAAACAGGATGGCTGAACTAAATTTAGAACTAATTCAAAAAACATAAGAGGACATTTTAAACCCACAAAAGAAGGAACAAATTCAAAAACCTCCAGTTTACAAAAGATGGAACATTTATTATTAAACTTCAAAATAAAAATTTAAAACTATGTGTAAAATTAATTAAAGAATGATTGTTTTTTAAAGTGTAATTGGTAAAAGAGAGTAAATATATCTGCCACAAAAGTAAAGATTGAAAAGTTTTGTAAAGCATGCAAAATTAAAAGTAAGTGCAATATCATTTTAACACTAAATAAGAGAATAGTAAAAAAAAAAAAGGATACACAATAAGATACAAAACATGACCATGAAAAGAAGACAAAGTAATCAAAATTGCAAAGAAAGAAAAGGAGGGGGCAGGGGGCAGGGAGAAATATAGAATTCAAACAATTTCAATGACAATAGCAACGGATAGCACACAATAGAATACAAATAATACATTTATATATTTTTTAAAAATTAAAATACAAAGTTGTGGGAGAATAAATAAAAGAACAAAAATAAAGACATGACTAAATTACCTTTGCACCAGACTGTTTGGCTACCCTGAGAATGGCATCTTGTCGAAGGTAACTCTGATTAGCTGCTGGGGGACCGATGTTATATGCTTCATCAGCCTGACGAAAATTCAGAAAATGTCTTTTTGAACAGTGTAATAAATTTACTTTCCATCTGTAGATTCTTTAAATCAACATGAACAACAAGAGGAAAACTTCATATAGTCAATCATTATAATACCTATCGAATTATATTAGAGAAGTTTGCATATTTATGTCCAATGAACTATTCACTCTAAAATTTAACAGTTAGCAATAAACTGCCAAATTGTAGATTAATAATAATATATTATATTTAATTAATAATTTAATACATCACTTCATTAAAAATTTATGGGCTTTAAAAAACCTTAAAGAAATACCTTAAAACTTTTTATTGACCTACATCAGATAATGATTTAATGAATTTTTTGTATTGCATTTGTGTACTGCTTGTTTATTTTGCATAGTGCACTATTATATGTGTGTTACATTTGCTTATTAGTATTACTGTAAGTTATTGTACATTTCACAATATATATTTATTTTGTATGTGTATTTTCTAATATTTTGTATTAGAAAAATAATGTGTTTATAATTTTTGTGTATTCTTAGGCACCATTATTATGTTTTATTTTCAAACATTCATGGACTAATACTCTTTGTATCTGTGTTCAAAAAAACCCACACATACATGTACAAGCATTATTGCACAACATATACACACACTCACAAATACATACATAAAAGACACACACACAAAAGCATACAAACTCTCACACACACACACAGACAAACAACTGAAACATACACACACAAACATACACACACACAAACATACAATCACACATACACATAAAATCACACACTATTACACACATGAATACTCAAACATATATACACTCAAACAGACGTAAACACTTTTTTCTGAATCAGTTGTTTAACTGACAAGGAAACACAATAGAAATATATTGTGCTACTGTATCATAACTTCATTAGTGTTTAATAAATATATTGTAAATAATGTATGGCTACTTAAAATTTTATTTATCACTCCATTTACCTTGTCTTCACACTGACATATTAATTATTACCAAATCAGATAATCCTAATAGAAATAATAAATGAAAACATACCAGAGTAACATGCATAGAGTTCTTATCTGCATCACTGAACACTGCAACAGTCTGTATACCCATCTTTCGTGCTGTGCGTATCACTCGACATGCTATCTCTCCTCGGTTTGCAATAAGAACTTTATCAATTGGGGTAGCATTTCCTGTACAAATGACAACAAATATTTTGTTTCTTTATATTTTAAATTAAAAATTATAAACTATGGTTTGAGAAGGACTTGATATCAAAACTTAAACTAGTTAAAGTATGTCAAAGGGTGATTTTTTTTTTTTATTCATCTCAATGTCCATCCTTGCT
This sequence comes from Sinotaia quadrata, assembly GCA_028829895.1. Lineage (NCBI taxonomy): Eukaryota > Metazoa > Mollusca > Gastropoda > Architaenioglossa > Viviparidae > Sinotaia > Sinotaia quadrata. Next base: position 59,950,703 of record CM054183.1, read on the forward strand.
CTTCTAATAATATAAAATTAAATTAAATACAATTAAATCACATTTGTGAAAGGCAAACACTACTTACATTTCTTTAAACACATATACACAATACAATAATAATTCAGAGTACTTTTCTCTCATTTCTATATTGACTTAAATATATGCTACCATATTTTTTCACAACAGTAATAGAAAATAACAATAATAATAAATAACACTGTGAAAATTACTATTTTCTTAAAAAGTGAAGATATATTATTTCAAATAATAAGATTAAGACAAACACAGCACTGTGAAAGTTAGTAAGAGTAAATTGTGTTAATGCTACATGTTGTCATCTTTATATCTGCAGTTCTTGAAGTTAGGCTTACTGAAGTAAATCAAATGTTCTCAGTCTTAATCTTGTGTTGTATTATAAAAGTTAATTTTAACTGTAGTGTTATATGTACCTGTCTTATGTAGATGCATATGATAGATATGATGACAGAATGGATGATGGATACTTGCTACTATGGTGTGTCTTGTAGATAGTTTTGAAGATAAATATGTAAATACAGCAGTGTCAATGATAGCTCTCAGTGAAGATAGGTACTACAACATGGTGACCACCAATAAAAAAGATCATGGTGCCACAAGAATTGACAGAAAGAGGCTGATCATAAGCGAGTGACCAATGCATTTTGTTGGACAGTGAACTGCTGATAAAGGCAATTGCTGCACATGGTCTGTAGAGGTGAGAATAATGCTGCATACAAGACACAGTGAACTAACCTTCATAGGCAGAGGAAAACCTGACTAGGATTCTATGTAAAGATCAAGAGAGAAGCACAAATTGTCAACTGGTAACAAAGAACAAGTTATATTGTTCAGTATGGCATATGGCAAATTATGACTTAAGTTGACTCACAGTGGCATATGCTTGCAAGAGTTTGGTTGAAAGCAGCACCTAACTCAATTTTATATGTTCAGAAATGATAGCATCTTTGAATTAGATTCCTTGGAGCTGAAAATAAACCTCTGTGAATTCTCTCCTTTCAATGGTCATGCTCATCAGTGATTGTAACATCACTATGTCATCTACTGCTTACAATGCCACTCTACAAAAGTGGGTTATTAAAGCATGCACCAATGTTGTACAGCTTCATCAGCTCTAAGTATCCTTATGCTTGATAAACATATGTTAACATTAAAAGGGAATAACTCATCCACAGTATGGGTTTAGAGTTTAGAAACAAAGTGAATTATTTTATAGAGAATAATAGATTTCTCATAGTAATAACATTCTAAAATTTAAACTTTTACAGTAAACATTATGTATATTTTTTTTTTAACTGTTGGAATTGATAAATCTAATTGTAACATTTTCAGTTAGAAAAGTGAGCATTAAAAAAAAATACAAGAAAGAAAATGTTAATTGTCTGAATAGATTCAAAGATAAACATTAATTTGGATTATTGTGCTTTTCTAGTTATATTATTTGTGTTGTTGTTTATAAAATGGGAGTAGGAATTAGGATATTTCAGGCTTTTTCCATAATAATAGCAATGGAGTTTAAGAGAAATCTTTGTCTGTACTAGCATTTCTATTAACATTTAATAAAATAGCATTAGGATTTATAATAGCTATATTACTAGTGATGACTTAGTTTAACTTTAAGCATTTATTTATCCATGTATTTATAAAATTATACCTCGTAAGTAATTTTGCAAAAGTTGTTGTGGTGAATACCATACCTCCATAATACTGTGATGCTGAAACTATAACATATACACCAAAAATGGCAAAATACATGATGAATACCACATAAGTTCATAACTAATAAAAGTACTATTAGTATTACTGCAAGAAGTATTCCATTTCCATTTATTTTCAAGCTATGCAACAATCCCTAGGTTACTACAATTTACAACTATTGAAACAACTGCCACATTTATGAAATCACTCTCTCAAACGGAGAGACAAAGAAAGGGAAAACATATAGATATTAACATTTTCTCAGACAGAACAAGACATGGATAGTGATATACAGAGAAAGTGACACAGATTAAACATATATACACCCCTAACATATAAAATGACAATTAAACAAATATAGTTGTGTGTGTGTGTGAGCGTGTGTGTGTGTGTGTGTGTGTGTGTGTGTGTGGTTCAAATTTGCTTCTCACTTTGCCTAATGGGTGTAAATGCCAAGAGCGATACTTATGTTCTGGATGGGTGAGGTATGTTGCCATTTGTGTAAATATCAATGATGATATTTATTCTCTGGAAGGGTGGAGATTTGCTACCATGGCTGGGGAACTTGAAGGTTTAAGAAGATATATGGTAGATTTTCAAAGTGCAATTTAGCATGGGTAGTAGACAGCTGCAAACTCTTTCCAAATTTTAACTGACAAGAAATCATTAACTGATTAAGTGAGATTAACATGCAGTATTTAGAACGTGGGACCCATTTATTTGTTTCAAAACTCCACACTGAGCTAGTCAGTAATAAAGGATCAGCCATAATCTTTTCACCTTGAGCAGGGATCAAACCAAGGGGGAATGGGCCAATATTTTTACTGTCTACGCTACAATCTGTCAGCACAAAGAAAGAGTGATAGGAGACATACATACAGGCAGTAAGAAATACAACAACAAAATGAAAAGTTCTTTTTTTTTACCTGCTGAACTAGAAGCACACCTCACGAATAAGTTCACTGCAGATGAACTAACTCTATAAAAATAAAATACAAGCAAGAGAAACTATTTACTTGATAATTTAATAATATCTTTTAGTATTCTGAACAAACCACTTATTTTACATTTCTTTTGAGGTGGGTGAGCTGGATTTTTCATATTTTTGTAATTTCAAACCATATATGTAACATGAAATATATCACAGATCACAGCAACAGATCCATATGGGAGTGGTATATTATTGCTATAGCTGATACAAAATGAATATCAATATTAATAATTTATGTACGTTATATGCATTAACTACATATTTCTTAATGCTTTGTTTATTTTATTGATTGTGAAGCCTTTATGCTTATCTGTATTGTTATAATCCTGTGAATGGTTTTAAATGCTTTAATAATGCAGGAGCTTGTTTGAATGAATTAATTATCATTGATTAATTTTTCTTGTGGTTCAATGTGATGATCAATATAGACTACAAGATCAGTTAAATAAATGAAAGGACGAAAAGAATATCGTAAGCATATACAAAAAATACACCACCAAATACCAAAGGTACAATAAAACATGCATATAGAGAACGAAATAGTTTGACATGATGTAGGCCTAAATGCATTTATATTTTAAATTATAATAAAAATATGCTTATAAAAATGTAGGCAATTTGTATCTGTACAGAAACAGAAATGTTTAATTATTCTTTATCTTTTATGGAGAATTTTAACACACCTGTGCAACATTTTTATTGTTTTGTATCTTTCTCAAGTGCACTCAGTGCCATAATGAAAGTCACTCTTGGCCAATCAGCACGCCTAAATGTACGATCATGTGCGAATACGTATAAGAGAGTGCGAACATTTGAGAACAAGTGCAATTGCGAACAACTTAGATCGAAGTGTCATCTTATAACTCCTCAGTTTACCCTTTTATGATGCGATTAACAAAAGTACGAAAAAGTCCGATTGTGGCTAAGATCTAGATATGACATTAATTATGCAAAATTGATTGCTTTAGTTCTGATACATGAACACTAAATATGATATAGGCCAGAATTTATTCAACATTATTTGTGAATGATTTTGTAATAGTTTGATAGTTTGCCATCATTGATTTTTTTAATTTTATTTTTTATCAATACGATCAGGTGTGCACATAAATATCCTTTTTTATTTTTTAAAGTAGCGCTGCCAGTCCAAATATCTTTGACGTACAAAATCCACAAGTATAAGTAAAATAAATTTTAAAAATAAGTAAATGATACATTCCTGTCATCTGCTTCGATAATTAAAGTTGAATAAGTTATCTGCACGTACCTTGGAATCCCATGCTACTAACATAGCTTATGTAGTCGATTTGTTTTGTTTTGTTTTGGGGGGAGGGTGTTAAATTTTAAAGAAATAATAAAAAATAAAACTTGATATTGATATTTTCTGGGTATGGGTCTGCTTTGTATTATTTTCTTCTGGATCTGCTAAGTCGATGTCGAAGTATATAAGTCACATTTACATGGAACATTGTTGCATTAATTCGGAGAGGCTGAACTTTATTTGCCAATATATTTTTGTAAGACCAGGAAGGAAGGGAGGTAATTTCTATAATCCTTGCAATCCTAAATATTATTCAGAAATTTCCTTGAAAAAGGAATAATAGTATGTATTTGAACATACAGAGCATCTAATTATATAAAAATGTTCACAAAACTAATGTTAACGTTGCACGAAGTAAATTTCCTGTTGTTTTGAAACCAGTTAAAATAATTAATTAGTTTTAATACTGAAAAATTACTGTACAAATTAACTAATTATATCATAAATTTGTTTTATTTATCTTTTAAAAACGTTTTTCCATATACACATAATGAGTGCGTGACTAATTTATTTAAACATTGTGCAGGGTCAGTAGACGTTTATAGTGTCAAAAACAGTGACTTGACATTACGTATAAGGAGATATTTTGTGATGAGAAAATAGTGAAAACTGAAAATTAGTGCCCGACCTTAATAAATGGCAAGCAAATTTTTGGGTAAAAACGTATCATATATGTATATGTGCTCACGCACTTGTATGATTGTTTGATTCAGGGTCCTCTAGTGGATCTTGGAGCCTTATAAAGCTTTTAGTAATTTTTTAAAAAAGCAATATTTGCCTCATAACAGCAAAATCTACCACTGGCTATATTTTGACGACATAAACTACTATGTAATTTTGCTGTAGATTTCAAAGTAACATGAACTATGATGTAAATGTGTTCAGTTTTATTAATGACAAAATCTATAATGTAATAGTCTACACTTTTTCATGACGACATAAACTACTATGTAATTTTGCTGTAGATTTCAAAGTAACATGAACTATGATGTATGAATCAACAGTGCTCGTAATTGTCTCACAGCTGATGTCCAAGAAAACGAGTGTATTCTTTTTGGGGGGCAGCTCTCGACTTGACTATTGCGACTCTCTCTGGAAAGTGGTATCGTTTGTGTTGAATTGCAAAGAGATCATCGAAAAAGTTTGAAAAGAGTTTTCAAGGCATTGCTATTTTCGTCAGAAATATTTTGTTTGTTTGTTTGTTTTTATTTTTTTTTTAATAATATGACACGTATTTCTATTACTACAGAGTGAGTATAGACACATATTTGCATATTTTACTTGTAATTTCAATTAAAGTGAACATTTTCGCTGTTAGTGTATACTGCCCTTCGATCTTAACAGATCGCATTTGTTCCGACTTACAATATGATCATTCGCAGGTTAGCATTTGTTCGCACTCGTTAGCGTTTGTTCGCACTCATTTGTTTTTGTTCAACTTGTTCGCACGGTTAGTCGAACCTTTAGCCGATAGAGTATACTCCCTTTCACATGTGATAGGCTATTCGATTAAGATTTTATTTTTCTGACAAATCTTTTTACTCAAATCAGAGAGATTATACAATCTCTGCTCATACATTTTAGTTTTTCACTTCTTATTTAAATCACAAGTAATTCTGAAGTATGTGATTCAACATAGGACTTATTTAGACAAGTATGTGATGTACACAAAGATAGCTTCACACTATGTCTAATATTTGTGATCTAGAAAACTTTAGAAAGACATGGCTGCAAGAACTAAAAGAACACGATAATGGATCATCAATTTCGGCTGAGACTCACGTACATGGTGCATGTACTAAAAATCCCGACGCTTCTATACAGAATCAACTGATAGGCCTACATGATGCTAAACAAAATCCTTCTGTTTATGACAATGCAGATGTAGACAGTGATGCTGAGAGTCTTTCATCCCAAAATGCATGTGTTAGTCGTCATCAAATATCCAATCATGAGAGTTGTGGAAATAAGTCAGTTGACGACTTTGAAGAAACATTGAATTCAGCGTCTTCTTACTACCCATTTCGGGTACTTAGTAATTTAATGAGCCACAAGATTTCAGAAGACGTGCATAAAAGTACAAAAAGGACCGCTAGTTTTGCATTAGCATCCCCATCATCAAAGAACAATAATTACTTTCCTGTTGCCACAGAAGGAGTAAAGAAGCTAAAGCGAGGAGTGTGTAATTTTTCAACGGAAATGAAAATTAGCGATAAAGGAGATTCATCTAAAAAGAATGAGAGATATCTTGATCTGTTTATAGCAGATCTTGTAAGTGTAACATAAAGAGAAAATTGTACATAAGCATTATAAATTACAGAAGTGCTTACCATAAGCATTTTTATCTTGAATTCATTATCCAGCATTGATCAGTATAAGTACTTGATTACACACACACACACATGCACACACGCACACATAAATAACTGAGTATTGCTTTTAGCTAATGTTAATAAGTATGCCTACACATTTATCGTGCATTATAAAGAAGAGTTTTCTAATTCTAGATAGTCCCATCAATTTTTAAAATTCAGAGTAAAACTGTTTACACATAACAGTATTAGTCTATTACTATTAGATGATAGATGGTTGCATTACAAAATTTAAGAGGAAGCCTCAAATGGTTTATAAAATACATTATTGGATTATACATAAGTTAGTCATCATCCCTTTATGAGATGAATAAAAGCTCATTTTTGATGCACTGTAAAAATTAAAAATCTTTTAATGCAAGTTTTTTATAAAGAGTGTATTTTACTGCAAACAATCTCAATACATCATAATATTAATGTTCCAGTAATAAAATTGGTACCAGGAGAAAGATTATTTGTTACACCTTTTTTATTATTTTTATGTAATTATTAGAAAAAGGGGTGTGATTTGTATGCAAAATAAACCAGGACAAAAGCAATATTTTTTACTCAACACAAAAGCTGCAAGGTCCCATTTTTAGCAAAAACACATCTAACACTTACTAGGTGTAATAATTTTTCTTTCAGATATAGTTTAGGTCACATAAAACTAGAAAATACAGCTGCATTTTAAATAAAAAGATGATCTTTAATTTTAGCCAAGTTACATCAACAAATAATTTTATTAAATTCTCAAACTTTGCTACAGAATATCACCAGATTTGTGCACTAAATGTTATTATTCCTGCAAGACAGCAGCATTGGGGCTACCTACTTTTACTTCATTACATCTATAATATCTAATGCTCTATACAGTTAGTTTTTAATATTTAACTAAGTAGGAAAGTGTTTATCAACTCTGTTTTGATTTAGCATGGAAATGTCATGGTCTGGCTTTTGGCAGAAAATTATAAAATTATACTGTTGATTTAATTATTAGTATAATAATAGTAATTTACACAGTAGCTGTCAGATGTCACACATTTACCCCATCCATCCCTTAAAATTAAATACTGATTAGCTAAGCTTGATGCTGGTTCATGAATCAAGCTTGCTTGTTCATTTGAATTAATTTTCTTAGTAATCTGACTGTCCACATTGGCATGAGAGCATTAGCATTAATTCAGTATTAAGAATTTCAGTAGGCATCAGGAATACATAATTCTGCTGAAAAGGCAATGAAAGAACTCTTACATTTGATGCTTCATATCTCAATTTGTTTATAACTGAGAATCAATGGAAGCAGGTTTGCTAACAGGTCATTTGAAGATACTTCTTATAGTAAAACTTTGATTATCTAATTTATATGGTTTGGGGTGTGCTGTTCAAATAAAATTTAAATATGCTTCAAGACAAAGTCAGAAAGTGTGTATTTTGCACCCAGATTTTCAGCTACATTTTATTAAAGAATATGGTCCATTTTATAAGTTGCAGTTTAGTTATAATTATGAATTATTTATAATTAATGTATATTGTAAATAAAAATAATATTAGTATTAAGAAACAGACTTACTGAAGTTCTAGTTTCCCTTTCATAATTTGCACAGGATGAGATCAGTGAGATTCCATTCTTTGATATCAGTCTACCGCGTGAGGTTGCAATCAAAATATTCTGGCATCTTGACATTCAGGACCTGTGTCGATGTGCACAGGTAAATGATTTATGCTTGCCACTATGTGCATGATTGTCATTTAATCATATGTGCTTTATATTTATCATTATGTATGTATAGCTAAGTACTTGCACAGGCAAATGATTTGTTTTTACCCTGGTTAAGGTACTCCATTTGCAAATTAAAAATATCCAGCTGATGTAGCACCTGGGGGGGGGGGGGGAAGAAACTTACATGGGTAGCAGGTTTCTGGGTCAATGCCAGTGATTCCCAATCCAACACAGTAAATAAAACTAGACTTTAAGAATCATACTGATTTTTAGAGAAAGATTATGGTTAGGATTAGCTGCAAATAAAAAAACCCAACAAAATAACTATAAACTAAAACTGTTTATTTAGAGTTATCTTTTAATTAATTTTTCTTTTCTCATTTAGTTTATGTTTCTGCTGATATTTGAGTGTAAATATTGCATCAATTAATAGCATCAATTAATACTTTGTAATGACATGTATACTTATAAAGTTATATTAGACCCCTTGTTATTTTAAATACAACAGTTGTGTATGGAGATGCTGGGACTTCTGGTTGCATATGGAGTGCCTGCCTTTTCATGTGGTGTTAAATGGTGTCTTTGGTGTCTTTTAAATCTTTACTGTTTTATTCTGTAGCTAGTTAAAAAATATAAATAATTTAAACCTTCAACATAATAACTGACAATGAAGCAGTCAAATATTTTTTTTTTTAAAGTAATACTAAAAAGAGTTGCATGGGATAATCAATGCCCAGCATATCGGTGAATCTGTAGGAGCGGACAAATCTGTCATTACTGGGTTTGGAATAGAGGTATGTTGTGCAGAAATGAACTCTTCACATGCAAATAAAAAAGCAAGGTGGAAGCAGCTCATGTATAGGTTTGGTAAACTGTTTCTATGAAACACTTATTATATGATAAAAGAAGAAATAGAACAAGTATTTCTTATTATTAAGACAAAGACAAGTAATATATTGTCAGGTTTTTTGTTTACCTGAACATGTTATTATATATTCGATGTTACCATTTGTGCCTCACCCCCAACATGTTGTTGGCATTCTTTTGCTAGCAATTTGTTATGACAAATTATGACAAATTGCAAATTATGCAAGTTACTCGTGGCTACATTTTTTGAGGATTGGCTACATTTCTCGAGGGTTGGCTACATTTCTCAAGGGTTGGCTATATAGTCTATCTTGATTCTAGAGCACTAAGATATACAACAGTAAAAGTCTGATCAAAATATGCCCATTAGTTTATGAGTTAGCTCCAACCAAACAGACTTAAGAATACTCTTTGGTCTCTACAGTAATCAAGTCTAGTGTGACTGAGCTAATATACAGATTATTTTCACATTCTTGTCACACTGTATTTTCTGTAAAGTTATGATGATCCAGTTTTAAATTTTGTGATATTATTAGTTACCATAAATTAATAATTATTGCTTACTGCAAATGTATAGCTTGTTACATCTTGATAGCTTGCCACAAACATTAAGATTGGAAAGATAATGGTATGCTCAAAAAGTAACATAATTTTTTAATTTAAGTTTTACTTTTGTCCGGTGTTACTACTTACAGAAGCATGGAGTATGCAGCCACATCCCTGACTTGAAAAGAAATTTATAATTCCATTCCCATTTATGATTAAAAATAATTTAAAACATCTCTTTCTCTGCCAGCCTGGCTGACTTGTGATATTTGGTTTTGTAATTCAGTGGAAGCACATCATATGCACATTTAGTTTAATTAAGCAAATTCAACACTGCATGTTCTGCAAAAAAATAAAAGGAAAGATAATTGAAATGATTTTGCCTGTCATTCCACTTGGTGAGTGTATGCACCCCAAGTGAGATTACATTTGAATAGGCTGATTCCTTCTCGGTCACTCTACTGCATACCTCTCTTAGTGTGAGTATTTTTCCCCCACATTGTTCATATTTCAAGAGTAATTTTGATTGAATTCTTTTATATGCTGACTTTAGAATCTAAACCCTGATTAAGATGTGACTTAAAACCAATAGCCACTTATAACTTTCTTGAAAGTAACACTCAGATATATGGGTTTTATTTTATTCTTTAGGTGAGTAAGAGTTGGAAAAGTCTTGCAGAGGATGAGTTGCTGTGGTGCCATATTTGTCATCGATTAGGCTTTGAGAAAAACAGAGTCACTGTAGAACATACCAATTGGAAAAGTCTTGTCAGCCATTTTACTGTCCTCAAACAGAAACTTGAGCTTAACTGGAAGGTAACTGCTCTTTCATAGTGCAGCCACATTTGTCAGACATGATCTTCAAGATCCTCAACTGCTTTAAATTCTTTGTTTTACTCTTTTAAAGTTTTTGTTATTTTTCTGGAATTTGGGTTTTAAAAACAATTGCTCTTGACTTGATTATTTTTGTTTGCTCAATTCATAATTCAGTTTCTTTTTTCATATTCAGTTGTTCTAGTATGATAACTAATTTATTGTTTTATATTAAAGAAATATTTTTAAACATTCATTTTCTTTGTTGTCTAGGGCCGTATTGGAAAACTTCATAATTTGCAGCATGCAAGAGGTGGGGTTTTATGTGCAGCAAAATTATATAAGTCAACTATAATTGCTGGGTAAGCAACATTTACACAAATGTTATTAATGTTTATATTGTGTTATAATGTTAATATTGTACTTTTAATATACAAACAAAATCAGTGAAATTTAAAATTGTGACTCATCATCATTGTTTAATTAAAATGTAGTTTAATAAAATATATATGTATATACCATTGAGGCATTAAGGTTTTGAATTAATAAATGGCATGAGAATGACATTGGAAAAGACACCAATTTAACAAAAATAATTTATACAAAATTTCTTTAATTTGTAGTCAGCAACTGCTTGCATTTCATATTAATTTATTCTTAAACATGAATTCATCTAAAGTATTTACTAGTTTTTACATTTTGTGTCTGTGATTTTCTTGTCTTCAGTTTCAGCAATTGCCAGACAAAGATGTGGGACTTGATGTCTGGAGAAACTTGCATTTTCAAGCCCAGCAGTACAGCTTTAGTTATCAATGAAGACAGTGATGAAGGAACTATTGCTAATGAAGTTTTGCATGTTGATTCTTGCCAGAGAATTACTGCAGCATCATATCTGCATGGTGGGTTTAATATTAAGATTTTTTATTCAGTTAATAATTTGAATTTTTTTTCATAACATGCTTTTTGAATTTTGCATATCAAGGGACAAATATTCTTCTGATTATATATGTATTTTATTATAATTTTTCAAGAAAGTGTTTCAAATTACAGGGTTTGTTGATGTATGGAGCAATGAAGAAGGCACAGAACCAACTTACTCTTTTGGCGTTCCTGGTTCTAAGCCATTCTCTGCTTTGAAATTATGTGAAACTCAGCATGAGGTGTATTTGGCTGTTGCTAGGGACACAGAGCTACAGTTGCACAAAGTGGAAAATGGACAAGGTTATTTGACAGACAGATCTGGCTTAGTTTCGCAGGTAACTAACTCTCCATTGTTATTTTGTTATCTTGTCTAGTGTAATACATGTGTTGTTTGCACACGCTGAATCTTTATGACTGAACAGCACCACAGCACCTAAAAAAATAATGTTGGAAAGCAAAATTAAAACTGATTTGCACTTATACATTTAATAGATATATATAAATGTGAATTTTATAAATGTGTGGTTATTGTACATGTACATGCCTATACAGAATGTATTTTTTACAGATTCAGTGATTACATTCAAATATACATATAAAGTTAAGTTTTTGTTTGCAATATAGATGCATGGCCTACTAAACAATAGACAACAAATTTATCTACCCCATCATTAAACAGTATTATGTTAGTAGAATTTCCAGACTTTCTTCTGGCATTTTCCCACCACTTTAAAAAATATGCTATGAAGCCCCATTAAAAAAAAAGAAAAAACAACTCTCAACCTGAATAGCTTGAAAACTGTCATCCTGTCTCTAATTCATCATTTATGTCAAAAATCCTGGAAAACAGTTCTTTTTCTTCCCAGTAATCTCACTGCAGTATATTCTTTTCTGTAATATTCAGTCAGATTATCATCCACTCTCATAGCAGTGAGACTGCCTTTTGAAAGGATGTTACTTGCCATCATTCTGCTTTAAATAATGGAAAAATGTTTGGTTTTTACACTTCCTGATTTATCTGTAGCCTTTGACACCCTTGACTTATATTGCTCCTGGGAATTGGAGTGAGTGGTGAGATGAAAAATGGGAATTGGCTGTTCCCTCAGTCAGTCTCATTTCCTTCATGCCTTTAATAGTGTCGGCATCTCTCTACACAGTGAATAATAGCCCCTTCACACAAGCCATTTACACGTACTTATATCTGATACTCTTCTGAGGAGAAACATTTGAATGATTTTATTTCTGAATATGATCCCTCTTCATAATTATAATGAAGCCTCAAAATTGCACAAAGTATTATGAACACTTTGAGACTAAATCGAGAACATTTGTGCAGCTCAAAACAGCAAGGACAGCAGCAGATCATCATGTTGTTCAAGAAATGACACACAGCAATGGGTGCCATCATCTTCCCATACTGAACCTGACCCAGATGCTCTTTGTACAACTCTCTCCCACTCTCACAAACCTGATCCATCATCTCTTGAATTGACATCATACATTAATGATGATGCAGTAGTATTGTCAGAGGAAAAAGGAAAACTAATCATCGCTGCAAATATATGTACAGTGCCAATATTTATCATCTTATACTTCACCAATAATAAAAATCGTTGTAATTTGACTTTTTGTTTTTTGCTTTACACACTGACATCAGAAAGTAAGATGTAACACCACCCTATTTGCCTGTGCGAGAGTCATGGAATGAATATGGTGACACTCACTTAATTTAGTGGTCACTTAGAGATATGAGTGTTCTTGATATTACTCTCTCTCTTCTTGTAACAACACATCTCCAATACTTGTAGGGCAGAATATCTTGAATCAGCATTGTTCTCAAGTTTCTCAACATTTACTGCTACAAAAGTTCTTGTAAGTATTCAGGTAAAACATAGTTTACTTAGAAAGAGTCCTTTTTGATTCTCTTGATTTCAAGAGAGCAATATTATATAGATTTTTAAAAAAAAATAATTCCTTTTTTATATACTTGATTTCAGGTGAACAGTATTGTATGGATTCGACCGCCAAACTGCTCTGCACCCATTGATTGCACACCTACAATGGCTGTTTCCACGGGCAATGCAGTGAGTGTCTACTCTGTTTGCTCTCAGAAACTTGCCTCAAACCTTGTGGGAACTGAGATCCACAACATTATTGATGCACCAGTCAAGTGTATTGATACTCGCTTTGAGCCATGTCAGCTTTTCGTTGGATTTTCTTTGCACACTGGTACTGCTCAGATGTTCAAGGTGAGTGAATACAGCATGTCTCAGAAATGCCTTATCTGCCTAGAGCATTTCAATATAGCATGGCTCAGAAACGCCTTATCTGCCTAGAGCTGTGAATACAGCATGTCTCAGAAATGCCTTATCTGCCTAAAGCTGTAAATACGGCATGTCCCAGGTAGCCTTTGTCTGCCCAGAGCTGTGAATGAAGTAGGTCTGTGAGCCCAGAAATATGAATGTGGCAGGTCTCAGAGGTATTATTGGCCTTAGCTGTGACTAGAACATGCCTCAGAAATGCCTTATCTGCCTAGAGCTGTGACTAGAACATGCCTCAGAAATGCCTTATCTGCCTAGAGCTGTGACTAGAACGTGCCTCAGAAATGCCTTGTTTGACTAGAGCTTTGAATATTTCAGTAAAGATCTGCTACCTAAAGCTGATATAGCTTACCAAGTTGACCATTAATAATGATAGTAGATATTAAAAGGCTGGTAATTGAATTTTACTTATTTTTTTCATATGTTCATTTTTATCAGATGTCTCATATTCTCAGCTAGCTAAACTTGGGAACAGTATTATAATCCATCTCATTCTCAGCTAGCTAGACTTGGAACATTATCAGCTGTTTGATTCCCTCTATTTAGACTTGGAGAAACTGTAAATATTGATCTTGTGTGCTACAGCTTATGTCTTCATTATGTTTTACTGTAACATTTATTATGCATTATTTTTTGTGTTTATTATTGTGTACTATTTTTGCACATCATATTTTATATTGTATTGGTTGTAACATTATGTTTGTTTAGTATTGTCAAGTTCTTAAAACTGGTAAACTTTTATTTATTAAAGACCAAACATTCTTTTAAGTCGTTATTATTATTATTTTAATGTTATTTATCTAATATTCATCTGGGTTTTTTGCATGTATTTCTTCATTTAATTATACTCTTGTGATTAGTTAGTCCAGTCTGTGATTACCTTTCATAATATAATAATGTATAACTGTATTTTCTGCAGGCAAATGTGTACAACATACTTACTCGTCAGATCCTGCTATCTTTAATAGGGCACACCTCTTCTGTTACATGTGTCAACATGGCAGACAGTCCACCTTTCCAGCTGGTAACCGGAAGTTTGGATCGAAAGTAAATTTCATATTCCTTAACATGCACTTAACAACACATTTGCAGTCCATTAATAAAAATATGACATCTTGATAGCAATTTCATACTATAACACCAAATGTATTACTTGTATTTTATTTTTTTTCTTACAGGTAAAATCACAATGAATTTCATACTTAAGATTTTGCGACTAAACAGTTAATTTGAATGAAAACCAGATTTTGATTTCTACCAGAGTTCGAGTGTATGACATGCGAGTGGCATCTTCTGCCATGGTGACACTGATTGGGCACTCTGCATCAGTAACTGTAGTTCAGATGGATGATTTAAAAGTTGTTTCTGGTGATGAAGGGGGTTTTGTTTGTGTTTGGGATCAACGCATGGGCACTAAACTTTGGGAAATGCATAGCAGGTGAGTAATATTTTAATGATATGATTACACACAACTGATTCATGAGTTATTTATGTATAATATCCACTTCAAATAGTTGTTGAATTTACTAAAGGGTTACAAATATATGTAAGATAGAAGTCTAAAAAACAAAAAAAGACAAATAGACTATCCATTGAGAACATTTTAAAATAAAACTGGTGATCAGCGGCTTCAGGAAATGAATCATTTTAATAATCAGCATTATTAGTCTTAGTCCATTTGAATTGACATCCTCACAATCTCTTCTTTATCTCTAAAGAGTATTCTTTTCAGTGTAGTGATTGCAGTGACATAATAGATTTTCATTTTTTTTTTTAAGTTTTAAAAATGTTCTAAATAGAACCAGGGAGGTTTGTACAAATTTTTTTAACTGTTAAAAACTCTTATTTTTTAATGCTATTTATGTTGACATCTTTTTAACGTTTGTCTCTGCTGTCATTGTAGGACTGTAGCAGATTTTTGTAAATTGTTAATTTACAGTATTGCATCATATTTTGATGATTTCAATCAGAACAATGAAATATTTACAGATGAGATGATGTATAAAAGGTCACTAGTAAATCAATGACTCATTGTGTGACCCTTTTACATATTAACACCCTAGTTTGTACATCTGTTACATATTCACAAGAGTGTGTATCAGTTTTCTGCCTTTGCAGCATATTGATACCTCTGTTTAATTTGTGATAATAGTGAATAGGTTGATTGAAACATCTCCATGCTTTAGACATTTAAAAAATAAAATTCAAACATTATATTGCTTGTTTGTTTTGATCAAGATAAACATTATATACTTTGGTGTGCTAGCAGGGGAACACACTTTACACTCACTGAAGAGCATGGAATGGCAGAGCAACAGTATGGCATCCAATAACATGTTGAGATGTGTATGATGTCAACCATAGTTGTTTTCTGCTACTTCTTGCAAGGCAGTAAATGACTTTGATAAATTACAGTCATTTATATCTGAGTGTGCAGATATACATTAAGATAATTTAGTGTACTGTTTTATCATTTAATCCTGTTTATTTCTTAAAACTTAATGCTTTGTGGGAAGGCCATTGTGCCTTTAACATTTAGCACACTTGAATTCTTGTTTGAATAAAACTCAGTGCTTTGTGAGAGAACCATCGTTCCTTCAACCTTTAGCACACTGAGTACTTGTTCGATTATTTAAAAGTTACATTGATTTCAAGGTTGATGTTTGTTACTTAGTCAAGCTCTGCAAAATGAAACCAATGTAATAAAGGTTAAAGTGTTGTATATCTGCACCTTCTTCACTCAGACACTGTGTAGCTATCAGTTTTCTTCTCCTCCTCCCCCTTTACTATCTAATAACTTTACAGCTAATTAATTTAGTTTTTCTTCATTTACTTGTAGACATCCTGTTCAGTATTGCAAGTTTGATGATCGGTTTCTGGTTGTTGGACACATGCCCAGTATCAAACATCATTACTATGAGAATGAATTCGACACAGGGCTTCATCAGAGGTGAGATGACTTGCTTTTGGTTTGTTGCTAGCTGAGAATGCAGAAACAGTCTTCTCCACAATTTTTGCTTTTACTAATATACATGTACTTGAGAATCTATCTGAGTGCTATATCAGAATAAACTAATTTTGTGCTATTTTTCAAGTCATTTGATATTGTTTCTGTTGTTTTTTATTGCATGATGTTTGAAAGAACTGAAAGCAATAAAAATATTTTTTATTATTTTTGCAGGCATCGTGGCTGTCTTCATGTGTATGACTTCCTGGCTGACCAGACCACTCAAGGAGTACCAGAAATATGCCTTTCCTCCTATGATGAACCTCAGGGATACAACTACAACATTGCATTGGCTGTACCATATGACATAGTGTAATTACCTATTGTTGGGCGCCCTTAAACTAATGAATAATCTAGGACAACACAACTAATTGAGGTCAACACTCACTTCCAGTTGCTCAACGAGCCCCAAGTGAAGATGTATTCCTCACTAAACACAGAACAGCGACTTAGTACATACAGTATGAATTTTACATAAAGTGAAGATGATAAGGAATGACACAAAGATGAGTGTAAAATAAAGAATTTATATAAAAGAAATAATAAAAAAAGAAAAAGAAAATAATCAAATCACAATCTGCAATTACAATTCGCAATTCTTTAATCTAGCTATCTTAGAGAGATCTAGCCTGCCCTAAAGTTCATCTTATCTACTAGTATTTCCCCCAAAGAAAGTTTATATTTCTTGTATAGTTTTTCCTCAATAAAGACCCATTACAAATAGACTGTACACTGCAGAATTAATGTACATGGGGGACACTTAGCTTATTTCACCGTCTGGCAACATTCCCTTTTTACTCTGCTACATACCACACACGAGGTCCTGTCATCTGCTATTCATGCCACAAATATTATGTCATGAATCTCTCTCACAGTTCAGCCAAGAAGATGCTTTAGACTGTAGGCTTGATCTGAGATGCCACATATAGTCCCAAACCAAATCCAGAAATTAATTGTTGAAGGAGAACGATGACAACAATTCCAAACCAAACAGAACTGGACAAAACCCTTCTGATTTCTGCCAAAACAAAGGATAGAAAAAACCCACAGATGTTACAATCTTTGATCTTGACTGGACCCTCTCCTTCCTGCCTAAGCAAGGGGTGGTTCTAAGAGAAGTAATTTAATTCTTGTTCTTTGCTCTAAGTTATTGCCTCTGTCACACGATGTTTACAGTACACCTTGACCCATAGATCACAGTATTTTCCCATGCCTACTCATTCATGGATGAAAACATTCTACCGCTAATCCTTTTGGATCTTTAAGGTATCTAACTTCTCCATTGATATAGAACGAAGTTTTGCTCACTACTAAGTCAAGGTAGGATTTACAAGTTAAATAATTTATTTTAATTAGTTTCTGTTTGCTCTACACTGTGTGAAAACATCCAGTCTATCTATCCCTGTAACTTAAATGGTTGGGCTAAGAGTGTATGTGCCCTTTTACCTTTAAACTGCTTGAATCAATATATTTTACTATTTTAATATTTATTGAAATGCAACGGGGTAAAAATTAATAGCTTAAGGGATACTCTAGTGTTTAAAGTGATGAAATATCTAAATTCATAAATCAAAACAATTATGCTATTTTTAGGAAGCATTTGGTCACTGATCTCAGCGGAAGAAATCTGAATGGCCTTGAGACCATTTTTTCTTGAATCAGTTACATTCCTTACATAAACTAGGTAAAAAGTAAGTGGTATACTGATTTGATTTAGTATCATACAAGCAATCTTTCTAACATCATCTAAAGTATGAATGTGTAGAGTGGTGTGTATGCAGGGCTGGTTCATTGATACGTGTATATGATGGTCTCAAGGTCAGCTAGCGGATTCTCCTATGTCACAACACAGAACGCAAATGACTAAATATAGGCAACTTGTATCTGGCTAGCGTTTCCCCCATCCTGTCATCCCCTTTACCCCTCTGCGTCCTTCACCCTTTTGAGTGACCCACATCTTAATAGGTCGTAAACACCTATTGCACCACTAGAATGCAATCTTGTTAACAGTACTACACTTATTATAGAAGAATGAAAAAGGTATTAAGTAATAAAATGGTTAACTAAACGGCATAATTTGCCCAGAACTCATGTGACAATGACATTGGTAGTTTTTCTTGTATTGTTCTAAACCAAAAATCTGTATTCATTAACAGAGGCAGTAGATGTCCCATACTGTTTAATTTTTCTCTCTAGAGGTTTTGAACATTTGGTTAATGTTCAGTTTATGCATTCAGTACAACCATTAACTTAAGGGCTTTGACTGAACATGTGAGCTTTATCGTTTTACAATAACTCTCACATTATCAGAGTTAAATTTTTTTTTTCAGAAAAAATGTTAGTACCAGTATGCTGAAATTGTGCTTAAGCTCATGATTACTATATTAGTGATATTTTGGATTCTTGGTCACGATTGGCATTTTGTAAAAGCATTCACTGACACTGAAATACATTTGCTCCCCCTTTATCAGCAAGGCAATGCTAAGAGTAAGACGTCAAGTGCAATCTCATTTAATTTGAATTGCCCAATTGGCAACTCAGCCTATTTGCATTCTGCTATAATTTTATTAAGCCGATATTTACCTGCATTGTTTATTTGACAATAAACTTCACTGATGCTGACTTTGAAGTCTGAAATTCGAATCTAGAATCCTGCAGTCAAAGTTGCATTTATGTAAAATCATAGTACAAGGATAAATGAGTTGCATATGTGAATACCTAGTCAGTGATAGGTGGCTGTTGGACATGTGTGACTTGCGAGGTGTACGTGAGTATCTACTCAGTGAAAGATGTTTGTAAATTCTATTTAATTTACACCTACAGTAAAGAGCAAACGACTGTTAGCAACACCTAGACTGTCTGATTCTTGAAATAAGTACATATATTTTAATATACAAGTCTAAATCTCTGAATTATTAAGGTTCACATTTGAGAGCACTCAGTTCTGGTTTTGATTGTGTATCAAGTATGCCACAGTGATAGTTAGGCTGCCGCTAAACTTATCAAAACATTCATTTTATACTGATGGATCATTATTTCTTTACTAAAGAAAATAATTTTGAACTATTATACATATATTTAAGTTTGTTCTAAAATGTATCACCATATATGTTTAAAAATTATATCAGGTTCAGTAGCATAAATTTGATACCTTTCCTTGCACATAGTAATATAATTTAAAGAGTTACATTTTATTACTTGGATTATTTTTTAATATACACTTTTTTAATAACTTACTAATTAAATTTGTTGCTGAGAATAATTCCAAAGAAAATATGTATACTTTTTATAATTTATTGAGTAAATATCTTGCTGGAGAAATTTTGAAAATATGTATATTTTAAAAATAATTTATGTGACTATTCTTAAAGAATATGTGTACAGTTTGTATTATTTATCATTTAAATGGAATTCATCATGTGATCTACCAAATAAATGTTTTCAAAGAGAGCATTGGTTTTTCAGTTGTTGAATGTAAATAATTCATTGAGTGTAATTATTTTAAATTGCTTAAAACTCAAATACTCTTTACAAATATAATTGACACTTGTTTGCTAGTCTGTGTAAAACAGTTTGATAATTATACTGAAGTGACATAAATGCTTGTACTTAATAAAGTATCTTTATGCATGTTATGCCTATGCTTCTGAATGTGTGCAAGCATATTGGTGTGTGTATATATATATGCATGTGAATGAAGATTTGTGGCCTGTTTTCCTGCTTTCATCATGTTATGTTGTTTGTTGATAATTAGTATTTTACAGAACTCTTTCTTAGAGCTTGGTGCTTTTTTTTTTTTTTTTTTTTTGAGTCACTCAAGAGTCAGCACATCCACACAAGAACTTTCAATTTTCTCACATCATTCTTGGCATGTCAGTGTATTGTGATTATCAAGTTTTAATATACACTTTTCCCTTTAGAAGTCTCATAAAATAAAACTAAGAAATTCTATTTTAGTCTCTTAATTCATTTGTGTGGTGTTTTTTAAATTGTAAAAAAGGGTAATTTCTCAGCATGAGAATTGAGTGACCAATTGTTAATCAATTACTCTGGAACATTTACACATATTCTCATTAATAGTCATTTTTTTTTTCCGTTAACTCTCATAATTTTTTTTCTCCAAAGGTACATTAGCCTCTTGAATTTGACATAAGATTAAATTTTTAAAAGTGTCCTGAGAAATGGATTTATAAATTTAGGGTTTTTTTATTTAAAAAAAAAGTAATATACATATATGAATTTTCTTAACTAATTCAATATATATTCAATAACACACAATACATCTTGTTTGCTATTAAAATGTACCTATAAAGTATAATATTATGTGCATCCTCACACACACACACACACACACACACACATATATAGAGAGAGAGAACATTCTGCCTTGTTTATGTAGTCTCTTTTCTTAATCATAAAGAATAAATAATATGTTAATACCAACTTGATAATTTCAAGTTTTTTCTTACTCCTACAGCCTTGTCTTGAATGTGGGGAACGCTTCCAGCTTCCGCCGCTTTCGTGTGAAACCAGCCCATTATATTAAGCTTATATATACTGGATCCAAATCTGATTACTTAGCTCTTACAAATTAATCAGATACCAGCCAACACACTAACCTCTATAAATTTGATGTAAGGGATATAATCTGAATTATCTGCCAGTTCTTATTATGTCCCCACCCTTGGATTCTCTATACAACCATTCAATTTAAAACACAAAGACTGTGCATGTTTAAGAAAAACAACAATTTAAAAAGTCTATCACAAAATAAATAAAGTAATTACAAATCTTATACTCACTCATTCAGTGATATAAATGTGTGAAACATCCAGACTATAAAATAAGTCAAATCACTGCAGATTAATCACAATACCAATGCTTCCTGTAGTTCAAATACTTTGCAATTACAAGAATGGTCTTAATATTTCTGGCTAGAAAATTATGGCATAACAGTTTATCATGAAAAGGAAAAATATTTACATTTCTAAATTAACTTATTTGTTTAATAGTCTTAAGACTTCTTTGCCAGAGATAATAATTCTCATTCAAGATAAATAATGATAAAATCCTTGAAGTAACATTAGCTCTATATATTGAAGTAATAAGCACACAGACAAATTTCATCACATGTTGAGAAAGGAATAGCAGAAATTGAATAGAACATACACTTTAGTTACTACTGTGGACAAATTAATGACAATTACAGCTCCAAGCACAGCTATCTTACTTCAGGTAGATTTCCAAGGTTCAATCTAAAAAATAGTCTGCAGAATCCCATGAGATTAAAACCTGGACCATTATTATGCCTTTTCATATGAAAATTGTTCTGTTGCTTTAATCCTTGGATCCTTTTCCCTCATGATTTCAGTTCTGTCCTTTCTATTTTTGGTATTATCTGCTGTAAAGGAAAATGTGGTGTGTGAAACATCTTTTTGAGCCTGCCAAGAAATGGAAATGCAGAAAATGTGTCAAGCAGCCCAAATCTTTTTACATCAGCAGACAGATGCATAAGTCTAGGACCACTGTATACTAACTTATATTTTCCATATAAATATCCGGCTTCAAATGCAAACAGTGACAAAATCTCATGAGTATAATCACAATGGGTCTGTGAATAGACTGCACTGCAAGACAGTGGATTCCTACAAATAGCAAAAAAATATGTTTATAGAAGTGATGTAAAAATGCCTTTCAAAGCAACAGATCTTAATATCTAAAAGGAACTGCCTGAATTCAGTAGCCTTCCAAAGATTATTTCTAGCAAGGACCTACATTTCCATGGCATACATTGCCCTGGGAATACAAGTAATCAAGCAGAAATTTGACACACTGCCTGTGAACTAATTGTAAGACCTTAAGATAAAAGATATTTCATGGCTCCTAAATATACCAAGTGCATAAATCTAAAGGAAATTGAGAGACCATGCCAAGGAAAGATTTTTCAAAGGAGAAATAGCATTATGGCATGCATGTCATTTCATCAAACGGAACAGCAATTCTTGGTTCAGCATCAGTAACAGGAAACGTCATTCAAACATACTTTTCACAGCTGTAATATCACAATGGCCTTTCACCTGTTTTACCTGTGCATCACATATTACACATTGTGACAGTAGGGCCATGGGCAAATTATGCTTGTTGTTTTCTATTATTTCTTTGTCTATGTTAATAATCAGTAATTGATAGTTACTAGTTATGGCTGATCTCCGAATGGCCGATTATGTAAGCTGCCCTACCCATCTAGCCACATGCAGTAAGGGATATAAGTCAAGTTCATTGATCACGCATGGGCAGTGGAGATGGAGATGTATAGAAGGGGGTAGAAATGGCAGTAAGGATGGATAAATGTTGACAGGATAAGAGATGCCCTTATAAGGACATTTGTGTTCTGATAAATGACGTGAGAGAACTTGTAGTTTGACCCAGAGTCATTCATATGTATGTTGCTGATAAAACATGCACTGGACCATTCATGAAGGGTTGAAATCTGTGTAGATGAGAAGATTTTGCACATTTCCAAGAGGTAAATATATTGACTTCTCAGAAATTATTGTTGTATATTATTGATTAGAATGTTCTTATATTTTTACTAATGATTGTTGTATGAAACTAATGCATATCTCTTTCAGAAAAGGTTATGTGGTGCTAGTGATAATTTATGCCATATGTAAAGATGACAAAATTGAGATAAGAATGTGTTGTGTGCTATGGCATAGAGATTGAAGGATATATTAGGCCGCCTGGGTTGTTGTCAGTATTAGAGCTAATATAATAAATTTAACAATTAATAATTTTGAGTCTGAAACTGCAACAGGGTTATTAAATAAAACCAGGCATGTGACACACATGAAATGAGAAGCTTCAAAGGATTGTTAAAACTATCCATGCAAACTGTTTATACTCCAATAATTGCATGACAAAATCATGCAAGAAAATAGATGGTTTTGCTGTCCAATAATGAAAGGCCTAACACCTGTAAAAGCTGGTTCAGAAACTCTGCATAAAATAGGCCCAAACTGTGCACGGGATGATTTAAAACAATGGTGCAAACCATCAACATTGATTTGATACAAACAGACTATTTGCATGTAGACTTCTTGATCAGTTTTAAGTGTGCTTTGGTGAACTGACAACTCGAAAATGATAGTAATTCCATTATCAGTTAACTTTTTCTACACCATCTCTCCTAAGAGTTTTCTGAATGGTTCTTGGATCTTTATGAAGTAAAGACGATATTCAAGCAAAATTTCTAAAATTTAAACAAAACAACAGAGGTAATGCCAAAAGAAACTGCCCATATGCCAGGCTCTGCTACTTGATCACTTTTGAAGATACATTTTGATCACTTTGACTATATCGGAATCGGAAGCGCTCCCACCCCCACCCCCACAATTGACGACGACGATATAACAACAACTTTTCCCATTCTCCAATATTCTCATGTAGCTTTTATCTTCATTTAGCGATTGAATAAGGAAGTTCTTAGACGATTAAGTAATCTACCTGTACAAAGTCCGCCACAAGCAGACGATCTATGTCTGCATAAACTAGTAGTACTGTAGTAGACAAAAGTTGTTTTGATTATTCACTTAATAGATATTTTACTACTAAAGTAAAAATGACTGTCGAGAGTTTCGTCAACTATATAATAGACAATCCCAGGTGGATTTTGATTGGCCTTGGATCGTATAGCGTCATATATGCTCTTTCTTTTATCTTTACTGGTCCGAAATCAAGTAAAAATCCTTTTGCTTTCGATGAGAGAAAAAAGAAAAAGCCCATGGTTATAGACCAACAGGCAAGAGATGCAGTTCTGAAACAGAGTGAGTGTTTTGCTGTCTACTTTTTAACTGCATATCTTTCTTTGATAAACAAAATGCAAACTCTAGAAGAAATAACCAGAGTTAATGAATTTCCATCTCTAACTCGCGGACTTACTTATTTATGCAAGTCCACCCACCCGCCTCAATCGTACTAAAAGATTCATTAATGCTTTTACAAGTTTTAGTAACTCATTATAGTAAAGTGTAACTATTAAAATAGTACTAATTAACACTTTTGCGCAATACATGTGTGTGTGATCCTTTGTGTTAAAGACCTATTGAATCTAATGTTACTTAGCACTCCTTATTAGTGCAAAATCGATGTAAAAAGGTTTCCCCCCAAACAGTCACTGAGTCATCCGTTAGTCAGTCAGACCACTTTGAATAACTTAACCCCTGATTATTTATTTAAGCTTGCTGTAATTAAAATAATTTACTTGTTCATATGTAATGTAGGAAATAATATTTAAATATTAATTTAATATTAGTTTATAATAAGAATTATTATTTTGAATTAAGATGTGAAACTGGTAAGGTTTTGTCTAATAAATACTATTGTAAAAACTGCAATAAGTTAAATTTATTAAATAAATAATTCTATTCCAAATCCCCTTCTTATAATTACTTTAAATTTATTTTTTAATAAGTTTTGTGTCAATGGGTGCACATCATATATGTATGTGTGTTTGTGTAAAATCATTTTATCTCCAGAATAAGGCAGAAGTGTACCATAATTATTAAAATAAAATAGACAATTTCCAGATTTGTGGACAAATCTTTCACTTTAGCACCATATGCTTAAGTTCTTAAAGGTATTTTAAAGTAGTAATATCAATTTTCTTGTGCCAGGATTCAAACCAAACAACGTACCAGAAAATTTAGATGCCATCATCATTGGCAGTGGAGCTGGGGGGCTCACAACCGCAATCCTCCTGGGTCGAGCTGGCAAGAAGGTCTTGGTACTTGAACAGCATGATCAAGCAGGAGGATGCTGTCACACTTTCGTGGAGAAGGGCTATGAATTTGATACTGGTAAACTGTAAAATATTCTGCATTTCTACTCTCTAATTATACTGATAAAATAAATGAATGGGGGGAGTCTTCATATGTTCCAGATTGAATCTTTTGTCTTTGCTTCTAAACATTATTTATATATATATCCCAGTTTCTTATATAAACACAAATTAATTTTTTTTAAAATGTGAATTTACCATAATAAAATCAATTTCTTAATGTAAAGACACCATAAATATAATAATTAATATAATATTTGAAATTTAAATTAATGCATATCCAGTAGAAATAGTTATATAAGTGATTTCCTTGATAAACATAATTTGTCAGCATAAATTCCATTTAACACAATGCTAGAAATAGAGCTTTTCAAAGAATAACATTTTTATTTTAATATTTGAATTTTTTTAAGAAAAAGGAACATTTTCCCAAATGATTAACTTGTTTTGAAATGATTCTTGCTTGATCAATTCATGCTTGAAAAAAGTGATACACTGCTTTGAAAAGGTGATTTAGTGCTTTTAAAAATATATTCATGGAATCGAAAGGTTGAGGCAGTGCTTTGGAAAAAATGTTCATTGAATTGAAATGGTGAGGCAATGCTGTACAACTTATCCCATTTGCAGCCTAAACTCAAAGTTGCCTCAAAGTTGTCGTTAATTTTCTGATAGTTTCATATGCATCATATGTTGTTTTACACTTAATTATTTGACACATCCATCATCATTTGTTTACAAAATAAAACCATAATGAGGGTTATAGTCAGAAGAATAGTGGATGTATTGACAGTAAACAATTAGACTAGAGAAAGGATAAACAACAAAAACTGTGATTAAGCAGTAGCACTACTGAGAATAAGTAACAAACACATAATAATTGTTTATGCTTCTGGTTTGAATAAAGCAATATTGCAAACAATTTCTGTAAGTGTGCATAAATTTAACTGTTCCCTGTGTGAACAATTTTTTCCAGTTGGGTTAAAGTTTGCAGTGTTATCATAGAATGTAGTAGTAATTTTTCATCCTGCTGGTAATATTGTCAGTTATCAGATTTTGACAGCTGTTCATTAACAAATTACCTTTCTTATCATTTGTTTGATATTGTTTTCATACTTTTATAATGATCACCACACTCGCAGTCATAAAATGAATACATAAAAAGAAACCCTAATTTATTTATAAATATGTTTCACCGTATGTATTATTTTTTCTGGTTCAAGCATCATTCTGTTTTGTTTATGTTATTGTTAATCACTTTATACCTACACTTAAAGTAATTTTGAAAAATGTGTACCTCTTAAAATTGTACGTTCTCATTTCTTTTTATTTATTATCTTTTAATTGTATCTTTAAACCCTGACTTAATGTCAAATATATGTAATATGCATACTTTCCATTCAGAGCAGTATAATAAATAGTAAATAAAAAAATAGTATTATCATGTATAGCAGTGGCATTAACAATTTGCAGTTTTGCAATTATATTAATATATATTTCTTAGTGAAATATTTGTTTAGTTTAATTGATTTAAGATTGTAATACTTTTATTCTTGTCTGTATCTCTACAGGTACAGCTGCCCAACTGTTTTTATTATCTATTTGCCCTCTTGCTCATCATTTATTAAAAATATGATCCATGTTTACCTAAAAAAAGCTACTTTTTAACAAAATGTATTGAATTATGAATAACAATCTTTTCTTATCACTTTTACAGAAATTATTATCCATTATTTTCATTTATGTGAGTTAATGTTGAAAATACTTATTGCAATGAAAGCTGTCATAACAGTATCTTTTTTAACATAACTGCTTAGAAAGTATAATCTCCAGCCCAAATACTGATACCTTAAAATAATTTATCAGTACTTTTTCTAGTTCTTGGTGATGACTAATACTTTGTAATAATAATACATTTAGTTGAACCAGTAACACCATTTTGGAAGAATGATTCCAGTGTTTACATAATAGATATTTATTTTTGTGACTTAATAACTATTGATGAATGATGAAATAAAAAAGATTAATTGCTTAATTAGTGTTTTGGAAAGTGCAGAGAGGATAAAATTACAGTTTCAAATTTAAAATGGCTATTGTTATAAATATGAAGTGTAAATAAAGGTTCACAAATAGTTTCCCCAATATTTCCATGAAGATACCCCCCTTTATTATATACATCATATTTTAAAACAATCCAGATGATTGAGATAGTATTAGTATTATGTTACATATTAAATTGTCAGTATAGTCTATCATTAGCAGATTCACAGTATATGCATTTTAAACAAACATTGCATCATTAGAAGTACAAAGTTTAAAACTAAAATGAAAACATAATGTGTATAATACATTGAGCTTGAAAATTAAGAATCTTTATTTGTTGTTAAGAATATAATATTTCACTGTATACAATGAGAATTTTTCTACAGATTATTTTGCATGAAAAAATTATTATCAGTTCTGTTCGGCAAAAATTGAACTTTCCTTAAGATGTTTAATAAGTAAAAGTAATATTTTCAGGCATTCACTACATTGGAGATATGAACAATTCACGAAGTCGTGCACTTTTAGATCAAATCACTGAAGGACAATTGGATTGGACTCCTATGGATTCTGAATTTGACACTGTGAGTTATGTGAAAAAGATTTAATAAAAGTTTGTGCCTTGCAGATTACACATCCAATATAATTATTATACTAATGGTTTTATTAGATTACAATATTGAATATATGCTCTGTGTATATTAATTGGTTGAAATTTAGAATAGTGTCATATTGGGAATTATTGCTTTTAGTAGTTTTACTACATATGTTAAGAAAATGTAATATATTGTGGTGCCTTGTCTAATGATTAAATGGAAAATCCACAGCAGTTTTATTGAAATAAACTAGAGGAAACAACTATCATAGTAAATAAGAATTGTCTTCTGGACAGAATTTATTTTTTCAAAGCTATGATTAGAAATTCTCCTTGTGACTTTTATCTGTTTTCTGTTAATTTTATGTGTGGTGTTTATTAGAGACCTATTAATGGGGCTGTTAATTATTCGTCTGATCTATCAGTGCTAGCATAACGAGCTTTGTTGGCATTGAATTAAATACAGAACATTTTTATAATTTGAAAACTCTTCCATTTGTGATTTTCTTAATGTATGTACATCTGGTATATGGAAAGGAATTTTTTTTGGAAGTAAAATAAGTTTATTCTCAATACTTAGCACTTGTACATACATACTAGCCCTTGTGGTTTCCTGGCTAATTTTCTTTTCTAACAGTATCTTGCTCTGGATACTGGGGTTGAATAATGAAGAATAGGCATGTTTTCCAATAACTACTTTCATCTTTAATCTGTCTTGGGTGCTAGGTTGCAACTTTTCCCATGGCTTGTATAAGATATCACTTCTGTATTTTGTGTACCTTTGTTAATTTTACTTAATTACTAAAGAAAAATTTCTTTTTACACAGAGTAAATTGACAAAAGAGTAAGATGAGTTAAACATTTTTTTTTATATACTCTGGTTTGTACTCAAACTTTATTTGAAATTAATGAATTAGGAAGTTGTCATACTGTCATTCAGCCCCTTGATTTTTTTAATTTTCACTTAGTTTAGGATCCAATTATCATTTTTGTGATGGTCATTCTCCCTTGACTAAAGGATTATCTTTCATAGATATTAATTATTAATATTAATTCCAAGACCAATTCAAAGGGACAGTTAAAAATCAGTATCAGAGACATTTTATCTCAGGCAAACTATTTTTAGAGAAATTATTTCTCTAAAATAAATGGTGTTACCACATCAAAATTGATTGACTCTGCTCTTATAGAGTGTCTATGCAGATAAAATTACTGTAATATATACAAATTTTAAATTAGGTTAAAAGTTTAACCATGAAAAGAGGGGAGGGGGTGTATGCTGGCTTAAAGTGCTGAAGGTTAAGGTTGGGATCATTAGACTACTTCAGGGATCTAACTGAATCTCAACAATCATACATATCACTATCAGTTTACACTTATCTAAAACAAAAGACCACTTTAAGACCAAAAATACTTGTATTGTGACCTGCTGTTTTTTTCTTCACTTTAATGAAAGATTTTTACAGATCAATAGCACTGCTGTTATCATGTTCCATTCAGAGGAATTAATCATATCTTGGAACAAAAATAAAAGAAATAAATTTTTCACAGTAGAGAAAATATACACACCACAATAATTTTATTTACAATAGATAAACACAATACAGTGGTTAATATATAAAATTAGAATAAAAATGCTACTCTGAAAAACATGAGTATTAAAGTTATTTTTTTGTCTTTTGTTAATTTCAAATTTCAAATGTATAACTGAGTGGAATTTTTTTACCACACAGTTGTTTCTCTTGTAACTCTTAATGAAACTAAAAATGAAAATATATTTAAACAAATAATATTATTTTGTTATTACATTTATTTTTATAGGTTGTTCTTGGTGACGCTGAAAATATCAGACGATACCCAATGGTAGGCAACAAAAACAGGTATTTTGAGAATCTGATTACATTGTTTCCTGAAGAGGAAAAAGCAATTAGAAAGTATGCTGAGCTCATTTTAGTAAGTTTATTATTCCACCTTTCTTTTCTTTCTTTTGAAATGATTAAGTTTATTATTTCACCATTCTTTTGAAATGATTAAGTTTATTATTTCACCATTTTTTTGAAATGATTAAGTTTATTATTCCATCTTTGTTTTCTTTTGAAATGATTAAATGTAATATTATTCCACCTTTCTTTTCTTTCTTTTGAAATGATTAAATATAATATTATTCCACCTTTCTTTTCTTTTGAAATGATTAAGCTTATTATTTCACCTTTCATTTTTTCTTTTAAATGGCTTAAGTTCATTATTCTGCCTTTATTTTCTTTCTATTTAAATGATTAAGT
Organism: Sinotaia quadrata; assembly: GCA_028829895.1. Lineage (NCBI taxonomy): Eukaryota > Metazoa > Mollusca > Gastropoda > Architaenioglossa > Viviparidae > Sinotaia > Sinotaia quadrata. The sequence goes on from CM054183.1 coordinate 59,981,036, forward strand.
TTATTATTTTACCTTTCTTTCTTTTCATTTTAGATGATTCAAGTTTATTATTCTGTCTTTCTTTCCTTTCTTTTGAAATGATTAAGTTTATTATTATGCCTTTCTTTTCTTTCTTTTGAAATGATTAAGTTTATCATTCCGTCTTTCTTTTGAAATGATTAAGTTTATCATTCTGCCTTTCTTTTGAAATGATTAAGTTTATCATTCTGCCTTTCTTTTGAAATGATTAAGTTTATTATTCTGCCTTTCTTTTCCTTCTTTTTAAAAGATTAGGTTTATTATTCCACATTTCTCTTTTTTCTTTTGAAATGATTTGGTTTATCATTCCACCTTTCTTTTCTTTCTTTCGAAATGATAAAGTTTATCATTCTGCCTTTCTTTTTTTTCTTACTAGGCAGCAGACAAGAGTTTCATGGGAATTGTTATGCTAAAGGCAATGCCAAAGAAGTTTGTGTGGTTTCTGGTGAAAACAGGCTTAGTTCATCTCTTTTTCTCTTGCTTCAAGTACACATCTGTCACACTGCAAGAGATTCTTGATTCTCTTACAGAAAACAAAGATTTGAAATGTGTTCTGTCCTACATATGTGGGGACTATGGTAAATATCAGTTTATTTGTAAATATCATTATGTAAGATAGTATGAGTGACTAACTTGGACAAAACTTTAGGCATGATGTGAATGAATAGAGAAACTAAAATATTTTTCACATCAGTGTGTAGAATGAGAGAAAGATTTTTGTGGATTTCTATTAACATTTGAGCAACTTTTGTATGAATAAGTTGAAAGTACTTAACTCTTTTATGCTTTTAACATTGGTGGTGAATTGAAAGGGAGTTTCTTTAAAATTTGCAGCTAGTTTTAAATTCAGAGTTGCATAACATAAATAACTGACTGCCTGAAATGCTGGTCATTGGTTCAAGACTCATTTCATAAAGCTGTATTTTTCAAGATTTATTAAAAATTCTAGACAGTTAAAAAAAAATGCTAATGTTATTAGGCTTTTCTTGTAATATAATCTAAATTATATGATAAAATATGCTTTATTAATATGTCTTCATTATTTTGCTCTTCTTTATCTCAATTTAATATCTACTGTTAAATGTAGTCACTATTATAGTGCTCGTTTTTATAATCATAATCTAATCAGTACTTTAAAATATAGTATATTATTATGTATGCATTATTTCACTCTTTTCTTTTATCATAATCTAATTAATACTATAAAATATAGTAAATTGATATCTTATGTCTGATTGGTGAATCTTGAAATTAGATATTGATATTTGTGACTGTATTTTTATTGGATATAATTTAAATGATTTATTGAAACCAAATTAACTTCCCTCATTCTCTTAGAATGAAAGTTATATAATTATAATGATATAATTATGAAATTTGTAATATAGCTATTGTTTCAAAATGCCTGTTAGTGTTTTTATTTGGAGCCTCAAGTTTCACGCCGTCTTCAAATGGTACACTAAAATCTAATTACTTTTGTTGATCAGATTTCGACAGTAAGTGCTCAGAATGTTCAGTATTTCTTTTAATTTTCTTTATACTTGGTATATTAGAAAATGCATTTTGATTTTGTTGTTTTAAATGTTTATTTATAAATATTAAATCCATATTACTTCCCTTGTATTTATTGTTTACATCAGTCTCATATTGAATTTGTGACATATTTAGAACTTTTTGAATTCCCACTTGCTGACCTATAATGCTGGATCTCCTATAGAAAATCTCTCCCTTTTAGTATTAATAACAGCATTCTTTCACTATGTTACTGCCAAATATTTAGCCAAAGCTAGCATATTGATTGGTTGTAGCACTGGCATAATAAACAGTAAAAAAATAAACTTTCCATCTAGCCTAGCTGTTACACCATAACTGATAGATTGGAACTTGGCTGTGCATGGAAACAACTAGTTGATAGTTCCAATATGGCAGACTAGTTTCAATATTGTAGTCAGGTTCAATCAGGCAACATCCAGTGTTTGGTTGCAACACACAAGTGTGGTATTACTTAAGTGTCTTCAAATAATGTTCCCTGCTACATTACTTTTGCTACTGCATTGGCTACTTGTTATGTTCCTGATAGTTATCAGTCTTACATGGATACAGGATTGCTGTCCATAACTTATGCTTCTCTGGCATTCAGCTGGGTTTTTCTTTTCTTCTCATAATTGAAGAATTCATCAAGCATTAGTTTTCATGTCAAATTCTCTGAAGTGCTTAATGTTTTGGAATACCTTTTGGTCAGTTTACAACATTAGCTATTTTTCAGGTGACAAGAAAGACAATTAATGTGATCCCATTTCTCTTGTTCTTTTCTACACAATTTAATTTGGGAGCTGTTTTGTTTTCCATGAGATTTGTGCATTGCTGACTTTGTAAGTCAGGTCTTTGGGTTAACCCTTTATTTTTTCCCTATCCAAGTATAAAACAAACTAGTTGGATTGTATTTGACTGAATAAATATAAGTTAAAGTGGGGTTTTTTTTTTGTGACCATCTGTTTTCTTTCAAACAAGTTGTTTTTATAAAGGATACATTTTTATTTGCCCAATCACTTTGTAATTGTTATATCCTGATGAAAATCTATTTAATTGAAATATTGATATTTGCACTTGCTTGGGTTTTGTATTATTTCTATATCTATGTTCATTATTCTGAAATTTATTGCTTTTGTTTTAAACTTGAAAACAGATTTAGATAACAAAGCACACTTAAAGCTTTAACTTGAAAACCAAAATATACCACATTCTGAGTTAATCCTTGCTTAAAAACTAAATACATATCTATTGAACATAAACTGGCACTACTATCAGTTACTAATTAACATGAATTTGGTGCTACCTTTGATAAATTACTTTTACCTGATCATTGTAAAGTCACTTATATATATCCACCTTATCTGCTATCAAATGTATTAGTATGGTTAAATGAGAGGGAAAAATCTTTGTTTATTGTTATTTGATGGTGCTCAGTTTTTTTGTTATAATCATGATGCACTTGTTTTTTTTCAAGCAAAGAAGTTTGAAAGAACTGCCTATTTAAACTTTTACCTACAACATGTGCTTTGTCATTGTGGAGTATTAATGGTGTATACTTATGATTTGTTTGCATAGGCTCATGTATTGTCTCTTTCGTCAGTGACAAGCAAAATCAATCATATTTTTATCAAACACTTCCGACTCATTAAATCATACTGTTTTTTCTCCATTCTTTAATTAACAATCTTGATCCAAAATACCTAATAAGGAAATAAAATGCATTTGTTCCTTTTAAAATACATCTTATGTAAAATTATATAATAAAAACTATATATAAATAAATAATTATTTTATTTTTTTAATTGTAGGTGTTTCTCCAAAAGAAGTGCCTTTTATTATGCATGCCATTCTAATTCGTCACTATTGGAACGGTGCATATTACCCAGTGGGTGGGCCATCAGAGATTGCTTTCCAAATGGTGCGTGCTGTTGAGCAGTCTGGAGGACAAGTGCTGGTTCAAGCACCTGTGACAGATATTCTCTTCAACAGTGATGGCAGGGCAGTTGGTTAGTGTTAGCTTTGACTCTAAAGGCAGTAATTTGTGCGGCTTTGCTTGGACTCTTGGAACAGTTATGTGCAGCTTATTTATCATCATATGTATGGTGGTGACTTTATCGTTGTATATTAGATGGCAATTTTATAATTGTATGTATTGTGGTGATTTTATCACTGTATGTATGGTAGTGATTTTATTATTGGCCAAAAGAGAAACGACTTTTAAGCTAAAACATAAGAAATGTGATGGCACGCATCAGTCTCATGTTTCAATAATTTGTAATCTGTACTTTTATTCTCGTTTCTTCATTTCATAAATTACATTTGTTTATCTGATTCTTTTAAACAAGAATAAAAATGACATAGTTAAAATCTTCATGCATTTTTACAAAGACAAAATATAATTCAAGTAGAATTATGAATATCAGAAAATTATTCACAATGACAATCTTCTATCTCAGACATACCTTTCTGTTCAGCTCTAACCATGAAAACCGTCACCCACAGGACTCGGAATCTTAATAGAGTGCTGGGCCAATCTCGAATCTGCCCTTATATATGATTCTTAGGTTTCTGAGGAAGATTCTAGAATTTGTCAGCCTCCAGGCTATAAACTGAGTTGTTTTCCTGTCTTTGTCTAATAGTCACGGTTGACTGCCCACATACTATAGACTGGATGGTCTGGATACTAAGAATATGTCCAACTTACGTAACACTCAGTGACCCATATCAATAACGCTCCTTAATTCAGAATCTGGGTCCGAGTTGTTTGTTCACTCTCACTCTCAGAGATTTGAAAAATGGCAAAAATCTAGGAGTTAAATTTCACGTAATTTAATTTAACTATTAATTAAATATATTAAAATTAATTAATTGGGTTAATTAGCATTTTTCCTTTCACAGTATGTAAAGCACCATTGACAGTGATGAAGATCTAGTTGATGACAAGGAACTTGTAACTTTTGTGCAGGTGTGCGAGTGAGCCGAAGTTCAGGAGGTGTAGACTTAAAAGCCAAGTATATAATCTCAGATGCTGGGGTCATGAACACATTCAAGAAATTGTTACCTCAGGATATTGCCAAGAAGTCATGTGCGTGTACTTGTTTGTCTACTATTATATTCATATCATCTATAACTAAAAAAATTTAAATGTTCCAAATAATTAAAATCCAAAGTATTGCAACATGAATTTTTTTTAATGAATGAAGAACCATAATTTTTTCAAAGATACTTAAATGTCTCATTTCTGATGAGAGTTGTATGATTCTTTTCTCACTACTGTATCAGTTTAAATTTAGATATTATTTAGTTAAATTAAAATATATCATTTACAAAATAATTTTTATAAAATTATGTACTGTGGTGGGTAGAGTAAAACTTATTGTTTCAAAAATGTTTGTAGTAAAAATATATATTTCAAGTTTTCACTTTTTCTAAGCTTTTACTGCTGTAGTTTTTACATTTGAAAAGTAAACAATATCAACAGTAATGATTACAAAGTCTAGTAGTAACCAAAAATTTGCAGGCATCTACCCAGTCATCAACAGAATTGGACCTAGCATTTCATTCCTTTCAGTCTTCGTGGGGATTGATGGAAGCTCAAAAGATTTAAAACTGCCATCAGGGAACACTTGGTATTATGTCAGGTAAACAAATGCTTAGGTAGACTGGCAGAAATTGCACTTAACATGTTCACTACCATGAGCAGTTTGTCAAAATTAATAATGGGGAACATGTAGATGGTGTTAACTTTAAAAGAAGAAAGCTAACTATTTATTAAACTAGAATACAATTTTACTGTAATATAATTATCTGATATTAAGCAGATTGTTCTTTATTATAACAACCATGTAGTGAAATGAAAAATGCTTGCTCCACTCTGCAAATGTCAAATTAAGGCAGCACTAAATTTCAGGCATATTTCATCACAAAAACTTCTTTCTCACTTGCAAACATTCTCAACTTACAAATCCTGCAACAGTTTCGTTAGCCTGATACACACATAGCATAAGAAATATAACATTGATAAAATTCACAAGTACAATGTACAACATAATCCTAATAGTTAACATAGAAATAATGGTTCAGTTACATAAGCATTCTTCAGTTCAAATTATAGATCAATAGCAAACATGTATGATATCATATATTCTAAATCCATTCTTTCTTTATCAGTCAGTTAACTTATCATAAGCTAACAATCACCTTTATGACCGGTCTCGGGTTATGTTCAAATTGAATGTGATTAGAATAGTGTACTTCTGAAGAAACTTTCAGCCCATCCCCATTGGATGAAATTGTTATGAACAAGTTTGAGACTAAAAGTCAGAAAAACTACTCATCCAATTGAAACTATTTGGACTCATCAGCAATTTCTTCACCTGAGTTGTTTGCTTCCAACTTTGACACTTACAAACAATACCATAATAAGGAGTGCCCAAGGTCGGGTCACTTTGACAATTTAACAATTTATATAACTATTAAGTTTAGAAATAGGGATACATAAATTTACTCTGCCACACATATAACATTAGCCAGTTGATGATGAGTTGAAGGATTTGAGAATTGAATTCAAGCACAGGAAGTCAGTTTGAAGATATTTCATCTCTATTATTATGTTGAAGTAAAAGCAGTTCCATTCTCTACAAATGGAACTTATTGATTTGCAAGAGAACTCAAATTTAAAATGAAAGCCAGGGACTTTTATCTGTCAGAATTTTACCAGATAAATATATAGGTAAATATGCCTAAACAACTATACATGTAAATATGCCTAAACAACTGTACAGGTAAATATGCTTATACAACTATACAGGTAAATGTGCCTATACTACTATACAGGTAAATTTGAATAAACAACTATACATGTAAATATGCCTATACAACTATACAGGTAAATTTGCCTAATTAAAGTTCATTTTTAGTTGTAAAACTTGTTATATCAGTTTGAGTATAATCTTGGAATGATGTGTTAATAATATGTGTAATTAAGCTTTGACACTAGCACAACCCCCTATAAATTATGTCGAAATTAGATGTCATGTTTATAGGAATGTTTTTGTCTGACTTTCCATGATCACCTGCTTAACTTGGCATTTTGCCCTTGAACTGAAAAAGGTTGCACAAGCTTGATCTAGGTCAGGGGTCTCCAAACTACGGTCCATGTCTATGGTAAAAAATTATGGAAATTTACGTGTATCCTGCCAAGATCAGCTGCCGCTAAATTTTTCTATCTCTAATCTCTGAGAGTTGAGAGGGAACAAACAACTCTGACCCAGATTCGGAATAAAGGAGCATTATTGATATGGCTCACTGATTGTTACATAAGTCGGACATATTCTTAGTATCCAGTCCATCTACAGTTTTCAAAGCAGTCAACTGTGACTATTAGACATTAAGTTGCAAGCAAATGACCTCCTTAGGGATAAGTTCAAAGAAGGACTGGTGGGTTTTTACCAGTTTTTGCCCAAGGAAGACTTTCCTAATGTCAAAACCTTTGCATCATGGTACTTTTCAATCTTTGGAACAACATACCTGTGTGAACAAACATTTTCAAGAATGAAAATACATGAAGAACAATTTGAGAACAAACTTGTCCGATGATCATCTCAGGTCACTGTTGATGTTAGGGACATCAAATCTAAAGCCAGAAATGTCTGCTATTTTGGCATCCAGGAAACAATTTCATCATTCCCACTAATACAGGTGTTCATGTGTAGTGTATCAATGTGTTATTAAATAATAACTGAATAAAATAATATTAAATAAATAATTAAAAACAACATCCATGTTTTGATTCTTTTTTATTTGGACCTTGAGTGTGTAGTCGGCCCCCAAACTGCTGTTTGATAGTTAATGCGGCCGTCGGGCAGAAAAGTTTGGAGACCCCTGAGCTAGGTAAACAGAAGCATGGTAACTGAAATTAAACATTAGATAAAAACATATTTTAGATATTTTTGAAGCATACTTTAAATAGTCATACCTAATGATTTGCATTCATTTGTTTATTTGCAAGGAATGACATCAACAAGGTGATGGATAACTTCTTATCTTTGTCATTAGAAGATGTGACATCTGCCTCTTTCCCTTTCCTCTACATCTCTTTCCCTTCTGCCAAGGATTCCTCTTGGGAAAACAGACATCCAGGTAAGCATTTCTTGGCTCTAAAACTAAGTCCCTAATATAGGTTGATAGATCAGGATTGTCTCTTATTCAAGGTATTTTATTTGTCTCTTTTTATGACATTAAATTAAAGACTTACAATGTCATAACACACTCAGATGACTATGATGAAAAGATAAGTGTAAGGAAATGGTAATAATTGTAAATGTTTGGATAGCAGTGTAAAAGCCCTTGTTTCTTATAGTGCATAAGCCATAGCACAGTATCTTGGTTTGGTTTTAAAACAACATACATATTTGTAGATAGATAGATGATATATATAAAGTGGCATTAAATGTTAAAATTAGTTGATGTGTTAGACATATAATATGCATTCAAGTGATTATTTATGCATGCTTTATTGAAAAAAAATTAGAAGAATAATGTTTGCTTTTGATATCAGGAAAAAGCTCTGTGCTCATTATTACACTTGCCAATTGGAAGTGGTTTCAGTCCTGGGAGAATGAGCGTCAAGGTCATCGTGGTGAAACATATGAGGGAATCAAACAGACAATAGGGACACAGATTTGGGGCCAGTGTTGTCAACTCTTTCCCCAGTTGGATGGACAGGTCTTAAATATTTCTTTCTGTCTTGTTTTTATAGTGAACATATTTACATGTAATGTTGAGCCAACACATTGCTTGAACCATCTGGCATATAATAAACACTGACAGTGATGTGTAAACTTCTTGATGATGAAAAGAATTCCATTGGACATGAAAACTTGTTCTTAATGTTGTTCAGAACTGAGTATAACTGTTTAAAAGGATGTAGATTCCACCAGTTATAAACTTATTCTTAATGTTTAGTAGAACTGTATTATATATATTGTAACAAAGTAAATTTGCCCCTCCCTATTTTTAAATTTAATTGTTATTTAAATTGCTAAATTGTCAGAGTGACCCAACCTTGGGCACTCCTTTATGTTGTTATTTTGAAAGTATCTGAGTTTGAAGTAAACGGCCTAAGGGAAGAATATTCTAGATTTGCTGACTGTTAAATTTATTGACCTTCTTATGCATATTGATATTGATAATCTTATGTTGGAGAAGAAAGTGGGTGCATGGGGGCTTGCTAAATATAGATAAAGTCAGATTTGTCTTCTCCTTTAGTAAGAAGTTTTCACCTGCAGAAACCTTATGTGACTGTAAACGTTGTTTTATGTTGTGGAATTGTGAAAACGTTTACGCCAAAATATCCGCCATGTGAGAGATGAGCAGTGTCTTTTGGAGGATCATTAATAAAATAAAATTATTATTCTCATCACTTGAAATTAGTTATGAAGAGTAATTAATAATAATAATTATCTTCATTAACTAAGTGGCTCACATGTCACAGATAGATAGATTAGAATAGATAGATAGATAGATAGATAGAACAGTTGTATGATTGGTGGAGTCTAGGTCCTTTTAAGCAGTTACATACTATTTAGATGCAATTCTTTTAAACATTAAGAACAGGTTTATGCTGCATGGAACTCCAATTCTTTTGAACATAAGAACAAGTTTATGTCACATGGAACTCTGGCTCTTTTAAACATTAAAAACAAGTGTTTATGTTGCATGGAATTCTAGTTCTTTTGAACATTAAGAACAAGCTTATGTTGCAAGGAACTCATGATAAATATTATAAATTTGTTTCAATATTTTTTATATCGAGATGCACAAAAAATGTAATTTAAATTTATTAAGTGTTGTGGATATATTATTAATTTAAATTATTAATTTCTTATAAACCAGATGTTTTTGACACATACTTTCTTCCTCTGATTAAAAAAAAAAGGTCAAATATTGACTTTGTTTAAACATACTATCATTATTTATAACTTTGCAAATCCCTAATTTAGTTGCTATAGCTTTGTAAAGTTTCCCTGTGACTTTGATTTTTATTAGATTTATTTTGGACATGAAATTTCTTATCAGTTTTCTGGATTATGTATCAAACTAAAGTTCTTGTGAAGGATGTGAATATTTGTCAAATTGTATATTTTGTTTCATTTCTTGTATAAGGTTGAAGAGGTTAGGAGTGTGGATGACAAAATCCGATGATGAGTGGATTATGGGAAAGGGAATTGCTAGGAGTGTATGATAGCATGTGAGATGTGATGACTGCATCATTGTTTGCTGATTTCTTGTTAGTGATGAGTGTGTTGTTCAGTGTTTTTTTGTCTTATGATGAAATGCAATGACCGTATCGTTGTCTGGTGGTTTCTTGTCTTGTGATGAGTGTGTCGTTGTTTAGTGTTTTCTTGTCTTATGATGAAATGTGATATGACAAGTGCATTGTTTGGTGTTTCCCTATCTTATGATGAAATGCATTGTGACAAGTGCATCGTTGTCTGGTGTTTTCTTTTCTTACGATGAAATGTGATACTACAAATGATTCCTGTTGGTGTTTTCTTATCTTAAGATGAAATGTGATGTGATGAGAGAGTTGTTGGTGTTTTCTTGTCTTACGATGAAATGTGATGTGATGAGAGAGTTCTGTTGGTGTTTTCTTGTCTTTTTGCATACAGCACCATTTGTACAGGAATCCATCTAGTATAATAAAAATATGATTCCTACTCTAGTCTCTGGTTAATAAAAGTCTTTCACCACTCTGTGCCTATCTCTTCTTCTTCTATTGGTACAATATCCTAACTCTAAGTCTATTCACAACCTAACCTAAATTATCCACCCTAACTGATAACTCTAAATCTCTGAGTCTCAGATACAAACTACGTGTCTAAAACACAATACAATAGGTGATTTTTATGCAAGATTTACCTAATGTATATTTTTCTTGTGATCTTTCCATGTAACAAACAGAAAGAATACATGGATGTAGGCACACCTTTGACCAATAAGTACTACCTGGGTGCACCTATGGGAGAAATGTATGGTTTGGACCAGGGAAAGAGCCGCTTCACACCAGAAACTATTGCAACACTGCGTGCAGACACTGACATTCCTGGGCTGTACCTCACTGGTAAGAGAAAAGACACAATCAATGATCTGGGATGAGAGAAAGATGGAGAAATCTGTTGCTGAGAGCACAACTGACATTATTTAATTGTTGTCAAAACAAACAGAATGTGATGCTTGCATATTTTTTATCGTAATGCAGTTTTATTTGCACCATATGTAAGAAGTATTCTACTCTTGACAGGGGAGCTAATTCAGGAATAGAAAGCTATGAAAGTTCTGATACTCTTAAAAACAATAGATCTGTATAGAATGAAATTGATAAAGGGGAGCTGTTTAGTTAGAGAACCAGTGTAACTAGTTGAGATTTTAATACAGATGATAAAAGAAAATGAGGGCACTTTGAATTCCACTTGTCATAATTCAAACTAACCATATCTGAATTAATTATATTCCTATTTATATAAGAGTGTTAATTAGTGGAACATGAAATTCAAAATGTATCATAGGTATACAACATAACAAAAATTACTGTTGAACAGTATAAATAATGTGTAGGCCTAGATATATGGTTGGAGTTGCATCATACACAGAGGATATGTTCTAAAGTCAGCACAGTAGATAAAAATGTCATATATTCATAATTACTCTTGAAAATATTAAAATCGTTGATGGAACAGCAGATTCATGCCTCCCATCTCATGTTCATTCTAGGGCAAACAGTTTATTGAGTGGAACAGCAGGTGGAATTATTTAAATTGTTATTTTTTTCCTTTTTCTCTTTTCCTTATTTTCTTGTTGTTGTCGAGTGCATGTAGATGAATCCATTTAAGTTCATTATGCATATGCTGTAAATCCATTGTATAGAGTTTGCTTTAGTCACAAACTGCAACCATTGTTTAACACTTAATTCTCTAACCATTAAAGAACTATTGTATACTGTTTGCGGTGACTTGTATTTATGGTATTTGTTCAAGTGCATTTTGAGCCTGTGCACTAATCTACCTGCAAGTGCTGACACAAGAAGTATTACTTTTGGATTTATGGGATGATGGCCTGAAATATTTAAATCAGGTTTTGGCTTGTCATCCCCCAGAAGATAAACTGCATAAAAATATAAGCAATACACACCAATAATGCTAACATTCCAAGAGATGTTACATTTATGTCACAGATCTACACTTACATTTAACAAGCTACATTAACAAAGACACTTAAGAGTGGAGAACGATTAAGACTAAAATTTAATTATAAGAATCATAATAAAGAGATAATAATACAGGATTTAAGTTATATCATGATAGTCTTTTCCTCAGTAATTGGATTTATACTGTTGTATTCAGATTAGAGTCTAAAAGTACTTATTTACTTAGTAATCAGAATAAATAAAGATTTGTATACTTCAGTGGGTGTAGCAAAAGGTATAGCAATAAAATAAAGATTTGTGTACTACAATAGGTATAGCAGTAGGTATAAAAATAAAATAAAGATTTGTGAACTGCAATATGTGTAGTAATTAAAAAAGAATGATTTGAATAATGCAATAGATGCAGGAATAGGTGTAGCAATAAACTACAGCTGTGTGCTGCAATAGGCGTAGCAATAAAAAATAAATTGTATACGGCAGTAACTCTAGCACTAAAATAAAGATTTTTGTACTGCAATTAATAAGTGTAGTAATAAAAAGACTTGTATACTGCAAAAGTATAAGATTTGTGTACTGCAATAGATGTAGCAATAGTTATAGCAATAAACTAGATTTGTATACTGAAAAAGGTGTGGCAATAACAAGACTTGGTTGCTGCAGTAGGTATAGCAATAATCTACAGATTTATATATTGCAATAAGTGTTGCAAAAAAATTAAGATTTGTATACTGAAATAGATGTAACAATAAAATAAAGATTTGTATATTGCATGCTGCAATAGACGTAGTAATAATGTCAAGACTTAATGTACATTGCAATAGATGTAGTAATGATATCAAGACTTGCCTACTGTAATAGTTGTAGTAATAAAATCAAGAATTGCCTACTGCAATAGATGTAATAATAAAATCAAGACCTTTTTTTACTGTAATAGATATAATAATAATATCAAGACTTCCAAACTATAATAGATGTAATAATAATATCAAGGCCTGCCTACTGCAGTAGGCTTAGCAATAAAATCAAGACTTGCAAACTGCTATAGATTTAATTAATAAAATCAAGACTTGCAAACTGCTATAGATTTAATAATAAAATCAAGACTTGCAAACTGCTATAGATTTAATTAATAAAATCAAGATTTGCAAACTGCTATAGATTTAATTAATAAAATCAAGATTTGCAAACTGCTATAGATTTAATTAATAAAATCAAGATTTGCAAACTGCTATAGATTTAATTAAAATCAAGACTTGCAAACTGCTATAGATTTAATTAATAAAATCAAGATTTGCAAACTGCTATAGATTTAATTAATAAAATCAAGATTTGCAAACTGCTATAGATTTAATTAATAAAATCAAGATTTGCAAACTGCTATAGATTTAATTAAAATCAAGCCTTGCAAACTGCTATAGATTTAATAATAAAATCAAGACTTGCAAACTGCTATAGATTTAATAATAAAATCAAGACATGCAAACTGCTATAGATTTAATAATAAAATCAAGATTTGCACAGAGCAATAGGCTTATATGTATCCCCATAATCTCCCTGATCTACACTATAACTGGGGTGCATTGTTAGTCCTGATGTGATGCATTTTAATGTAATTTTATTTAGTTGTGCATGCTGTCTCCATTTTCTTTTTCTAATTACAGGTCAAGACACTTTGCTGTGTGGCTTTACATCAGTTGTGTATGCTGGACTGCTCTGTGCTGCTCAAATTCTGCATCGCAATGTGTGGAAAGATTTTAACAACCAGCGCAATGCACTTCTTAAGGAGGAGCAGGAAAAAGTGAAAGAAAAAATGCAAGCAGAATAAATTTGCCTTTAATTGCACAATGCTCTGGCTTTAGGCAAAGGTTATTTTAACGTTTACATTTATATAGCCATGATAAATTATGTGATAACTGTTACCATAACTTTTGTGGCTATGCAAAACTGTTACCAGAAGTTTTATGACCATGACTTTTAACATAACTTTCTGGCCATACCTAACTGCTATTATAACTTTGTGGCCATATATAACAGATATCATAACTTTTGTGACCCTACTTAGCTGTTACCATAACTTTGTGGTCGTACATAATTGTTACCATAACTTTGTGGTCATACATAATTGTTAACATAACTTTGTGACCATACACAACTGTTCGATCGCTGCTTTATTACTTGATTTGACTGTACAGAGATAGTAACCTTAACTTCATAAAAATCATTTGCATAATTGATCAAAAAAGGGACATATTGAATTGTGCTTGTTACACATTTGATATATCTGAGCATTCTTATATATTGAAAGTTGTTTGAAAGAAAGTTATGGCATTAGCTGCTAGTAGTTATATTTAGAGGATGTGATAGTTAAAGCTTTATAAATAGCTTGCTTCAGATTTAAATATATTACTTTCTAGTGCTTTTGTCGATTTGATACATTTACAAACTTTTAGTACCTAATGGTGATGTATTTCCTCTTTTTATGTATTAATAAAATGAAACCTGTTGTTAAAAGGGATAAAATTATATAAAGTTTGTATTTACATTTTTATACTGAAACAAATTAATAGTGGATTGAAGATTAAAGTTTTTTTTTTGTTTTTTGTACAAAATTATTTACCAGTAATAATCTAGATTAATACTGAAACTAAGTAAGATTCTAGGATGTAATATTTATGAATGATGTAGATATGATAGAAGCAAAATAGATATTGAATTGTGTTGTGCAAATATTGCAGCTAGGATGAGAGATATATTTTGTATCATGCAGCTATGAGAAGTATTTTAAATCCTCTGGTTCAGACACCCGTTTTGTTACTTCGGCTTTATTTGTACAAACTGAACAGTGATGAAAAACACAGATTTGGGAAAGAAGTTCAATGACACAAGGCTTCTTTTTAGTTCACTGAAAGTATAAATTTCGTACAAGCACATTTTTTTAATTCAGCACAACATGAATATGCAATGAAATCTAGTTTAAAACTTTATTAATTTCTAGCAACAATGATGCCAGAATAGGTTGTGACATTTGAGAACTTAGCTTTCTGGTTTAAGAACAATATGATAAGCATCAACAAATCTGAAGGCATGAATGACTGGGTTGCCCTTTACTTTACTACTTCGGGCACATTCTCAGTACAGCATTTGTTTGGATATTTTTATTTTATATGCTTGTGTATATGAGCATGTCAACAAGCATGCACGCATGCACATGTATATAATGGGTATATTATCTCTGGTGGTATTGGTTTAAATTTGATATCACCATTACCACATCTGCACATTATAAAATCACCATTATATGCATTATGACCACACCACACTACTCATTAGAACACTACAACTACACACCTTAAGGTACAACAACTGAACATTATAATATCACCATAGCTACATATATTATAAAACCCCAGCTACACACATAATACCACCATAACTACACACACTAAAACACAACACATCTACACACATATTAACAAAACAGGAAAAAAGGGGTGTAAAGTACATGAAATGCAGTTCATGTATGAGAAGTTGAAACAAACACAATGGACAAAAACCTGTGAAGAAAAGCTTTCCCATATAACACAATACAGCATTATTTTGTTTCAAACACCCAACTTTTCATTGGTTGTAATAAAAATAATTATCAATTATTTTTTTTTAAATCTTGCAGATTTTTTTCTTTTTTTACAAAGAAAAAATGTGTATTTAAAAAAAAATGTATTAATTGTAATATTTTTATTTTACAAATGAGATTAACCTATGCACACTATTTTTTAAAAATTATATTCTTTGTAAAAATTTAAATATAATACAATTACAGTTTCAAGAAAAATTAAACACTATTAAAGCAACCATTATTTTACGTTACTCATACCCGTCTGATTCCATCATTGTTGTTTTACTAAACGTACTGTAATATTTAGTTTATCATTGTTTCAGTTTGTGTTGTAAAGAAAAATCAAATGCACTTACTGATTGGTAATTAACATTTTAATCCATAGGGCACAGATTGTACTCTTTCTGCATTTCCGGCATGTTTTATGCTTCAACTAGTGAGAAACACTCATGAAAAGAAGTAATGTATTCTTTCTAAATGTCTGTCAGTACTATATTTAATTCTCTCATTCCTGATGTGACATTTTTGTACTATCTGAATTTGGTCATCAGTGAAGTATTTAATAATCAGTGTCTGCTGGAGAATTATTAATAACATAAATTAAGATTTTCATCACTTGTAATTAGTTATGAATGATTAATTAATTAAAAATATTCATTAACTAAGTGGCGTTGGTGTCACAGTACGCTTCATAAGAACTACATGAAGCCTGATTAATGTGAGAAAAGTAAGTAAAAGTATAAATATTCTGATGTTGAATGTAGCTTAATACTATTTTCTTTACATAGTTAGTTTTATTGTTTTACAAATTTAAATCTAAAGTGCTTGTGATTACTCACAGATAGGGAAAATTAAAATTGACATACAGTATAAATTTTTGTATTTCAATTATGTTCATTTTTTAAACTTGAAAATTTATTGGTGCTTAGTGTTGCATGTGTGTGTGTGTGTGTGTGTGTGTGTGCACATGCACACATAATTATACGTTATAGGTATATTCTAGCAAAAAGATGTACTTTGTGTTGATTATGAACAAGTTGATAAAATTTACACACATGAATAATAAGCAATTTATATCGTTTATTATATAAATAAGGCCCCATTATAAATTTATAAATCCCTTTTGCATGACAGTTTCTAATCTGAAGTTAATTTCAAAAAGAAAGAAATATTAAACCACTTTATATTTCATGATCAATAAATGAAAAGAATCTTGGTTTTTAATGAGGAGAATATTTATAAATGTTTTAGAGAAACTGAATTAATCATTGTTCATTGTCACTTATGCTGATAAATTACCTGTCTTTAACAAACTTGTGCTTTTAATTTAAAAATAAAATATGAAGAGACTGAAATAGAATTTCTTTGTTTAATTTTATCAAACACTCAACTGGGAAGAATGTATATTAAAACCGCATATGAATTATGACCATTTTGCTAAAGGGAACTCTCAAGTCAATAATGGCTAATTAAGGGTCTGTGTTTAGCCCACAGGCAAAGGGAATATTAATGGCTAATTATTATTATTGAGAATTTCAATATGCTAAGACGAAAATACTGTTGCTCAAACATATCGATATGACTGTATTGAGTGAGATCTACCGATCATTCAGTAAAGTGCAACGTCGATATGTCTGAGTAAAGGGAGACAAATCAATGTGTCAGGGTAAAGGGAGACAAATCGATCTGTCTGGATAATGACGTAGGAAATCTTTCGAAAAACGAATCGAGTGTGACGCTAGCTTGGACCCAGAGCAACCCTAAGTGAAATCTATTATTCGATTACTGAACACTGATATAAAACATGGCTTAGCAAGGAAAGGAAAGAAAAGACTGGCTGTAGTGGTGGTAGTTGTGCTGAGGAGTCACCGTCGTTGTGAATGACAGAGAAGCAATACTACAAGTAAAGACATTTCTCCTCAATTCTTTGATACAGCAGATCATCATTCTAATGATGAAAGGCTTCAGAATCCAGTGAAATAAGTGATGTTACCACGGAACCTCAAATATTTATTGCGAGATATAATACCTGCCAAACGTAGAGGGAATGAAATCCCAACAGAAAACAACAACAAAAATAAAACCGTTCAATTAACACTACTACTATATCTGCAGAACATGAGTACCAGAGTATAACTTTATTTCGAAACAACTGAATTTTTCGGAAAACATATACAAAGTACTAAAGTCATGATATATGATCGTCAAAAGTAAAACAAATTGTCTACAAGCATATTACAATGATTATTTTTGGTGTAGATTAATTGCAAGGCACGAACCAGTACAAAATAACATTCCAACTGTCACTGCATGAGAAGTGCAAATATAGACCTGGCTATCTAGTTCCGACCGTCAGGCTGTGCAAAACAAGATTCAAATGTCGCTGCACGAGAAGTGTACACTTAGCTATCCAAGTGTCGATCAACAAGCTGTCTCCGTCATAAAACTCAGAGAAACTTACGTCATTATTCTTACCTTGAAAAAAAATAAGAAATGTTGCAAGTTACAAACTTCACATTTTAAAGCTTCGCTTAATTTCTTGTCCGTTCAATTTGATGTCTCGTGGTTTCTAAATATACTTTATGCACGCAATCGAGCACACATACCCTCCCCCCCCCCCAAGCACACACACACACAAACATACACAAGCACAACCAATGAAAGATGATCACCTTACAGTCGTCTCCCCTGTAGTAGATGTCAGTCCAAGCTGGTCCCAGCCAGGGATACTCTCACTTAGCTCGATTAAGCTGGCGAATGGATAGACTGGCCACAAACAGCGATAAATCAGGCCTATGTGTTACTGGCCACAAACAGCGATAAATCAGGCCTACGTATTACTGGCCACAAACAGCGATAAATCAGGCCTATGTGTTACTGGCCACAAACAGCGATAAATCAGGCCCATGTGTTAGTGGCCACAAACAGCGATAAATCAGTCCTACGTATTACTGACCACAAACAGCGATAAATCAGGCCTATGTGTTACTGGCCACAAACAGCAATAAATCAGGCCCATGTGTTACTGGCCATAAACAGCGATAAATCAAGCCTATGTGTTACTGGCCACAAACAGCGATAAGTTAGGCCCATGTGTTACTGGCCACAAACAGCGATAAATCAGGCCTATGTGTTACTGGCCACAAACAGCGATAAGTCAGGCCCATGTGTTACTGGCCACAAACAGCGATAAATCAGGCCTATGTGTTACTGGCCACAAACAGCGATAAGTCAGGCCCATATGTTACTGGTCACAAACACTTATGATTAATCATTAAATCGGAAAGGGTATGCCATTGATAGATGCTCGTGCAACCACCCACCCAACAATGTACCCAGACACCACCAAAATGAATGCCCACTCAACTGTCACTCTTCTCTCCCATGGCACGACAATCTTTTCTTCCACAACATAAAGTTCTCTCAGATCCTGCACCCAACTGCAAAATCAGCGACAGTTGGAGCGTAACATGCAAATTAATGAAAATATTTATATTAAAGAAAGACTGTGAATCACTGCAAAACTCTCAAGTACTGATTATTAAAATAGAAGTATTTGTGGGATGGAACTAAAGTTTAGCATATTACCATCAACAAATAAATCAATTTATTATAAAATATAAACTAAGAGTTTAAAAAAAGCCTTTGTTCGTAAAAATGTTTTTAAAAATAAGGCTCTAAATTTCATTAAAAACAAACTGAAAAAGGAGTTTAATTTACTAACGCTTATTCCAAAAGAAAATGTTTCTTTCTTTCTGCATGCAGTTAAGGTCTGCAGTAGCACGAGAGCTCATTTCCTTTTGTCACGTGTAATACCTTCATTAAAAAAAAAAAAAAAATGAGTGGCATTTTAACCCTCTATGTCGTCATTAAGCTAGTTGCAACAGAAAATCTCACAGAAACACGTTCTTTTCATCGCTTATATTAAAATATATATCGGGACTGACATTTTATATAAGTATATTTTTAGAAAATCTGTTAATTGAGCTCATATGCAAGGTTGACCTAAATCCCCCTTCACTTTGTCTTTAAATACTATTTACCGAACTGGAAAAATATTCTTTACTTCAGTGGAGATCTGATTGCTCATCTTTATCGAAAGACTGGAGAAGTATTTCTAATCTGAGTAGAGTAATAATACTCACATTTATACTGAGTTACACTATTTCAGGTATTAATAGAGCATTACACTCGTATTCATACAGGCCTGGACAATATTTCAGACCTGAGTGGAGTATAATTATTCGTATGTCTCCAGAGAATTCAATTGTACCGACTTAGTGAATCATTAAATACTCGCACTTAATCACGGACAAAATTTCAAATTATGGTGATGCAGAGAGAGAGAGAGATGGACGCTATTTGATTTGAGTGCAGGTTTAAATATTCACACTTTTACCATGGTGGACAAAACTCATAATAATGTATGTGTATATACAGGACAAGATATTTCTGATTTTTGTGGGAGTATTAAATATTTGCACTTATACCATGGTAGACAAAACATAAGATTAAAGTGGAGCATTAAATTCAGATGTGTGTGTGCGCGCGCGCGTGCGTATGCAGAGAGGGAGAAGCACCCTCCACAAATTTATTTCTAATAAACAATTGCTCAGGTTTGAAAGGTGTAATGCTATTCCTTCCTCGAGTGCTCTCCCCTTAGTCTGTTTTCGAGCTTCTTGTAACGTCATATTCTAGATGAGCGTGCGATCCAGGCGATGGAGAGAGCACCTTAAATTACCTTCTTTCTGCACGCGTTCTTTGTTACATTACAAATACTATCGATTTGATCACCGTTTTAATGAAATGGAAGCAAGCGATTGATAAAGTGCGCATATTATGGAAATGTACCCTGAATGATTTCAAGTTGTTTCGGTCAATTTTAGGATGTTCTTTAATTAAAAAAAACAACAAAAAAAAACAACAACCAACCCACATAATCTGAATTGTTTGTTTCGACATTGACTGATACTAGGTCTATTACGAGGAAAGAAAAGATCTTTCTGTAAGTTAGCACGCGCGCACATCACACAGAGAAGCAGTTTAAAATAAAAGTATACCTCAAATTGAGATTGGTTGATGTAATTTGGTGCGTGTGCAGTAAACACACGGTGAATGCTCAATGATTTGTAACTATCTTTGCAAGCTAGTAATGAATGTAATCAATTTTTGTATAACATTCATGTAATTTTGAAATCACTGAACATTTATATAACTATTTCTTAAAGTATTATATTTAAAACATCACGTTTTAGACTGAAAAATATATGTAAATATTTATATGTCCATTAACTATAGTCTTTAAATGCTTTTCGATAATTAACAATGAACTCTGACGTTCCACACTTAATAAAATTGCGAGTCTGTGGCGTTTATTTCTTGTACACTAGAAACAAACTTGTCGCCTTCATTGTCGTTTCGATCGATCGGGGTTGGGATTGCAGAGCATTATTGAATAAATGTCCCAGTTGATGGACATGCAAATGGAGGTTGACCTTTCTGACTCATTCTAGCGATGACTTACCGGCACTAACTGTAAAACGATGGCTGATGGAACTTAAATTATTCTAAAGGAATGTACTTGTATAAAGAACTTAAATTATTCTAAAGGAATTTACTGGTATAAAGAACAATTCTTTGTAGTAAGATGTCTTGTTTGCACCTTACTTCGTTATCATATAATGTTTGATAATATTCACTCTTTGACTAAGAGGAGTCGTGCATATAAATATAGAGGTTTAAAATAGTGCTCAGTTACCCATTGGAAACATCTGACAAAGACAACCGTTGTTCATAAATGGACAAGAGAATCGCTTAACACAACTGTAAACAGTTTGCACCAAGAGTAGACAACCCAATTAAAATCTTATCATTGTTAATCTATTTCTGTTCTACAGTTAATTGTAGAGTTTACCTTCTCTTGAAAATGGCGGAAATTATTAATTGATTTCTATTGTCTCTTGTTAAATCAAAATAAAATAACCAAAAACAACTGCAACAACAAATGATACAATAAAGAATAATGAAAGTGTTTTAGCTCTAAAACAAAATAAAATAATCAAAGCAATTACAACAACAATTGATAAATATACTAAAGGATAATGAAAGTGTTTTAGCTCTAAAACAAAATAAAATAATCAAAGCAATTACAACAACAATTGATAAATATACTAAAGGATAATGAAAGTGTTTTAGCTCTAAAACAAAATAAAATAATCAAAGCAATTACAACAACAATTGATAAATATAGTAAAGGATAATGAAAGTGTTTTAGCTCTAAAATTAAATAGCTAACACAAAATATGCAGAGCTTAAAAGTAACAAGAACAGTAAAAAGATGCTTTAACGAGCACACAGAGAAATAGCTTTTGTTGTAGTGAAACGCTTCAAAATCAAGACACAAGAAGACATTTTAGTGCGGAATATGCAAGAGATTTATGGTTTAAATACTGATCCACAAACTCACATCCGCCTATATTTCCAGACGACAATCATGCTTAATAAACGTGAAAATGGCCTCATTCAATAAAGGTAAGATCAAGCTAAGAGACGACAAATTGTTCAGGGACCAGTGATTTTTAGGGATTTAAGATCCTACATCTACGATACTTCGAAATATACCTAAACACACACACACACACACACACACACACACACACACACACACACACACACACACACACACACACACACACACACACACACACACACACTCCGAAAGAAAGAAACTCGAAAAAGACAAGAACAAAACATGTAGGCTGAAAGCTTGAAGAAAGTTTTAAAAAACTAGTCAAGCATATGTTTAAATCTAAACAAATGGCAAAAAACAACAACAAAAAACCAACAAACAAAACGAAAGCTGCCAATGCATACGCCATGCAAATAATTAGCATCTTGAGGGTTAACTGCAAACTGAACAGCTATCGGATAAATGAATAAAACCGTTTTTAACCATACAAAGTATGTTCTGCTTGAAACAAATACATACAGATTCTACTAATGAAGAGCATAGGAAGGTAAATATATATCTGTGTTACGTTTCCAGTATTTATTTAAAGACCCTGCTTAGAATAATTAAAAGACTTTAAATATAATTAATTCTTCCTCTCATATTCTACGCAGACTGGTTGCTCAATTTATTATCTGACTAATTAAAAGTGCGTCTTGTAGTTCAGACGACAAATTTACAGACTAATAAACTGCGAACTTTTAGCTAGATTTGAAAACAGTTAAATCCCTCTAAATTAATATGCACTCGTCATCAATCTTTCTGCTCATCCGCCCCCATTCAAATCTAAGAATTAATCTAATTGGTCTACTGTGCATAGAAATCAACTACTAAGAGGTATTAACAAAAAAAATAAGATTTAATAAAGTTTAACAAATTAACAATAAATCGAATGCAACGCGAATAGTCTTCACTCTGTCTTTACGCGCCTATGCCTGATTTTTGTCAATCTAAATTGCCAGGAAAGTGTTCCTTTGAGATCTGTACACTTGATTTTGCACTTAGCTCTATTCTTGTATCCTTGGTCTCAACACTCAGTCATGCCGGTTCGTTCCCTCAGTCCCCCTTTAACGACACACGTGGTGCATAAGGAATGATGTCCCTTTGTTAGTGGCTAGGAACTGGAATTTTTGCAGCATGGCCCTCAGAGTGGATTTCGACACGCTTATACCAATAAGCTAATGCAGGTGAGGCATGGTGAAACATGAACCATGAGCCGACCTGTGGATGCAACGTGTTTGGATATAATTCTCAACCTAACAGGCCCTACTTAGGCATGGCTCAATTAAATGCGCTGAACAAAGAGTTTCGACCTCGCGTCGCTTACAATTAGATTTTAGAAAAATATAATCGTCTCACATGTGTTCCATTTAACAGTCATGACGTATGAAGCAATAAAATAGATACAACGTTAAATTAATGTTCATACAAAGAGGTAATTCAAACCGACAGAGCGCTTCACAATTTACAATTAAAATTACACGCAATAATTGAATTACATGAAGAATTCATATCGAGCGCAGCATTCTGGCTCTTAGTGAATTAAACAATATAAATTAAAGTACAGAAATGGAAAAATGGTTACAATAAATTTATATTCCGTAACGTATAGGTTTTCAGCTATTTCTCTGAACCATGCTCAAGTGTATATGGAAATCATATAATACATAGCACAAATACATACTTAAACAATACATAGGCAAATACTATTAAATAAAATGATACCTTTGAGAGAAGTCGAAGGGTACCTTGATTCTCTATGGCGCCGGCTGCCTCTCACGACCCGAGTAAGCTGATGGAATTAGCTAAAATGTGCTCGAAGTGAGGGAGCGGAAGCGTGTAGGTACATATATAGAAAGGTATATTGCGTATCACGTGACTGTTCGCAAGGCATGTGGTTGGTTCGAGAACTGGACAATGGTCCTAAAGTTACATAACATCTTGACCTGTTCTAGAAGCACCTAGAAAAAGGAAGCTTTGAACAAAGGGCCAAGGGTTTCAAATATTCGAATTTGAAGTAAACAAGGCAATGTGGGTCATCAGGTCGGACATTTTTATCAGACTTGTGACACCCCCTTGCTTTTGAGGCGTTTATCTTACCAAAGATAAAATGCCTCCTACAAATTATGTATGATAAAATGTAGAAGTCCACAATGAAGAAAAATTTACACAAAAAATTTCGACATTCCTAGAAATAAAGTGTGCAACTATATTTCATATTTACAGGAAGGAATCCGTAGGGTTCAGTTAATTGATTAAACAACATTCTATCAGTACCGG
Source organism: Sinotaia quadrata (assembly GCA_028829895.1). Taxonomy (NCBI): domain Eukaryota; kingdom Metazoa; phylum Mollusca; class Gastropoda; order Architaenioglossa; family Viviparidae; genus Sinotaia; species Sinotaia quadrata. Next base: position 60,005,198 of record CM054183.1, read on the forward strand.
CACTTGATGGCATCAAGCACGACTCATGTAATCTGCGCCAACATTCAAAGACCCTTTGATGTAATGAATATTTGCGTCATACTGTGTCAGAAACAAAGACCAACGCATTAAACGGCTGTTCGTAAATTGCGCCTGTCCGAGAAAGGCCAACGGCTGGTGATCGCACTCAATGACAAAGGTTTTTCCGTACAAATAGTTTTCGAACTTTTTTATGGCCCAAACTATTGCAAGACATTCCTTTTCACTGGTGGAATATTTCTGTTCAGTAGTTGTGAGTTTACGGCTTGCATATGCAACTGGGTGTTTGGTGTCATTGTGTTCTTGTAATAACACTGCTCCTAATCCTGTGTTGCTAGCATCAGTCCTTAACAAGAATGGTTTTGTCAGATCTGGCAGTTTAACAACTAAATCTGAAGTCAGTCTAGATTTCAGTGTGTCAAAAGCGTTTTGGCATGCATCAGTCCACACTACTTTTGTAGGCATATTCTTACGTGTCAAGTCAGTCAGAGGACATGCAATGGCACTAAAATCTGGTACGAATTTTCTGTAGTAATTAGCAAGACCAAGAAAACTTCTAACTTGTGTTTTTGTTAGCGGTTGTGAAGTGTCCTTAAGTTGTGCTATCTTAGCTTCACTTGGCGACATAGTTCCATGACTCAACTTGTGTCCCAAGAAGTCTAAGGAGAATTGTGCTATTTCACACTTCGTAGGGCGGGCAGTGAGGTTGGCTTGCTTTAATCTGGCTAGCACATCTCGTAAGAGTGTTAAGTGCTCCTCCCACGTCTGGGTGCCTAGAATTAAATCATCCATGAAGTTCTCAACTCCACGTCCGTACAGTGGTTCTAACAATGACCGCATCATTTTAGAAAAAATGCTTGGAGCGTTTGAAACTCCGAAAGGCATAACTTTCCATGTGTAGTTTCCTACTGGTGTAGTGAAAGCTAGTATGTGTCGATCAGTGTCCTTGACCTTGATTTGCCAAAAACCGCGTGACAAATCTATTTTGGTATAGTAATGAGCGTTAGCTAGCTTAGTGAAGATGAGATCCGGATCAGGAAGAGGTTCGGCACAAAACTCTGTCACTTGATTGAGTTTGCGGTAGTCTACGCAAAAACGGAACGAGTTATCACGTTTTTTAATCAACACGATGGGTGATCCGTAGGCACTGTCAGTCTTCTCTATGACCCCTAGATCTAGCATAGTCTTAATCTCACGTCTAACGTCATCTATCTTAGCGTGTGGCAACGGATACGGCTTCAAACGTATCGGTTTGTTGTCAGTCAGCTTCAGTGAAAATTCTATTAAGTCTGTCAACCCTGGTTTGTCTGTCAGAGTAGATGAGAACTCATTAAGCAATTCATTCACTTCTTTTTTCTGTCTTTCTGTCAAGGCTTCATTTACCCTAACGTCTTTGACAGTTTCGTCCGTCTGTAGAGGACAGTTTGGTAAAGTACCAGTGACGCAATCAGTCTCCCCCTCGTCTTCTGTAACTATCGTCGCTACGACAAAATCAGCTTGAGTGGTTTGATCCTCACGGCTTATGTACTTTTTGAGTAGGTTAACATGAAAGATTTTCTCTCTCTTTCCTGTCTGCACCTTATAGTTCAGTCCCCCTAGCTTGGCGGTAACTACAAAGGGCCCCTTCCATTTCATCTGAAGTTTGTTATGTGCTTCAGGAAGCAACAGTAACACTTTGTCATTAACTTCAAATTCTCTAGGTTTGGTGTGCTTATTGTAATATTCTGCCTGTCTAGACTGAGCTATCGTCAAGTTTTCCCGTGCTATCTTGCCTATAGTTTCAAGACGGTTTCTTAAGTCAGTGACGTATGTATAAGTTGTCTTAACTTCGTCATCTGTCTTTTCATCAGTCCAAAGTGCCTTCAAAATCATCATCGGTCCGCGTACAGTACGTCCGTAAAGTAGCTCAAATGGTGAAAACCCGGTGGAAGATTGTGGCACCTCCCTATATGCAAATAGTAGGGCAGGGATGTATCTGTCCCAGTCTTTCGGTTTATCTGTGGCGAGCTTTTTAAGTGCTGTTTTTAATGTCCCATTGTATTTTTCAATCAGACCATTTGCCTGGGGGTGGTATGGTGTGCAAGTAAGATGTTTGATGGAAAGTAAACGATTTACTTCCTTCATTACGTTGCCTATGAATTGACTCCCCTGATCTGTCAAAATTTCAGTAGGAATACCAACACGACTCCAAAGACCGAAAAGGGCTTCGGCGACAGTTTCAGTATCAATATTTTTCAATGGTACTGCGTCGGCGAATCTTGTTGCGTAATCAATAGTGGTCAGCACGTATCGATTACCTCTCGTTGATGTGGGTATTATAGGCCCAATCAAATCCAATGCTACGCGCTTGTAGGGTTCACTGATCAGTTCAGGCTCTCCTAACGGTGCGGGTCTGATTGAATTTTTAGACTGTGTTCTCTGGCATGTGTCGCAACTTAACACGAATCTACGGATATCGGCAGTGATGTCCGGCCAATAAAACTCACTTGTAATACGACTAGTTGTTTTTTGTACACCCATGTGTGCACCAAAAAGACTCTCATGACCTAATCGTAATACGTCATTTCGTTTGGTTTGTGGAACGACTAATTGTTTCCGAAATTCGTCTCCCACTTTCGAATAGCGGTACAATAAACCCTTTTTCAGAATAATGCACGCTTTCTTATTCGAATCGTCAGTGTTGACGTCACTAACAAGTACAGCTTGTCTGCGTAACTTGTCTAGTGTTTCGTCCTCAGCTTGTAATATTTTAATCTCGCTAACTGTTGCTTTATCTACGGCTGGTGCGGCAGACATCGGTGCAGTTACAGATTTGTCTTTACTACTCGCTGCTCTGGTTACAGCGTTAACCAGTGGTGGTTCGATTGAAGTTTGTTTTTTGCACGGCAAAACATACTTGCAACCAAGGATCACGTCATGCGGTGAGTTTTCCATAACTGCCGCTTTGACTGTTCCTTCTACAAAGTCTGAAACAATCGAGACTTCAGCTACTGGTAAAATGTCTTGTTCGCCGTTTGCAAAGGTGACAGAGATTGTCTCCCCTGTGTAGTCGGTACGGTTAACTAATGATGCATTTACAATAGCGTCTAGCTCACACCCTGTATCAAGCAAAGCGATTGTATCGTGACCGTTTGCCTGTACTGGTGTTCGATTCGACTTTTCTGTTTTAGGTGTATGACTTTCTACTGCGTAAACTTTAGCTGTTTTCTTTTCAGGACATGTTCGTGAAAAATGGCCACTATCACCACAAGTGTAACATGCAAGATTCTTTTTATCTTTCTGTTTGTCGGACTTGTTTTTAGTGTCGGGTTTAGATGTTTTATCATCACGCTCATTAGGTGCCTTCCCGTCATTTTTCTTATCCTTTCGAGTCTGCGGTTCGTTCGGTCGAGACTTGTTGTTCGCGTGTGCGTTCGAGAATTGAGAATGTGCGTCATCAAAGCGATCGGCGGCGTTGCCTATCTCCTCTAGCGTAGATTTTTCCCTTATTGCTAAGTGGATCAGTAGATCTGATTTGTATGACCCGAGAATATGGTCTTTTACCATTTCATCCCTAAGACCTGCGTACGTCTGTGGAGTTTCGGCTAGATCTATCCATCTTTGGAACAAGTCAGCTACGCGTCGTATGTACTGTGCGTGCGTCTCTGAACTGGCTTTAGTGGCCTGTTTAAACTTACGTCGGTATGTATCTGCTGTGAGTTTGTAACGTTTCAATAATGCGGCCTTGACTGTGTCGTAATTATCTGACTCAGAATCGCTAAGCTTATTGAACTCGTTTTTCGCACTGCCCTGCAATAACCCCGATAAATTTATCGCCCAATGTTCCGCTGGAATGTTTGTTGCTCTGGCTAACTTTTCAAACGTTTTTAAATACGCGTCTATTTGATCTTTGTTCTCATCAAATGGGACCATATTTATCTTTGGAATGATGTTTTCGATTCTACTGTGATTATTTCCTTCGCTAGAATGCGAATCACCACTGCTTCTGCGGTCACGGTTTGGATTAGTAACTTCTAGTTTCTTTACTTCCCATTCTAACCGTTTTATTTCCGCGTCTGCGGCGATGCGTTTGGCTTCTGTGTCCGCTGCGATACGTTTTGTTTCGATGTCGGCTAGTCTTTCAGCCTCTAATTTTTTTGCTTCGCGGGCAGCTAACCGTTCTTCCCTTTCTATCTCTTGTCTCTCTTTGTCCGCTTTCTCTAGCTCAGTTTTAATGTAGCTAGTCAGTTCGTCACCCTGATATCCTAGCATGATACCGGTTTCTTTCAGGTCTTCGAGAACCTGTTTGCGATCCATTTTACTGTCTTAGCGCGCTGGCTACAATGAAATGTCTCTCGTGAATTGTGTGTTTTAACCGTCGGCGATAACTCCGCTTATCCCGAAAATAACTTTTAGGCTACAACCTTACAAAAATTATTTAATTTACTCAGAACACCTTCCGAAATAAATTACGCGTTAACTCTTACACGTTTCACCTGCTTGTCACAGTGTCCGCTGTTCCAAGACTTTCGTAATGTCACGGCTCCTACCATACAACATTACACATTATATCTAGCACCCTAAATATAATAGTCCGAAGTCTGTTACTACCGATAACTCTCCTAGCTGGCGGTATAACCTTCGACTCCTCACAATGAAGTACTCAGTAACACAATACTAAATAAATCATTCAATAGCTAACATGACATATTTAACTACGCTTAAATATATCAACATTAACTAACATGCACGCTACTCTGCAAAAGAATACATGCACATGTCACAACAAAAGCAAAGAAAATCAGTGATACAAAAATCAAAAGAACAATTGGCAATTCTGTTCGTTCGTTCGTTTCTAGGTTATGATGCGCCCTATGTATAAAAATGTTACAATTTACAATTTAATACATATCAATCCCGCGACGACCCACACTTGTTACGTTTCCAGTATTTATTTAAAGACCCTGCTTAGAATAATTAAAAGACTTTAAATATAATTAATTCTTCCTCTCATATTCTACGCAGACTGGTTGCTCAATTTATTATCTGACTAATTAAAAGTGCGTCTTGTAGTTCAGACGACAAATTTACAGACTAATAAACTGCGAACTTTTAGCTAGATTTGAAAACAGTTAAATCCCTCTAAATTAATATGCACTCGTCATCAATCTTTCTGCTCATCCGCCCCCATTCAAATCTAAGAATTAATCTAATTGGTCTACTGTGCATAGAAATCAACTACTAAGAGGTATTAACAAAAAAAATAAGATTTAATAAAGTTTAACAAATTAACAATAAATCGAATGCAACGCGAATAGTCTTCACTCTGTCTTTACGCGCCTATGCCTGATTTTTGTCAATCTAAATTGCCAGGAAAGTGTTCCTTTGAGATCTGTACACTTGATTTTGCACTTAGCTCTATTCTTGTATCCTTGGTCTCAACACTCAGTCATGCCGGTTCGTTCCCTCAGTCCCCCTTTAACGACACACGTGGTGCATAAGGAATGATGTCCCTTTGTTAGTGGCTAGGAACTGGAATTTTTGCAGCATGGCCCTCAGAGTGGATTTCGACACGCTTATACCAATAAGCTAATGCAGGTGAGGCATGGTGAAACATGAACCATGAGCCGACCTGTGGATGCAACGTGTTTGGATATAATTCTCAACCTAACAGGCCCTACTTAGGCATGGCTCAATTAAATGCGCTGAACAAAGAGTTTCGACCTCGCGTCGCTTACAATTAGATTTTAGAAAAATATAATCGTCTCACATGTGTTCCATTTAACAGTCATGACGTATGAAGCAATAAAATAGATACAACGTTAAATTAATGTTCATACAAAGAGGTAATTCAAACCGACAGAGCGCTTCACAATTTACAATTAAAATTACACGCAATAATTGAATTACATGAAGAATTCATATCGAGCGCAGCATTCTGGCTCTTAGTGAATTAAACAATATAAATTAAAGTACAGAAATGGAAAAATGGTTACAATAAATTTATATTCCGTAACGTATAGGTTTTCAGCTATTTCTCTGAACCATGCTCAAGTGTATATGGAAATCATATAATACATAGCACAAATACATACTTAAACAATACATAGGCAAATACTATTAAATAAAATGATACCTTTGAGAGAAGTCGAAGGGTACCTTGATTCTCTATGGCGCCGGCTGCCTCTCACGACCCGAGTAAGCTGATGGAATTAGCTAAAATGTGCTCGAAGTGAGGGAGCGGAAGCGTGTAGGTACATATATAGAAAGGTATATTGCGTATCACGTGACTGTTCGCAAGGCATGTGGTTGGTTCGAGAACTGGACAATGGTCCTAAAGTTACATAACATCTTGACCTGTTCTAGAAGCACCTAGAAAAAGGAAGCTTTGAACAAAGGGCCAAGGGTTTCAAATATTCGAATTTGAAGTAAACAAGGCAATGTGGGTCATCAGGTCGGACATTTTTATCAGACTTGTGACAATCTGTTTCTGTCTATCTGTTTGCTTGTCTCTCTCTCTCTATATATATATATAACAGTAACTGCTACTGCTACTACTAATGTTTTAATAGTCTTAACCTTCTCAAAGCTCTAAACGCTATGCAAGAACGACACAAGAAAACTAAAAAGAATGTTTCTCTTTGGTCAACATACTTACGACAAATGATGAAACATTGTCGAAATCATCAGTTTAAACGGAACAGAGAAAGGCTGATGATTAACACTTGAATAAGAAAACCGTTTGCACAAAACACAACGCTACAACGTCAAGTCTGTTTAGAAAAAAACATAACCGTTTGCACAAAATACAACGCTACAACAAGTCCGCTTAGAAAAAACACAACCGTTTGCACAAAACACAACGCTACAACCTCAAGTCCGCTTAGAAAAAACACAACCGTTTGCACAAACACAACGCTACAACATCAAGTCCGCTTGAAAAAACACAACCGTTTGCACAAACACAACGCTACAACATCAAGTCCGCTTAGAAAAAACACAACCGTTTGCACAAAACACAACGCTACAACATCAAGTCCGCTTAGAAAAAACACAACCGTTTGCACAAAATACAACGCTACAACAAGTCCGCTTAGAAATAACAAACAAACAAACAACGAAGACCTCCAAGGATCCCAAAAGAACCCCGGCGACTCTGCTGGTGACTAAGACAACACGTCACCATAGGAACGTCACGCTCTAGCAAATGGAACAGAAAATGTCGGAACATAAGGAGGGTGGAAAAGTTCTGCACTGGTTCGGTGGAGACTAATGGTGTCAAAATATAAGAGAAGCCTGGTTCCAAACAATATTCTGCCTTCAAACAGTCCCTGAAATAGAAATGAAAATACTGTGGGGTTTCAAAATCAGTCAAGCAAGACTAATCATCACAGCTGTCAGTGTTAACAATAGCAAAAGAGGCACAACCGGCAGGTTCCATATCGCTGCTGCAGTCCCGGGAGACAACGACGTCACCGGAAAAAAAAACGCAAGAGAAAGTTTAAAAGTTTTGCGGACACAAATTGAAAACAATGACAATGAGGAGCTTAAAAGCAGAGGTAGTAAATATACCGACGAAAACGTTGGAAGTAGTGTTTAGAAATGACATACTAACTTGAGTCACTCATAGTCATTCTACTAATACATGTCAACTGCCATAACCAACTTTCCCGTGCCAGACTAATATTGGTGACTGTTGAAGTGGTGTGAGTTATTCAACTGTCATTTCAGTCTCCAAAGCAATGAGATATTCCATCGCCATTTCACTTTCCAAAGTAGTTCAAAACAGTGAGATATTTCTTTGTCATTTCAGTCTAAGTAGTGAGATATTTCATTGTCATTTCAGTCTAAGCGGTGAGATATTTCATTGTCATTTCAGTCTAAGCAGTGAGATATTTCATTGTCATTTCAGTCTAAGCAGTGAGATATTCTATTGTCATTTCAGTCTCCAAGGCAGTGACATATTCCATTGTCATTGCAGTTTGAAACCTGCATGAACCGTAATACATAAACATTTTTCTAACTCTGTTCAGCATCTCCTACACTAGTTTCTTTGTGTGTGTGTGTGTGTGTGTGTGTGTGTGTGTGTGTGTGTGTGTGTGTGTGTGTGTGTGTGTGTGTGTGTCTGTGTGTGTGTGTGTGTGTGTGATTAGTTAGCTTTGATTCCTGACTTGTGATTATTTGCTTCAAACCTACATGTCAACTTCTGTTTGGTACTTTCAAGAAATATTCAGATTTAGAGTGGTGGTAACTTTCTTACTCTCCAGAGCATGCATGGGATCTTTCGTCTTAAGACGTTTTCGGCTTCTGGATAACTCTGGAGGGATTTGGTTCCCCTCTCTGCATTCTGGGGTCTCGCCCATACCAGGTGTGGACCGCTGAAAATCGAAGCCCCCTTACCACCAAGGGGGGAGAGGGTACATATAAAAGATATTTTCTCACACTGAAAATCATGGAGTCCAGTCAGAAATTTGATCTTAAATATTTCTGCAGGTTTTGTCTTTTGATGATAAGAATACAAACAATATATAGTAATATAGCTGTACAGCTTTTATGTAACTAATAAAATAATGAATAAAATGAATATTTAAAAAAAAAAAAGTTAATTAAGGGTAAACATATATATATATGCAATCATTACAGAGTAAACTAAATTACTGAGTAAATTAAGGACAAGAAAAGTTAAAAATGCAATAACTGCAGAGTAAACTTTTTTTTCAGGGAGTTAATTAAGCGCATAGATATAAATGCATTACACAAGTCGTAACTAAATTTGTGTTTGTGCTTTGAGTAGGCAATTCAGTATACATTTTTTCACTTTGTTACTTAAGCACTGTTAAGTAAAAGTGATATAACAAAAGTACTTGTAATAAAATGCGCTGATCAAACACGTGTTAATCTTTTGTCATTGTAATAGGTTTTCGATCAACCCGCTGTCGTTCTCGGTGTCTGCTATCAGACCACACTTTTCATTCTCGTTATTTGCAATCACTATTGGACTGCATTGAAATGATACACCGATTCCATTTATGGCTGCTTCGATTACTTCTCTAGAGAAGTTAACGCATATGTTGATGACGTCAAACACAATATTGTGCATTTGTTCTTCTTCTTTCGGATATTACAGTTTCCGGCCTGAGTCGATTTCGCTGTGCTTTCCAACTCTAAACTATTAAATCTAAAACACAATTACCGTCATGCGCTGATTGAAACAATTCATGATGTGCTTCCCTGTAGTGACTGTACTCACGAACGTCGGCATAGGACGTCACCAAACCAGGCCTTGAAATCTAATCTAGACGCCTGCAGCTGAGTCTCTGTTCCTTCGTCTTATGATCTAGTATTTGTCGGATCTTGTTTTACTCTGTTCTACTAAACAATTCCTTATGATCTAGTCTTTGTCGGATCTTGTTTTACTCTGCTCTGTTAAACATAAGTCAGATAGTGTTGAAATTGTTTTTAAAACTTCACTGCACATTTATACAGTGTTGGTTTCTCTACTATTGTTATCATAACTGTGTCTCGAGGAAGGCTAGTAATATCTCTTGATGAAGACGGGCGAGAAATTGTCCTAGGCCAGAGGAGCTCCTATAAATTAAGTAAGACTTTATTTTTTGTTTCTGAACATCTAGCAATTTAAATAATTTGAATATTCATCTAAGGCACTACAACAAAGGCAAACAAAAAACCATAAGAATTGTAGGGTACGCCCGGACTAAAACGATTATGGCGAAAATAGCCAATGATACAAGAACGATCCGAAGACGTCACTCGCCATGACGCATCGTCAGGACCCACTTTCCCTCTCCTAGCAACCGGGAACTCGTAATAAGAAAGGAAGAGCAACAAAAGAAACAAGAAAAGGTTAAAATAGCATAATATCTGCAAAATAAAATGTTCGTAATAATTACTGCCTACTTCCTTTCTTATCCTGTCAATCAACCCCTCTCCAAACTGTTAAATTTCATGCCCATTTATTCAACTGATCTTGTGGAACTACTGAGAACAAATGCCCTTCTCATATGAGCTTTACCTGCTGCGTGTCTTGAAACATGGACACGCTTACTTTAGCTACATTTATGAACGACGTCTGTAATCTGATGTGACACGTGAATTAACTGGTTTGGCAGTCAAGGATATAGAATTAAATTAATGAAATCTACCTGCTATCTTTCCCCATTGCTGTGAGCATGGCTAGCAGCTATCCAGTGGACATGTGACTAAGTCCATGAAGTGAGGAGAGCAATACATTCCTAGAGTTGACCGGATGCTATAACCCAAGATTACCTCCCCTGTTCATTTCAGCTTCACGAGCACGAAAGGAATTCCAACGGTGTGCCTAGATAGAGCAAAGACTTCAGAACACAACACTTAACACCATATTTTCGTAAGTTATAGCATTCAGCCTTATCTTACTTAAGATTACTACTACTTCTACTACTGTCACTACTACTGTTACTTCTATCACTGCCACTAATACTAATACTACTTCCATAACTACTATTGTCACACTATTGCTACTATTACTACTGCCACTACTACTACTACTACTGCCATCATACTGCTACTACTCTTACATCTAGTACTGCTACTTCTACCACTGCCACCACACCTCCTCCTTCTATTGCTGCTAATAAATTTAAATAATATTTAAAGTCGTTGACTCCCATTAAAAGAACATGTTAAAGTAGTAGGTAATCTGACACGAATATATCTTTAAGATACTGACTACCTACTTACTTTTTAATTTTATGAAACTTAACGCCAACCTGTCGCTAGTCAGTTTTAAAAATCGCTGCCTTCCATTTAGGGCCGATGCGAGGATATTTTGCGTCCAAGGCTTGCGAAACCCCTGGCGTATCACTAATTCTAAACTTTCAAAAATTTAATCAGTACGGCATGATGTGACATTCTAAACTAGCTGTTAGGACACGTGCGGCTTGATAATTTGTTAATTTCAATTTTAATGATTAAAAAATGTAATGTGCAGCTTTTCGGCACACCCCTCCACACCCTTGGCAACTTAGGCTGCCGTCTGGCTCGCCTAGTGGTTAAAAGTGACCTACTTCCATGGCAACGTAACCAATACATGACATTGACTGTTACTATAAATACATTTACGTCACACACATATATAATCACCTAGTACCTCAGTAGACGTGACAGCGCGAAAGCGGCGGAAGCCGAAAGCGCCCCCCCCCCTACATTAATAATAATACAGTAGACGTGCATTAATGGGACTGCAGTTCCAGTCAGTACACGTGTTAAAACAGTGATTTTAAGTCCAGAGTGGACAGAAGTAAGATAAATCTTTATATATATAAACTGCAGGTGATATTTTTCCTCTCTGAATTAAAGTATAAATTCATAGCTATTTACCCCTCTATTTTAGTAAAATCAAATTAAAAATAGCAGATAAATACATGTAAGTGAAATAAATGTTCATATAACTTGACGGGATGACATAAGATTGTCTGAGGCACGTAACTCTGGCTTGAATGTCTAAGATACTCGGAATTACCATATATTCAGTCTGAAATTAAACTAGAAACCCCACAAAGATACGAAAATATTATTTGAATGCTTAATCTTAGAAATTGCATGTCAGTTCTGATTGAAGGATAGTTTCCAATCAAATTTGGATGCTTGTTAAGTAATTTATTTGAATATTTAAAAAAATAAATATCTTAAAAACAACAAACCAACAGCAACAGAAGATCCCGTAAAGTACCTCTTGCTTGTTGTACTGATGTAGATTGATCAGTTGCTTGCTGAGATCGATGAATTCAAACGAGTGAAAATGGAAGTCCTGAAAATACAATGTCGGGCGGGCAACTTTGTGAACGTAGAATCCTTGCGGGCTTTTTTGTGCGACCAGCAACGTTGTTACGGAAAATGAGCGCAGTGCGACAAATGATGGCAATTGCAAACTGATCACTGTCCACACGTCACTCGCATTTTGTTCACGTTACTCAGGGCTTAAAAGCAGCAGCTAGGTTAGTCGAGGTTCGACAACAAAGGAATGTCATAGGTTGGAAGGGAATCTAATGCCAGATACTAGTACAAAGATAAAATGAGTAGAATTTGGAGGAAAAATTGAGTCTGTTTTCCATCTTCTGTCGGTTCTATCTAAAAGCATGAAAAAAGATAAAATCCTATACGAGTTAGCCACTTGAAATTGAAGTTTAACCAAAAAAATGTCAGATTTGGGGTAAGTTTAACAAGCACGTCTCATCTTTCTTTCTTTCTTTCTTTCTTTCTTTCTTTCTTTCTTTCTTTCTTTCTTTCTTTCTTTCTTTCTTTCTTTCTTTCTTTCTTTCTTTCTTTCTTTCTTTCGCGCTTTCTTTCTTTCTTTTGCGCTTTCTTTTTTTCTTTCGCGCGTTTTTCCTTTCTTTCTTTCTCTAAAAATCGATATTAGTAATTAACTATTTATTTATTTTCTTCCCCTTATATATTTTCACTGCAAGAATAGTTTTTTTTCTCTTCGTCTCTCGTTCACTGTCATTTCATCCTTCTTGACCTTTTTAGATTCCTTCTCTTTTCTTTGAGATCTTTGATTGCTCTGTTTCTTTTCTTCCTGTTTTCCCTTTCCACTTTCTCTACTCTCCCCTTCCCTTTCTCCTTTTCCTTTCTCTTTCTCTTTCTTTCTTTCTTTTTTACACGCTTGCGCATTTTCTACATTTTTGGGCCAAACCTATGTCACTTTTTCTTTTAGCACAAGTCTTATAAGTAGACCTTTCTGAATTTTATCTGAATTTTAAGACAACATAGAAGTTATAGAATCTCCACCCCCCCACCCCCCCGACACACTCAAAATGTTACTGTGCATTTCCACTGCAAGCATTCTGTGATTTGCATACATTTTACTACACCGTAAAACAACATATCTCGGTGATTTGCATACGTCTTACTACACCGTAAAACAACATATCTCGGTGATTTGCCTACGTCTTACTACACCGTAAGACAACATATCTCGGTGATTTGCATACGTCTTACTACACCGTAAAACAACATATCTCGGTGATTTGCATACGTCTTACTACACCGTAAAACAACATATCTCGGTGATTTGCAGGTGGCCTGACAAACCTCAGATTAAATGTTATATAGTTCTAGTGTTTCTAAAAAAACTTAATGCATTTCCAGTATTGATTAAATATGATTATTTATCTTTAATCATATTGAAATTTCGTTTTCTTCCATGGACAATCTTTAATGAAATTGAGTTTTTCTTTTATAAGAAGAACTAAAGACTGTTCAATATGAACAATTGTTTGCCGCTTAAGTATCTTTAGTGGAAATAAAAACTGACACCACTATATGCAATTCACTGGCGACAGTCATTCACATTCTAACATGAGCTTTAACCCTTTATCAGTAGACTTTTCAAGTGGGATATCTATAGGTGAGTAAGTGTTTTTTTTTTGTCAGCAGAGTTTTCTTCTCCTAAACAGAATGACTTCAAGTTACAGCTGTTTTTATTTGAGAAGACAGTCTTCACATCGGTAAAGTTGTCTTCTTGTAAATGGAAAGACTTTATGTCAAGGTGTCTTCATTTGATAACAGTCTTCACATAAATAGAGTTGTTTTCATTTGATAACAGTCTTCACATAAGTAGAGTTGTTTTCATTTGATAACAGTCTTCACATAAGTAGAGTTGTTTTCATTTGATAACAGTCTTCACATAAATAGAGTTGTCTTCATTTGATAACAGTCTTCACATAAGTAGAGTTGTTTTCATTTGATAACAGTCTTCACATAAATAGAGTTGTCTTCATTTGATAACAGTCTTCACATAAATAGAGTTGTCTTCATTTGATAACAGTCTTCACATAAGTAGAGTTGTCTTCATTTGATAACAGTCTTCACATAAATAGAGTTGTTTTCATGTGAGAATGCCGTCGTCCCATCAGGGGCTTGTTTGTATGTGGATAGAATTGTTCATGTTAGTAGGGCTGTCTTCATGTGAGCAGATATAACTTCATTTCATTAGAGTTGTCTTTGCCGTGAATAAAATGACTTGAATTAAGCACTATTGCTTTCCTGTGCGTAAAATAGCTTTATTTGAGTTAATTTGTCTTAATGTTAGTAAGGTCTTCAGATGAGCAGAGATATTTTCATATCAGCAGTAGTGTCGTTAAGTGAGTAGAATTATTCACGCGGTACGGAGAGTTGCCTTCATATGATTAGAGTAACTTTGTCAGTAGGGTTTAGTCGTGTTAGTAGAAATGTTTGCACGTCATTGTATGAGAGGCTGTTCACGCTACAACGCGTGTTGCTTAGAGCAGTCAGAATCAGCAATTGACGAAATGAGTTAATCCACGTCTCACTGCGGTTGCGCTTGTCAAGGATGGGTGTAGATGAGGCAGGGATAATTTGATTCATGTGTTAGTAGATATACGTATATCGATAGAAAGGAAAGTATAGGACTGAGGCAGATAAGTAAGCACATGTCGACACAGTATAGATAAATAGGAGATAAAAGCCATGTAAGAAACGGAAGTAAGAATTGTTCGTAAAACAAACTGCTCGTAAAACTAACTGCTCGCAAAACTAATTGCTCGTAAAACTAACTGCTCGTAAAACTAACTGCTCGTAAAACAAACAGCTCGTAAAACTAACTGCTCGTAAAACAAACAGCTCGTAAAACTAACTGCTCGTAAAACTAACTGCTGCTAAAACTACTCGTAAAACTAACTGCTCGTAAAACAAACTGCTCGTAAAACTAACTGCTCGTAAAACAAACTGCTCGTAAAACTAACTGCTCGTAAAACTAATTGCTCGTAAAACAAACTGCTCGTAAAACTAATTGTTTGTAAAATTGATAAAGATCGACTGGCAGAAAGAACAATGAGCAGATAAAGAGAAATAAAGAACTGGTCATATAAAGAGATAAATAAGTACGGGATAGAGAGACAGATATACATTATATTAAACAAAGAGCAATAGTTGCTTATTCAGTGTCATTGACAAGGACAGATACATAAGAAGATAATTATATAGATACATAGGTAATAGAAAGATAGGACTAAGATATACAGACATATCGATAGATATACAGAAATACAATCAGACAGAGAGATAGTAGATAGACTGACTGAAAGATCAATCACTCAAAAGGACGAAAGAAGGGTAGAAAATCAGTATTATATCATTCACAGCAAAATTCACAAAGTATTTGCAACAGATCTAAATGTAAATATGCACATACCTTCATTATACCTTTTAAGTAAACGCTTGCTGCATATCATATTTTTGCAACAATATAGTTTAGAAATGTTTGGGTGTTGAAAAAAGAGAGATAAATGTCCTATTGAAAACATCTCCAGTTTTGCGTATTATCGTTTGATATCTTGGTCAGTTAATATCAATCGATGTCTTGATGGGGTGGGGCGGGAATTCTTTCCTAACAATAATCCATGGCCATAAATCTGTCAGACAATTATCCTCTCTTGCAACAGCATGCTTTAACCATCTGTTATTGTATCGTAAATCAAAGTCACAAAATCTCTTACAAATCTAACGAGATTGTACAATTTATGCCATCTTAGTTTTATCATGCATACATGTTTGTGATGTTAACGATTGGGCAGTAAACTGTAATCTTGTGTAGTCGTAACCCGCATACCCCAGATAATTTTTGAGAAAAGAAGAGAAAAATATTGAGAAGAAAAAATACGTAACCAAGCAACATGTTTGATTAGATTCTACTAAAGCTGCTCCTAACCCTTGCTTTCTTTTTCAGTTAGAAAAGACTACGCATAAAAATTAGTAAACGTGACCATGTCCAGGTTGAGACTTTGCGCAAGCGTAAAGCGGTTTTCATCGTTTTACTTCCTTCGCCGACGGACATGCGCACCGCGCAAAAGCATCACGTGTTGTATCCTCGTCGTTTGCTATTTTTCCATTATTTTCGTTTTGACGATTACGACAGGTGAGAAATTCTTCAATTCTATTTTTCAGTTCACTAATAATTTCTTTTTCCATTCTTTCCTTCTTTTATTTATTTACTTCATTCATTGAAGACTGTACCAGTTGAATTTTGACGAACAATGTAATATTTTGTTACCTTATCTTACTGTATTCTGGACTAAAAAGACATGCATATAATTTATTGCTAAATTATAATTACTTATATTTATTTTACAAGCTAACTTTGAATATTAAAATAAAAAATAAACAATGAAATGTTTCAATTAACTACTTTTAAAAATAAAGCATTCTTAATAAATAAGTTTTATCACTAAACAAAATCCTTCGTGAGCACAGAGTAAGTAGAATATTAATTGAAAGGAAATTAATTTGTTTGAGTGCAATCACTAGGGTTTCTTTTGTGTAAGGAATTTAATTTGTTTGAGTGCAATCACTAGGGTTTCTTTTGTGTAAGGAATTTAATTTGTTTGAGTGCAATCACTAGGGTTTCTTTTGTGTAAGGAATTTAATTTGTTTGAGTGCAATCACTAGGGTTTCTTTTGTGTAAGGAATTTAATTTGTTTGAGTGCAATCACTAGGGATTCTTTTGCGAAATGTCACGCTGAGCATTTCAATGGCAATTGGATAGTATTCCCAAATTCGCAGCCGGTCATCCATCCAAACACCCAAGCACCATGGTAAGAACTAGCCAGTCTACTAAAAACATGCAGTCAGTCAGTCCATCCAAACACCATGGGAACAACCAGCCAGTCCTTCAAAATACAGTCAGTCCACTGAAATACCCAACCAGTCCACAGAAACACTCAACCAGTCCACGGACACATCCAGCAAGTCTATCTAAACATACAGCTACTCCACACAAACACACGCAGCCAGTCGATCAAATATGCACCAATCCACCAAAATCTGCAACCTGTCCACTGAAATGCACTAATCCACCAAACCTTGCAGCCAGTCCACCAAACCATGCAGCCAGTCCACCAAACCATGCAGCCAGTTCACCAAACCATGCAGCCAGTCCACCAAACCATGCAGCCAGTTCACCAAAACATGCAGCGAGTCCATTCAAATATTGAGCATGTGCCATCAGTATCGAAGTATGAAGTAATTTTAAGTCAAAAGCTAGACTACTCAGAGTAGATGCTGCCCTAAAAAATTATACCAGAGTCTTGATGCTCCTTGTCAGAGCCAGGACTTTCTCCTGCCAAGCCAACACCAACAGCCGAAAGACAAAAAAAGATACAGATGAAACACAAACAAATAATAAAAACAGACAAATAGAAGACGGCCACCACACTTTGGAAGAGAACAGAAACAACAAGCGAGAGCAAAACACCAAAAACGGAAATAAGAAAGGAAAACACCACCTCCAATAACAACAGCACAGAAGACGAGAGCTTACCAGATGACCACACTAATTGCAGTGGGGATTTTTAATCACACCACTGCAGACATGATGCAACTGATACTTGACAGCCTCTACTAGCCTCCTGCTCCTGGCTGTGCACATCCCAAAGAACAACACCGGGAGCATCGATGACAACAACCAACACGACGACAGCACCAGTAAGAAGATAGAGAATTGAACATCCGGGGTGTGTTTACCCACTAGATATAGATCAGGTGTGGTACTAGCTTGGATTCTGTAAGACATCCCCATCCACCCTCAACCTCCCCCGCCAACACCGCGGAAAAGAGTAATATCAACAACCAGGAAGACAGTATCATCAGCAACAAACCACCACTCTACCGGCCAAACAGCGAGCGCCACGGACCCCGCGGCTACCATTCATCACCTGTCAACCATCCTCCACTCTCTGTCATCATCTGCAAATCTCACAACAGCGGAACACCTCGAGCAAAGCAGCGAAATCGGCATAGGTCGGAAACTGCCATCATTCTAATTAATCCATCATCTGTTCGGTCTCAACTGTTTCTATTCTAGTTGTGAAATTGAAATCAAATAGTCAGCAATTTCTCTCAGACATTCATTGAACCCATTTAAATCTTATAGTAACATCTCCTCCCCTCATACCATCGAATATGTACTATAGTTGATTTTTCAAATAAATAATAAATATTATATCATACTAGAAATAATTATTATGTAAACTATTTTGTATTCCAGTTGCCAAGTTTGGAGTTAAAAAGGCAGAAAGCAAGACATCGGCAAAACAAGTTTCGACCGCTCAATTATTTACGGTAAGTTACAGCAAGACAGCAATAACGACACACTAACATCCGTCTGCCTTGGATGTGGCAATCCGAGAAAAAATGACACTTGTAAAAAACATATGAATAAATGACACTTAAAAATATGAAAAATGACTCCTAAAATACTATGAAGAAATGAAACTTAAGATATAATGAAAAATGATACTTAAAAATATTATGGACATATAACACAAAACTATTATGAAATAAATGACACTTAAAAATATAATGAAAAATGTGACCAAAATTTGTAGAAAAATGACATTTACAATTTATTATGAAAAAATTACACTTAAAAATAATAAGAAACTCAAATAGATTACTAAAAACCCCATACTTAACAATGTAGTTAGCAAATTAGATTAATACATCTTGACTACTACTACTGTTACTAATAATAGACTTGCTACAACTGCTGCTACTGCTATATTATTACTACAACTGCTGCCTTTACTGCTATTTGCACCGTTACAAGATACTGTTATAATTATAATTACTGATACTACTACTATGACTATTCTACTATTATTGCATATTGCAATCAAAGAGCAATAAATGAACACCCTGACTAAAGTTAGACTACTACTACTACTACTAGTCCTCTCGTCCAAAATGTCCACCCTTCTTTGAAATGCCCACTCATGCTACCTTATTACGGATGCTGAACCAGTTCGATTTATCATTCTGTCATAATGTTATTTATTTCAATATGCAATCTCACATTTTTTTTCTTTCATGGCAGTAAAAAAGTTCCAAAGATACAGAAGGTATTAGCTATCTGGCTAAATTAATATAGTTTTATCTGTCACACATCTCATGAAATGGTGATGAAAACTCTCTCAAAATTAAAGATAATATATAAACTATCTCTATCTCATTTACATTAAGAAGATGAAATGGTGATTAAAACTCTCCCCAAATTAAAGATAATATATAAACTATCTCTAGTTACATTAAGAAGATGAAATGGTGATGAAAACTCTCCCAAAATTAAAGATAATATATAAACTATCTCCATCTCCGATGTTTATTAAAATGAGAATAATTTTTACGTGTGCATTTACTATATATGTATTTCATTTATCGATTATTTACTATAAAATAGCGATCACAGTAGCAGTTGCTTCCCTGTTTAATTGTCCACAGATGTACTGGCGCATGTGTAGGTTTCATTTTAGCCAGTATTAATGGAGAGCGTACGACCAGGGAAACAATTCCACGTAGAGAAATAAGTCACTATTTTTAACTGGTGCTAATTTCGTCAACTGACTCAAGCGCTTGGAAATGCGTATCGTTTCTTGAGACGAGAGATTAAGTTTAATGGAATAAGTATCATAGATTAAGTCCCATGGATTAAATCCACTGGATTAAGAGAATAAGAGACTACACAGTCAGTGAAGGGAGAGATTTTAGTTTACGATTTAAGGGATTTGAGAGAGCGGAAAGCAAAATTAAACCGGTCAAAGTTAGTCTTATGTGGATTTGACAGACGCAAAGTGCGAGTGAGAGGAGAAATTTGATTTAATTTTAAACTAAAGGATTAAGAAAGAGTGGAAAGTGTAAGCGAGAAGAGAGACAGCCATCTATGTTTCCTTCACTTACTCGCTCACTCACATATCAGTGAGTAATATTAGAGGTTCAAAATGGTTGTAAATTTGCATACGCCTCACTATTGTCGAAAATGTTATGTGTATTCCAATCTTCAGAATGAATAGTGCACTTTCATAACAGTGAACTGTGCAATAAATTTCAGTATGCATCTGTAGTATGGCGAGTCAGCGCAAATTGTTGAGTAACTTACGCATCGCTATAATGTCATCATATTAATAATATTGTGGATGACTGGACAACACGTATTCCTATGAAAGAATGTGAGCGCTGTACACACTCTTTACAAACATTATACACAGCACTCAAGTTTGTATGAACTGCTCAAGACAGAGAAGGAAAGTAAACGATAACATAATAAAACAAAATCTACATGCAAATTGTAGCTTACAGCAAAACCAGAAAAGTGAATGACCTGTACCAATGCACAGTTTGAACAAGCAATGATACAACATTCATTAATGAACTTTATCTGTATCAATACATATTTTGAACAATGACATACAACATTGTTAATGAACTTTATCTGTACAAATACATAGCTTGAACAAACAATGACTGACACTCAAGAATCGTTAGCATTCTTGCTGGTGGCAATAATGGGTCTTTAGTTTGTGAACTTTAACCTTATCTTACATTTAATGATGCTAAACAAAGCTAGCTTTTACATAAAATAGCTTACCACCCGTCATTAGCATTTATTTTTATTTTTAATTCTTGTATAAATTAATCGAGTAAAAGCACATAAGATCTTTAAAAAACAACATTTTTTTACCTAGAGTATAATGTACGAAATATATACACATATACAAGCATATATACATTCACGGTCACAAAGACACACACACACACACACACACACACACACACACACACACACACACACACACACACACACACACACACACACACACACACTCTTTTAGAAATACAATTACACGCCTGGTAACATTTCACTGATCATTGTTCTTGCCAGAATGCCAGACACCCGGAGGCCTGGATAAACGAAAGAACTGTACTCTCCAATGAAAAACCTTTAGATGTCATTGTCCGGCAGCTTCTGAAAGTCCGTGAAAAGGTGAGTATATGGTATTGTGTTCCATGGGGCAAATTACATGAATTGGCGTATAAACATTTTAAAATTTATTTAATTTATTTGCTTACTTAAAAAAAAATATGAACCTAAATTATGTATCCTTCATGACCTTTCCGTGCTGTTCATGTGGAAGGATGGATTGCGGTGTTGGAAGTTATGGTGGTGGTGGTAAGGAAAAAGTTTGAGTCGTTTAAATGTTCGTGCAAAGGTGAATGGTATTGTTTTTTTATAAAACATATTCAAGTGTTGGCAGATATAAGGTTTCTGTTAACATTACATAAATCACGAAAGCCAATATTGAATCACCTGTGCTATTTTCATTGGAAGAATGAGTGGAGAGTTAATAGAGGGGAGAGGGGATAGGAGAAGTAGCTTGAATGTTATGTATGGTATGTCTATACAAATATCTATCTATCTATCTATCTATCTATCTATCTATCTATCTATCTATCTATCTATCTATCTATCTATCTATCTATCTATCTATCTATCTATCTATCTATCTATCTATTTATCTATCCATCCATCGTTAGATAGATTTGCTCGCGTAAATGTCGGGTTTCAGAATATGTTGCTTAAAGTAAAATTTGACTATTTCCATATATATAATAAGAAAACACACATTGAGAAGTACAAATAAACTGAAAACAATCTTTAAATGATTGATGCGGAACAAAGAAGACAAACCTTCTATCATACTTTCTAAGCATTAATAATATCAAACATTAAAGCGCGATAACATTATTAATATAAAGCACATCAAACAGCAGTAACATTGTTGATAAAAAGCATATCAAACAGCAATAACAGTATTGTTATAAATTATATCAAACCGCAATAACTTTATTGATATAAATTATACCAAACACTAATATGAGTAATGATATAAATCATATCAAACAGCAATAACATTTTTAATACATATCAAATAGCAATAACTTTATTGATATAAATCATATCAAACAGCAATAACTTAATTGATATAAATTATATCGAACTGTAATAACTTCATTGATATAAATCATATCAAACAACAATAACATTATTGATATAAATCATATCAAGCAGCAATAAAGTTATTGATACATCTCTCTCGAACAGCAATAACGTTATTGATATCAAGCAAATCAAACAGCAGTAGCATCACTGATATCTAGCATATCAAACAACAATAACATTATTATTACTATAAAGTGTATCAAAGGGCAATAATATAGTTGATGTCATACCACATGGCAATAACATTATAAAACATATCAAATATCACTACAGTAAAATCCTTGAAGAATTTCGCGTCCGAGGGTGTTGTGCGCACACTATGCTATATTTGTCTATATGTATGCACATGTGTGCACGCGTTTGTGATGCGTATGTGTACATATTAAGTTGTATATAAATTTGTATATGTATACTTTTGTGTTTGTACAATGTGTGTTCAAACTAGATGTATGTGTATGTATTTGTGTTTATGTTACATATTGTTAGACTGTGTGCATGTTTTGGCATGTGCGCGTGTGTGGTTAGCCGAACACAAATCTCCTCCGTTTATAAAAGAGCGTGACAAATTCGGATGTACACATATAAGTTTTGTTTGTTTCTTGTCAGCTGCACTGTGAAGGTAGGTTGATTTACGTATTTGAGTGAGTTCTGAGTGTTTGTATGTGCGTTCAGTAATAAATAGCTTATCCAGAAGTACGCCAAGTGCATATATTTCATATATATACCAACTTCCTGAAAGGCAACACTATTTTAAAAAAGTATTTTGCTTTGAATCACATTATCTATCTCTCCCTTGAAACAACTCACCAGATTTATCTGAATAATTATAGAGTTCAATTAGTAAGCTCTCTCATCCTTGGTTGGTTAGTGTTACATTATTACTATATTGTACTAGCCATTTTCATTACAAATTACACACATGTCAATACACAACTAAGTATAATTAATCAAGTAGTATTCCATAGATCAAAACACTATGAAAATTCTGAATCATTATGATAACATTTTACTGAGAACTGAGTCTGCTGCACTAAGGCATGCTACAAAATTTCCCAGTAGTGGCTATAGGCATTTAAATTTAGTTGCACGAATACATTTATAATAGGTTACGTGGTGCTCTCTACTGAATCAGAATATAGCATAGAAAATGTCTCAGAGTTATAAAACATCACATATAATTGTACACATAAATAAAATACATTTCTACTAGCTGAAAGAAAACATGAAAGTTTATAAGCTAAAATTTATAATTCAGGATTTTTACTCAAAATATGACCTTTTCCACACTTTTAATGGGGTCTCTTTGGAAAAATACATCTTTACACCAGGGTGACAATTCGCAGGGTAATTAGTAGAAGAAATATTTTAAACTTTGCTATTTGGGCACTAATAACAGGAATAAAATGCACTAATTTTATAATATAACGTTCATAAATAAAATATACATAGAATAAAGTGACTCTTTGTCACATATTGCAGCGTTAAGTCCTGGTGTAAACACTTCATATATTGGTACATTTTATTTAAGTTTACTACTGGCTTGCTTCTTTAATCAAAAGCACAAGTTAAATTATAAAGAGGAGACCTCTTGTAACTTTACAGTATTTACATATTCGTACTTACATATATTGCATATATGTAATTATAGATCAAGCCTGGAAAATTTAAAATCAGAGGAGAGGAAACAACTTTCAACATGTCCGATTGGGCCTCCATTCAACTTGACCGACAACAACGAGTGTCTGAAATCTGCCAAGGGAGACAACACCACTATACTCATTCCAATGACCCAGAATTTGGAGAGATAGATGATGAACTGGATACGATAAAGAAATTTTGGAACAGGCTAGAAGTTTACAAGGAGCAGAACTTCGTCTTCTGCCCTGCCCTTAAAGTCGCTTCCACATTCTGGAAACGGGTGCTCTATGCTCTGCAGAATGGAATGTCGATTTTTACGCCATTTGAAATTCCCATCAAGGTGGCTCTTAGTAGGTATACTTTTAATATTTTCTTTCTTGTCCATTTCATGACACACTGATAATAGATTGAGTTTATATCATGTACCTTTCTTGAAGCATTTATGAAAAGTTGATGACAAATTAAAGTAACACACTGAAAATGAAACACTGACAAGAGACTTAATATTTCATAAGTCAGTGTTCTTGCCCAATCTGTGAAATACTGAAAGCAGGTTAAATTACATAATGTGTTGTTCTAGTCCCATTCATGAAAACTTTTGAGAAACCAAGCTTACTTAGTGGACCTCATGTTTCATGATGATTGCTGGACACTATATAATGCATTGTTTTGTTCATTTGTAAAATTCTGATGACAGACTAAGTTGATATCATGCATTGTTCTAGTCTCTTTCCTAGAATATTGATTTCAGGTTGAATTCTGAAACTGACACTCAGAAAATAGAGAAAGAATTATATGCATGTGGAATGCTACAGAGAAGTATGTTGAAGAAATGTCATGAGGCAAGTGCTACAGAGAAGTATGTTGAAGAAATGGCATGAAACATGATTAATTTGTGTGAATCTGATGCGGTAGTCTTATAGAAAATCTGCCGCATGACAGACAGTATGTCTGCCAACTCTCTTTAATGAGCTAATTTTATCGACGGATAAGCTTGGTTACACAAGAACAATGATTAATTCCTGGAGTCTCATGCTCTCGGCTAATCGGGATTGAGCAAGAGGAATAATTCATTCATTCGTGTTTCGGCTCACTAGAAATCAGAACTGCATATAATGCAGAATACAAATGAGAATACATTTCTAACCTTGAATTAGCTCATTAGAAATCAGAACTGCATTGAAAACTAAATGAAAATACCTCATTTCTAATCTTTGAATTGGCTCATTAGAAATCAGAACTGCATTGAAAACTAACATTTCTAACCTTGAAATGACAGTTATAATCATCAGTAGCACTGGGGTAAACAACAACTTTAGCTCACTCTGATTGTTGTTTTCTTGACATCACGACTAATATGACGAACCTTCTTGTAATTCTATTTAAAGTTAACCTCTGAACTATCGAGAAGAGATGATGGACTTATCTCAGTTATGACTAGAACTTGACTGGTGTCCAGTTCCAGATGACGCTATTTATTTCTATTTATACAATTTACAAAAGTCAGCGGAGGAAAAAGACACCGAATATGCAAATTTGTATAAAGGGATACGGGTGGGTAGATAGCAGTATTGTTTACAAGCCCTGACGATAGCCAACTGGAGGAGCTTTGAACCTGGCTAGAGGGGACAAAGGGAACACCATTAGATCACAGTTATTGCCCTTGACAACTGTAAAATAGAAGGTTGTCCAGGCCATGCATCTACTACTAATTTTATTTTATCGTGAGTGGGTATATATGTCTATGTGCATATTTGTGTATATATAATAATAATTATTATTATTACATTAATATATATATATATATATATATATATATATATGTGTGTGTGTGTGTGTGTGTGTGTGTGTGTTTGTGTGTATCATATGTGAATGAGTGTGTTTATATGAGTGTATGTAAATGAGTGTGTACATATGTGTGAATGAGGGTGTGTATATGTGTGTATGTTTGTTTATGTGTAGTGTATATGTATGTATACGGATTCTGTTTAAATGGTTATTTGTATATAACAGATGCCGACAGACGCAACTTGTACGATTTTGCCGAGAAAGCAATATTTGGTGTACACAGTGCATCCGATCCGAAATTGTCTATCAATCTAGCTTTCAACGGAACCTCTGCCCGCCAGTTTCTACAGAAGTTTGGCTCAGTTATGTTTACCCGGGAGCCCTACTCGAAAGTTCTCTCTGGGTACGTTGACAAGCTGTACGCACCCAATCCCTACTACTGGGAAACAGTTGGCCGCAAGATCATTTCAACATTCAGAAAGAATCCCAGCCCTACGAGTTTATTATGTGGCCATGATGTCACTTTCTCTGGTAAAGATATATATATTTATTTATTTTTTGTGTGTATCATTATTTGTTTACTGGCAAAGTGTATATGTATATTAATGTCCTAACAGGTTCATTATGTATAATTATGTGCTTATATGATTACACAAAAATTGTATGTATGTTTTTACTTGTAAAGTATATGTCATGTTTTAGCAGGTAAATTGAAAATATTTTGTTTATAAATAAAGTTTATGTCTGTGTATAAAGAGTATACATGGGTTTTCAGGCACAATTTTGTTTACGTTTAAATGTATATAAGTGTTTACATGCAGAAATGTTTATATATGTATATGTATTTACATATAAAGAAATATATGTTTATATGTGTTACACTTTGATCTCGGAGAGATCCATTTTCTTTTTGGTATAGCAACATTAATAACTATTGCTGTCGTTTGGACTTGTTGACATATTATTCAATTTCTTTTCATTACAAAGACTTACAGCATTGTTTCTGCTTGGCGTCTCATGCAGCTACTGGTGTTTGGATTCCAGAGTTCTATCATGGACCTGCGTATAGAAATGTTGTCATTGCCACATACTAGTTCATGTAGCACCCCCCCCCCACTCTCCTCTAAAAATAGACGACACGCAAACCTACTTTCTAGAATGGCTGATCCATATACCTGGGCTGGAAACATGTTCAAGAACTCACTCTAATGAACCAATTGGAGCACTGCTCAGCCGCACACAATGAACATGCTAGAAATGAGAACTTTAACTTCGTTAGTGGAATGCAGCTGACCATTGAGGCAACATGTATTTTAGTCTCCAGGCCTTACTAAGTTAGAATCATATTACTAACTCTTATTGCCGGTTATCAACGCAGCAGGAAACCATCCTCTGTATTTATTACCGAAAATATGAAGTTTCCTAACTAATGTTATATTTATGTTTATCTCTTGACATGAAGTATATTTTATATTGTTATATTTCACTTATGAGATTAAAATGTATGATGACGTAAGTAAGAGTGTTCTGTCAGAGAACCCATGAGGACAAATTCCTAGCCCATGTGTATTTTACTGGCAGATTAGCACCTTATCTGTGATGTTGATTCGATGAGCACTGAGCTGTGAATAATGTAACCACATTATCTCAGTTGTTTAATTTATTGAACCGCGAAGCAATGCCATAGTGGAATGACCCATGAGCCAGAGACACAGTCCATGGACCACATGTACGTATTATACACACACGTCAGTGGGATCCTAGATGACGCATCAGGAAACAAAAGCAAAGTGACTATAAAACTAATATGCTGAACAGCTTCAGTCAAGATTCAATCAAATTCAAATGAACTATAATCAAATACTTTTAGACTTCACTCTGAAACATTCAGTGTTCTCTTATAAACTCATTTATAGTTTGCTCACACAAACGAACCAAATAACAATAACTACTACAGTGCCATAAGACTTCAAGCGAACATTCTCTTATGACACCACATGATTATGAATGATAACCCTTTATAAACTCTAATTGTAACTCTTGAACTATTTGCGAAATGTAACCATTCTGTCTTATGTTATTTCTTATTGAATAAATTTATTGTTGATACATAGATCACTCGTGTTAGTGTGACTCACTTACATGTTACATGTTGTAGTCAGTTACCTGTATTTACTTACTATCCTGGCTGTATGTATCAGTGGGCTTGGGCTATCTCCTAGAACTATCTCTATTCTGCTCTGCATTACCTATCTTTCATCTTTCTAACACGTGTGGCCAGCCAGAAGGTGTGTTTTGGGGATTACCAAAGGTTAAAGTGGTCAAGGGTGTTGGTGAATTAGCATCTGGCCCATCTCCCAGCAAAACTTCACAGTCACTTCATTGTGCCTTTTGACGTATTAGGTTCCAGCCAGATACTGACATCCGTGTTCTGTTCTTTCAGAAGAGTTGGCATGTGGAATCCCTTTAAGATCTACATGATTTTGCCTTCTGAGATTTTATGTTTAGTGTTTGATTGGTGACGAGTGCTTTAGTTTTGGCTTTAAAATATTTCTCATCTGTATGTTACATTGGTATCAGTCTGTTATAGGAATTGGCCATAGCGTGGTTTCTGGCTCCATGTATGTTGATGTATGTTTTCTTGTCTTTTTGCTGTTTTCGTCTGTTTGAGTAGCTGGTGAACTTTGAGGTTTACATTTTCTATCAGTTGCTCATTTTTGCTGTTACTCTACATGTCTTCAGTAAGATTTATAGACATTTAATCGCTTGCCTAGGTGTTAACCTCTGTCTTTATATCTGTCTGCATATTTGTTGACCTCTGTCTTTATATCTGTCTGCATATTTGTTAACCTCTGTCTTTATATCTGCATATTTGTTAACCTCTGTCTTTATATCTGTTTGCATATTTGTTGACCTCTGTCTTTATATCTGCTTGCCTAGGTGGTAACCTCTGTCTTTATATCGGCTTGCCTAGGTGTTAACCTCTGTATTTATATTTGTCTGCATATTTGTTAACCTCTGTCTTTATATGTGTCTTCCTAGGTGTTAACCTCTCTTTATATTTGCCTGCATATGTATTAGCCTCTGTCTTTATATCGGCCTGAATATTTGCTAGCCTCTGTCTTTATATCGACTTGCATGTTTATTTGAAATGAAAGCAATACTAATTACTGGTATCGTTTAAACACTAAACGTCGTTCATTTTCTGAGGTCAAGGAGGTCATCCGTGAATTTGATTTTCCTTTCTAGACGACGTATTCTACATTTTTAAGGTCCGAATGTCATTTGAATATCTATCTCACTAGACATCTCGACAGTTGTGATAAGAGAATTAATGTAGCTTTTACTTTATTTTATTCTACTTTAAATCATCCATAAATTAGAAAGCTGATAACTCACCCGATTTAATTTTAAAATTTAATTCTATTTACGTGATGACTTATATATTAGATCCTGTCACTAACACTGACATTTTAAGAGTACACATATGAGATATCTAACTTGTTTTGCATGCTTATTAACTTGATATCTGTCACTAACACATAACATTTTAAGAGTCTACAATAGAGAATTTAAAATATTTCTTTCCATTTAATTTCACTGTAAGGTCTAATGACACTGTCACTGATGCAATAACATTTTAAGAGTGCAGAAATGAGAACTTTAACTTGTTAGCCTGACGTTGAAATTGTTGAGTACATATATGGACAACAACTAAATTTGTGTACATTTCGTTTTTACTTACAATCTGTTGACACTGGTACTCCGACATTTTTCAGAGTATATCCAGTACATTGTGTACGGACACATGGATGGAGATAAGCAGGATAGACACTTTGCTACTGTCTTTGACCAGTGCATGCCCTGTGACACGAATTATGACGTCATTGGAAAGTTTGAGACCTTCAATCAGGACACCAGCCTCGTTCTCGCACTTCTGGGCTCGAATGTCAGTCAGTCAACCCTAGCCCACTGGAATTATCTGGCCGAGAAGGACGCCATTTTCGACTCAATTACTTCCCCTTACGGTTGGCACATGCAGATCACTAAGTGCATCAGCTGGCAGGAAGCAAATTATCGAATATGGAGGAAGCTGCAGATACGTGGGATAATTCACAAAGAGCAGCCTTTTCCTCCGGAAGCGTTTAGCAGAATGTGGACTTCACCTGCCATGATGATCGACCTCATCAAGCCGTTCTGGTTGAATTTCCGGAGAAGTGGCTTAAAGATAAAGCAGAAGAAGGAAGCTTTGGCATCAGCTTATAGTTTGGTACCAAAATATTTCTTAGAAAAACTGAGAGATCATTTTTTGATTGATTTCGACATATTTGATTATGATTCCAAACCTGCTTCGGTGTTTTCAGGACGAAATACATGGGATGTATTTAATTTTAAAACATGATTTGCAGGCTAATAACAGTTATATTTGTTTTGAGAGTATGCGAGAGATCGCGTGAATGCTGTGTGATTTGTTACACAGTTTGGGGAGAGGAGTGCACTTGAACTTTTAATTTGTTTGTATTCTGACTCAATCCTGCTGTCTGAACTCTGACATGATACATCATTGCCTGAATTGTGACACAGATTGCGCCATTATCTAGACTGTCACACATCATGCGTCATTATCTGAACAATGGCATATAATATGTTATTTACTGTTTGAACTCTGATCTAGAATATGCTCTTATTTAATTCTGGATCAGGCTGAACGACTGATATTTAAGATGGAATAGATGGATTAATTGAACGTAATAGATAGATAAATAGGCAGATAGATGGGCAGATAGACAGGTAGACAGATGGATAGAAAAGAAAGAGTATAGTTTCTAACATGAACCTATTGTTTTCTTGGGAGGGGAGGAGGGGACAGCAGTGTTTCCAAGATAAGGGTAAGAAATATAAGGGAGATAACACCTAAAAGTGGACAGTGAAAGTTTGTGCTTAGCAAAGTTTGACGTCACTATGTCTGGAAATGATGAATTATCATGTTAAATATAAATATATATTCTTATTGGCATTTAACTCTGTTATCAAATGTTTACGAGGTATGATGAAATCACCACGACTAAGAAGTCAGATGGGTAATCAAGAAATTGAATCGGCCTTAGACGTTCAATGTATATTTTACATTCGATGTCAGAAAGGAATCTTTGATATACATCCCAAAAATCCCTGTAAGGATGGGACATTGTTTTAGAATTTTAAAAATATAGTCATCACTTTCTTTAGGGTCTCCTTTCCATTGCATCTGTCCCCTTTTTACCCTTCCACCTCCTGCAATGCATATAAATCTTGAGAGCTTTAAAACTTGTTTAAATGTGTTTTACTTGCAATCTGACGCTAACACTGACATTTTCAGAGTACTCATATGAAAATTTAAACTATTTTAAAAAATTTCATTTAAACTGAAAATCTATTGATACTGTCACTGATAAACTAACGCCTCCAGAGTACAGATAA
Organism: Sinotaia quadrata; assembly: GCA_028829895.1. Taxonomy (NCBI): domain Eukaryota; kingdom Metazoa; phylum Mollusca; class Gastropoda; order Architaenioglossa; family Viviparidae; genus Sinotaia; species Sinotaia quadrata. Next base: position 60,035,934 of record CM054183.1, read on the forward strand.
AGAACTTTGCTATGACATTTAACGCCATTATAGTTAGAGTATGTTAGCAAACGTTTGTTAATGTCAAGTCAGACATTAGAGAATATAAAATTGTTTATGTGAAATGAATGAAAGTTTTAATGTTTTACAATTTTCTTTACAATGCGCAACTTTCTAAATAGTATCTAGAAAAGCATAAAGAAGACGGCGGCAGCTGAAGCAAATCTTACGATGCCGGGGATGTAACTATTAAATAAAAATATTTTAAGGATGAGTTAATTCCCTTTTAAGAAGCGAAGCTACTGTGCGTCGTTTCTTTTGCTCTCAGCCATTCTAACAGGTCACTGTCCACATTATGTTAGATATTGTCTTAGTCATTCTAACAAGCCACTGTCCACATTATGTCAGATATTGTCTTAGTCATTCTAACAAGCCACTGTCCACATTATGTCAGATATTGTCTTAGTCATTCTAACAAGCCACTGTCCACATTATGTCAGATATTGTCTTAGTCATTCTAACAAGCCACTGTCCACATTATGTCAGATATTGTCTTAGTCATTCTAACAAGCCACTGTCCACATTATGTCAGATATTGTCTTAGCCATTCTAACAAGTCACTGTCCACATTATGTCAGATATTGTCTTAGTTCTTATAACAAGTCACTGTCCACATTATGTCAGATATTGTCTTAGTTCTTATAACAAGTCACTGTCCACATTATGTCAGCTATTTGGTCTTCGCCATTCTGACAGTCACTGTCTACACTACGTCTGTTATTGGTCTTAGACTTTCTGACAAGTCACTGTCTACACTACGTCAGGTAATTTGGGAAAAAGTAATCGTTAACAGTTCTTTATTATCAGAATATTATATTTGAATTTGAATAAGATTTATCAGCGTTAATAATATTGCCATGTGCTCTGCATTAATTTAAATTTTCTTAAACAACAATTTCGTTAATGATTCTGTAGCTGAAACATCGTAATTTAATTTTTGTTTTAGCCTGTAAGAAATGGTATAAAAATAAAATTCGAGCGATGGAACCCGAAATGTTTATTGAAAGTGGATTTGGTATTTAAATACTGTGGATGTTTGAAATATGATTTTGACTTATATACCTACGATTTTAAAGCTCACTAACAACGGAAAATGGAAATTAAATTAAAAATCTCAACACATGTTCTCGGGTTAGTAACTCAAGCTGTCTGTCTTTTTAGCAGCTAACGTTTTTTTAATGAACAGTTTAAATACATCATACTTCGTAAGCCAGCTCATGCAGTTTGTACTTCAGTCTCTATAGTTCACACTTCATATGGAATTCTTTAGCAACAAACAGTCTCTAGAGTTCACACTTCATATGGAATTCTTTAGCAACAAACAGTCTCTATAGTTCACACTTCATATGGAATTCTTTAGCAACTAACAGTCTCTAGAGTTCACACTTCATATGGAATTCTTTAGCAACAAACAGTCTCTACAGTTCACACTTCATATGGAATTCTTTAGCAACAAACAGTCTCTATAGTTCACACTTCATATGGAATTCTTTAGCAACAAACAGTCTCTAGAGTTCACACCTTATATGTAATTCTTTAGCAACAGTCTCTGTAGCTCACATTTCTTTTAGCAACTCTACTCAGTCAAAGCAAAAGATTATTTAGTATATTTACCTGTGTGTGTACGTACAAACACACATAGAATGGTTATATATGTACGACTAAATATTGAATAGCACTTGAATTCAAGCGTTATTGGTGTGACTATATATTGACGAAGAATGTGATTACTTGATTGTTTGTTTACACAATTTATAATTTTCAGTGTTTTCTCCTTTAGAGTTCCACACACACACATACTCACACACACACACATACACACATATACACACATACATACATACACACAAACAAACACACACACACATACACATACACACGCGCGCATGAATTATAAATAAAACATGTATTAAATTCCGTACTTGGATGACTTAATGTATTTCACGTGTATTAATAAGATGACTGAAAACTCGCCGAAAATCGCTTCAAAGAGATTGGCTATAGGCTCATCACTGCCAGAATACCGAAAGTAGGGGAAATGAATTCTTCATAGACATAATAGGCTCATCACTGCCAGCATATCGAAAGTAGGGGAAATGAATTCTTCATTAGGTGCGATCAGGAATGAGTAAGTTTTTTTTGTTGTTAAATAAACACAAAGGAAATTGATTCCTCTTCTGGAATTTCATATTATATACGGACTAATTTTTCATGACAAACCATGGATAGTGTAATTTGACAATCTGTAGATTGTTTTATCCGACAATCTATAGATAGTGTATCCTCACAATAACACAGAATGCAGAAGCCCCATGATCTCAATAGTATTGATACTTGTAAAGATAAATGAGTTCACTTTAATAGAGTATAACATTTGTTAATGCTTTTATCGTTTTTCCACTTCTTGAGAAAGCAAATTCACGATTATTAAAGAAAGATCTGACAAACATAGCTCCAGTCTTATTAATGTGTTAATGCTTTTATCATAATTGCATTTCTTGAGAAAACTATTCGCATATATATTTAAAATATAAATGTGTATGATATAAATAAAATAGAAATGTGTACGATATAAATAAAATAGAAATGTGTACGATAAAAATAAAATAGCTTTCATTCTCGTTATTTGCAATCACTATTGGATTGCATTGAAATGATACACCGATTCCATTTATGGCTGCTTCGATTATTTCTCTAGAGAAGTTAACGCATATGTTGATGACGTCAAACACAACATTGTGCATTTGTTCTTCTTCTTTCGGATAATTACAGTTTCCGGCCTGAGTCGATTTCGCTGTGCTTTCCACCTCTAAACTATTAAATCTAAAACACAATTACCGTATTGCGCGGATTGAAACAATTCATGATGTGCTTCCCTGTAGTGACTGTACTCATGAACGTCGGCATAGGACGTCACCAAACCAGGTCTTGAAATCTAATCTAGACGCCTGCAGCTGAGTCTCTGTTCCTTCGTCTTATGATCTAGTCTTTGTCGGATCTTGTTTTACTCTGCTCTACTAAACAATTCCTTATGATCTAGTCTTTGTCGGATCTCGTTTTACTCTGCTCTTTTAAACGTCAAATAGTGTTGAAATTGTTTTTAAAACTTCACAGCAGGCTTATACATGGTAGGTTTCGAGCGATTATGGCGAAAATAGCCAGTGATACAAGAACGATCCGATGACGTTACACGCCATGACGTGAAAAGAAAACAGATTACCTAAAGGCACCATCGCCAGGACAAGGACCCACTTTCCCTCTCCTAGCAACCGGGAACTCGTAAAAAGAAAGGATGAGCAACAAAAGAAACAAGAAAAGGTTAAAATAGCATATTATCTGCAAAATAAAATGTTCGTAATAATTACTGCCTACTTCCTTTCTTATCCTGTCAATCAACCCCTCTCCAAAGTGTTAAATTTCATGCCCATTTATTCAACTGATCTGTGGAACTACTGAGAACAAATGCCCTTCTCATATGAGCTTTACCTGCTGCGTGTCTTGAAACATGGACAAGTTTACTTTAGCTACATTTATACGTCTGTAATAATGATCTGACACGAATATACCTTTAAGATAATGACTATCTAGTTACTTTTTAATTTTATGAAACTTAACGCCAACATGTCGCTAGTCAGTTTTAAAAATCGCTGCCGTCCATGTAGGGCCGATGCGAGGAAATTTTGCGTCCAAGACTTGCGCACCCCTGGTATATCACTAATTCTAAGCTTTCAAAAATTTAATCAGTACGGCATGATGTGACATTCTAAACTAGCTGTTAGGACACGTGCGGCTTGATAATTTATTAATTTCAATTTTAATGATAAAAAAATGTAATATTCAGCTTTTCGGCACACCCCTCCCCACCATTGGCACCTTAGGCTGCCGTCTGGCTCGCCTAGTGGTTAAAAGTGACCTACTTCCATGGCAACGTAACCAATACATGACATTGACTGTTACTATAAATACATTTACGTCACTCACATATATAATCACCTAGTACCTCAGTAGACGTGCATTAACGGGACTGCAGTTCCAGTCAGTACACGTGTTGAAACAGTGATTTTTAGTCCAGAGTGGACAGAAGTAAGATAAATCTTTATATATATAAACTGCAGGTGATATTTTTCTCTCTGAATTAAAGTATAAATTCATAGCTATATACCCCTCTATTTTAAAGTAAAATCAAATTAAAAATAGCAGATAAATACATGTAAGTGAAATAAATGTTCATAGAAGACAATTTGCAACAGATCTAAATGTAAATATGCACATACCTTCATTATACTTTTTAAGTAAACGCTTGCTGCAATCATATTTTTGCAACAATATAGTTTAGAAATGCTTGGGTGTTGGAAAAAGAGAGATAAATGTCCTATTGAAAACATCTCCAGTTTTGCGTATTATCGTTTGATTTGGTCAGTTGATATCAATCGATGTCTTGATGGGGTGGGACGGGAATTCTTTTCTAACAATAATCCATGGCCATAAATCTGTCAGACAATTATCCTCTCTTGCAACAGCATGCTTTAACCATCTGTTATTGTATAGTAAATCAAAGTCACAAAATCTCTTACAAATCTAACGTGATTGTACAATTTATGCCATCTTAGTTTTATCATGCATACATGTTTGTGATGTTAACGATTGGGCAGTAAACTGTAATCTTGTGTAGTCGTAACCCGCATACCCCAGATAATTTTTGAGAAAAGAAGAGAAAAATACTGAGAAGAAAAAATACGTAACCAAGCAACATGTTTGATTAGATTCTACTGAACTAAAGCTGCTCCTAACCCTTGCTTTCTTTTTCAGTTAGAAAAGACTACGCATAAAAATTAGTACACGTGACCATGTCCAGGTTGAGACTTTGCGCAAGCGTAAAGCGGTTTTCATCGTTTTACTTCCTTCGCCGACGGACATGCGCACCGCGCAAAAGCATCACGTGTTGTATCCTCGTCGTTTGCTATTTTTCCATAATTTTCGTTTTGACGATTACGACAGGTGAGAAATTCTTCAATTCTATTTTTCAGTTCACTAATAATTTCTTTTTCCATTCTTTCCTTCTTTTATTTATTTACTTTATTCTATGAAGACTATACCAGTTGAATTTTGACGAACAATGTAATATTTTGTTACCTTATCTTACTATATTCTGGACTAAAAAGACATGCATATCATTTATTGCTAAATTATAATTACTTATATTTATTTTACAAGCTAACTTTGAATATTAAAATAAAAAATAAACAATGAAATGTTTCAATTAACTACTTTTAAAAATAAAGCATTCGGAATAATTAAGTTTTATCACTAAACAAAATTCTTTGTGAGCACAGTGAAAGTAGAATATTAATTGAAAGGAAATTAATATGTTAGAGTGCAATCACTAGGGCTTATTTTGTGTAAGGAATTTAATTTGTTTGAGTGCAATCACTAGGGTTTCTTTTGTGTAAGGAATTTAATTTGTTTGAGTGCAATCACTAGGGTTTCTTTTGTGTAAGGAATTTTATTTGTTTGAGTGCAATCACTAAGGTTTCTTTTGTGAAATGTCACGCTGAGCATTTCAACGGCAATTGGATAGTATTCCCAAACTCGCAGCCGGTCATCCATCCAAACACCCAGCCACCATAGTAAAAACTAGCCAGTCTACTAAAACATGCAGTCAGTCAGTCCATCCAAACACCATGGGAACAACCAGCCAGTCCTTCAAAATACAGCCAGTCCATTGAAATACCCAACCAGTCCACAGAAACACTCAACCAGTCCACGGACACATCCAGCAAGTCTATCTAAACATGCAGGTACTCCACACAAACACACGCAGCCAGTCGATCAAATATGCACCAATCCACCAAAATCTGCAACCTGTCCACTGAAATGCACTAATCCACCAAACCTTGCAGCCAGTCCACCAATCCATGCAGCCAGTTCACCAAAACATTCAGCCAGTTCACCAAAACATTCAGCCAGTTCACCAAAACATGCAGCCAGTTCACCAAAACATTCGGCCAGTTCACCAAAACATGCAGCCAGTTCACCAAAACATTCAGCCAGTTCACCAAAACATGCAGCCTGTCCATTCAAATATTGAGCATGTGCCATCAGTATCGAAGTATGAAGTAATTTTAAGTCAAAATCTAGACTACTCAGAGTAGATGCTGCCCTAAAAAATTATACAAGAGTCTTGAGGCTCCTTGTCAGAGCCAGGACTTTCCCCTGCCATGCCAACACCAACAGCCGAAAGAAAAAAAAGATACAGATGAAGCACAAACAAATAATAAAAACAGACAAATAGAAGACGGCCACCACACTTTGGAAGAGAACAGAAACAACAAGCGAGAGCAAAACACCAAAAACGGAAATAAGAAAGGAAAACACCACCTCCAATAACAACAGCGCAGAAGACGAGAGCAAACCAGATGACCACACTAATTGCAGTGGGGATTTTTAATCACACCACTGCAGACATGATGCAACTGATACTTGACAGCCTCTACTAGCCTCCTGCTCCTGGCTGTGCACATCCCAAAGAACAACACCGGGAGCAGCGTTGACAACAACCAAGACGACGACAGCACCAGTAAGAAGATAGAGAATTGAACATCCGGGGTGTGTTTACCCACTAGATATAGATCAGGTGTGGTACTAGCTTGGGTTCTGTAAGACATCCCCATGCACCCTCAACCTCTCCCGCCAACACCGGGGACAACAGCAATATCAACAACCAGGAAGACAACATCATCAGCATTAAACCACCACTCTACCGGCCAAATAGCGAGCGCCACGGACCCCGCGGCTACCATTCATCACCTGTCAACCATCCTCCACTCTCTGTCATCATCTGCAAATCTCCCAACAGCGGAACTCCTCGAGCCAAGCAGCGAAATCGGCATAGGCCGGAAACTGCCATCATTCTAATTAATCCATCATCTGTTCGGTCTCAACTGTTTCTTGTTGTGAAATTGAAATCAAATAGTCAGCAATTTCTCTCAGACATTCATTGAACCCATTTAAATCTTATAGTAACAACACCTCCTTCCCTCATACCATCGAATATGTACTATAGTTGATTTTTCAAATAAATAATAAATATTATATCATGCTAGAAATAATTATTATGTAAACTATTTTGTATTCCAGTTGCCAAGTTTGCAGTTAAAAAGGCAGAAAGCAAGACAGCGGCAAAGCAAGTTTCGACCGCTCATTTATTTGCAGTAAGTTACAGCAAGACAGCAATAACGACACACTACCATCCGTCTGCCTTGGATATGGCAATCCGACAAAAAATGACACTTGAAAAAAACATATGAATAAATGACACTTAAAAATATTATGAAATTGTGACACTTAAAATATTGTGAGTGTATGACACTTAAGAATATGAAAAATGACTCCTAAAATACTATGAAGAAATGAAACTTAAGATATAATGAAAAATGATACTTAAAAATATTATGGACATATAACACATAATTATTATGAAATAAATGACACTTAAAATATAATGAAAAATGTGACCAAAACATTGTAGAAAAATGACATTTAAAATTTATTATGAAAAATGATACTTAAAAATATTAAGAAACTCAAATAGATTACTAAAAGCCCCATACTTAACAATGTAATTAGCAAATTAGATTAATACATCTTGACTACTACTACTGTTACTAATAATAGACTTGCTACAACTTCTGCCTTTACTACTATTTGCACCGTTACAAGATACTGTTATAATTACTGATACTACTAATATGACTATTCTACTATTATTGCATATTGCAATCAAAGAGTAATAAATGCAACACCCCCTGACTAAAGTTACACTACCACTACTACTACTAGTCTTCTCGTCCAAAATGCCCACCCCATGAGCATCAGTTAGCTTGCAGAATTCAAGGCACTAATCTACGCTTGCAGAAGGCCTTGTGTTCAAACCTGGTGTGACCGCTTTGAATATTTGACCCTCACTCACCTCCTTTTTGTTCACGATTGTTTTCATAGATTCGCATTTATTCACTTGTTCATAATGGTTCGGTTGACCCTCATTCACCTCCTTTTTGTTCACGATTGTCTCATTCATTCCTTTGTTTTTTGGTTTACCCTCATTCACCCTTTACCTTAACATGATCCATCAAGACTGTTCGGTGTAGTCTCCTTGCTAACACATTTCCATATCATTTATATGGGAAACTATTCATTTTTAACCGGATCAAAAACCAAGAAAAGTTTTGCAGACAGAAAAAGAAAAAGTGACTGGATGAGTACTGCTGTTGTAACTATACTAATTCCAGGTAAGAGTAGTGAAAGAAATTCAATGTGCTACATCTGATTACGAGTAGTGCCGACAATGACTTCTGACATTTCGTTCAAGGATGCCATGATGGCACGACCACTGTGTGAGAGAAAGTTCCCTATGCCCCACTGTGATTAATATTCTCTGATTGCCAAGTTACTGCTATCACACAATTACCTGTCATTATTACGTAATCTGTTGTTACGTTAATAAGTTAGAATTTCAACTGTTTGCAAAGTGGGGTTCTTGAAGTCTATTATTAGGAAGTCCATAGATCTCATTTTGGCTGTGTTCACAGGCCCCTCCCCCCACCAGCTTTTCACAACAATTGCAAACACAAATGTTCATAAACACCACCAAATAGTGTGGATTTAAAAACAAAACTGAAAACAGTAAAACAAATCAGTTAATTTAATACACTTACACTGGATGACGAATTAATCTCTCTAACTCATTAAAATAATAGACTTTTAGAGAATATAAACTTAATAAACAAGTTTCTTTGCTCTTTCTTTTTGTCTACCAATAAAGTTTTAGTTTTGCTCCAACACTTTTTTCCAGTTCATCACTATGATATATATGCTTGAGGAAATATTCTAGCCAGGCTAACAAATGGCTACAGTTTTGAAATGAGGTAATGAATGATGACAGCACCTCCGTGTTGAGGGCTTCCACTTTCCATGTCATTTTTTGCATCATGCGCCTGATGTTCACTTTAAATGTTGTTGAAAGCAGGGGCAGTGGGGTTACTGTAGTGTGCTGCCACTGTTGTCCAGCCCTTTACCAGAGATGCAAATTAGGAATGCACATCTATCTTGGTCAAACACACACACGCATGCAAGCAATCACACACGGAGAGGAGAGTCTCTCAAGATGGGTAGATCATTCTGTATTACTACTTTCTGCTCCTGCAGATATATCTATTGTTTCATAAATTCATTCAGAATGTCAGCTCTATGCAGTTCACTGGACAAAAATACACACTAACTACACACTTAACTGTCAGAACTCTACTTTTTACGCATGCACGCAAAACATATTACTACACAGTCATTCCACTCTGCCAGGCTTAACCTTCAATCATCTTTGATTCATTTACATCATCACATACTGTGCATGAAAATCTGTGTCTGCTGTAAAGAAACAGAAAAGTATAATTGTCTCCCTTTTCATTAGAATACTATAAATATTGACTTTGGCAGAACTATCTACAGAAAAGCGCTCTTAGCTAAGCAACCTTTAAACCAAGTTATTCGTTATTAAATCATTGCTTTGATAATAAAAATTCTTTTAAATTGTTGTAGTGATTCATTATAGTCAAGAACATTTATGGGATCTGTAGCCATGCCATGTGTCTTTATTGTGATTTATTGTTTTCATTTTTCATGTCCTTGGGATGCTGATTGTGTTTCTAAATAGCTGGAAAACTCTAGTATCATTATTGTCTTTTGGAGGCTTTTTAGTATTGCACAGCAGTTTTAGAAATACAATTACATATGCCTGGTAACATTTCACTGATCATTGTTCTTGCCAGAATGCCAGACACCCGGAGGCCTGGATAAACGAAAGAACTGCACTCTCCAATGAAAAAAATTTAGATGTCATTGTACGGCAGCTTCTGAAAGTCCGTGAAAGGGTGAGTATATGGTGTTGTGTTCCATGGGGCAAATTACATGAAATGGCATATAATATACATTTAAAAATTTATTTGCTTACTTAAAAAAAATATGAACATAAATCATGTATCCTTCATGACCTTTCCGTGCTGTTCATGTGGAAGGATGGATTGTGGTGTTGGAAGTTATGTTGACTTTTCCGTGCTGTTCATGTAGAAGGATGGATTGCGGTGTTGGAAGTTATGTTGACCTTTCCGGGCTGTTCATGTAGAAAGATGGATTGCAGTGTTGGAAGTTATGTTGACCTTTCCGTGCTGTTCATGTAGAAGGATGGATTGCGGTGTTGGAAGTTATGTTGACCTTTCCGTGCTGTTCATGTAGAAGGATGGATTGCAGTGTTGGAAGTTATGTTGACCTTTCCGTGCTGTTCATGTAGAAGGATGGATTGTGATGGTAAGGAAAAAGTTTGAGTCGTTTAAATGTTCATGCAAAGATGAATGGTATTGTTTTTATAAAACATATTCAAGTGTTGGCAGATATAAGGTTTCTGTTAACATTATATAATTCACGAAAGCCAATCTTGAATCACCTGTGCTATTTTCATTGGAAGAATGAGTGGAGAGTTAATAGAGGGGAGAGGGGATAGGAGAAGTAGCTTGAATGTTATAGATGGTATTTCTATACACATATCTATCTATCTATCTATCTATCTATCTATCTATCTATCTATCTATCTATCTATCTATCTATCTATCTATCTATCTATCTATCTGTCTGTCTGTCTGTCTGTCTGTCTGTCTATCTATCTATCTATCTATCTATCTATCTATCTATCTATCTATCTATCTATCTATCTATCTATCTATCTATCTATCTATCTATCTATCTATCTATCTATCTATCTATCTATCTATCTATCTTTCTATCTGTCTATCTATCTACCTCTTTACCCCAAAATATATTACTCAGAAATAGTGGATATTAACAAAGAAATAAAAATTTATCAACAATATAAATGTATCTACACACTCTACACAACATAATTATAGCAGCCAATTTAATATAAAATATGGATGTACAAAACACACATGCACACAAACAAATAAATATGGCTCGAAGTTAAGTGATAACCTTACTGGTTGTTGTGGTTATGAATCAGAGCTTGGTACTTTTCACAGTAAAATATTTACTGTTTATTATAGTTTCTTAGTATTCATTTCACTCCTCACATAATGTTCCTGAAATATTTTCACTCTCAGTTGACATATATAATGCAGACAACAATTTTCGTATTGTCATGAGAGAGGAGGACAGAGAAGATAGATAGTTATGTAAAATTGACTTGACCTGAATTATGGAAATTCTGAAGGCAGATAATTTTGTAAAGTGGAAATTCATCCCTCTTGCCTTTTTGCCTATGGTGGGGATAAAGAAGAGATTTCAGTGTCAGTGTGTTCACACATTCACTTTAGCACATCACTTAAGTTCAAATGTCAGTTGTAGCTTACTTGCAGGCCAAATCAAGCATACAACAAGGAAGGAGAAGGAGCAACAGGGAAGAACAAAGAAGCACTGCCAACTTCCTGAATGGCAACACTATTTAAAAAAAGTATTTTGCTTTGAATCACATTATCTATCTCTCCCTTGAAACAACTCACCAGATTTATCTGAATAATTATAGAGTTCAATCAGTTACCTCTCTCATCCTTGACTGGTTAGTGTTACATTATTACTATATTGTACTAGCCACATTCATTACAAATTACACACATATCAATACACAACTAAGTATAATTTAAACAAGTAGTTTTCCATAGGTCAAAACTATGTGAAAATTCTGAATCATTATGATAACATTTTACTGAGAACTGAGTCTGCTGCAGTAAGGCATGCTACAAAATTTCATGTAGTGGCTATAGGTATTGAAATTTAGTTGCACGAATACATTTATAATAGGTTACGTGGTGCTCTCTACTGAATCAGAATATAGCATAGAAAATGTCTCAGAGTTATAAAAACATCACATATAATTGTACACATAAATAAAATACATTTCTACTAGCTGAAAGAAAACATGAAAGATTATAAGCTAAAATTTATAATTCAGGATTTTTACTCAAAATATGACCTTTTCCACACTTTTAATGGGGTCTCTTTGGAAAAATACATCTTTACACCAGGGTGACAATTTGCAGGGTAATTAGAAGAAGAAATATTTTAAACTTTGCTATTTGGGCACTAATAACAGGAATACAATGCACTACATTTTATAGTATAAAGTTCATAAATAAAATATACATAGAATAAAGTGACTCTTTGTCACATATTGCAGCCTTAAGTCCTGGCGTAAACACTTCATATATTGGTACATTTTATCCAAGTTTACTACTGGCTTGCTTCTTTAATCAAAAGCACAAGTTAAATTATGAAGAGGAGACCTGTTGTAACTTTACAGTATTTACATATTCGTACTTACATATATTGCATATATGTAATTGTAGATCAAGCCTGGAAAATTTAAAATCGGAGAAGATGAAACAAATTTCAACATGTCTGATTGGGCCTCCATTCAATATGACCGACAACAACGAGTGTCTGAAATCTGCCAAGGGAGACAACACCACTATACTCATTCCAAGGACCCACAATTTGGAGAGATAGAGGATGAACTGCAGACAATAAAGAAATTTTGGAACAGGCTAGAAGTTTACAAGGAGCAGAACTTCGTCTTCTGCCCTGCCCTTAAAGTCGCTTCCACATTCTGGAAACGGGTACTCTATGCTCTGCAGAATGGAATGTCGATTTTTACGCCATTTGAAATTCCCATCAAGGTGGCTCTTTGTATGTATACTTTTAATATTCTCTTTCTTGTCCATTTCATGACACACTGATAATAGATTGAGTTTATATCATGTACCTTTCTTGAAGCATTTATGAAAAGTTGATGACAAACTAAAGTAACACACTGATAATTATAATGAAACACTGACAAGAGACTTAATATTTCATAAGTCAGTGTTCTTGCCCAATCTGTGAAATGCTGAATGCAGGTTAAATTACATAATGTGTTGTTCTAGTCCCATTCATGAAAACTTTTGAGAAACCAAGCTTACTTAGTGGACCTCATGTTTCATGATGATTGCTGGACACTATATAATGCATTGTTTTGTTCATTTGTAAAATTCTGATGACAGACTAAGTTGATATCATGCATTGTTCTAGTCTCTTTCCTAGAATATTGATTTCAGGTTGAATTCTGAAACTGACACTCAGAAAATAAAGAGAAAGATTTATATGTATGTGGAATGCTACAGAGAATTATGTTGAAGAAATGTCATGAGGCAAGTGCTATAGAAAAGTATGTTCAAGAAATGGCATGAAACATAGTTACTTTGTGTGAATCTGATGCGGTAGTCTTATAGAAAATCTGCCGCATGACAGACAATATGTCTGCCAACTCTCTTTAATGAGCTAATTTTATCGACGGATAAGCTTGGTTACACAAGAACAATGATTAATTCCTGGAGTCTCATGCTCTCGGCTAATCGGGATTGAGCAAGAGGAATAATGTGTATCATTCATTCGTGTTTCGGCTCACTAGAAATCAGAACTGCATATAATGAAGAATACAAATGAGAATACATTTCTAACCTTGAATTAGCTCATTAGAAATCAGAACTGCATTGAAAACTAAATGAAATTACCTCATTTCTAATCTTTGAATTGGCTCATTAGAAATCAGAACTGCATTGAAAACTAAATCAAAATACCTCATTTCTAACCTTGAATTGGCTCATTAGAAATCAGAACTGCATTGAAAACTAAATCAAAATACCTCATTTCTAACCTTGAATTGGCTCATTAGAAATCAGAACTGCATTGAAAACTAAATCAAAATACCTCATTTCTAACCTTGAATTGGCTCATTAGAAATCAGAACTGCATTGAAAACTAAATCAAAATACCTCATTTCTAACCTTGAATTGGCTCATTAGTAGTCAGAACTGCATTGACTGGTATCCCGTTCCAGATGACGCTATTTATTTCTATTTATACAATTTACAAAAGTCAGCGGAGGAAAAAGCCACTGCATACGCAAATTTGTATAAAGGGATACGGGTGGGTAGATAGCAGTATTGTTTACAAGCCCTGACGATAGCCAACTGGAGGAGCTTTGAACCTGGCTAGAGGGGACGAAGGGAACACCATTAGATCACAGTTATTGCCCTTGACAACTGTAAAATAGAAGGTTGTCCAGGCTTTGCATCTACTACTAATTTTATTTTATCGTGAGTGTATATATGTCTGTGTGCATATTTGTGTATATATTATTATTATATTATATTAATATATATATATATGTGTGTGTGTGTGTGTGTCATATGTGAATGAATGTGTTTATATGAGTGTATGTAAATGAGTGTGTACATATGTGTGAATGAGGGTGTGTATATGTGTGTATGTTTGTTTATGTGTAGTGTATATGTATGTATACGGATTCTGTTTAAATGGTTATTTGTATATAACAGATGCCGACAGACGCAACTTGTACGATTTTGCCGAGAAAGCAATATTTGGTGTACACAGTGCATCCGATCCGAAATTGTCTATCAATCTAGCTTTCAACGGAACCTCTGCCCGCCAGTTTCTACAGAAGTTTGGCTCAGTTATGTTTACCCGGGAGCCCTACTCGAAAGTTCTCTCCGGGTACGTTGACAAGCTGTACGCACCCAATCCCTACTACTGGGAAACAGTTGGCCGCAAGATCATTTCAACATTCAGAAAGAATCCCAGCCCTACGAGTTTATTATGTGGCCATGATGTCACTTTCTCTGGTAAAGATATATATATTTATTTATTTTTTGTGTGTATCATTATTTGTTTACTGGCAAAGTGTATATGTATATTTATGTCTTATCAGGTTCATTATGTATAATTATGTGCTTATGTGATTACATAAAAATTGTATGCATGTTTTAACTTGTAAAGTATATGTCATGTTTTAGCAAGTAAATTGAAAATATGTTGTTTACAAATTAAATGTATGTCTGTGTTTACAGATAAAGAGTATATATGGGTTTTCAGGCATATTTTTATTTATGGTTAAATGTATATAAATGTTTACAGGCATAATGTGTTTGTGTGTATTTACAGAAATGTTTATATATGTATATGCAGTTACATATAAAGAAAAATATATATACATTTTGATCTCGGTGAGATCCATTTTCTTTTGGTATCGCAATATTAATAACTATTGCTGCCGTTTGGACTTGATATATTATTCAATTTCTTTTCATTACAAAGACGTACAGCATTGTTTCTGCTTGGCGTCTCATGCAGCTACTGGTGTTTGGATTCCAGAGTCATCTCCTGGACCTGCGTATAGAAATGTTTGTCATTGCCACTTACTAGTTCATGTAGCACCCCCCCCACTCTCCTCTAAAAATAGACGACACACAAACCTACTTTCTAGAATGGCTGATCCATATACCTGGGCTGGAAACATGTTCAAGCCACTCACTCTAATGAACCAATTGGAGCACTGTTCAGCCGCACACAATGAACATGCTAGAAATGAGAACTTTAACTTGTTAGCCTGACGTTGAAATTGTTAGAGTACAAATATGGACAACTAAATTTGTGTACATTTCGTTTTTACTTACAATCTGTTGACACTGGTACTCCGACATTTTTCAGAGTATATCCAGTACATTGTGTACGGCCACATGGAAGGAGATAAGCAGGACAACCACTTTGCTACTGTCTTTGACCAGTGCATGCCATGTGACACGAATTATGACCTCATTGGAAAGTTTGAGACCTTCAATCAGGACACCAGCCTCGTTCTCGCGCTTCTGGGCTCGAATGTCAGTCAGTCAACCCTAGCCCACTGGAATTATCTGGCCGAGAAGGACGCCATTTTCGACTCAATTACTTCCCCTTACGGTTGGCAAATACAGATCACTAAGTGCATCAGCTGGAAGGAAGCAAATTATCGAATATGGAGGAAGCTGCAGATACGTGGGATAATTCACAAGGAGCAGCCTTTTCCTCGGGAAGCGTGGACTTCACGTGCCATGATGATCGACCTCATCAAGACGTTGTGGTTGAATTTCTGGAGAAGTGGCTTAAAGATAAAGCAGAAGAAGGAAGCTTTGGCATCAGCTTATAGTTTGGTACCAAAATATTTCTTAGAAAAACTGAGAGATCATTTTTTGATTGATTTCGTCATATTTGATTATGATTCCAAACCTGCTTCGGTGTTTTCAGGACGAAATACATGGGATGTATTTAATTTTAAAACATGATTTGCAGGCTAATAACAGTTTTGTTTGTTTTGAGAGTATGCGAGAGACCGCGTGAATGCTGTGTGATTTGTTACACAGTTTCAGTCGGGGGTGGGGAGAAGAGTGCACTTGAACTTTTAATTTGTTTGTATTCTGACTCAATCCTGCTGTCTGAACTCTGACAGGATACACCATTGCCTGAATTGTGATACAGATTGCGCCATTATCTAGACTGTCACACATAATGCGTCATTATCTGAACAATGGCATATAATGTTTGAACTCTGATCTAGAATATGCTCTTATTTAATTCTGGATCAGGCTGAACGACTTATATTTAAGATGGAATAGATGGATTAATTGAACGTAATAGATAGATAGGCAGATAGATGGGCAGATAGACAGGGAGACAAATGGATAGAAAAGAAAGGGTATATTTTCTAACATGAACCTATTGTTTTCTTGGGAGGGGAGGAGGGGACAGCAGTGTTTCTAAGATAAGGGTAAGAAATATAAGGGAGATAACACCTAAACGTGGACAGTTGAAGTTTGTGCTTAGCAAAGTTTGACGTCACTATGTCTGGAAATAATGAATTATCATGTTAAATATAAATATATTCTTATTGGCATTTAACTCTGTTATCAAATGTTTACGAGGTATGATGAAATCACCACGACTAAGAAGTCAGATGGGTAATCAAGAAATTGAATCGGCCTTAGGCGTTCAATGTATATTTTACATTCGATGTCAGAAAGGAATCTTTGATATAATCCCAAAAATCCCTGTAAGGATGGGACATTGTTTTAGAATTTTAAAAATATAGTCATCACTTTCTTTGGGGTCTCCTTTTCATTGCATCTGTCCCCTTTTTACCCTTCCACCTCCTGCAATGCATATAAATCTTGAGAGCTTTAACTTGTTTGAATGTGTTTTACTTGCAATCTGACACTAACACTGACATTTTCAGAGTACTCATATGAAAATTTAAACTATTTTAAAATTTCATTTAAACTGAAAATCCATTGATACTGTCACTGATAAACTAACGCCTCCAGAGTACAGATAAAGAATTTTGCTATGACATTTAACACCATTATAGTTAGAGTACGTTAGCAAACGTTAGTTAATGTCCAGTCAGA
This sequence comes from Sinotaia quadrata, assembly GCA_028829895.1. Taxonomy (NCBI): domain Eukaryota; kingdom Metazoa; phylum Mollusca; class Gastropoda; order Architaenioglossa; family Viviparidae; genus Sinotaia; species Sinotaia quadrata. The sequence continues at coordinate 60,053,309 of CM054183.1, forward strand.
CATTAGAGAATATAAAATTGTTTATGTGAAATAAATGAAAGTTTTAATGTTTTACAATTTTCTTTACAATGCGCAACTTTCTAAACAGTGTCTATGAAAGCATAAAGAAGACGGCGGCAGCTGAAGCAAATCTTACGATGCCGGGGATGTAACTATTAAATAAAAATATTTTAAGGATGAGTTAATTCCCTTTTAAGAAACGAAGCTACTGTGCGTCGTTTCTTTTGCTCTCAGCCATTCTAACAAGTCACTGTCCACATTATGTCAGATATTGTCTTAGTCATTCTAACAAGTCACTGTCCACATTAAGTTATGTATTGGTCCTAGCCATTCTAACAAGTCACTGTCCACGTTAAGTTATGTATTGGTCTTAGCCATTCTGACAGTCACTGTCTACACTACGTCAGGTATTTGGTCTTGTGTGTGCGTGAGTGAGAGAGAGAGAGAGAGAGAGAGAGAGAGAGAGAGAGAGAGAGAGAGAGAGATTTGGTTGTTTTTGTTATTAAACTACGCTCAACGGTATGATGAATGGGACTAGTCAATATTACAACCAAGCTAAACGGTATGATGATTGGGACTAGTAAATATTAAAACCAAGCTAAACAGTATGATGATTGGAACTAGTCAATATTTAAACCAAGCTAAACAGTATGATGATTGGAACTAGTCAATATTTAAACCAAGCTAAACGTTTTGATGATGGGGTCTAACCAACAAAAAGAAAAACTAAGCTAAACTGTATAAAGATAATGTCTTTGAAGTATAAAAACTAAGCTAAACTGTATAAAGATAATGTCTTTGAAGTATAAAAACTAAGCTAAACTGTATAAAGATAATGTCTTGGAAGTATAAAAACTAAGCTAAACTGTATAAAGATAATTTCTTGCCAGTATAATAACTAGGTTAAACGTTATAATGATCGGGCTTAGCTCAGGCATGGGCAACCTTTTCCGGTCCGACAGTCGAACGCCGAGTTAAGCAGGTGAAATCTAGCTGTGTAACTAGTCCAGTAATCAGACATCAAATAAATGAAAACGAATTGTATAACTAGTCCAGTAACCAATCAAATAAATGAAATGTAGCTGTATAACTAGTCCAGTAACCAATCAAATAAATGAAATGTAGCTCTACAACTAGTCCAGTAACCAGACATCAAATAAATGAAATGTAGCTGTACAACTAGTCCAGTAACCAGACATCAAATAAATGAAATGTAGCTGTACAGCTAGTCCAGTAACCAGACATCAAATAAATGAAATGTAGCTGTACAACTAGTCCAGTAACCAGACATCAAATAAATGAAATGTAGCTGTACAACTAGTCCAGTAACCAGACATCAAATAAATGAAATGTAGCTGTACAACTAGTCCAGTAACCAGACATCAAATAAATGAAATGTAGCTCTACAACTAGTCCAGTAACCAGACATCAAATAAATAAAATGTAGCTGTACAACTAGTCCAGTAACCAGACATCAAATAAATGAAATGTAGCTGTACAACTAGTCCAAACAAATGGACCAACAAGCCATAAGCCATACAACAAAGGCCTAACAAGCTATAAACCATTACAAAAATGGACTAGCAAGCTATTACAACAAATGGACTAACAAGCTATTACAACAAATGGACTAACAAGCTATTACAACAACCACTTTATGATTACCAAGAGCCATTCTATATAGTTCCTATATATCTAGCAGTATTATGACGTAACATAACACGTACGGCCTTATGCCTGAGTTAAAAAATTGAAATCAATTTTAACTTTAACTCTAAAGACCAGAAAGTCTGCAATATATAGTGAAGTTTGTTGTAGTGTCTACTAACGCTTAATGGCAAATGTTTAATAATGCATTCTGAGGAAATAAAGATCTATTGCGTGTGAAATTGCCTTTACGTGTTTGTGAAAAAGATGAGAAAAGTGAAAGATAATATGACATGGCATTGCAATCGGAAAGTGTTGATTTTTTCATTTTCTGTTTGAATTCTTGGTCACCTACTCACGCACAAAATATGTCCTTACATTCCGTGTGAGACATCATTTAAGAAAATATAATTTACAATAGTTTCGGCAGCAAAATTAATGTATGCATGTCATGCAAAGATAAAGTTGCACGCATCTCTCGATTTACGAGAAGTGCTTTAAAAAGTGGCGCTTTAACAAGTTGTATTGAGCAAAATGGATCTCACTTTCCGACCCTCAAGTTCATTATGAAGCACATAACTCGAAGGAAGTGCATTATCTCTCTTGATTGACTCATTAGGGCATGAGGGATGGGGAAGAACTCTCGAACACTAGGCACTTACGTCATAAACATATTCGTATTCAGTTTAACAAAGAGATTTTTTTCTAATTTAAAAAACAAACAAACAAACAAAAATAAAACTAACGACCTAGTTTGTTTTTTTTTAAAATCAGTTTCAATTAAAAAAAAGAACACTTACATTTTCAACAGAACGATTTTAAAAAGAGGTAATCATTCATGTACACAAATATACATTCAATATCAATCCATCCGTCCGACAGTATCTATCTATCTATCTATCTATCTATCTATCTATCTATCTATCTATCTATCTATCTATCTATCTATCTATCTATCTATCTATCTATGTGTGCAAGTGCGCGAGCGTCTGTATATGGACGAAGGAGTGACTGACAGTATTTTACTTTCTCACGTTTAAAAGTGTATTTGCACCGCCACTCGCCAGTTAAGTATTCTAATTTCTCACATCTGAATTTTTTTTTGTATGCCGAAGAATTTTTATTATTTTAATTGATGTAACGTTGCAAAATATACTAACATTTATAAATTGTGGTGACGTGTGTAGTGTGCTATATTCCTCAGATGGCAGTTTGAAGTAAAGACGCCAATCAGTATACTGTCTTGTCTGATGTAGTGACGTTTGTATAATATAGTGACATGTGTAGTTTATTGACATCCTCTGGTAGCAGTGTAGGACGCCAGTTTGACAAAGTGACGTGCTTAATGCATTGACATTAATTTTCTCTGAAGCAATAATGTCAGTAGACTGCATGCCTATGTGACATAGTTACGTCGGCAGTATTAATGCATGTATAGTGTACTTACGTTTGCAATGTTAATGCCCATGTGACGTAGTTACGTGTGCAGTACATTGCATTTCCTGTGATCTATTGACGCTTCTGTCTGTTGTAGCGACGTCTGTGCATGTATAATGTGGCGACCTGTGACGGATGAATTTCTTCTGGTTTATGAATGCCTTTCAGATGTAGTGATGTGTGTGTGTGTGTGTGTGTGTGTGTGTGTGTGTGTGTGTGTGTGTTGTATTGATATTCTTCTGATGTACTGACCCCGTGAGGAATAAAGAAGCCGGTGTATTGACGTTTCTCTAATGTAGTGACTTCTGCTGAAGTGATTTTACATTTCGTGGTTACGTATGTCTGTAATGTGATGACGTTAATTTTACATTTAGTGGTAACGTATGTCTGTAATGTGATGACGTGTATATGTACAAAATGGTTTAGCGCATGGAAGAAAAGGGCAAAGCGTGTGTCAGATTGAAACTGTTGGTGACATTGTTTTAATGATTTTTAATCAAGTCTTTATTGTCATAATGGGTCAGTCACTGCGTCACTTCTCTTCACAGTCAGCCGCGTTTACCTCCCTTTCCACCCCATACAGATCGTCCTCACATTTTTCCATTAGAAGCAAATCTTCCTAATAATGCAAACATACCTTTTCATAAGGAAGGAAAACAAACAGCTAACGGAGTTAAAAAAATAAGTTAATCCACCCGGTGTTACCGCTAAGACAGGGATTTCTATTTCACACACCTGTTCTTGTCAATCTATGGATGTCAATGGAATAAGGACACTAGCTCTCAATAACGAAGCAACATTATTTTATTCGCCAAAGTCTTAATAAATCTTAAAACTATAGCATTTCTCCCTTCGACAAAGTCATTCGCGAATAAACAACAATGTAGACTGTGAAAATACATTAGCTAACATTTCTAGCAAAAAATAACAACAGGAAAAATAAAATCTTGTATTTTTTTAGAGATGCTGAAACACGTGGTGGACAAATAAACAAAGTTAAACATTTTAACATTAAGATCACATGTTCTAAAGAAAATTCTGACTTTTAAATATACGAAAAAGACAAATATTACTTTTATGAAGTTATGCATAGTCACAACGACACATTGTGAGTGTGTACTTACATGATAGGTTGCATGCGTGTGTCGGTGTGTGGCAGAGAACTATAGAGAATGGGAGGGGAGTATTAAGAAAGGATTGAGTGTGTGTATGCGCGCGCGCGTGTGTGTGTGTGTTTATGTGAAAGAGAGAGGGAGGGAGGGAAGGAAGTGAAAGAAAATTAAATAGAAAAAATAAAACAAAGAGAGAGGGAGGTAGGTAAGAAAGAAGTGTGTGTGTGTGTTTGTGTGTGTGTGTGTGTGTGTGTGTGTACGAGTGCTTGCTTGTGCTCGAGTGTGTGAATGTGTGTTGTGAATGTGTGTGTCTGTGGAAATCAAGTGTAAGATAAATAAGAAATGCATTTTTTGTGTCTTTCATGGCGCCCTTTCTTGACATTAAATTAAAAAAAGAAACAAGAAAAAGATGGCATCCTCTTAAGGAAACAAAACCCGACTGATTTTCAACTCTTTATGGATATAATTTAACTGAGAAACAAAACCCAACTGATTTTCAACTCTTTATGGATATAATTTAACTGAGAAACAAAAAATGATAATCACTAAGGACAAACGATATAAATAAAATACCACATGCAGAGAATTTTAAAAAACAGCGCCTTTTCTGTTTGTTGCAAATATTAATCGAAATACAACTCTGTAAATTAATAAGAAGACATAAATCACTACACTGACTTGATAATAAACATTGCACCACAAATCAACACACATTCTTTAGAAATAACGTTGTTTATGAAGCGTTTGAAACCCAGTGCTCGAACGCCGAAAACACAACAACAACAACTGAGAAACAATTCTACGTATGGAAAGTGAATAAAATGTAAAAATCACTCGAAATACACACTTCTTTGGAAATAACCAATATCCAGTGAAAGCAAGATATAGAAATTAATATGAAAATATACGTTAAAAACCAACCATCTCGACAAAGGTTAGCACGTCTGTTAAAAAGTATCTACATATAAAAACAGTAACAGAAAAGAAATGCAAAGCAACTCAGTGTTTAAGACACGCAAACAGCTCAGCCTTCAAGACATGTACACAACTCGGCCTTCAAGACATGTACACAGCTCAGCCTTCAAGACATGTACACAACTCAGCCTTCAAGACATGTACACAACTCAGCCTTCAAGACATGTAAACAACTCAGCCTTCAAGACATGTACACAGCTCAGCCTTCAAGACCTGTACACAACTCAGCCTTCAAGACATGTAAACAACTCAGCCTTCAAGACATGTACACAGCTCAGCTTTCAAGACATGTACACAACTCAGCCTTCAAGACATGTACACACCTCAGCCTTCAAGACATGCAAACAACAGCCTTCAAGACATGCAAACAACTCAGCCTTCAAGACATGTTCACAACTCAGCCTTCAAGACGTGCAAACAACTCAGCCTTCAACACATGTACACAACTCAGCCTTCAAGACATGCAAACAACTCAGCCTTCAAGACATGTACACAACACTTCGACATGTACACAACTCAGCCTGAAGACCTTACAACAACGATACAATATGATGGTCATACAATAACGCAATAGTCTGGAATACGTGTACAAATAATAAGAAACATATAAAATAACGAACGTCAGTCTTGAAAACCCCCAAAACAAGTGACAACAAAGAAAGAGAAGAAATATATATTATATATGTATATATGGTATAGTTCATTTATTGTATACCAAATCGGATTTGAAATACAAATGTAAATACAAAGAAAAAAATAAAAATAAAGTACTACAGCAAAATTCCTTCGCCCGTCTCATATAGATAGATAGATAGATAGATAGATAGATAGATATAAGATAGATAGATAGATAGATATAAGATAGATAGATAGATAGATAGACGTATATCCTTTAAATATACATGTGAAAAAAGTGAAGAACAGAATTACATTACTAAATGAACCTTGACATGACAGTAAAAACACAATGAAGCAAAGACACATTACTAATTCAAACTACACAATGAAGCAAAGACACATTACTAATTCAAACAACACAATGAAGCAAAGACACATACTTTACTAAACCAAACTTCAAATATAGATATAAACACAATGATTAAAAGAAACTAACACATTACAAATATACAATACTTTGAAGACAGACATAAATTACTAATCATAACATGAAATACAAATATAAACACAATGAAGAAAAGACAAACATTGCAAATATAAAACAATTTGAAGAAAGACATAAATCACTAAACTTATCTTGAAATGTAAATATAAAAACTCAGTGAAGATAGAAATAATTTACTAAACCAAACTTTAAATACAAATATAAAATACCACATGAGAGATAGCCACAAATTATTAAACAAAACTGAAAAATACAAATATAAAACAGAATGTTGAAAAGATATATATTACTTTTAAAAAATTGAAATACAAATATAAAATACAATGAAGAAAATATATAAATTATAAAATCAAACTTGATATACAAATATGAAACACATTCAAAAAAGACATAAATTTCTAAACCAAACTTGAAATATAAATACACTGATTAAAATAATTACTGAATTCATCTTGAAATACAAATGACAATGAAAAACATAAATTACTGAGCCAAACATGAAATATATATAAACAATGCAATTAAAGACCATTACATTACCAAAATATTGATCATAACTCTAATATAAATTACACACTCAAGCTTGAAAATGTAAATACTATGAATTAATCCAAAGGACAAAACATAATTCCAAGTAGGTTATAAATTAGAAAAGAAACAGATCAGTATGAACAGCACAAATACAAAATAGAAAAGAAACAGATCAGTCTGAGCAACACACATACAAACTAGAAAAGAAACAGATCAGTTTGGACAATTGCTAAAGAGAACATAAGACTCCATATTATACAGCACCCCTGCCTGTGTAAGATTCAGGAAACAAAGCAAAAACAAAAATGTGTCAAAAAATAATTTGAAATAAATGTGATTAAAAAAATAAAATTCCGATGCCTTTATACTGGCTACAACAAATATTAGTAATAAAATTTCATTATAATAATAATGCGTTCTTATTTTATAAAAACAAAATTCTCATTTGTGAATGCTTATTAATATATATATAATATTTTAATCTAACTGACATAAAACAACTAAAAAAAAAATCCTTAAACATCATTAGTCCACTGCAAACAATATCAACCCCGTAATATAAAAATACAATGGATTTATCAGATAGTTATTTTAACTTTAAAATTGAAACTAACGACTATTAATTTAATGAAGCAACAGATCGAAACGTTCAGAGTGCAGAAAATGTTCCTTATCTGTGAATAATACAATATTCTGCTAGCATGGACAAATTACAAGGAAAACGCCTAAAATATTCAACTTCACAAGCTTTGAAGTAGAGGCCAAACTGATGAAAAACAGTATGCTTATACAAGTTTTATGTCCTAACGCCCCATGTTAGTCGGGTACCTAATCCACAGGTGGGTAACATACTTTACCGTTAGCGTTCGGATCTTCTCTTTCATTGCTTAGTCAGAGAAAAGTCGATTCGCACACTGAAAAAACGATTATTAATGCATAATAGTCTACCAGCCTTTAATATGAAAGAGTAAGTTAACAAACAAATAAGTAAATGTTAAACAAAATAGCAACAACAGTTTGCCATAAAGAAAAGGAAAAGAAAGAAATACATGAAAAATGCTCATAAAACCGCTTTTAGGAAAAAGTATTAGTCATCAAATACAAATTTTAGTAAAAATATTTATTGATTATATTTATTTTGAAATGATTTGGTAAAAACGAACATACTTTTTATCGAAAGTCTTGGTCCACCAAAATGCAATTCATGACAAAATAATGATTATGTAACTATCGCTTTTGTAAATTAGAATTCCACTGTAGTACATAATGAAATGCTGAGATTAAGTGAGAGTCACGTTTATAAATTAGAATTCCATTGTATTATATAAATAAATGCCGAGATTAAGTGAGAGTCACGTTTATAAATTAGAATTCCATTGTATTATATAAATAAATGCCGAGATTAAGTGAGAGTCACATTTATAAATTAGAATTCCATATTAAATGATGAGATTAAATGAGAGTCATGTTAGTAGTTTAGAATTCATTGTCTATACTGAAATGCTGAGAGAGTATTCTGTTACATTAGTGACACATATTAATCAATACTCTCAGGAAATGCTTATTTTTACCAAATTATTTTAAGTCAGATACCCACAAAAGATATGATCAAATCTAAACATTTTAGAAACAAACAAGCAAATATATATATTACAATAATTTTGTGGACTATTGTTGTTTGATTTCTTTGTTAGTTTACCTATTTGCATGTTTGTTTAATGTTTTGTTTTAATCATGACTTTGTGAGGAATCGATTTACAGTCACGATTAAAACAAAATATTCAACAAACATATAAATATGTAAACTAACAAGGGAAACAATTAAATCTGTCCACAAAGGTATGACTAAAATAAAACATTCAACAAATAAATAACATAAAGACCAAATCGATACAAATTTTTTTACGATCAGGAAATTCATACAAAATAGATATAATTTCTTTTTTTTATAAATTTGATAAAATAATTCTTATCAATACTCTGGTGACATAGCATTCTGACAAATAAAGTAGAAAACATAATACTGACTTTTGTCAAAATTTGACATCTTAGTCTTCGAAAGTGAAAAGAAAATAGTTACTTAAACCCTCGTAGGATAATAAATTTAAGGTTAATGAAAACAATTCTAATGTAACAAATCTAACAGAAGTATGAAAACAATTCTAAAGTTAAAAATCTAACAGAAGTATCATATCACTTTAAAGAACTTCACAGGAAGCTGATGAAATATAAATAGTGCATAATAATATGGCAAAGGGTCTAATCAATGGTCAAGATGCATTAACATATTCAACTATCAGACGTTCATCACAATCGTAGGAAGCTAATTAAATGTCAATTATAGATGACATTATGGCAAACAGAATACGAAATGATCACAGATCACACATTAAAGCTTTCATCACAGACTTTTGCTTATCTTGCAGAACAACACAAGATCAATACATTTATGACAAAATCCTGCAAAGACATACAGAAATCTAGTTGCTTCATAAATGTAATAGGAACAAAGTGACTATACGGCCTCGCAGTGAAGACTCTTTATTCTTAGATCATAAATGTTGATTCTCGTTCTATTTTACTTTTTTCTCTTCTTAATTACATTTCGTCTTCTTCTCTCTCTCTCTCTGTTTTCGTTTTCTTTTCCTTCACTTCCTCCTCTTTGTCTTTCCTTCTCTTCTTTTATTCTCTTCCTCACTCCTGTCTTTCACTCACCTCTGACATTTTCTCTCTCTCATTCTGTCTTCTTGCTTCATTTTCTTTTCTCTCTTATTGTCTTTTTATTGTTTTTTTCTCTTTCTTTCACCGTTTCCTCTTCTATCCTCTAACTTTCGTCTTTTCATCAACCCGTTCCTCGTTCTTTTTCTCTTTATATCTTCCTCCTTCTCCCCTCTCTCTCACTGTTTCACACACTCACGCATACATATTTCTTGTTATTCGTCTACATATTTTTTAAATCAACAAAAAAAAACACATAATGTCAAGAAAAACCAGCTTAAAAACAATTCCTTTTCTTTATCAGATGATGAAAATAAGTCTTGAAAAATAAATGTAGAATAATTGTACTGAATGACGAGCTGCTCGATTTTCTACAGAAAATTATTTTTCAGAACTAAGGGAAGGAAAGATACTTAGATACGAATAGAAAGGTGTCAATATGCAAATAGAAAAATAAATTGTGAATGAAAACAATCGTCATAATTTTTGTTTTCGGTATTTTCATATTTGACTGGCTTTGGAAAAAAATGGAATTATTAATTTCTGTGACCAGTTTATTCGCAAACTGGCGTTCTATTGTACAGAACACACTAACGATCGATAAGTACACAGTGGGGACAAAAGGATGAATGGATGATTAATTTAATAGTTCATTGATGATTGGTTAGTTTAATAGTTCATTGATGATTGGTTAATTTAATAGTTCATTGATGATTGGTTAATTTAATAGTTCATTCATGATTGGTTTGATTTAATAGTTCGAGGATGGATGGGTGATTTTGTGAGTGAATGATTTGGTGTCCAATGATTGGATGACGAGTCATCATGCAATGAAGAATTTTCATAATTTCACAATGCTCAAAACAATTACAGCTACACAAATGAAAACAATTCAAACAGTAGCAAAATGTGACCTAGAGAAACAAACATATAAGCCAAGCTGTATGAACAATAATAAATAAATAAATAAATAAAATCGGTAAAATATAGTACACCCAAATCATGTTGTCGTTTAAAAATAAATTTGACAACAGTTGTAAATTATATTTTTCAGACAAAGCACAAAAGTCCAATTATAACAAATATACAACAGATAATTATATAATACATTTTGAGCCGTTATTATGACAGTATGACACATATATGCTGTAAATGTGTTGCATTCTGTTGTTTAAAGTCCCAGTAAAATGAACCGGAGTGCACTGACAGCCTCGATCTTTAAACTAAAGTCAAGAGCCAATATTCTCATACTGGCTGGATTCTAATGTCAAAGAATACATCTGCCAACCGGATGAAAAATCGAAAAGTCTTATAGCATTCACACTAGTACAGACATGATTATTACGGCATATTCCATCTCACAAAACACACACACACACACACACACACACACACACACACACACACACACACACAAAGACACAATCACATATGCATGCACATACACAACCTTGCACATAACGTATAATCAAATACGCTTGTATACTTTAATTTACATACATGTATACATATGTGCACATATGTATACATACACACAAATATACACACAGACATGTGCACGAACATAAGCACGCACAAGCACATGTACTAACAAACATGCATTTACACAGCTCATGTCTATAATGAAAACAGTGGAATAAAAGTAGATTTGTTTTCCAGTTTAGAGATAATTGAAATGGGTACTTGTGCAAGCAAACTGTCCGTCAAAAATAATGGTTTTTCTTCTACGGCGAGGTGTGGAAGCACGTCGCATCGTGTCCGCTACAGTTTATACCTTTGACAAATGTATGGTAAATAAAAGTCGTGTCCGCTACAGTTTATACCTTTGACAAATGTATGGTAAATAAAAGTCGTGTCCGCTACAGTTTATACCTTTGACAAATGTATGGTAAATAAAAGTCGTGTCCGCTACAGTTTATACCTTTGACAAATGTATGGTAAATAAAAGTCGTGTCCGCTACAGTTTATTCCTTTGACAAATGTATGGTAAATAAAAGTCGTGTCCGCTACAGTTTATACCTTTGACAAATGTATGGTAAATAAAAGTCGTGTCCGCTACAGTTTATACCTTTGACAAATGTATGGTAAATAAAAGTCGTGTCCGCTACAGTTTATACCTTTGACAAATGTATGGTAAATAAAAGTCGTGTCCGCTACAGTTTATTCCTTTGACAAATGTATGGTAAATAAAAGTCGTGTCCGCTACAGTTTATACCTTTGACAAATGTATGGTAAATAAAAGTCATGTCCGCTACAGTTTATTCCTTTGACAAATGTATGGTAAATAAATGTCTGTGTCTTGCGTTCAATTTTGTGTCCACATAGGTACTTTGAAAAAAATATCTCTTGGGTTCCAACTTGCTACAAGACGTAATATACAAGCCGAGTTGGCGACATTTGACGGGTGAGTAGAAAGTACTTTTAGCAGGAAAAATAAAAATTATAAAACTTCAACAATCATTTTGTGTCAAATAAATAATTTTATTAATAATGACGATTTTATTCGTGGCCGCTAAACCCACTATTCATGATCTAACCAGTCGATCGGGAAAGGTTTCCAATGGCCGAGGCAGGGTTTGAACCCAAACCTGCATTCAAGGTTAGAGCCTTTACCTCTCAAGGTAAGGGTTGTATGAGTGACTCTCGAAACGATGCATTTTATAAGTTAAAAGAGTGTAATGGAATATAACATCTAATTATGCAAATTAGCTGGACAATACTCACATCTCTGAGAAATCTCCTTCGTAGAAAATATAATAATCTTGACACTAATCTTTGCATCCATATTTCGCCTTCAGCTTGACAAATGCTAACACATAACTTTCGTACTTTAAGGGAGATAATTCATGACGTCAACATTTCAAGCAATCTTAGCTGAGATACTCCTGATCAATTCACACCAGTCATTCAAGTTATTAATACATCACATCAACCACGACATACCGGTATATATGGTTAAAATGTAACTAGTTAAAACTCAGTCTGCTGTTCGACTCATTGTCACTACATACAAAGTTTTTTCCCTACAGTCACCTGAATTGTCTAGCAACAACAATAGATCAGAATTCAGAATTCTACTCAGACTCTGAAGGAACTGATCGTGGTGTCACCTTATAGTTAATGACCAAGTGTTAGTGTCAACGTAACTATTGTTCCTTAGTAATTTTTTCGAGGCGCTACTCCAAAAAGTGTTGGCAACATTTTTTCCCTTTGTTTAAATTTTACAAAATCCTACTCGCTGCAGTCATTATTAATGTAATTTAGTCAGAGCGCCACAAATGAGGACAGCTTTATCAACAGACATTCAACTGCTAGAAATTGTACTAACAGGACGAACTCCGCCAGCAATATCGCTCTAAATTTTAACCAGTCAAATCATCACAAGACTGTGATAACGCCTTAACCAGATATCCAAGATCCAGCAATTGCAGTGCAAACAACCACAGCGCCGCAACACTATGAAACACTTTCACCAGATACCCCAATAACCAATAGGAACTGAGGTGAAAAAGGTAAACTCAGTGATCAAGGTCACTGTAAATCTAGGTCAGTCATAGAGCCACGATATCCTGTATGTGCTGGCTTTGGAGTTGAACTTTCATCTCTATAACAGTGTACAGTGCCAGAGACACGGTGAGGACGGCCGCCAGGATGTACACTTTGGTTTCCACGCAGAGGAAGTAGCTGTACCCAAACGCCATCGCGCACCCAGTGGCGTGAAACATCCGGTAGGAGGCAAACGCCGCTTCCTGCTTGTGGCTGAACAATACGCCAAACAACGCTGTTGAGAGGAAAAAAAAAAGAAACCATCTCAGTCAAAGAAGAGACTACACTTTTGAACATCTGTGTCCAATGATTATCTAGGAACTGTAAACAGTAAGTAAGTAAAAGCTAAGAGGATGTATTTCTAGATAAATTTTAAATTGTCAAGTGACCCGACCTTGGGCACTTCTTATGATGGTACTTTTGTAAGTGTCAGAGTTCGAATAAACAACTCGAGTTGAGAATATGCTAGAATTACTGATGCAATGCAAACCAGTTCCAACTGGATGAGTAGGTTTTATTATGCAATGTTTAAGATTTATGAGAATGAGACCAGAAAATGGTTTGAGATCAAAAGTTTACTTGCTGTAGAGAATTCTATTGTCTAATAACTTTGAATTTGGAGTGGCAAGAAGTCTGGTCATAAAAGATGGCCTGCTGGCTTAATGGGAATGAGCAGCCTTTCCTTGTTTTACCGGAATCTCCTGGTCTACTGCTATGACCATGGTAGACGCGAGGAATATCTATCGCAGTATGTAAATATAAGGAATACACTGCACTTCACTGATGTATGGTGGCAAAGTATGCTGACTACATTGTGGAATATCTGGTACAAGGAAGTTACTGAAAATTTCTACAATTGTTGTTTCGCTTGAATGAACTAATATGGCGAAAGAGCACACATATTAGTTCTGAGAGAATAGCAGCTAATAAGTATTTTACAATGTGAGAGGGAGACACATGGAATTGCCAGTAATAACGTGAACAATAAACTTGTGACTTTGTTATGAAAAGTGCAAGAAAGGATTATAGTCGTTTTGCCGAGACAAGGTTACTTTAAAAAATATCATCACAAGCAGTGCCTTATGTCAGATCACTTTGACATTTAACAATTTATATAAGAATTAAGTTTAGAAATAGGGATAGGCAAATTTATTCTGCCACAGAGATATCAAACCCTGAACATAATAAGGCATACCAATGACAAAACGTTTTTATGGCAGAATGGAAAAGTGATGATGAGTGAAAAGTGAGTATAAAACTTGTTTACAATGAAATAAGATGCAAACTTTCTATTATTGAACAGAGATGACATGTACTGCTCCATAAACTCAATATTTATTACATTCCAGATCTTAACCTAGCCAATACGAATTCTCTTTACATAACTTATTAGCTTCTGGCATAAATTAGTATGAATGTTACAAGCAATCTTTTGTTCCAAACAAATCTCTCATCACTTGATTCCAGCTAACGTTTGTTGTAGTTCTCCTAAAAAAAAGAAAATTGCGTAAAATGCGTAAAAGCAAACTGACAATCCAGTGCGCTTACTGTATGTCTGTGTTTGCCAGATGGCATCGCAGAGTCCCAGACATCCTGCAACTACGTAGAAGTTGGGGATGTCATGGGGCTTTGGCTGCCACAGGCCCAGAACGACGAGCAGGCCAGCGTTGAATGTCGCTCCCGCAGCAATGAATGCAAATCGTTTGATATGTCGTGCAACATAGCCAATCACGATGGAGGACACAGCACTGGACGCACCAAAACAAATGAGGATTGGTCCGATGTTTTGGAATCCTAGCGTACAGCTGACGTATGACTGAAAAGTAATTATACAAAGGAGAGTTACAGAACATTACAGAATGCTGTTTATATGTACCACTCTTACACAGTGATACATCTAATATTTAATGTTTAATGTAAAAATTAGAGTTTCCTTTAAAAATCATGCTCCTTCCAGCATCTTCAAGCAGTCATCCAACCAGTTATGGCAAAGATATTTCCATCGATCCATTTATTAATTAATGACACATTTTCTCGATAATCTATCTATCCATGTATACACATTTTATTAATCCACCACATTATCCTTAGTTTGTCCATCCATTTCATTCACCAATAGGTGTATTCACTTTACAAGATCCGTATGCAGCTGAAGTGGGAAGTATACAGACGTAAAAGTGTACCTTTCAAAACAAAACGGAGGAGGGAACTTTGTATTGAAAATTTCATGTTGTAATGCTAGTTAGCTAACCCTAGAAACAGCCAGAATAATTTTTCTTTTAAAAACTATAGACTACACACCCTTAAGACTTAAAGCTGTAGTTATGGGTGTTTATAGATTTGAAATGTTTGATATGTTTCGTGTGTGAAATGTTTTAGATATGCGTGTCAAGTTAGTGTATGAGACATTCATGTTAGGGCACATTATATAAGAAGATATAATTGTTAATGTTTATATTGCTAAAGAATAAAGTATTGTCAGGAAATTTGCATTGAACCATTAGCCCAGTATAACGTTGTGCTGTAATTAACAAGTGGTTAACTTACAGTCACGTGTGTGGACGCTGCTTAGTGAAGGGGTATTAAATTTAAGAGTACACTACGAGGAAAAGTAGGGCATTGCATCATATCATTACAGGATAAGTTACACTTGAAAGAGAACTGAAAACGTTTGTTAAATACATTTATTATACATTTGTGTGTGAGAGTGTTTACTGGTTTGCAGTGCACTCGATAGTTGAAATCTTGTAAAGCAAAGAATTACCTAGCATTTCAAAAGATAGAGGGTTCTTTTACAATGGCATGTTGAAAGCAAATAATTACCCAGCATTCAAACAATAGAGGGTTCTTTTATAATGGCATGTTGAAAGTAAATAATTACCTAGCATTTCAAAAGTTAGAGGGTTCTTTTACAATGGTATGTGGAAAGGTAGAGAGAATGACACTCAGAGATAGGGAAAAGTAGAGGAGAAGGAAGGCTGGAGAGGATAGAGGCAACAAAGGTGAACAGATTAACTAATATGTAGCCAGCGAACTAGGTGTTTGGTGGATAAAAAAAGAGACTAAAGAAGTTGAAGAAAAGGAAGCCGAGAGACGATGTAATTTTTAAAAGGAGTTATTATCCATAGATACAGAAAAAGAAATCAAACTAGCTGAACTTAATGCAGGGACCGGGAAGGGCTCAAACAGTGCAAAAACTAAGGGAGAAGACAATGCTAATATATCTGAAAAAAAAATTCCATGCGAAAAACAAATCATGCAAATTATTTTCAAAAACTTTGACGACAAAGATGAACATCTAGACGAATATTCAACTCAGTTTTCAATGTTTGGTTGAAGCACATCACGTTCCAGAAGAACGTCGGGCGATAAACGTGTCGTATTTTCTCATTGGATAGTCACATGATGTGTACCACACCTTGCCCGAAAACGAAATACATGATTACCAAGCTTTTAAGAATGCGTTGTGTGTAACATTTAAAATTTCAGCTGAGCAATACCGAAAACTGTTTAAGGATGCGCAAAAAAGAAAGTGTGACACTCAACATCAGTATTACTAAGCAGCATAGTCTGTTTGAGAAATGGGTTGCAATGGCAGAGATGGAAAAAGGTTATGCCAGACCTAGAAAGCTGTGCATTAAAGAGAAAATGATGGAAAGCTATAGGCTATAAGCTATTTTTCTTCACAGTAACTAATTTACAATTTTAAATTTAAATTTAACTAATTTAGAGTAGACAATCACATTTTACTTTATATTACTAATTTACATAGACAAGCATTTTTTTCTTCACAGTAACTAAATTACATAGACAATAACATTTTACTATGCAGTAATTAATTTGCATAGACGAGCACATTTTACATTAAAGTAACTAACTGACATGGACAATTTCAGCCAAGCCTCTAAAGACCAGAAAGGATACTGTTGCGAGTGTTTTGATATCTGATTCGTTATCAAGTGGTGGTATATGACTCAGTTGCATTATTGGTCTTTATTCGTTGTTGTTTATTAAGTTGCTGATAATGATTGTAGTACGACTAAGAAATTAACCAAAATCCTAGATAAAATTCCGAACTGAGCCTGCCTTTTGTGACCGTATTGCGGAATTTAACAATTGTCCCTATCACATCGCGCGTAAGAGCCCCATTAATTGTGCCGTCTACAGTCTCATTATATTAGAAACCACAATCCATGCACAATGGAAACCAGTAAGAAATGACAAAGACGCCAATGCTAACGCCAATGAAAACGTAATCCTTGCAAGTGTTAGTGGAACATAACGCCAGTCAGACCGATATTGCGAGAAAAATAATATACCCTCAGCTCCAGGACTACACAGGCAGCCAAAGGAAGACGATGTGGGTTCATCAGACTAGAATGTGAAACCGCTTTAATTCCTCTTTTCTACTCCACCCTCCCACCTACACGTCTGCGCCATTTCCAAGCACGCCTACGTTGCTTGTTGTAGTTCCTAGATTTAAAACCTCTGACAGATTTTCCGAACCATATAAAAAGGTCTTCTTTAGAATGCTATGTAACGTTGTAATCCGGAAGTTGGTGCGTTACTGACACATTTCTCTGCCTCACCATCAGAGACCAATATACAATAGGCAGTTTTAATGTTACTGTGGCTCGTATAATGTTTCCCTGCCTCACCATCAGCGACCCAAATACAAAATGGCGGTTTTATTTTTACTGTGGTCCGTGTACTGTTTTTCTGCCTCATCACCAGCGACCCATATACAAATGGCGGTTTTATTTTTACTGTGGTCCGTGTACTGTTTTTCTGCCTCATCACCAGCGACCCACATACAAATGGCGGTTTTATTTTTACTGTGGTCCGTGTACTGTTTTTCTGTCTCATCACCAGCGACCCACATACTAATGGCGGTTTTATTTTTTACTGTGGCTCGTATAATGTTTCCCTGAGAAAAACGTGCTCAGCTAGAATCATCATATATACATTTATACCAAAGGTACACAATGTCTGGAATCATCACATATACATTTATACCAAAGGTACACAATGTCTGGAATGGCTTGTATAATATTGCCCAATGGCGTGTCAGTAATTGATACAGTGCTTGTACCACACGGCACTACAGAATTCTAGCCCGTGACGCATGCGTAAAATAGCATTAAGCATGCATGCAAACTGTTTTTTCTTGCAGACACCGCTTCCGGTTTCTTGAAGAAAAAATAATTAAAAAATTAATAAATCGAGAATACCAACAAAACGAATCCAAATTCCCTGGCATAGCTGTTACGAGATTTTTTTTTTTGCTTTCATTATTGTACAATATTTAAATGACGTAGGTTTATTACTGATTTCACATGAAGTGCAAGAACTTAGAAAGGTCAACCAAACCCAGATACTGAGTGTCATGTATTACATTTGGTTCCTTTGATAATATCCGAACCCACCCCCACCCCCATCAAACACCTTCTGCACATGCATAAACTGTTTCATTTTTAAGTTAGCAAATAGTTATACATATTTTTCCATTCATACGTCAGCAGCAGTTGCATAAAATTCATGCGGCTAACAAGCGACTGACATTGATTCAAGACCGTCAAGATTTTCGTTATTGAATGAGTGAACGTTGTAAAAATAATCACTGATAGAAACGAAAATCAGCTTCGATCGGTTCATTACCTTTAGGAAATACATTCCAAATAAAACCTGTCAAATTCAGGCCGGAATGGCGAAATGGTTGTTCATTATGATGACGCTTGGTCGGACAATGACAAATGAAAAGCAGTTATTTCGCTTGCAATAGCCCGTCTCTTCCGTCGTTATGGCAGAGGAGATAGCCAATCTCTCATGACGTCAATATGTTAAGAGGGGAGGTAACTTTCTTTGCACTAGGGACGTGCTTACCCACTGTAAGTGACAGTTATGACAAGTTGCTGTTACTTCATGGGTTTTTCCTGGACTCACATCCTAAATTGTTAAGCCGTGTATATCTAGACGTGGTTTTAGCAAACAAAGTAGGCATCCTGTCTATAGTTATTTGTCTTGAGGATGTCTGACCAAAGTCGGCATCATGTCTATAGCTGTTTGTCTTGAGGATGTCTGACCAAAGTAGGCATATTGTCTTTAGCTATTTGTCTTGAGGATGTCTAACCAAAGTAGGCCTACTATTTATAGTTAGTGTTGAGTAACTACAGTTCTGTGTGTAATCATTTGAGTTTACTGATCACCTCTTCAATTTATAATTTGCTTCCAATTCGTTCACTGTTTATCGTTTTTTTCTCTTTGCAAACAGTGATTATTTTATCACTTCCCAATGAAGTGATTAATTGGTACCTCTGGTCTTGGACGCCTTTTAATTTTGTTTGTGTAAACAGTCGGCCGTATTTTCAGTTATAAATTGCTCAGCCGTATTCTCATTTATAAATCGTCCAGTCAGGCTCTCGTTTATTATGCAAGAGACGGACTTTGAAACACACTGTCATACTAAAGAGCGCGTTCAGAATAATCAATAATACGCGCCCCTTTTGTTTTCCTGAACGCGACAAAAATCGAGAAAGAGCGGCTCCGTCCTGACGCACGGTGCAGGCTTGTTTCTGTTTCCTCCTTGACGTGCGGTGCAAACTTATTTTGGTTTCCTCTTCAAGGCATGCACATAAATTCTGCCGGGGGGACTGAAACTGACAGTAAACTGTTTAGATACTAGCCTCCTTTCCACTCCCCATTTCCTCCATCTCTCCCTGAGGAGCGCTTAATTACAACACGCGGGTCTTTTGGGAAGCTCTCTGATGTACACAGCAGTCATTAATTTCTCTGTCATTGTAATCAGAGTCCATGCATCTCATTGTAAATATATATGCACTGAAAATTAACACGTTGCTTTCTAATACAATCAGAATCCAATTACTCCTTTCTTTTGAAAAAGAACGATTACAATGAAACCTGATTCACTTTCGTCTCTATCAAACGGATTTTCCACACCCACACCCACACCCACCCACCCACCCACCCACACCCACGCGCACACACACACACACACACACACACACACACACAAAATGCAAGCGTAATTAGCAAATTAGCAAATATTATTGATATTATTTTGCCCAAGGGTTATGAAATCAGACTGTGTTCAATCATACATCATATCTCGCCGAACAAAGGGTCTCTCCTAAAACCATTTAAAGAAGTGTTTTAAATTAAATGAATTTGGAGAAATCAATTCTAAAGGTTTTCCCTGGAAAATAAGCACACACGTAAAACAAACAAACAAAAGAGCAGAAGTAGAATGGTTCAGTTACAATATAAGTCTTTAATGAAGTTTTATTTATTTCTATTTTGATTTTAAGGTGACACCCGAAAGTTATAAAGGAAGAATGAGAATAGATGACGTTCACTCGACCCAAAAGCAAAATCGTCAAAGATTTAGAATAAATCTCGAAGAGAGTTTTCAAAAAGAAATATGAATGTGTGACACAATGCCACAGTAGTTGATGGTGGTGATTTATTATTATTATTAATGATCCATAATTAATTACAAGTGATGAGAACTTTAATTTGTTATTAATAATCCTCCAGAAGACACCACTCATCTCTCTCACTTGGCGGATATGTAGGTGCTGTTAACGTTTTCTCTCATATACATCATTAAAGACAGACATTTACACGATATTTCAGTAGGTGGAAAACATCTTACCAAAGGAGAAGAAAAATCTGTCTTTAATCTATAAATTTAGCAAGACTCCATCCACCCACTATCTCTCCAAAATATGGTTGACAAAACGTGTAAGATCAATAAATTTATTAAATCAACAATCAAATACACACATATAGCAAACACAATGAAAAGGTTGTTTGACATCAATATTTCCACGAACCACGTTCGGATAGTTTCAAAGTGTATACAGTTTTATACCTAACAAATAATTCTAACAGATTAGCATCAATACAAATCGCAGGATAGTCCTTATCAGAGAAGAGAAATGGAGTTATAGGGAGATGAGTGATAATAGTTTATACATAACCTTGTGACGATGCCACAATATTCTATCATGCACGTAACAAAGTCACATGCTTATTGTTCACAATAGAATTGTCAGATTCATGTGTCCTCTAGCATGCTGTAGAATGTTCCTTCAGGTGCTGTTCTTTCGAGACTAATCTGGGCACTCCTTCACCGTATGAGTTCCCTCAAGCAGAACAATGTAGCAATTCCCAGTAACTTCCTTGTACCAGAAATTCCACAATGTAGTCGAGCATACTTTGCCACCATACATCAATAGAGTGCAGTGTATCTTTACACTTACACTGGCGATAGGGACTTCTCGAATCTACCATTGTCGTAGCAGTTTATAAATCAATAAACCGAGAGGTGCTAGTAAAAAAAACCTGGTGAGTTTGAACCCATATACACCACAATGTTTTCCTGTGCTCCCTGTCATGCAATAATGAGCAATAATTAAACACACGCCATCAAAACTGTTCACGAGCCTAGAATTTTGGTCATGCTTTTGTCATTCTCAAAACTGAACAGAGCCCTGAATGTTACACTTGTAACTGATCTTGCGGGTTTTAATTTTATTTCACTATTATTGTTTTTTCTTGTATTACATACTATGATTTGTAGTACTATCGTTGCTCTTTGTCATGTGACTTCGCTTTTGTTGTGATGTTCACGTGATGTGATTATTGAGCAGGTTTGAATATTCCTGGTATTATTATCTGGATGGAGGAGGGGTGGGTGGGCTGAGTCACAAGTAATTTTTAGATAAGCACAGGAAGAGGACAAAAGAGTGGCTAGCTTTTTAAGTTGGTGATTTTAGATATTATTATTAAAATATGCTAATTAATTTTACATCGTCAAATCCCTTCGCGCTTGGGTAGAGCTACTAATCACCACAAGGGAAAGCTTACAGTGTTGTTGTGAGATAACAAAAATATCGTATGATTTAGTGTTCAGTAAAATCTTAACACTGTTTGTGAGGTACAAATACTGCGCATATATACATAATTTTAATAGTGTTTACCCTAAGATTAAAACAAAATTGTTTTGTGTGAGATTTGAAATATATCAAACCATAAACAGAACCTGATATTTGATATATGAAATATAAAACAGTCATTAGATAAATAATATCCATTTAATGTTTGAGAACTGATGAATATCTCAAAAGATAAATACAATATATTTAATTATAGTCATTAGATGAAAATCTCAGTGTTATTAGAAGAAAATGTTTATAGATTAACGGAATCATATTTAATATTTATTATTAGACGAAAATCTCATAAGATAAACATAATATATTTAGAGTTTGTTATTGGGTGAAATCTCGTAAGATAAACAGAATGATATATTTAGAGTTTGTTATTGTGTGAAATCTCGTAAGATAAACATAATACAGAGTTTGTTATTGGGTGAAATCTCGTAAGATAAACAGAATGAAATATTTAGAGTTTGTTATTGGGTGAAATCTCGTACGATAAAGAGAATATATTTAGAGTTTGTTGTTGGGTGAAATCTCGTAAGATAAAGAGAAAGTAGTTAACGCTTGTTATTTAGATGAAATACCGCACAATATGCAAAGCACATTCTCTTGTGAGAGAACCAGAATTCAGTTTTTTTATTTTTTTTATTGGAAAATAAAAACAAATCTTGTAAGAAATCTCAGAATGTTAGAAGTGTTCAATCCGAGACAGAAAATCGCGCGAGACATGAATAATGTTTATTTGAGTGCTCATTATAAAACTTGAAGCCTTGTAAAAAATCCCAAACCTCCAATTAAACGTAAAAGAACGGTCCATTTATTGACGTCGGACTGCAAGGAGGATGGTGTGAGTAGCAGACGAAGAAAAACCAACTAGAATTACAAAATTCAATTTGCTGCATTGCAGGTCCTTATGTTGTCATTTCTGTCGATATGTTTCGTTGAAGACTTTAAGAAATTGAGCATTTAGAGTTACATTACATTCACATTATAATTATGCATATTACAGTCACATTTTTATTTTGCACGCTAGAGCCCAATTATTTTGCACATTACAACCACAAGCATTTTTCTCATTGCAGCCACATTATTTTTCACATTACAGTCGCATTATTTTGCACATTACAGGAACATTATTTTGCACATTACAACTACATTATTTTGCACATTACAACCATATTATTTACCACATTACAGTCACATTACTTTTCACATTACAGCCGCATTATTTTGCACATTACAACCAAAATATTTTGCACATTATAACCACATTATTTTTGCACAATACAGTCGCATTACTTTTCACATTACAGCCACATTATTGTGCACATTCAACCACATTACTAGCACATTAAAACCACAGTCATTATTTTCCACATTACAACCGTTCAACTTTCTACGTCACTCAATTTGTAAATTTTGTTATCAAACACATTATCACTGTTTCTTTTTAACTTGTTGCTTGCTTAAACAAACAAATAAATATCTAAATTGTATACTTATTATTGTTTATAATTGTTGTTTGTTTTTCGGCAACTTCGTCTTCTGTTTATGGTGTCTATCACAAGTGTTGACAATATACTGTATACTGTGGCTTATAACATCGTAAGTCTATGTCCGTAAGAACTACGAGTAGTGCTATATGAGATTATAAGATGTATCCGGAAGAACTACGAGTAGTGCTATATGAGATTATAAGATGTATCCGGAAGAACTACGAGTAGTGCTATATGAGATTATAAGATGTATCCGGAAGAACTACGAGTAGTGCTATATGAGATTGTAAGATGTATCCGGAAGAACTACGAGTAGTGCTTATGAGATTATAAGATGTATCCGGAAGAACTACGAGTAGTGCTATATGAGATTATAAGATGTATCCGGAAGAACTACGAGTAGTGTTCTGTTTTAAAGCTCTATTTAAGAAACTTAATAATGCTTTACCGGTGACCTTTCTCTTCTTCTTTTTTAATATGTGAATAAACGTAAACACAAAAACTACTGGGATCTCTATTTTCTGTTATTCTTGAATAATCTGTGAATGATTGTAACCACTAAATATTTGGGTTTCTATTTTCTAATATTTTTAAATGCTCTATAAATGAATTTAATCACAAATCCTGGGGTCTCTAATTACTGCTACTTTAAAATGTGTGAATGAACAACCACAAAATCCTGGGGTCTCTATTTTCTGCTTCTTTTAAAAGTTCTATGAAGGAAACGTAATCACACAATCATAGGTTTCTATTTATTGCTTCTTTTAAAAGCTCTATGAGTGAATCTAGCCACAAAATCCTATAATATTTATTTTCTTCCTTTTTAAATGCTTTGTGAGTAAGTTAATCACAAAATCATGGGGTCTGCATTTTCCTCTATTATATCTGAATGAACGTAACCCACTGGATCCTGGTGTCTCTGTTTTCTGATTATTTTAAGTGCTCTTCACATAATTCTTGGATCTATATGTTCTGCTTCCTGTAAATGCTCTGTGAATGAACTTAAATCTTAATCCTTATTTATAGCAGCAGGATGCACAGTTCTAAAGATTGCGGAAGTAAATGATATATGGAGTTACACAGGGCAGTCGACACCCGTAAAATGACAACCGCCCGATTTACAACAGCAATAAATCAACAGAGTTATCGAGCATTCTTCAGCCAGACCATTTCTAACATTCTCCTATTGCTTTTGTCGATCACAAAAGTGAAAAGCCGTTCCAACTACCCGTAGTGAGCAGAGGATGAATTAATCTACCGATCAACATTCCCGTCATGCTATTGTAAACACTGATATCTCGCAGACATCCACCCACACAAGACAATCTTGCACGATACAGATGGCTGTGGGGTTAATCTCATGGAAACCTCTCAGTTAAAAGGATAACCGCTTGTCGAATGTGTCACCATGGAGGCATGTTGTTTGTGAAATGTATTCCCCTGAAAAATTCCCAAATACACAAAACGCAAACCCTTACCTTTCTGTAATTTGAATCTAATCAATAGTGAAACTCAAAAGTACCATCGTAGAACTTTCTAACAATCGTCTGCAACGCGCAGCCAGGGGCAGATCAAGCGTGTGTGGATGTGACAACAGAGCAAATCTTCCGACTAGTTCAACTAAGTTTGAGGCTTGTCAGGCAATGTAAAAGTCGGTTTTGCACACCTCTCGTTGACGTACCTCAAATCTACTAGGCTAACTTATCTGAAACGTTACCTAGGCGAACTCATCTGAAACTTGACGTAGGCTAACTCATATGAAACTTGATCTAGCAATAGATCTCCTGCACAGTTCCCTCCCTAAATGTACAGCCCCAAGTAATGAGCCCATAGGCCCCAGGGCAAGTGACCTGCAAATCGTGCTAGTTGGTTTACATTACATACTGTTTTCAAGCTGTGGTCATTGCAAATCGTGCTAGTTGGTTTACATTACATACTGTTTTCAAGCTGTGGTCATTGCAAATAGAAACAATTCCATCGCGGAAGGTTCTTCTTTGTAGATCGAGATGACGTAATAATGTAATAAAAAATAAGAACTTCCCTTTTCTCCTTTATTCTATTACACTAAGCTTTGTTAGTGGCTTACAGCTTGTCATAATTCTTGCTGACAGCCCTAAGCTAGAAAATAGATGAATGAAATACAGAGTTATTCTCGAAAATGACGGATGGCTTCTCTTAAAGTTAGATGACGTTAGTATTTATAAGAAAACTTTATTTTATGGCACGTTCTTTAGATTATGAGCACCACTGATCACGCTCTTTCATAAATACAGGACATTAAAATACGCAAGAAAGAAGGAAAGAAAAAGAAACAAAGATGTAAAATACATTTCAATAACAAACATTAAAAATACAGGTGGCATTAAAATGTTGACGTCAATGTATTGTGCCAAGGTTTATTTTATCAAGCAATAAGCTCTCTTTTATTTATTTTTTCTCTTTCGTTTAAAAAAATAAACCTTACTGCTTTGCCATCAAAGACATGAGAAAGTGGATCTAAAAAGTGCATTTTAAAGAATTCGATTTATTACGAAACCGTTTCAGTAATTTGTTCAGTTATATGTTGTATTACACAATCGTTATCTAGTGCTAAGTTAAAAATACATTTTCTCGATTATTTTGTAAAATACATAAAAGTATCAAACGTCTATATATAATTCTGAAAAATATTTTATATTATGCAAACAATGACATCATCGTTAAAAATAAAATTTATAATATGCAAAATACCACGACTGTGGTCACCCTGACACTTCATGCTACTCAGAAACATTTCTGTCACTCAGACACTTTACAGTCACTCAGAAACATTTCTGTCACTCAGACACTTTACAGTCACTCAGACACTTTACAGTCACTCAGAAACATTTCTGTCACTCAGACACTTTACAGTCACTCAGAAACATTTCTGTCACTCAGACACTTTACAGTCACTCAGAAACATTTCTGTCACTCAGACACTTTACAGTCACTCAGAAACATTTCTGTCACTCAGACACTTTACAGTCACTCAGAAATATTTCTGTCACTTAAGACGGGTTAGTGTCACTCAGACACTTTGCAGTTACCCAGAAACATATCTGTCACTCAGATAGATTAGAGTTACTCAGACACTCTGCATTCACTCAAAAAAATAGTGGTTACTCAGATTATAGCCACTCAGACATTTTGTGGTTGCTATAACACATTGTAATTTCTCAGACACTTCGTGTTCTCTCAGACTCTTTGTGGTCGTTATTTTTTCTCATCCTAGTTAACGCGTCAGAAGCATTTATTGTTCAGTTACCATCTGGTCCACACAGATGGTTGGGTTACCATTTTAACTCTAAGCAGGGTATGTTATTTTGTGCCAAGGGACAAATAGTCAAACCAACGGAGAGAGTATCCTTACAAATGAGAAAGGGCTATCATTAATGCACAAGAACGATTTATAATTTCACACACACAAAAACATTATAATTTCATAAAAGGAAAGTCATTTTGTACAAAGGACGAGTTGTCATTTCATACCAAAGGGCAGATAATCATTTTGTTCCAAGGAACGGACTGTCGTCATTCCATTTAATTATGAAAAAACGGAACTGGATGTCACACGTTTAATCGGCGAATTACCGTCTGCTCCGAGGTGAAACATAATTTCAGGCGTGATAAGGATACGACGCAAATCTGCCATTTAATCAATTTCTACTATGTCAGCTTAGCGGTCAAATTAATGGTAGAAGGTCGGTTTCAGCGAGCGACCAGGAAGACGTAATGCCTGCATAAACCCAATAGCAGATCAAAGGTTTCCCTTTTTCTCTGCAGGCCTGTGCGCAGAAACCAGAATTCATGGTGTCTCTGCAGGCAAAGTCGTTGGAGACGTTCATACGTCAGCACACGAGGTACCAATATTCCTGCCAGCATTCCGTCAACGATCTCATAATTAACGGATAGTGAATGAGTAGCTAATGATATTTTATTTACAGGAGCAGAGCGGTTTATAATGCTTATGGCCCTATTATAGATTTGCTTAGGGGTTCCCTGTTGTGAGGTACTTGCACGCACACATAAGCACGTACATAAACACACATATATTTAGATTAAAAAGCTCCGAATCAATAATTAATCTATCCATTTTACATTCAGTCTAAACAACAATCCATATCTCTCCATTTCAATTTCCACTCATTTATCAGTCCACTCATTTATAAACCCAATAATTCGTCCATCCATCTATCTATCCATCCATCCATCCATCCATCCATCTATCTATCCATCCACATATCTATCTATCTATCTATCTATCTATCTATCTATCTATCTATCTATCTATCTATCTATCTATCTATCTATCTATCCATTCATCCATCCATCCATCTATCTATCTATCTATCTATCTATCTATCTATCTATCTATCTATCTATCTATCTATTTATCTATCTATCTATCTGCTTATGTCTCTATGTTTCTCTATGTCAGTCTCTTCCTGGTCCCTTGTCTCCCCACTTCCGTCAATCCATTTACTTATCTATTTGTCTTTCTATCCTAATATCTAGTTATAATTTATTCCAGCATTAGTGTATGATTGAATGAATCTCTATTGATTTGGTAAAGAAAGTTTTTTTTATTTCTTTCAACATCACATGGCTTTTCTTCTTAACTAACCATTTCTTAGTCACCTTGTAGCTTAGCGAAATCGTTTTGGTTGTGCCTGATCAAGCAAAATTACATGGTTGACTGATTACACCCAGACACAGACTATTCCCAGCAATCGTGGTGATCCAGCACTCTCCTCCTTCCCCCAAGTTATTTTCACCACAATTGTCTGGGCACAGTGAATGTTATTTCTTCATAGCTGATAAATTTCCTTTCATCTTGGAGATTTTTTCCTGCGAATCTATTTTCTTTCCAAGTGTGTTCAAGTGCATTCTTCTCTAGGACTTGCCGGGGGCTTGTCTCGTTAATCTTGTGCTGTACTAAACGCCTTGCAAGTTTACTGAAATGAATTCTGAGCAAAACCAATTTACTTTTAGTTCCACTTCGGTTGTCAATCGCTGCCATATTGATATTTGTGTGGGGCTGTGCCGTGGACACAAAGAACTTTGATGACCTAATGTCGTGTTTTAGATGCAGGTCATTGCTATTGTTGACTTAATGCAGTGTTTCAGTTACAGGTCATTGCTATTGCTGACATAATTCCTGTTTTTGGATACATGTTTTTCAGTTGCTTTCTTCAAATATCCATATTCAGACAATTTGTTACTACTGCTGTTCTAATGTAATAGAGCTTTAGGTGAAAGTTGTTTATACTGAAGACATAAATGTAAAGCTTTTCTGTTATTACAATGTAAAAGACATGCTTAATGGGTGACTTGATGTTGCGTTTTACGCAAACAGTTAGCTTTGTTGATGACTAAAATTTTCGTTTAAACACAAGAGTGTCTACTGGTGATCAAATGTATTATCTACTACCACTACTACTAAATATTTATTTGCTCAGCATTTTCCAAAGTGCTTACAATCGCACTTTGAATCAAGGCCGGTAATCTAAACATTCCTCAGCTAGGAGGTGGGTGAGGATGAACAGAAGATAATCCAATTAATTTATCTGGACTGGTACCCATAACCTACTACATGCAAACAACAGAGTACCTTTACGTCACAATCACAATGCTCACCGAGATGTAAACAAATCAGTCCACTGGTGATGCGCTATCAGTTTTCAAATATGTCATTGATGCGATGTATTTAGAAATCTATTAGTGACATTATGTATTTACAAATACGTCAGTGACATGACGTATTTACAAATCTATCAGTGACGTGACGTATTCACTAATCTATCAGTGACGTGACGTATTCACTAATCTATCAGTGAGTGATTTATAGTTCTGTTGGTGATGTACTGAATACACAAATCTATCAGTGACGTGACGTATTTACAAATCTATCAGTGAGTGATTTATAGTTCTGTTGGTGATGTACTGAATACACAAATCTATCAGTGACGTGACGTATTTACAAATCTATCAGTGAGTGATTTATAGTTCTGTTGGGGATGTAATGTATACACAAATCTATCAATGACGCGACGTATTCACTAATCTATCAGTAAGTGATTTATAGTTTTATTGATGACGTGATGTAGTGCTTTAGATATTTTGGTATTCCTAAACAATTTTGTTTTTAAAAGAATGAAGTAGTTGCTTGACATAAACGTGAATGATGTCAAACCTAAAGTGAACGTAAAGTCGTGACTAGATGCCGTTCCCAATGTTCACTCGACTTGCATTTTTTTCTCTATCAATCGTCTTGCTAGGGAGGTAATAACTTTGACATCCGTGCTTGTTCTCTTGCTGGCTTAATGGCGTAAGATATTAACTATTTGTTATTATTTCATTTATTACTGATTATTTTTAGGAGCTAGTGGCATGCGATATTGGCAATTTCATTATTATTTTATTTATTATTATTAGCTATTGGTTATAGATATTAGATATTAGCTTTTTGTACTCCTCACTGAATGGAATGCTTTAGGCGTTTGCCTTCTGACAGAAAAAGAAATTTATTTGAAACGCATATCGCTTGTTCTTTGTTCTTTTACACCAGTCATAAGATTTCTTGCCTCACGTTCGTTTGAATATTAGAAATATTTTGCTGGTGGTGAACGTGATAGTTGTACACAGAAATATATCAAGAAAGAACAATTTAAATAATTTATAAATATTCAATATTTGTACTGTTAGTCTTAAAGGATCATTTTAATCTTTGAAATGTCAATATTTGTACTGTTCAATGGTATCTTAAAGGACCATATTAATCTTTAAACATGTCAGCATTTGTACTGTTAGCATCTTAAAGGCCCATATTAATCTTTAAGGATGTTAAGATTTTTACTGTTATGTATCTTAAAGAACCATATTAATCTTTAAATATATAAGTATTTGCAGTGGCACTTGGTATCTTAAGCACGATTTTAATCCTTAAATTGGAATATATCAGTATTTGTAGTGTTACTTGGTATCTTAAAAGACCATTAAATATGTATTATCTGTACAAAATGATACTTTGTAAAAGTTTTGTAATTGATACGCAATAGTATAATTTTCAGCCATTAAATATACTACCTTAAATTTGAAATCTACCTATTTCAACCGTCAAGATCTTCAGTGGGACGCACTCAGAATTAAAAGAAATTTGTAAATGATACAGAAGGCATAAATTATCAAGAAAACAGCAAGAGTGTGAATGATAGCACGCGACGTAATTATTTAAAACGTACACGTTACAATCATGTCTTCCTCTATTTTTCGCCTCCTTTTACAATCTTCATTTTGCTACACACTGGGTTTTTCCATTAATGAGGAAAAAAAGCGCCATGAAATGTCTGCCGGAGTATAATCCATAAAACAACACCTTACTATTTGCAATCGCTCGATGTTTAATAAAAAGCAGAAAAAAGGAGCTGGATCAATGGAACGGACAAATATACTGGGTACATGGACTCGGATTAATGGTTTGAGTATATGGACCTGTCACATGGGCTGGACAAAAATACTTTGTATCTGGACTAGAATAAATGACCTTACTATATGGACTTGACAAAAGACTGAAAAGTGGATAGGACAGAATGATTGAACAAATGGACTGGAAAATGGACTGAAATAAATAGATTTTATAGCTGGACTGGACACATAGACTGCAAAAGAGTGGACATTTAAGACAGAAGGACCTGGACAATACAATGAAATGGAGTGAATGGACTGGCTATATGAAGTGGACGGACAGTTTTAGATGGTTAATGAGAACATTTGGTGTGTAGCATATTGTATTAGAGTGTTTATGAGAGCATTGGGTGTTGGATATTACACTAAAGGCTTAACGAGAACACTCGATTGTATTAGAGAATAAATGAGAGCACTGTATACCATATACCAGAGGGTTAATGAGAACACGTGGCGCGTAACATATTGTATTAGTGGGTTAATGAGAACACTTGTGTGTAGCACAATGTACTAAAGGGTTTATGAGAGCACTTGGAGTGTAGTACACTACCTACATTAATTCTTAACTGAAATCTGCAAAATATCATGTGCAGCTGGAAGTGCCACACTCCTCTCAACACACACACACACACACACACACACACACACACACACACACACACACACACACACACACACACACACACACACACACACACACACACACACACACATTAAAACAAGATGTATAATATGGGTACACAAAATTATTTTTGTAAAATGTTCTAGTAGAAATTCTTGTAAAGCGTACATGAACCCTTTTTGCAAACACGATTATAAGTCGCTCGATGTAAACTTTTATTTATAAAATTAAACTGTGTTTCTTTCAAATAGACTAAAGGTAATTTGCAGCTTCTGATTATATGCTATATTACTGATACAAGCTAAGGGTTAAGATAATGATTAGAGATACGGTAAGATTTATGGTTAGTCTTCTGGATAAAACCGTTCAGTATTGCGACTTGGAATGCGGGACGAAGTATTTATATTCTTCATGTAGGGTCTTCGATCAATTTTACATGGACGCATTACACTCGAATAACTAGAATACAGACTTGAAAACCCCAAAACATACATGCAAACATACACACATTTATGTCACACAAACAAAACCACACACATGCCTCCATATTTCCCTCCCTCCACTCCCATCCACCTTCCTGCTTCCTAAAATCTATCTATCTATCTATCTATCTATCTATCTATCTATCTATCTATCTATCTATCTATCTATCTATCTATCTATCTATCTATCTATCTATCTATCTATCTATCTATCTATCTATCTATCTATCTATCTATCTATCTATCTATCTATCTATCTATCTATCTATCTATCTATCTCTGTCTGTCTATTTATCTATCTGTCTGCCTGTCTATCTATCTGTCTGTCTGTCTGTCTATCTATCTATCTAACTATCTGAAAAATAAAATAATTAAAAAATAGGAGACTTTGGAAATTCTACTGCTACGTAGTAAATACGACATTGTGCTATAAAAGGATACTGCGGAAAACGTCATGGTTTGTGTTCACTTGACATTTCGGGGCCCAACATTGAGGCCGATTGATTTTTTTCTAAATTGGTTTCTATTTGATGAGAGCTGCCACTAACGCTAAGAACGGTAACTCCTACTAGCGCTACTGCTGAACATCGGAGCTATTTTCAAGAGGCCAGACTAACTATGCTATTTATCGTTTAAATATATGGCTTCATCTGACTAATTTGAAGAATTTGGGTGCAACATTTTTCTATTTGTGGAATCTGTTGACAGCTGCACACAGACAGACCCCACAAAGCTTGTAACTCTTGAAGAAGCAGTGTAGGAGTTATCTTCAGCAGGTGTGAATATTTTACTCTGTAAAACTGTGTGAAAACTAGATAAAACTCTGTATGTTATGCAACTAAAAAGCGCAGAAAATATAGGAAAGAGCTGTAAATTCAATAAAGTCTGTAATACCATAGGAAACCATTTCAATTAGAAAGAAATCTCCCTAACTGCTAATGTAAAATTTGTTGCTTGAAACTTAAAATACTTTTATTCCTGTACAAAGTATCTACTTCCGGTTTAATCACAAATATTCCACCTATTCAACTATTCAAACTATGCAACATCATATTCAACCTTCCCTGTATATAACCATCGGCATTTAATTTTTATTCCATCCATTAATTAAATCCGTCAATTCTGCCATACTATTCATTTGAACATTTCAATAACTTTTTCAATCCATTTGACCACTCCGTTATCTTACCAGTCACACCGTCCAAATTATTTCATAAGTTTGATCATACTATATATCATTCTTTCAATTAGCCATCTCGTCTTCTAGTTATTTATTTTATTTAAAAATGTCATTGATACAGTCATTCCATCCAAACATAGTTACATGTCTGGCATATCTTATTCCAATTAGTTGAAAGTAATCTAAAATGTACAAGCATTAATAAATCTATCCATCCGTCTGTCCGTCCATTGGTCCATTCATCCATCCATCCATCCATCCATCCATCCAGCCAGCCAGCCAGCCAGCCATTCAGCAATATGAATGGATTCTAAATTTTATTTCGAGGCGGGGTAGATCAAGTATGAAATCGGCTTGGCTTTCTGTAGTGTGACTGACAGACACATTAATTACTGATGTGATGTATAGTGACACTCTGTGACGTCATCGATTTTCCTGACCCTTTCTGAGCATGTGCCAAAGCCGCTTCGGGGCAGTATCGATCGTCGAAATAATTAAATTCAAGCACGAGAGTAATTCGCCCTTTTTGGACGGGAGAAAAGTAACTTTCGAATGTTGAAAAGGTCATTCAGTCCCGCGAGCCATAAACTGTACCTATATTTATTCTATAGCACGTTCTTTGCAGTCATCTTACAAATTGTACATAGATTTATTGTGTGTAAGTTTACCGTGGCAGCTTCGACACTCTGAGCTAAAAATAAACGTAAAACAAACTAAAGGGAAGGAATTCAGGAGATTATAGTTCAGATGATGCCAATCACTTGTTGGATAAGCACAGGCTAATGTGATAAGCGCATTAATTTAGAATTTTTGTTTGTCATGTGGATAACAACAAGAAAGGTTATAAATCTTCTTTGCATAAACATGCACAAACACAAACCCAAACACCTACATGCATGCGCGTTTCTTAATACATCATAAACTGTACAGATTTTTGATAAATAAATATACATATATCTATTTTTCTCTCTCTCTGTACATGAATGTAAATACATAATTTCAAACATACATTAAAGCATACACATAGATATAGATAGACAGACAAATAGATTGATAGGCGGAGAGACAGACTGATATGTCAACAACCATCAAAATCTATAACATCTTCCGGAAACTGCTGTTTTTACACATTGCTAGACTTCTGCCTGTGTGTCGTTTAGTGACTTACTACCTGGTCAAAATGTGTGTCGTTTAGTGACTTACAACCTGGTCAAAATGTGTGTCGTTTAGTGACTTACAACCTGGTCAAAATGTGTGTCGTTTAGTGACTTACAACCTTGTCAAAATGTGTGTCGTTTAGTGACTTACAACCTTGTCAAAATATGTGTCGTTTAGTGACTTACAACCTTGTCAAAATATGTGTCGTTTAGTGACTTACAACCTTGTCAAAATATGTGTCGTTTAGTGACTTACAACCTTATCAAAATATGTGTCGTTTAGTGACTTACAACCTTGTCAAAATGTGTGTCGTTTAGTGACTTACAACCTTGTCAAAATATGTGGTCATTTAATTACCCAACCGTGATTGTCGGCCGAACGTTTCCTGGTGGTCAAGAGACCGTGCGTTTTAGTTTTTGCTTGGAAAGGCATTGACATATATCCAAGCCTTGATATAGTTTTTGTGCAGCAGTCTTTACATGTATCCAAGCCTTAATGTCATTTTACTACAATGTGCAGCAGTCTTTACATGTATCCAAGCCTTGATGTCATTTTACTACAATGTGCAGCAGTGTCTTGATATCCAAGTATGCCTTGATCAGGTGTTAGTGTACTCTTCTCAAAGCATCTAACAATTTGTAAACGACTTTGGAAGACACCGACAAACGTGTATGTTTAGTATCTGGAAAATTCAGGATATAAAATTAAGTATGATTTCTCTCTCTCTCTCTCTCTCTCTCTCTCTCTCTCTCTCTCTCTCTCTCTCTCTCTCTCTCTCTCTCTCTCTCAGTATGGTTATCTATCTGACGATATGACCGTCTATGTATCTGTCTCTAATTTAATAGTTATGTAGCTCTTCAATAATGCGAATTATATCAGTACTAAAATGAGATAATAAAATTGATCAGTCAGTCAAATCCCCACAAGCCCCTAGCGAGAACGGAAGCACAATTACCCTGGATATCGCGTTTAGTTTAT
The DNA here is from genome assembly GCA_028829895.1 of Sinotaia quadrata. NCBI lineage: Eukaryota > Metazoa > Mollusca > Gastropoda > Architaenioglossa > Viviparidae > Sinotaia > Sinotaia quadrata. The sequence continues at coordinate 60,088,762 of CM054183.1, forward strand.
TCGCTCAGCACAAAAGGTAGACTACAATATGGCAGGTTTACATCACAAGTAAACACACAACAACGGGTGTACACCATAGGTATACCATACATCGGTGAGTCTAAACCACCGGTAGGCCCGACTTAAGAATGGTAAATAACCATCCACAAAAAGTGAAATAATTTGGAGTGAGAGTCGATGAATGGTTGTACGACGTGTGTTCAGTTGGAGCGAGTAAATTAGATCGATGTATGGTTGTACATGTGTTCAGTCGGACTGAGTAAATTAGATTGATGAATTGTTGTACATGTGTTCAGTCGGAGTGAGGTAAATTAGATCGATGTATGGTTGTACATGTGTTCAATCGATAAATACTCGTACTCGTCTGAGTTCGACATGCGTTCATCGTTAAAACACAATGGACAGTTAATCCAAAAACACAGGATAATGATGAACATAAATTAACATTTCGAGTTTCATCATAATGAATTATACAACCAGAAACATGACGCTCGCAGTAAACATCAGCAGCAGAAATCGATTTTTCTTTAGTCTCTAGTAATGCAAACTGCTCATGAAGCTTTATAAAAAAGGAGATTTAGGTATTTTTTATATTTTGTTCACATTCAGTTAGAAGCGCTAGGTGTTAAGATCGATAAAACAACTGCCTGAAAAGTTTCCAAAACATTGAAGCTGTTAACAGGGCTGACGTTTTCGAGTGGAGAAGAACACTTGGCTGGTTGCCTGGCGGTGCTCTGAGATCAAATCTGTCTGCAGAACTCCAGCTGCCTGGGGACGCGCCGCAGTACTACTTCTTGAGTGCGCTGTTTTATGTAGTTTGTAGCATTAAAACATTTTAAAAGTACTACTTCTTGAGTGCGCTGTTTTATGTAGTTTGTAGCATTAAAACATTTTAAAAGTACTACTTCTTGAGTGCGCTGTTTTATGTAGTTTGTAGCATTAAAACATTTTAAAAGTACTACTTCTTGAGTGCGCTGTTTTATGTAGTTTGTAGCATCTAAAACATTTTTAAGTACTACTTCTTGAGTGCGCTGTTTTATGTAGTTTGTAGCATCTAAAACATTTCTAAAGTACTACTTCTTGAGTGTGCTGTTTTATTTAGTTTGTAGCATCTAAAACATTTTTAAGTATCTCTTGCTTACAGGACATTAATCATGTCGTGAAGCGTGACGGTTATTGTGCCTGCGTGCGTAGTATATGCATATGTGTGTGTCTGTGTGTGTCTGTGTGTGCTTCCACCATCTCGTTAATTACCATTTGTGTTACTTTTCCGGTCTACACTTCACTGTTTCTGAACTCCTTTCTTTGGACAAACCACGACTAAAAGCCATCCCAAATTAACACTTAAATTTAATGTATGTTCTTAATTAATGAAGCAGTTGAAGTGCAAATATCTGAAAATTAGACACCCCCCTCCCCAGTCTCTTTCAGTAGTGGTGAAATTGGCGATTCGACTTGTGGAGTCTCAGTAAAACTTAAACAAACATAACTGTTCTATTTTACTTGGCTCTTACATGCCAGGCAAAGATATATGACCCTGCACGACTTGGTCCATTTGCTGGTTTTACTGGTAATCAAGATAATTAGCTGGCACATGACTAAGCGAGCTTACAAGAGGATATCAACACTATTATGTACTGCTAAACTGGTCTTGGAGTCTGACAGTGACATACTGGGGGATGAACAGCGGCACTAGACAGGGTGGTGTTCGGCCACACCCACTCCACTCACACCCGGATATGTATACTATCGAAAAACAACATGATTGATTGCTCACCAGACAGATCAATAAGTTCATAGTCTCGCGTCAATTTACACTCACTCAAACGTAGACGGTTGTAGATAATTGGCATAATCATAAAACAACCTAACGAACAAACTGGTGACATTGAATATGTAACAAAAGGGTAGACTGGAACCAATGTGTGACACAACGCCACCCTAGTTATTGGTTATGATTATTATAATTATTAATCATTAATAAATAATTACAAGTGATGAGCAATTTCGTTGATGCTATTAATAAAAAATTCTCCAGAAGACACCATTCGTCCCTCTCACTTGGCAGTTGTGCGGGTGCTGTATACCTTTTCTCTCTTCCGCAACATTAAAGACAAACATTCAACGTCAAGCAATATTTCCGTGTGTATAAAACATTTTACCAAAGGAGAAGGCAAATCCGTCTTTTAATCTATATTTAGCGAGTCCCCATCCACCCACTATCTCTCCAGCATATGATTATCAATATCAGGAATATGTTTACTGATATGTTTAACAATAACGTTGGACACCCACACACCAACATGATCTCACAGTGTACAGTAGTCACTGTGGTCTGAAATGAATCAAATGCTCCAAACATAAATGTGCACTTGTCTCTGCAAAGGTCAAATTAAGGTAGAATTTAATTTCAGGCATATTTCATTTCTGAAACTCCTTTCTTTCTTGCACATATTCTCAACTTACATAGCCTCCATCAATATTTATTAGCCCGACACACACATAGCATAAGAAATATAGCATCAATCAAAATTTACTAGTATAATGTACAACGTAATCAAATTAGTGAACATAGAAATAATGGTTCAATTGCATATATCATTCTCCAGTTCAAATCAAAGATCAGTAGCAATATGTACGAAATATTTTTAAGTACAGTCTTTCTTTATCAGTCAGTTAACTTACCATAGCTGATGATCGACTTTATGACTGGATTAGAGTTATGTCAAAATCAAAGTGATTAGAATATAGACTTTCTTCAACAAAATAACTTTCAGTCCATCCCCATTGGATGAATTTGTTATGAGCAGGTATGAGACAATTATTCCTAAAAACTACTCATCCAACTGGAACTGGTTTGGATTGCATCAGCAAAAATTCTTGCATATTTTGTACCTGAGTTGTTTACCACCAACTTTGACACTTAAAAATATCAGCGTTAGCAGTGGCCAAGGTCGGGTCACTTTGACATTTAACAATTTATAAAACAATTCAGTTTGGAAATAGGGATATGCAAATTTACTCCACCACACAATGGCTGTTGAAAGATGGTAAAAGTAAAACGAAATATTGCTAGAGTTGGTACATTAAACAAAATCTATGCAAATAATACTGTAACCCCAAATGATAATGTAACAAAATGAGCACAAGTTGATGGATTCAGAAGACGTGTTCTCGCTAGTTATAACTTGTACTCTTCTGTCTGCTAGAAAGGATTATTCTAGAATGCTGCAACCTTTATAGAGGTCGTCTTCCCAGCAGGATTGTGACATTGGCTGACATCCTGGTCTGGGATGAGGTAGAGTTGTAGCCAGTAAAGAAACACAATGCTGAGGACAGAACATACTGACGATCTAGAACTGGGCCAAGTCAAAGTCAAGTTTATGTATACACTTGGTGAGAGAGTTAATGCTATAATAACATCACATAACTTAGCTGCTTATATACATGTATAAAAAGGGAAATGAACTTAAAAATGATCTAGCACAAACTATTTTCAGCTATCGTTTAATGTGACCAAAGAAAAACAGTACACAATACTCTTGTACAGAGTTAAATTCAGAGAAACTTGATGCACATGTTACTGTATAGTACAACAAAACAGCTATATAATTTCATACTAACAAGAAATACAGTCATTTCGTATAAGTATATTGCATTTACCAGATAATAATCGATTTTGTCATTAACTGTTGACAAATTAACACAAGGAAATACCTACACAGGAAGAAGTCAAGGCAGAAAAAGAAAAGAATCATATTTCAATGCAAACATATACATTCAGATAAATTGTGTTTATAAAATAATTTTACACAAAGATGAGCTGAAAATAAATGCTCTCTTACAGTTTTGAAAATACTTTAAAATTGCAACAATGGAAATGCCTTGACTTTCAGTATGTCCTCTATTACAATGATGATAGGACTTTTAACCAGATCTAGTATATATTTTTAGTCCTAGGCATTGTTGCTAAAATGTCTACTATTTCTCTGAACGTTCTAGATTTATTGCATAATAAAAGCCAGTAAAGCCAGTAAACATAAGGAAAACAAGTAGTGTACACACTTATAAAACCATCAAAATAGCGATTACATGGACGAGTTTACCTCGGAGAAGTGTTCTTAAATCTTCTAAAGAAAAGGGGAGATAAAACGTGAAGGAGAGAGAGAAATAACCGTGTCAAAGATAAGCCAATCATGGTATCATTCAAGTATAAGTTCAAGGTCACTGTTTTCAAAGATTATAGCTTGCTCAGCTACTTGTCTATTCACCCTGAGCAAGAGTGGTGGTGGTGGTAGGGAGGGAGGGAGAACTAAGTAACTCTATCGCTTAGATAAATAAATTTTCTCTCTTGGAATCTGCGTTCCAATTTAAATGTAGATCGTAGCACAGATACTACACATCAGAGAATGATTTGACTGAGCAAAGACATCTTGAAATAAATATTTGAAGAAAGCCGAGCAGCCATTAGCCAATGACTTGGTGCTCCAAAGTTCTAATTAGTGCATTCAAGCAAGCAAGCAATCAAACAAACAAATACAGTTGTACATTTTAATACGATGAATATTAAGCTTCAAAACGTGCTTCTCGTCCCTAGCAAGGCCAGCCGTCCAAACCTTTCCTGAGTAAATGCTATCATTATCAACAATTGTAGAATACCATATACTCAGTTCGAAACACCAAAATGGCAGCTTAGTCAAAAACATATCACATTACGAGAGTAAATAAATACACGGCCACATTACGAGAGTAAATACCATCAAAACACATGTAAAAAATACACTTCACATTGCAAGAGTAAGCATTACCAAAACACTTGTAAATATGTCACATTACGAAAGTAAGCACCACCGAAGCATCTATAAATACATATATTACGAGAGTAAACACCACCAAAACACTTGTAATAAGTCAATGAAAAGATACAGAAGACCGCCTTTTCAAACTGGCCTCCAAAGGACCCCAGCTCTCCCGGGTTATCGATTTACAGCGTTAAAATCACGTTATTGTCCACGTTTATTTTGTGTGCTGCAGATAAGCATCATAATTACGTTCACACATCCAACAAGAACAATCTTTACTTCTTCTAGACATTCATTACAATGCCTGACATGAGACAACAATATTTATACAGAGTTTAGTTTGATCTGGACGTCACATCGTTTGCGGTCTAATAATTATGTGTCTTATCCTTTCATAATTTCAGCGCTTGTGTTATTAGACAAGCAGACAGAAGTGTGCGTTATATGCATGAGCTAAAAAAATAAATTCTTTCAATTCACGTTCCTCCAACGTCACAATATCAAGAAACACTAGTCAAACACAAAAAGTCTAATACGGATTAATTATGGGTTATCAGATGACATCAAATAAGGGAAAGACAGATTAATTAAGAGTAATCAGATGACAATCGAACAAAGGGAAAGACGGATTAATTATGAGTTATTCGATGCTAGGTAAACAATACGAAAGGCGAATTAATTACGAGTTACCAGATGATAGCTAAATAAAGGGAAAGATGGCTTATTTGTGTGTTATGAGATGATAAGTAAATAAAGGGAAAGAAGGATTAATTATGTGGTATCAGCTGACATGCATAAAGGAAAAGACGATTTAATTATAGTTATGGCAAACAAAGGAAAAGAAAATTGGTAGAAGTGACCGGTACATGATATTATTACAGACAAATAGTTGCATGGATGGATAGACGACAAACAACCAAACACCTTGATAAGAGATGTACTGGATAACAATTAATCGATCAATAGAGAAAGAGACAGTTATGGTCAAGTTGCCTCTTTCTTTATGCATGTATGTTTGTATGCATGCACGATCCATCAGTCCACCATCCATCCCTCCATCCATCTGTCTGTCTGTCTATCTATCTATCTATCTATCTATCTATCTATCTATCTATCTATCTATCTATCTATCTATCTATCTATCTATCTATCTATCTATCTATCTATCTATCTATCTATCGATCTATCGATCGATCGATCCGTAGGTCGGTACAGACATGCAGTTGTAAGATTGAAGGATTCATAGAGAGACACAGAGAGACACATAGAGAGACACATAGAGAGACGCATAGATAGGCATACATATATTGTTAGGAATAGGTGGGAAATAAATTCATAGATTTGTAGTGTATGTAGCTCTCGTAATACAGTTGCTTGGAATTTGCTTTTTTTTTCTAGCACACTAGTAGCAAGGTAATGAGAGACTACCGGAAATGACGGAATAACTGACATATGAATGATGGGACAGGAAGAGACACTGCGCCAGTAGTCTGATCAAGCGTTGAGAGCTCCCAAAACCTCTCGACTTCTTCACCCTAGCGTCCTTCATCACTCACAGAAAAAGGTTAAAAATAAAGAGAGAAAAGGGAGATAAGTATTTTCAATGAAAGACAGAGAATAAGCGGAGAAAAAGACACGCTAGCAGTGTGTTTGTGTGTGTGTATGTGTGCATGATTGCGCGTGTGTATGATAGTGTGCGAGTGGTGTGTAAGTTGGAGAATGGAATACATGCTTCCTAAAGAGCTCTTGGCAGTAAATCATCTGTAGAGATCAGGCTTAAATTAACCGTCTGGTCGAACACAGAGCCAAGCGTCTGTGGACTTGTGAGAAAGAATAAGAGAGAGAGAAAGAGTAAGAGAGAGATGAATGAAAAAGAAGAAACATACGAGAAATGGGGAGGGAATGAAGAGAAAAAAGAGAGTGAAAGAGAAAGAAGAAGAGAAAAAGAGTGAGAGGGGAAAAGAAGGAGACAGTGTGTCTGCTTGTGTGTTTATGTGAGAGTGTTTGTGTGTGTGTGTGTGTGTGTGTGTGTGTGTGTGTGTGTGTGTGTGTGTGTGTGTGTGTGTGATTAGAGAATGAATTACTGAGCTGACAATGGGTTACTGTACTCGGATGCATTTTCAACATTGTGTATTCATTTAGTTACAAATTTCAAAATCTATCAAACATAAATGAAATAGCTCAAAATAAATTATCTTGAATTCAACATTACAAATGGAAATGTTAAAAATTTCCCCAACTAATATGGTAAACTTCATTTAAGAAGCGTGATGTTTGAATGACATTACTGAAGAGGTCACGTGATGAGAGAGTAACATGGTCAATAGCCATGGTGCCTGTTTCCTAAGTCTGTAGAAATATACGCTCGGGTTTATTTTTGCACAGTGAGCACCACCTGATTCAAGGCTAGATTGCTAACAATGCTATTTGTACACAGAATGTAGGACAAACCAAGTCTAAATTATAGGCTATAAATGACTAGACTGCTAACAATGCTATTTGTACACAGAATGTAGGACAAGCCAAATCTAAATTATAGGCTATAAATGACTAGATTTCTAACAATGCTATTTGTACACAGAATGTAGGACAAGCCAAATCTAAATTATTAGACTACAACCACTAGATTTTTAACAAGCTATTTCTGCACAAAATGTAGGACAAGCCAAATCTAAATTATTAGACTACAACCACTAGATTTTTAACAAGCTATTTCTGCACAAAATGTAGGACAAGCCGAATCTAAATTATAGGCTACAAACGGTTAGAGTGCTAAAAATGAAATTTCTGCACAGATTTTAAGACAAGCTAAATCTAAATTAAATGCTACAAACGACTAGATTGTAAGAACGCTATTTGTGCAAAGAATGTAGGGCAAATCAAATCCAAACTATAGGCTACAAACGACTAGATTGTAACAACGCTATTTGTGTATAGTATGTAGGACAAGCCAAATCTAAATTATAGGCTATAAATAACTAGATTGTTAACAACGCTATTTATGCACAGAATATAGGACAAACCAAATCTAAATTATAGGCTACAAACGTCTAGATTTGTAGATAGAATGTAAGACAAACCAAATCTAAACTCTTTACTCATATACCTCATTCTTTTTTCTTTTCTTTTTTTAGAATTTCAATGCATCTTCTGGTCGAGAATGTCACTGTACAGCTTGAATATCATTCATGAATGAGACACTGCCGTTAGGCCATTTTCTTGAGAACAATCTTCAAGATGTTGCCGTACTGCAAATGAATTCAGATTGTAGTTCCCTCCCCTATCCCCCTGTGATTAAGGATTACAAACCCGATGCCTCTTGCACGCAATAACTCTTTCCTCGAAAACATCCATGTATTTGTAATTCCTTTTGAAGATTAAAAAAACCCAAGTGTTCGTACTCACCAGTCTTTGACTTTAAGCCAATGTTTCATGCAGAGATGTGGGAATTTTAAGTGTATATTGCAGTCAGTCACCTGGTATCGTTTGTTCGTATAAGAAAACATTTACAAGCAACCAATCAGCAAGTTCTAACATATTCTTTACCTGATTTGTTATTTTAACTCTGGTACTTACAAAAATATCGTCATGCGCAGTATCCGAAGGTTATCTCAAGTTGACATTTAACAAACTATACAATAATTAAGTTTTAAAATAGGAACAAGCAAATGTACTCCACCATACACTATTTTAAGGTTCCAGTGTGTTTCAATATATTCTTAAGGAAAGCGCATAGTGTTTTCAGGTTCTAGTGTTTCAATGTATTCCTAAGATAAAACATACCACTGCACATGCTCTAGACTATAATCTTTAAGAAGAAGAAAAATGTTTAAGGGGTTTAATACCGAAAACCTGATTAAGATCCATTTTTAGGGATTCGAGAAAAAATGTTTCTGCCAAATGCCTGAGCTTGCAAATGAAAATGGCGAGAAAGAAGTAATTTCAGACACGTAAAGAGCATTTAATAATGTCTAACTTTAAAATCATGTTTACATTTCAACCTGTTGGAGAATTTTTGCAAATTAACAGAATCAATTTCTTGAGGTCGCTGCATTTGAAATGCAAAGTTGCATTGACCCTCTTTGACTAGAATTACCAAAAATGGCAGAAAATTAATGTGCAAACGCCATGTGTTGCTTGCAAGGTCGTGAAACCGAATATATAAAAGTTTTAATTAAATTGGATTCTTTTACATTTGGAGCCAAGCTAACAAAATCTCTCCGAATTGAGTTTGGGAATTTTAAAAAATATCTTTCGATACTTATTTAATTGTTATCTCTCTTGTGACGTCTCTCTCTCTCTGAGTGTATCACTCTTTATTACTGTTCCTCTCTCTCTCTCTCTCTCTCTCTCTCACGCGTATACACATAGAAACACACAAACGCACTTAAATACAAACATAGAACACGCCATGCAAATAAGCGCACATACACACATACGCGCGCAAACACACACATACAAAACACACACAAACATACGCAAACACACACACAAACACATGCAAAACGCACACACAAGCATATATGCACGATGATGAATAGGATTCAAATCGTGTGCCGAAATTTGAAAACATCTCAACATTGCAATGGGACATTAATTGATTTTTCAACGCCTTTGAGCATTAATTCAAAGTTGCATTTTCACCTACTTAATTTTCCTCCTACGTGACTGCACCTCTTATACAAATTTTGTGACAAATGAAATGAAATCCATGAAGTTCACTTCACTCCAGCCGTAGTCCAATGCCTAATCTTCATTTAGCTTGTGACGTCATTGCTACGCCCAGCTAGGAAGCAAATTCACACATTACAAATGTTTGCAGGTGATGGAGATGAAGTTGTTATGACGGTTGATGCTTTGTTTGGTCAATGTAACGAGGCACTGCCAACCAGGGACAGCTCCAATCCAGAGTCAGATTTACGTCCCAGAACTTGCGTGGGGCCTTTCAGCTCTGGATTGCTATCTGGGGAAGGGAGAGAACTTGGTTCTCATCGCTGCATTCTGGGGTCCCGACCAAATCAGGTGGATCACTCTATAATCTGGCATTTTCATTAATTTCTGAAATGGCTAATGGTCGGCCCCTTTAAAAACAGAGAGAAACCTATACCTGAATATTTTGCAGCTTTAAAGTCCAGTCTATAAGGTATCATTAATGTCACAATTTATATTTAAATGTATCATTAATGTCACAATTTATTTTTAAATGTATCATTAATGTCACAATTTATTTTAAAATTTATCATTAATGTCACAATATATTTTTAATGTATCATTAATGTCACAATTTATTTTTAAATGTATCTTTAATGTCATAATTTATTTTTTAATTTATCATTGTCACAATTTATTTTTAAATGTTACATTAATGTCACGATTTCTTTTTAAATTGTTTCTTTCTCTAGTTAGAAACTCGTGTCAATCGATAGTATCTTTTGAGTAATTTTCAGCCAACTTATCTCCACTACCACACAATTTAAGATGCCATTTTTAAAGATGTCTGTTGCGGTGAATGGAAGAGATCACTTCTCATACTTCTTGATTTATCTGCATCATTTGGCACATTCAGCCATGCTTCATTACTTTATAGATATCAGATCTCTCGATATCAAATCGATATCATATAAAATCATATCTCTCGATAATACATTAAATTGATTCAGTTAAAATCAACATTTCAGCTTTGACATCTTTGTTCTGCAGTTGAGATGGTATTTGGCGACCAATCTTGCCTTCAGTTTTCCCTTATTTTGTTCTGCTGCTGTCATTTGACCCTGCACGACTAGGTCCACTTACTGTTCTTACATGATGAAGGTAATTAACAGACACAACATGACTAGGTCCACTTACTGTTCTTACATAATGAAGCTAATTAACAGACACAACATGACTAGGTCCACTTACTGTTCTTACATAATAAAGCTAATTAACTGGCACAACAGGATTAAGCCCATTTACTGGTCTTACATAATGAAGCTAATTAACAGACATAACATGACTATCTATCTATCTATCTATCTATCTATCTATCTATCTATCTATCTGTCTGTATATCTATCTATCTCTATCTCTATCTATCTATTTATACCAACCCACAACTCACACATACTGTCACAGATTGAAGCACATGCTTATTGTCACTGAAATAAAATATGTACTGCTATCGAAAAACACACACACACACACACACACACACACAATATGCATAAAACATATTCAAACTGATACTTCCATTTCAACTCTGACCTTTGTAAAATCGCTGAAGAGGAACCCTTGTTCCATGCCCATAAAGATGACGAGCGGGATTAGCAGGCAACACTTCGAGTCGCGCAGCATCTTCAGCGTGGACATAAAGAGTTCGAAAGAGGTCAAGGCAAACTCCGGATCTGCATTGCGCTTCCCGACATGCACCTGATCCACAAGGGCAACGACTATAACAATGCCCATCAATCCACACGCGAGATATGTTGTGAGTAGCATGTACTTCGTGGAATCCGGAATAAGAGTCACAACCCCCCACGAAGCTAGCTCTGGGTTGCTATAGATGCCATCAGCAGTGTGGGTGCGGTTTAACAAGCAAGTGTTGACGCCGCACATTGCCTCTGACTCGTTACTGGTCATCGACGATGATAACAAAAACGAGTAGGCCGATGGCGACGGCAAAGAAGCAACATGTTTGCCAACTTTCGTAAGATTCGCTCTCGTACTATTGGTGCTGAAGTTATTCAACGCCTCAGGGAAAAACTCATTGCCACCGGAATCTCGACCGGCCAGGTCCGTATCGTTCTTGGACAAAACAAGCGCCGAAATGAGGTTCCCCCAGATCTGGCTGCTTCGGAAGAATCCGAAAAAGATGCCCATGAACTTATTGATGGTATCGTCAGAAGATTCCATAAAGCGCCTATGCTGAGCAAAGGTCAATGCTAGGGTCGTGACGTAAGTCGCCTGAGCGCTCCACATAGGTCCAGCTAGGGCGCCCAGCATGATGCTGAGAGGGATGAGCAGGTAGTGCTTGGGGTAAAAGTTCGCTGCAAAGTAGAAGAAATACAGCGAGAAGGCGAGGACCATGGTCCACTTGGTGGTGATTCGGTTGATGAGCCAAGGCGCCAGGAGGCAGGACAATACTGTGCTACCGTAGATCACGCTAAGGGAGACAACTCCGATGCCGCCCTCTGCGTTGAGAGTGCTCTGCAAGCTCTGAAGGGACACGAAGCCAGTGAAGACGAACATGAACGCAATACTTAGCGCAAAAATGTTCTTCATGGCTTTCTGTTCAGTCATACAGCGAACCTGAGGAAAGCGAAAATAGATCGTTAAAATGAGTAAAACCTTCCTTTGTCATACGGTTGTAATTTCACAAGACAAATTAATTATGTGAAGTGAAAAAAATGCATAAATGCAGCCAAGAAAGCCAAATGAAATTCAAGCGAGAGTCTATACTTACACTCGTAATAATGACTAGAAAAATGTGTGGAACTGAAATTGTGTAAGGCTTGCAGTTTAAAAAATGACTTATTCAAAAGGAAGGCTTGGGTCTCTGACAAGTATGCATTATCCCTTGATAGTGGGACATTGATTGGAAGCACTTGGCGTATCGTGGTTAGGCGACATGTTTTTCTCCTTCAAACTGTTTATCTAGTCTGAATCTCGGACACAAGGTGTCAATACTTTCTTTTCTTTTCTTTCTTTCTTTCTTTCTTTCTTTCTTTCTTTCTTTCTTTCTTTCTTTCTTTCTTTCTATTCTTTTTTCTTTCTTTCTTTCTTTCTATTTTTTCTCTCTTTCCCCCTTTCTTTCTTTCTTTCTTTCTTTCTTTCTATTTTTTCTCTTTTCCCTTTCCCCTTTCTTTCTTTCTTTCTTTCTTTCTTTCTTTCTTTCTTTCTTTCTTTCTATTTTTCTCTCTTTTCCCCTTTCTTTCTTTCTATTTTTTCTCTCTTTTCCCCTTTCTTTCTTTCTTTCTATTTTTTCTCTCTTTTCCCCTTTCTTTCTTTCTTTCTTTCTTTCTTTCTTTCTTTCTTTCTTTCTTTCTTTCTTTCTTTCTTTCTTTCTTTCTTTCTTTCTTTCTTTCTTTTCTTTCTTTCTTTCCTTTCTTTCTTTCTTTCTATTTTTTCTCTTTTCCCTTTCCCCTTTCTTTCTTTCTTTTTCTTTCTTTCTTTCTTTTTCTTTCTTTCTTTCTTTCTTTCTTTCTTTCTTTCTTTCTTTCTTTCTTTCTTTCTTTCTTTCTTTCTTTCTTTCTTTCTTTCTTTTCCATGCAGATAATGTATAAATCTAATTAGTAAAATTGCTCCCTTTACTCTGGTCCACACTTTATACATTCATCCCCCGAAAGTTGTGTCACTGATGACCATTAGTATAATCACTATTGAGCCTCTGTGGCACGTGCAACAGACGTCATATTGTGGATCATTTCACATAGGAGTAGTTCTGTCTGGAGGGTAAGAGGGTGGCGTCAAATGATATTTACATAAGCATTTTCCATCACTATGTAATGCAAATGATAACTCACACAACTAAATGAATTGTTCTCGGATGTTATTGTGAATGGTCAGTGAATTTAGTCAGAGTTACACAATATACATGCTAGAAGTAAATCGTGAATTTCAAACTTTATATTTTAAAGAAAGATAGTAGGACAGCAGATATGGATGGTCTATTAATGGCAAGCCATGAAAGTTGCAACAATCTCACCACAACTTGAATATTGCTTACCGATAGGATTCTTCCAGTTGAAACGTCAAAAACTGTAACCCAATATTATTTACCTAAAGGATTCTTCCAGTTGAAACGTCAAAAACTGTAACCCAATATTATTTACCTAAAGGATTCTTCCAGTTGAAATGTCAAAAACTGTAACCCAATATTATTTACCTAAAGGATTCTTCCAGTTGAAATGTCAAAAACTGTAACCCAATATTATTTACCTAAAGGATTCTTCCAGTTGAAATGTTAAAAACTGTAACCCAATATTATTTACCTAAAGGATTCTTCCAGTTGAAATGTCACACACTGTAACCGAATCAGTGATTAAATGAAATGATTGTTATTTCCAAGAGTACTTGGCTGATATATAAAGGATGAAAAAAGAAGTGAAACTAGAATTTTAGAAAATGTGAGCAATCTAAAAAAAAAGTACAAAGTTGATTCCACAAGAACTAATGAGAAAAATGAGATCGCCTTTCATTGCAGACGCTTTATGGTTGCTGTTTTCAGACTAGTAAGCGCAAGAATCTAGTCAGGTTTATTGGTGTAATTATTAATTTTAATTATTTTTGCGATATATACATAGGATAGACAGAAGGAACGAGGCAGGTAAACAGCCAGCCAGAGAGACGGCCAATCAGATACGCATTTGCAAAGATTAGTTTGAATGGATGGACTACGTTTGGGTAGGTAATTATACTGACATGCAGGCAGACAGATAGACCAAGAGACAGGTAATTATAGTGACATGCAGGCAGACAGATAGTCCAAGAGACAGGTAATTATACTGACATGCAGGCAGACAGATAGACCAACAGACAGGTAATTATACTGACTGGCTGGTAGACAGATAGACATAAAGGTAATTATACTGACAAGGAACGCAGACAGATAGACAGGCAGGAAATTATAATGAAAGGCAGGTAGACAGATACACAAAGAGATAGATAAATATAAGATTACTTAAGAAGATGTGTGGTTGAACAGATGTGTTTTGGGTAGAACCGCGCGAAAGTAATTAGGTTGATAGATAAATGTAGACATATAGATAGATCGATAAGTTATAAGTAATGAATAAGGAATATATATATATATATATCGACTATAGAGAGATAAATAGATAGATAGATAGATAGATAGATAGGTAGAAGATAGACAGACAGACATATAGTTAGTCAGTCAAGTGGTTGTATATTTAGGTAGATACGTACGAAAGAAATTAAATGATACACAGGGATAGACATAGAAAGAGGTAGACTGACGGACAGACAGTAAATAGATAATTAAATAGACAGACAGAAAAAAGAGAAATAAAGACAGATAGTCTTATAAGTAATTAATTTATTGTCATATAGATAGACAGACGCTATATATATATATATATATATATAGAGAGAGAGAGAGAGAGAGAGAGAGAGAGAGAGAGAGAGAGAAAGAGAGAGAGAGAGAGAAAGAGAGAGAGAGGGAAAAGAGTGAGAGAGAGAGATAGTTTATTACAAGAACTGGATGTACCATTTATCGAGACAGAAACCAGTAATCTCAAAACAAGGACATGGCGCGTTTAAGTGCGACAGTATTTTGATATTCAGCGATAAAATCTCCCATAGCAACTCTGCAAATACCATCACATTTTTATTCTCCACCCATTAATACAATCTGCCAGAGCGCCTCGGTAGTAATTTCATTTTCCAACTCTATACATTCCAGTCCTTGCTTCTCTTTGTAACAATTCTAGCTTTCAGCTCTGATAATATTCACTTTAAAAGTACATTTGGAGAGGAGGCGAAGATTTAATAAGGAATGGATTTGGAAAATAATGACAAAAGGTTTTTCTTGTAGATAAAGTAATGAAGTTAAATGTTGTGGAATGTGGCCATGTTACCTGACGCAAAGTGTTGGCGTCCTTCGGTAAAGTGTGGTAAGTTGTTGCAACGGAGTACGAATGAATTGTCGAGCGCCGACGTGACTTCTGCTGGGAATTGACCCATTCCTGAGACATGTTAAGTTCTAGAGGGCTGTGATGGACGTGTTGTGTTGACATCCGGGGCATTAAGAAATGTTCTTTGGATGGTGCTGGCGTCGCCATTTTGAAATAATGATTTCTGTCTGAACGTAAACACAACAAAATATTAAATGCATGAACACACATACATACACACATAAACATATATACAAACATGCATACACAAACATACATACAAACATGCACACACATAAACATGCATACATACCCACACACACATAAACATACATACACACTTGCAATAACTTCACGAAAATGAATTAGTAAATATATAAAAACAATACTACAAGCACATACTCATGTACAGACAATTTCACGCTCTCTCTTTCGCGCGCGCGCACCCACACCCACACCCACACACACACTAATACACACACAGACACACACACAGACACACACACACAGACACACACACACACAAACAGAAAGTAATGGAAAACAAAAATAAGAAAGATCCCGTGCCATTAAATAAAATTGTCACATATAATGGAAGCTAAATCAAGTCTATGGCCAGTGTGTTAGAAATGAAAGTACAAATATTTTCCTTTCTTTCATTTTTCACTCTGAATGGAATCTTCCTTACTGACGCGCGCACTTTTTCTAGAAGGCATCTTAATTTTCTTTCCTGTCCACAGTAAGGTCACATTCAACCAGATAAAATATCACTTTTACAATGAATCACTTAAAGATTATAATAATGAATAAAGGTATTCGTGTCTTGCCATTCGTCTGGCTATCTATCTATCTATCGATCTATCTATCTATCTATCTATCTATCTATCTATCTATCTATCTATCTATCTATCTATCTATCTATCTATCTATCTATCTATCTATCTATCTATCTATCTATCTATCTATCTATCTGTCTGTCTGTATCTGTCTGTCTGTCTTTCTGTCTGTCTGTCTGTCTGTCTATCTATCTGTCTGTCTGTCTGTCAGTCTATCTATCTATCTATCTATCTATCTGTCTGTCTGTCAGTCTGTCTGTCTATCTATCTGTCTGTCTGTCAGTCTATCTATCTATCTATCTATCTATCTATCTATCTATCTATCTATCTATCTATCTATCTATCTATCATTCTATTCCATCCATCCATCTGGATCACGATGTTCTTGAAATCTTGCAAGACAGCATAAAACATTTAAATGGAGAACAATATAAACGGATAAGAAATAAATATAGCCCTCAAGAGAAGTGAATAAACTACAGTGAAGCAATAACTCTTTAGGTAATCATGGAACAGATTAACCTAAGTGAACTGAAAGTTTTAATATGAAATATTTACGTGGAACGTCGTGTAACTTAAATACGTAAGCCATTTGTCTGGAATATTGCGCGTAAAATCATTTAGCCGAAAGATTTTATATATCAAGACATAAAAACAAATTATTGAAATACATGAAATACATTGGAAAAGTAATAAAACTTTCTTTTTTTAAAAAAATAAAAAGCTCTACCTGTTTCCCGCAAAAGCTAATTTCAGCGGAAGTCTGTGACATAGAACGTCGCCCGAGCTCTCTCTCATCGAGAGTTGCTCACTAAGGGGGAGATCACCCTGCAAGCTCTCAGCTTTCTACGCAGAACCGAGACAACCGTCTTGAGCATGCGATTCCTGTGATTCGATTGCCAGGGGGAAGATAAAAATACCCGGATGTCGAAAGCGCACGTCACTTACTTCGGAGATGCGCTGCAGGAGATGACCAATTTGATAGCCAATAGACTGCCGTGCGTCACGTCCCACTCAAGTTAGTGGCAGAGTCGGTGCGGTGTTATTTTCGATACGTGTTCAAAGATTTAGAAAGAGTGAAAAAGAAATCTTTGTAAGGTGACGTAAATAACTATGAGCGAGTTGTAAGGTGACGTGAAATAACCTTGAGCGAGTTGTAAGGTAACGTGAAATAACCTTGAGCGAGTTGTAAGGTGACGTGAAATAACCATGAACGAGTTGTTATAAAGACGGGTGGAAGAAAAGGACTGACGACATTACAGTATGACATATTGTTGATTTCGCGGACAGATGCTATGAGGGAATAGAAGAGTATTTAAAGAATAAATTATGTCAATCGATCTGTTGGGCTAAGAAAGGTCTGAACTTGACCTGACAATAAAGAAAAAAATTATATAAATAGACGCCGACGAAACCCAACGCTACTGGAGCTGAGTGCATGTGACGTATGTACGTGTATACACACACAAATCATACCATACATTAATGACCAAGTATGAACATGTATACACACACAAATCATACCATACATTAATGACCAAGTATGAACATGTATACACACACAAATCATACCATACAATAATGACCAAATATGTATATGTATACACACACAAATCATAGCATACAATAATGACCAAGTATGAACATGTATACACACACAAATCATACCATACAATAATGACCAAGTATGTATATACATACACAAATCATGTTTGTGAAAATAAATCAGAGATAATGGTGAGAATTCAGTACTGTCAGAACAAAATTTCAGGTAGACTATTGCATTCATTGATAACCGGTCCTATACTGAAAAGTGACCACCACCCACGCACAGTGATAATCTGGGACTACAGGTAGACATTTCTAGGACATATTTATTCGACCCGTGGATGTCCTTGAAGGTGAGACGTCCCTAAATACATCGGAGTTAATAACTACGACAGAAAATCGGTAACAATTATCTGATTCAAACACAAATTTCGATGCCATGCTATTAACTACAGCACGATGTACTGCAGTGGAGAAACGCATTAGGCTTTGCTGTGCAGCACGGTGCGGTACTGCACTGGAGAAATGCATTAGGCTTTGCTGTGCAGCACGGTGCAGTAATGCATTAGGCTTTGCTGTGCAGAACGGTGCGGTACTGCACTGGAGAAATGCATTAGGCTTTGCTGTGCAGCACGGACAACTTTTGTAAACCATCGCACACTGGGGCTAGAAACATGGGTGGTTAAGGTGCCTGACTGAAATTCAAGTTTTGTTGCTGAGAAAGTAGAGAAATAAGAACGGTTGCGAAGAAATGGGGTCATTAACGAAAGAGTTACGTCAGCAATGAAAGACTTTCGGGTAACGAACAAGTAGGAAATTGGATAAGATCCGAGGACTGGTACAATAGAAATAATCATGACTCGCAAGAAAATAATACTGGCTCTCCATGTGCAAACACACACAGCCAGATTTGTATACACGCACAACATACGCGTGCCCGCACACACACACACACACACACACACACACACACACACACACACACACACACACACACTCTCTCTCTCACACACACACACACACGTATGCACTAACGGGCATATACACTCATTCATAGATATATCACTCATGGATACAGGTACACGCACGCACGCACGCACGCACGCACGCACACACACACACACACACACGCACACACACACACACACACATCATTCATGCATACAAACATCGCACGCACATACTTAGTGATCAACCCTTCACAGACAGTATCGAGGGTATAAGTAATGCATAGTCTCAAAAATAATCAGCTGTTCTCCCGTTTTCTATTCCACGAACAACATTTAGGATCGTTCTCAGAGACGTCTCTATATAATCGCATCTAACCAAAACGTCACTTCCGGAATCAATTGTGGCTGCTTCTCCTCTCCAGATCGAAGCCACATTAATATCTGCGGAAGCACTTCTTCAACTCAAAGTAGTGCTGCCAGCTACTGAATTACACCTCAATCGAAAATGCGATTTGAAGACATACGACCAGTTTGCACTGATGAGTGTATCTTAACTTTCCAAGGCCAATGAGTCATGGAGATACGGAGTGAAGGAGGGGGAGAAGATTGGCAGCGTAGATTTCCTTGCTACGTTAAGAAAGTCTACAGACTGCGTAGATTACCTTGCTATGTTAAGAAAGTCTACAGGCTGCGTAGATTACCTTGCTACGTTAAGAAAGTCTACAGGCTGCGTAGATTACCTTGCTACGTTAAGAAAGTTTGTAGGCTGCGTAGATTACCTTGCTACGTTAAGAAAGTTTGTAGGCTGCGTAGATTACCTTGCTACGTTAAGAAAGTTTGTAGGCTGCGTAGATTACCTTGCTACGTTAAGAAAGTCTACAGACTGCGTAGATTACCTTGCTACGTTAAGAAAGTCTGCAGAATGAAATTGAAAATGCCAGTATCGATACGGCACGTTGAAACTCATATTTCCCAGAATTTTCTCTTTGCTGCTGAAACTAGTTTACGTCACTGAATGTGTACGAAAACAGTGAATTTCATCTTGAGTTCAGGTTCTTTGAGGCAATCTAATGCTAGATTGTTTGCCTAACTTTTTGACTGAAAGTCGGTAGAACAAATTGCGTAACATTTTGACTGAAAGTCGGTAGAACAAATTGCTAACATTTTGACTGAAAGTCGGTAGAACAAATTGCGTAACATTTTGACTGAAAGTCGGTAGAACAAATTGCTAACATTTTGACTGAAAGTCGGTAGAACAAATTGCGTAACATTTTGACTGAAAGTCGGTAGAACAAATTGCGTAACATTTTGACTGAAAGTCGGTAGAACAAATTGCTAACATTTTGACTGAAAGTCGATAGAACAAATTGCGTAACATTTTGACAGAAAGTTGGTAGAACAAATTGCGTAACATTTTGAGAGAAAGTTGGTAGAACAAATTGCGTAACATTTTGACAGAAATTCGGTGCTTAATAGTGTGCGTAATATTTTTGACAGACAGTCGGTAGGCAATAAGCAGAAGGCACAAAAATCACGCTCGCGCTAGATTGTTTATGAAATGTGCCCAGTAATACAAGTGGAATAATGGATGTGTGAAAGACAAATAAGACGACTGCTTTTTAAGTAAAAAATATCATCATTGTCTCTAAATATGCTGTACTTCCAAAACAACACAGATAATTAATTATGTTCTATAGCCAGACAGTACTCTCTCCATATTTAATGTTCTTCCGAACAGCACTATCTCCAAATATGTTGTTTCTGAACAGCACTGTCTCCAAATATGTTCTGTTTCTGAACAGCACTGTCTCCAAATATGTTCTATTACTGAACAGCACTGTCTCCAAATATGTTCTGTTCCTGAATGCACTGTCTCCAAATATGTTCTGTTTCTGAACAGCATCGTCTACATACATGTTGTACTTCCGAACAGCACTATCTGCTATTCCGAATATATGCAGATAATTTTAATAATCAGTAACAGACCACCACAAGAAGTTTTAATAATAAGTAATGGATCGCCTAAATAAGTTTTAACAATCAATAATGGAACATAACAATCAGTTTTATGAAACGAAGCACTAACGCAATTTTTACCTATGAGCAAACTTACCTTAAAACCAGATTTACATCTCAACAAAAATGGATTAAAATGAAAGGATAACAAGAAACTTGCGTCTCAAAATCAATTTACATTAAAATAGCATTTTATCCGAAAGTCAGTTTACGATTGGTCAAGAGCTTTAAAGAACACGGTAATTCATACAAGCGACCGATTACAATTGCATATCTATAATAATTCTGATGCAGATAACTAAACAGCTAATGTTAGCCAGACCAGCAGTCAAAACATATATGATAATTCAGTATGACCTGATCTATGAAAAAGCTTTTATTTTTAAGAATGAATTTGGAGCAAGACAACCATCAAAAAACCTATTAGCAGGGATAAAATCCCAAGTTTTTGTTTCAGGGGTTGTAATGTACAGTGATTCAATGTCAACACCTCCTGTCTTCAGACAAGTACCCGATCTATACTTAAACTCTTTGTGTATATATCACTACATCAGGGTCTCAAGGTCCACCCTTTCTGCTTTGGCAACTATCCGCTGACCAATCGATAACGAAGTTATTATATGGTATACTATCGTCACAGACCAATCGATAACGAAGTTATTATATGGTATACTATCGTCACAGACCAATCGATAACGAAGTTATTATATGGTATACTATCGTCACAGACTTTATGGTTTATAGCTTGGGAACAGTATGTAGTATGTTTTTGTCGTAGGCAAAATTTGGGTTTCATCTTCATTAACTAATCGGTGATTCAGTCACATTTACCAACATCACCATCACCACTTTCACATTTACCACCACCACCATTACCACTATCACCATTACCACCACCACCGTCACAACCGTTAATGCACGAGGCATTTCGTACTGCTGTACCCATCAAACAATGTTTAGGAACCAAGGAAAGAGGTAAATTTCCAACCATCCATTTGAGGCAAAGTAAAAGCACGCAGCCGGATATCTGAAGGCAGCACAGCAAGATATATTTCACTTTAATGCGGTCTGTCTAGTAAATAAATAAATAAATAAAATAAGCAGCCGCCAGATACATTCCACTTTAACGACGCCTATTCGGAAAAAAGATAAATAAAATTAGCAGCAGCAACACTTTTAAAAAAAAATGGTGAATCAAAAAGCAAACATGATGGATTGAACGAATGAAAGCAATACAATAATCATTGATTTATCCACACAGTGTTCCGATCTGTGGTAATTAAAAGCAAGCAGACACCTACGATTGCATGAGTATTTTTAACGATTGCATAAAACCCTAGAATAAGTTACACTACACACTAATGTTATGCACAACACAAGTATGCTCTTTAACACAAATGTGTTTTAACGAGTATGTAAAACACAATAATGTTTTCACGCGTTTGCAAAACATAAATATCTTTTCACAGTTATGTAAACACGAGTATACTTCTTCGAGTGAGTAAATCACAAGTGGTTCCTTATTTTTAACGAGAATTTATATAACAATGTTTTGACGAGTGCGTACACACAAACGTTTTTCTTTGAGTATGTAAAGCACCCATTGTTACGAGTATCATAAAATACACATTGTCACGAGTATATATACACAAACATGTTTCTTTGAGTATGTAAAACACACATTGTTACGAGTACCATAAAATACACATTGTCACGAGTATATACACACAAACATGTTTCTTTGAGTATGTAAAGCACCCATTGTTACGAGTATCATAAAATACGTATGCTGTCACGAGTATATACACACAAACGTGTTTCTTCGAGTATGTAAAGCACAAATTGTTACGAGTACCATAATATAGATATTCTGTCACGAGTATATACGCACACATATGTTTTGCGCAATTATACAAAATGAATGGATGCTTTATGATTACGTAAATTCGAGTATGTTTTTACGAATATAGAGATACAAAAGTAAGTTTACCGGAGTGTGTGAAACCAAATATGTTTTCTCCAGTTGTAAAACTCAGCACTTTGCCACGAGACTGTGAATTGCACTATACTGTCACTATACTTTTTCAAGAGTATGCAAATCTGATGAGTGTGTAAAAGAAGTACATTTTTATTTACGACACAACCATTATATCATGACTGTATAAAAGACGTACATTTTATGTAAGGCGCAACCATTATATCATGACTGTATAAAAAAAATGTACATTTTATGTAAGGTACAAGCAATTTATTTGACAAAAGTATATTTCATAACAGACAAGTAAGCATTGATAAAATGACTACATCTTCAAAATTTAAAAATTATTTTCTACCTAGTCTTCTATATACTTTCATTTAAGACTTAATTTTCGAAAAATATACCTAGGCAAATAGAGATCAAATACATGCTGGAGGCAATAAAACATACCTAGCCAAGTAGGGACATACCTAGCCAGTTAGGGATCAAATATATGCTAGAAGCAATAAAACATACCTAGCCAAGTAGGGACATACCTAGCCAATTAGGGGTCAAATACATGCTAGAAACAATAAAACATACCTAGCCAAACAAGGAACATACCTAGCCAATTAGGGGTCAAATACATGCTAGAAACAAGTAAAACATATCTAGCCAATTACAATTCAAATACATGCTAGAAGCAATAAAACATAATACAAGAAGTAATCACAAGAAAAAGAACTTCTCTAAAAGTAAAAGTAACCAAAAATGCTCGGGATAAGACTTTAGTTGGTGCCACTCACTTACAAATAAAATTACTGTAGAACTTCACTGACCACGATAGAAAAGTTTAGCTCTGTTGTCACTGAAAGATAGAGTGAAGCAAATAAACACATATGTTTGCGTTAAATTCAGGTATCCAGTCAGACTATCAATGCTGTGAAACACCCTTCTGGAATTATTTCTTAATGTCTGAGTTTTATCCCCTTATTAATTATGTTTCAGATTTGGCTTCCTGCTTGTCAAGAAGCAAACGGTGGTTGTTTCAGCAATATCGGAGAAAATCGCACTTAACGCGAACTCAAAGTGCGCCTCACTATGTCAGTAAACCTAGGAACGATAACTCAGAATTTGTCGGAAGTTATAGATAGGTCGCATAGCGCTGAACTCTTTTCCAGGGAAATTTTGCACACGATTCTAAATTAACAAGGAAGCTTTCTTCCACTGGTACGTCCTTCAGGGTCTCTGGTTAGAGTTTTTTTTAAAACTCCAGAGAAACAAATAAACACCGAAGCTGTTCAAAGAAAAAAGAACATACCGTGTGTTAGTGATTGACCGAAAAAGGTGCATTAATAGATATTAAAACGTCTGATGAGAAGTAAAATGAAAGTATACTTTAGTGTCGAAAGCAGTAATCAGTCTATAGAAAAGTAATTAAATCTAAATCAGGAAGTGACGTTGACGTTTTAAAGAGTCAACCCGAAAATGAAGTTATTTGTGGCAACAGTGAGTTGTTTATTGCAGCAATGAGTGGCTTTGGCAGGCTGCAAAGTACTGATACTATATAAGAGTTAATTTTCAAAATCAGTCAGGTATTATTACGCCTAGTTACCTTTGTTTCACATTCTCTTATGGTTTTGAAAAGATGCCACAATCTACACAAATGTAGCGTGATAACACTTGACAATGTTTGATAAGCCATATTTATTTTACCATGTGTGTATTGGGCTAATAAATACTGTTGCAGAAAATTGTACTTTGAGAATTGGATGTAAGATAGAATAGAGTTATATTGTGATGAACAGGAAACTTAAGTTTGCTTCTTAATTATATTTTGCAGTGAACAAGTAGCCTTTTCACTTGCACTTTTGAGTTTCAACGTTCAAGTTCCATCTACCCTTCTGGTGTTCACTGGTTAGAAACTTGAATGACTGGAAAGGCATGGGAATGTCTGTTGTGGTGTGCAAGCATAAGGAGTACATTGTACACTTTGATGTATATGCTGGATACATTGGGAGAATCCTAGAACATCGAAGTTACCAGGATTACTGTAATCATTGTGTTCTGCTTGAAGGAATTGACATGATGAGGAGAGTGCTGAAGTTCATGTGAGAATATAACAGTGCATCAGTGTTTTCCATGTGTGTGGCTTGAGACACTGTTGACTTGGACATTGTGACACTGTTGCAAAAGCAAGTGAAGACTGTTGAAGAAATGCTTAATTCAGGTCATGTACAAATAAGACTTTAAATTACCTACCTCTCAAAATAAAAATCCATTTCTATTCTCTGATTGAACTAACCTGATTTGTATTGACTCTATTGTTGAATTGTATATTATATATATATATATGAGATTGTGAAACGTAGAAATTATCTGAATGTGAGTTGGTGGAATATTAATGTCAAGTAATCTATTTCATTGTAATTGTCTTATTTGATTATTCATTTAATAAATTTATTGTTAAATTTGTTGACCTTCTTACGCATATTGATAATCTTATGTTGGAGAAGAAAGTGGATGGATGGGGGGCTCGCTAAATATAGATTAAAGTCGGATTTGTCTTCTCTCTTAGTAAGACGTTTTCCACTCACGGAAACATTATGTGACTGTAAATGTTGTTTTATGTTGTGGAACAGAGAAAACGTTTACAGCGCCAAATATCCACCAAGTGAGAGATGAGTGGTGTCTGTTGAAAGATCTTTATAAAAATAAATTAAGATTCTGATCACTTGTAATTACTTATGAAAGATTAATTAACAATAATAATAATTTTCGTTAACTAAGTGGCGTGCACGTCACACTATCTCTTTGTCATAATACAGCCACACGTTTATTGCATTGCGATCTGGAATGAATCTACTGTGTTGAATTATAGCCCTCTATTTCTGTATCCATATCTGTGTTGAATTATAGCCCTCTATTTCTGTATCCATATCTGTGTTAAAATACAGCCTCGATGTTCCCTCCTAGATTCTGAAACCTAACCACATCTCAGTTAGATTCTGAAGAAAATTCTTGCCATATTTCACTAATCTCCCTTGGATATATGTAATTTGCCTCTCCAATCCATGACATGTTCATATGGACTCTCCTGCCGGGAGGTAACCTATATGTTTGACACGACGTAAAATAAATAAACAAATAAGCAAACAAACAAAAATCTGTCTAAGACAAGTAGCTTGTTCCATCAAATCTCAACTGATGAAATGGTCCGTGTTCTATCGAATTATACCCGTTAGAGAGAAGTAGCATGTTCTTCCAAATTTCAGACGGTACATTTAAGAGAATCTATGTCTAGTTTCATAGATACATAGGATATAAGTGTCCATCAAATTATGTGCCAAAACATGTCAAGCCAAGAAACGTTTTCCATCAAACCTCAACTGATGAGGTGATGAAGACAGGAAAAGTGCTCCATCAAACCTCATCTGATAAAGAAAGATAGTGCTCTATCAGACCTCATTTGATGAAGACTGGAAATGTGCTCCGTTAAATTACATCTTCAGTAACTGGTGGGGTGTTTCATTACATCATTTTCGTCACAGCAGGAAATATGTTCCATCAAATTAAAACTATTAAAAGTGGTTGAATGTTCCATCAAATCACAGCTTTTAAAGAAAAGTGACATGTTTCATCAAATCTCAACCAGTAATGAAATGGGACTTGCTCCATCCAATCTCAGCCAGTAAAGAAAAGGAACGTCTTCTATCAAATCTCGACCAATAAAGAAAAAGGACATGTTCCACCAAATCTCAGCCAATAAAGAAAAGCGACATGTAATCTCATCCATAAAAAGGGAATATTTCATCAAGCGTAACATGTTTAATCAAGTCTGAACCGTGAAGTACAGATAGCACATTCCATTATATATCAGCCTTTAAAGACAGGTAACCGTTACCATCAAACCCCTATAGTGAATGACAGGTACCATGTGCAACCAAACATCTATAGTCTTGTTGGACAGGGTAATGTTTCCACCCATCTCTGTAGTAAATGACATGTACCATGATCGACAGCATGTGTTCCCACCAAAACTCTATAGCAAATATCAGGCACCATTTTCAATTAAACCCATTCCTTAGAATCAGTGAGTTCATTTGAACCTGTGCAAAATGGCGCACTATTTTTGTGACGTTTCCGCTGGGTTCGTGACGGCCAAGAAGCCCTCCCGTCACGAAGTGTGTTGCCGGAATTTGTGTTTTGTTTGTTTTATCGTTTAATAATCTAAACGAATCGCGAACGCTTCCATATCTTGTGTAAACAGGTCTGAGAAAATTTCATTTCAGAACCTGCTTGTGTTTATATTGTTTGGCAATTATTCTTTGTCTTCTCTTTACTCTTGACTGATTTGAAAGGGGGAGGAGGCGGGGCGGGATAGCTAGGTTTAAAAATAATCGAATGCCGAACAAAACAAACAAACAAACAAGCCAACAAATTGCACGGTGAGAAAGTATTTAGAATGTATTCATTACATTCAAGTTGTCTAGAAGTGAGTAATGCTGAGTCCCGAATGTGCGCGCCTGCGTTTCAAATCGACAGACTGGTATATGGCTGGGCGTGTGAATGGATGCTAAGGGTAAACTAGATAGCACTTTACTGGCTACAGTATTGTGCATGAGTGTGTGTGTGCGTGCGTGAGAGAGAGAGAGAGAGAGAGAGAAAGAGAGAGAGAATGAAAGGAATGAACTGAGAGTAAGAATAAATAGTTTAGAATATCATGTCAGTGCTGTCGTATGTGTTTTAACTGTTAAGTAAAATTGAAAAGCACTTTATATACGTGTGTGTGTGTGTGTGTGTGTGTGTGTGTGTGCGCGCGCGTGTTTTTCACATGAACCCCTTTGTTAGTGGTTATGATTATTATTACTCATCCATAACTAATTGCAAATGATGGAGAAATCTTAAGTTATGTTTATTAAAAATATTAACAAATCTCCCAGAAGAACCACTTGTCTCTCACTTGGCGGATTAAATGGATATACGTATTTGTATATTTGTTTGTATGTGTGTGATTTTGGATGTTTGAGTAACATGCCTTATATATGTGTAAAGAATTTGAAATTTTAACATGAAAAAGTGAAAAGCTTACTTACATAGTGAACTAATATACAGGGTGGCCCAAAAGTAGGTTTACAGTTATTAAACTACCTTTTTGATTTGAGATTTGAAGAATGTTGCAATGTTGAAGGAGGACATTTTGAGCATCTGAGAGATTAAATTGTTTATGTTTATATTGATGTTAACAGGTATAACGAATTTCCCGCTGTTCTAGTGTCGAATTTTCAAATAAATAGTCTACTTGATAACTGTAAACCTACTTTTGGGCCACCCTGTATAAGCAAATAAAATGTATGTGTAAATGAACAGTTAGCGATGTGTACCTACTATCAGTTACGCAAACGACAAATGATTTCATTATTTTTATACTTATCTATCAATATACAAAGTACTGGTTATGTAATAAAGGTTTTTGAAGATAATAATGATCATTGTAAGCGTGTAAACAGCGTGCATATCATGTGCGTGTGTGATGTGTGCGTGCGTGCGTCTATGCGTGTGTAATGGACCAACCAAGTACATGTATTAATAATCAACCTTCCCGTGTGAATATTCAATTCTTAAATGGCCTAATATGATAGATACTACAGCTAATAATAACCATGCGTACTTTCTAGGGAAATGGGGTCACGTGACCTGTTAGATCTGAATTATTAAATGTAGACTTTTCTTTTTAGCGTTTGCTCGTCTGACAATTTATGTACTATACCAAGTCACGTCTGCTTTCATCTTAATGGAGAATATAATATACTTTTTTTTCTCCCATCGTAATAATACAATATACTCTCCTCTCCTATCTTAATAAGACAGTATTCTTCTATCGTACTAATGCGATATAATAAAATACTCTCTTCTCCAATAATTACAGTTCCCTTCTGAAAGTGAAACTAAGCAATTGGATTTCTCTCCTGAGACCTGGTTTAGGGTCAGGTATACTTTCTTCTGAAATCGGTCATGTGTACTCTTTTTCTTTTTCTTTTTTGAAATTTAGTGCGTAGGGTTGGTCCCTAACAGGGCCAAGTTAAAGCTATCACGACCAAAGTACACACCGTTCGGCTTCTTCTTAAAGTCTTAATCTAATCACTGATGGTATTTAAACGATTGATAAAAGAGAAGAGCAACTATTCCTGGGGCGGGGACGGGGGGGGGGGGGAAGAACTGTTTATTAAGAGCAACGCTTCCCTTACAAAACAGGTACGTGTCAATCTTGCTCAGTTTTCATTTTATTTCTTTTTTTTAAAGGTTGTCTGAAACATATCCAGTAATGTAGGTGGGTGATGACGTCAAATACTATTCTGACACCAGGTTATCGAGAAGCAATACGTCATTGACAAGATACAATTATATACGATTATTTTCGAGGCGTCTTTCAAGGGAGCATTCATTTGCACTTAAGGACCAGAGGCTGACCTTTCCTCGACTGCTTATCAAAGGAAGAAATTTTACTTCTAAAAATAACCCAGCAGAGGTTATCTTAACTGTAAACACGATACAGCGACTTTGATGTGTAAGTGTCATTGCTAAAAATGTCTAGAGCAAAAGAGTGAGAGAGTGAGAGAAAGTCTAGAAATTCGATACCTCAGCATTCAAAGACAGTGAGTTCGAGGGGTATAGTGTAGAGAGAGAGAGAGAGAGAGAGAGAGAGGGAGGGAGAGAGAGAGAGAGAAAGATGCAGACACGATGTTAGATAGACAGACATAATTATTAGATAGAGATACTAGTATTTTACATCAAAATTGTTTTGTCATTGTGTATTCTTCATTCCAGTAATAAAAATCAATGAGAAGGCATTCATAGCGCATGTACAGTTATATAATTTGAGGTGATGGCCGCTATAACGTAGCCATAGTGAATACGCCATCTTGTTACCGATAAAACCTAAATCGCGATACGTGTTTAGTTGTTCGTTGACACTAAATAACTCTATTTGACACTCTAGCTAAAACCATTGTCCAAAGATAATGAATTCAGTTGTAAGAAGGTCACGAAGGTTTGGAAAGCTTAAAAATAGGTGAATAAATTCTTTGCCTGTTCAGGAGGAAATTAATTTCATTACTTTGTTTTATGATTTTTTTTTTCTTTTCGCCCTTTTAGAAAGAAAGAGTTTTTTCTTGAAAAAGCGTGCAAATTTAAGTACAAATCATATGTCCGTTCTTCTTTTTAACAGTATAATTAATATTACCATAATATTTGCTTACTATAATGTACTATATATTGTCATTGCCTTAGTTATTTGTGCAATCATAATGACTATTGTCGTTACTATAATATTTGCTTACTATAATGTGTTACATGTTGTCATTGCCTTAGTTATTTGTGCAAACGATTAATGTCGTTACTATAATATTTGCTTACTGTAATTTATTATCTGTTGTCATTGTCTCAGTAAGATGTATACTCAAAATGATTAACACTATTTAGTTTGCTTACGATTATGTAATATATGCTGTCATTGCCTTAGACGTCTACTTGTAATCATTGTGTGACTTAGCTTACACTGTTGATTTTCTTCAGAAAGAAGAACTATTAATACTTTATTAGGCGTTGTGAGTACAGTCCCCTGGATATTGTTTGAGGAGCGACTTCAAGTATACATTTAATGAGCTTTTCCCCAGCTGACTCTAGCATCAGTTAGATGTGTGATTCTTACATCCAATTAGAGCACGATGTGCATGTAGTGTGGAAGACTGCGATTACACTGCGAACCACCACAACTCCAGAAAACTTAAAGCGAATAATTATAATTGATGACAACTCCGGAGATTGTAGACTCTGGAAGTGTCCGTAACTTTTAGATTAAGAAAGGACAGTGCTGTCCTTTATTTTGTTCTGTCTTTGATCCACTTTTATACTGGTTTATGGTGATTATACATACCTGTTAAAACATAAATAGCTGTTTTCAGTATTCCTTTGTGGGACTCTGCTTTGCAAGATTGAACACCTAGTTGGAAGTGGTCTCTCCAAAGAAAAAAGGAAAAATATATACAAAGGGAGGAAGAGAGAGGGAGGAAAAGAAAGAGAAAAGAGACAGGGAGAAAAAGAGAGAAGAAAGAAAAAAGGGGAGAGATGCAAGAAAGCGATGTGTACAGAAGGAGAGGAAGGAGAAAGAAGAGAGTAAAGAAATGTAGAAGAACAGAAGGAATAAAGATGGAGGAGAGACAGACGGAAAAATAGAGAGAGAAAAAGAGATAAACAGAAAGAAAAGATACAGTTTACGAAAGGAACGGGCACAAGAAAAAATATTATGTCTCTAGGGAAGATACCAACCCTGGATGCAATTAAACAAATCGGTGCAAAGCACTAGCGGAAGAATGTTCTCTCGTGTGGCTTATCTAAAAAGCATCAATACCACAAGTAAAAAAATAATATTAACAGACTGAATTAAAAAAATATTAGCAGGCTAAAGTAAAAGAGATATGATTAGGTTGAAGTAAGAATATATTATTATGCTGAAGTAATAGAGATATTAATAGGCTGAAGTAAAAGAGATATTATCATGTTGAAGTAAAAGAAATATTGGGTTGAGGTTAAAGAAATATTACTGAGCTGAAGTAAATGAGATATTAGGATGAAGAGATAGAGATATTATTGGGCTGAAGTAAAAGATACATTATCAGGCTGAAGTGCCGCCTCCTGAAAATCGATAGGAATTTATTTTTGCTACTCTGGATTTCTTTTTGTGACGGTTTTCATCTCAAACTCTTAATCAACACAAAATAGAAAACGCCTAGTAGGAATACGAAAGACTTAAAAATAAATCCTTGTAAACCTTCGTTAGCCCAAATGCATTGCCTCTTTAACCCGGCATTAGTAAACCTTCGCCAGCCTAGGTAATCCAGCTATTGTAAACCTCAACCAGCCTAGGTATCCCAGCTATTGTAAACCTCAACCAGCTAGATAACCCAGCTATAGTAAACCTCAACCAGCCTAGGTACCCCAGCTATTGTAAACCTCAACCAGCCTAGATACCCAGCTACAGTAAACCTCAACCAACCTAGGTAACCCAACTATAGTAAGACTCAACCAACCTAGACCTATTGCTCCCTTAACCCGGCTTTAGGACACCTCCACCATCCCGGATGCATTGGCCCCCTGAACGACCAATCAGAATTTCTAATACTTAAGCACGTTCAGCAAATAAATAAACGTGAAGCCAAAATAAATGAGTAATAATAATAAAAGTAAAACAAAAGCAGAAGTTTTAACTATAACAAGAAAGAGAAGACGATGCAATCAAAGTCGAGCCTGGCACGATGAATATAAACAATTCGTTCCGTGTATAATGGATGCTAGAACAATCGGGATGTCGATTTCGGAGGAGAGCAGTGAGAGAAAAAATGTGTAGGAGGTCTTTGGACTTTCCCCGCATGTTTTGCAATTTATAAACCGAAGAGGTGGGTGTTGGTGTTTGGTGGAAATTTAAAAAAAACGGTGAGTTGTGAAATTCTGTGGAAACCTGAACTCACTCATCGAAATAATATGATTGACCACAGCTTGTGGGCTGCGGTGACCTTGACCTGACCTGACTGTGTTTCGTCCCATCCTGAGACAACTCAAAAAACAAGCTGTACATCGCAGAGCGTGCATTTATGAATTTGTATGAAAGAAATTTAGTATATCTCTTTTTTAATATTTTTTTAATATCTCTTTTTTAATTTGTTAGGTCAGGCTCTGGACTGAGGTGATTCCTCTACGGGAAGAAACTCGCCAAACTAACTAATTACTGTGACAGATATTTTAGAGAGAGAGAGAGAGAGAGTATTAGGCATTTATGCATGTGTTTGTGAATAGTGGTAATCACGTTTTGACATGTTCTAGATCAGTTATTCATGGCAGCAAAAAAAAAAAAAATTAATGGCAAACATCATTTTGTTTTCTTCTTCTCGCAAATGAGCACTCTTTAAACAGTTCCAAATCATTATTTTTACGCCCAACAGAAATTCATTTACCGCCTTGCAACTTCACGCCTATCAGAGGTGCCTCCAGTTTCCGCCATTATAACGAGATTGTATTTCGAGCAATCGAACTCAACGCGAGAAGAGTTGTCACACGTTAACCCTTCTTTCCTGAGAATAAGCGCTTGTTTCACCACATAATGCGGAATCTCGTGTAGAGCGACTCACAGCTGGTAGGATTTCGCAAGTAGTAAATAATTAGGCATCGACAAAGCGCAATCGATTAAGGACAGTGGAGTCCCCAAGGTTCATGATTGTTTCATTCAGAAAGCACTCTTTTTACAGAGCAAAGACTAATACTCTATTTTAAAATAGGCGCCATTGAAAAAAAAACCCAATGATTATGCGGAAGGATAATACCAAGAATATATATTGGTAATCATAAACATTGCTGTAAACTGGTAATCATACTCAGGACATGTAAAGTAGTGATTATAAACATAACATGTAAACTGGTAATCATAAACATGGCTGTAAACTGGTAGTCATAAACACATCTGTCTGATAGACGACACTGATCCGAATATCAACAACAATGGCCGTACTACAAACATCAGTACCCGTTTTGGTTTTTTTTAACCATCCAATGGCCGACTTGATTCAACTCTTGCTCGACCATTTGTAATGGCCACCAGCGCCCGCCTTCATACATCCAAACGGACACCGGGGACAGCCACGACAACAACAACAACAACAATGCCACCAGTGAGGAGGTCGGGAAGTTGAACAACCCGGGCACATGTACACATTGGGTATAGATCTGGTATGTTACTAGCTCTGTAAGACACCCCCCGCTCACCATAACACCAGAAACGGCTACAACATCAATGCCACCGCCAGGAACAACAACATCAACAACATCGACTCCAACCCACGCATCACCGAGTTTGGAGTCCGCCTCTGCCGGCCAGACATGTTTTCGCAACGGGCGCACGCAGCAGAAAGGCAACTCCCCCTCCCTCTCCCCCCCTCCCCAAACGCGGAAGCCGGAAGCGTCCTCTACATAACCAACCAACCAGTCTACTTCAAGGCCGCCACCCAACGACACTACAGGAAGTCGGATAACTTTGGCTGAAATCTCCGATAAGTCTGCAGACTGCACACGTGTACGTTGCACACTTTATGGGGGATAAAATGCTGCTGAGAACATTTGGAATCAACCCCACTGACTAATGTCTGATTACGTTCAGAGCCCCTTCGTATCTCGCTCAAACTGATAAAATAACTTCCATTTAACTGCTGTCATAGAATTCAATAAATTTGGTGTGGTCCTGTTCGCTTTGTTGATTGATGTGGTCTTGTCTAAATCGTCACAGAGGGAAAGGGGGTCGTAGTGCCATTTGATATCTAAGGGCCGTCTAAGCTGCTTGACGACACACGAATGTGTGGTGGGACGTGCGAACTCTCCTTCAGAATATTAACCGATATGATAATTAATTAATAAAATAACACCCTCCCATGGCAGAAGTGAAAAATATTTACATTTCTAGCACTACAAGCTCTGTTAGTAGTGAAAAGTTATACTCGTAGAATTACGAGTTTAACTGATAGGGTGATATTTAGCAGTCATAGCTTTACAATATCTGATAGTAGTGAACAATATTGCTCGTATTGAAAATATAACTGATGGAGTCGATATTTAACAGTCGTGGCTTTACAAGATCTGTTAGTAGTGGGAACAGAGCTTGTAGCGAAAGATTTGTTATTAGTGGGACATTTTACATTAGTAACATCAAAGAGTCTTTCTTCACTCGTAATAATGTCTCACAATTGTTTTGCGCTGATTGTCTCGTATCGTCTGGTGCATATGTTTGACTCTCCACACCCACCCAACCCTGCAGTTTTTCTGCTTTCTTCGTCTCCAATTTTCTTGAACACTTCAGACAGTTAACAGCCGGTGATGGGTTGGCCCGAGAGATTTTCAATCAAATTGCTTTCAGGCACGAAAGAAGTCGAACTAGTTCGCATTTACTACGATGACAAGTACCTCTGATTATGAAAGTCTGAGAGGTCTATACTGACGGGAGGGGCGGGGGGGGGGGAAGAAATGATTTCTGATATATTATTTATGTTGACTAGAATTCGATCCAGCACACATAATTACGTACAGTCGGACTTGATACATAATCCCGAGGTATTGTTATAAAGATACACACATTGAGGTATTATATCGGATTTGATACACACTGAGGTATTATATCGGATTTGATATACATTGAGGCATTGATACGTAATACCTATATTGAGACATTTTTTCTCGCTAAAGATATCTGTGGCAGAGTAGATTTGCCTATACCTTTTTCTAAACTTAATTGTAATATAAATCGTTTAATTGTCGAAGTGACCTGAACTTGGGCACTCCTTATGACGGTATTTTTGTAAGTATCAGAGTTGGCGTAAATAAATCGAGTTGAGAATATGCTAGAAATTGCTAATGCAATCCAAACTAGTACCAACTGGATGAGTAGTTTTTATTATCTAATGGCTAACATTTACGGGAGCGAGACCAGCCAATGGGCTGAGATCAAAAGTTTACATGCTGTAGAGTGTTCTATTGTCTAATCACTTGAATTTGATGTGCTAAGAAGTCCAGTCCTGAAAGCAGCCCTTAGATGAATGGTGAGCTAACTGACTGATTGAAAGAGAATGGACTTAGAAATATTTCATGCATATTTGCTATTGAGGTGTTATACTTGGTTTTACGTAGAGATGTATTATGTGAGTGGACTATTATTTCTACAAATTGTGAACTATGATGCTTATATGCTAAACTTGACATAGGTTCTAGAGAACCGCTCATAACATTGTTATGCTGTATGCGTGTAATGGGCTAATAAATAATGCCACAGGAAAATGTAAGCTGAGATTTGAATATAAGAAAGAATGGAATTAAAAATGAATAGACTGGAAACAGCGTTTGTTCACAGACTATTTGAACCTCAGTGTTTACTGATTATAAACTGCTATGAGCGTGGTAGATGTGAGAAGTATTTATCATAGTGTGTACGTGTAAGGAATACACCACACTCTACTGATGTATGGTGGCAAGGTATGCTGACTTCATCAAGCAATTTCTAGTACAAGGAAGTTACTGGAAATTACTACAATTGTTGTTCTGCTTGATGTTCCAATATAGTGAAGGAGCACTCACGTTAGCCTGGAGAGAATAGCAGCGAATCAGTGTTCTACAACATGAGGAGGGAACCACGTGGAATTAACATTAGTAATGTGAACAATAAAGATGTGGCGTTGTGATAAAAATGCAACCAAAAGACTATTGATATATCACCTAAAACAGGTTATATACAAACTATTATATATAACCCTATTTCCAGCGTTAGGTAGACCATGCTTAAAAACCAGCATTAGGTGGACACAGTGTATATCCCATAATAATAATAAAATTAACATTTTTTTTTCACATTCTGCTTTTAGACATCACTAATAGCAAACGTACTTAATTTGAAGAAAAAATATCAAATAACAAAAAATATACATGTTTTGTGGTCTGCCTAATTCCTATAACCCTAAAACCAGCATTATGTAGACAAACACATACACTTAAAAACCAGCATTATGGGACTCGTACTTAAAAACCAGCATTATGTGGACACTTAGTTAAAATGGTCAATTTTATAGTTGTAAACAAATGAATCTTTTTAAAAACCATGACTCTGCATAAATAAATGTATAGTTTATAAATATAAATCAAAAGTAGAAGAATACATTTGCTTTAATAGATATTTGTATAGATGTATCTCATTTTATAATCTAAAAGTCCACAATTTGGTATGAATAAAAATACATTGTTGGGTTTTTATATTGATTTATTACTATTTAAATCAGGATATACATTTAGAATCATGTTAAAGGACTCCAAACTCAATTAAATCTTGAGTTTGGAAAAATATATGTTTATACTTAAAAACCAGCCTTAAGTAGACATCATTTGCTTAAAAACCAGCCTTAAGTAGACATCATTTGCTTAAAAACCAGCCTTAAGCAGACATCATTTGCTTAAAAACCAGCCTTAAGCAGACATCATTTGCTTAAAAACCAGCAATATGTGGACATATATGTCATTCTAATAAATGAAGCTATATTTTATTTAATGCCATTGTCTCATTATTTAATAAATTGTTCAAATTTAAAAGCATGTTAAAAGGTCCAAAATTTAATTTGGTATTAAAATTGGAAAGTAAATGTTTTAAAAACAGCCTTAGGTGGACATTATGTGCTTACATACCAGCAATATGCAGAATACATATATGTTACTCAAATAAATAAAGGAAAGCAAGGTTTCCTTAATTTATCACTATTTCATACAGGTTTAAAGTCAAAATTAAATTAAAGGACCACAAAATCAATATAGTGTTGACTTACAAAAATAAAAGCTTTTTTCTTTTAAAAACAACCTTATGTGAGCATAATTTGCTATTAAAAAATTAAAAAAGTAATCATACCTGTAAGTTAATTTTGGAAATAACTTGATTTTTCTATATTTTTTCTATATTTACTATTAATTTCTCACCATTTAAAAAAAGATTCAAACTCAGAATCATGTTTAAGGACCCCAAATTTAATTTGGTATTAAAGTTGGAAAGTAAAAGTGTTATGCTTATAAAACACCCTTACTTGTACAATGCAAACTTTGAAACCAGCAATGCAGCAATATGCAGGCAACTTAAACATTATTGTAATAAATAAAGCAACGTTTCTTAAATTTATTTCTATTTAATGCAGGATTCAAATGCAAAATCATTTTAAAGGACCACAGTTTCTATTTAGTGTTGAATTTGTGAAAAATAAGTGTATGCTTAAAAATCAGCCTTACGTAGACATTATTTGCTTAAAAACCAGCAATACGCAGACATTATTTGCTTAAAAACCAGCAATACGCAGACATGTATATGTCATTCTAATAAATAAAGCTAAGTTTCTTTATTTAACATTATTGTATCACTATTTAATAAATTGTTCAAATTTTAAAGTATGTTGAAAAGTCCCAAATTTAATTTGGTATTAAAATTGGAAAGTAAAAGGTTTATGCTTTAAAACCATCCTTTGGTGGACATTAAGTGCTTAAAAACCAGCAACATGCAGACCGCATACATGTCACTCAAATAAATAAAGTAATGCTTCTTTAATTTATCACTATTTAATACAAGATTTAGATTCAAATTCATGTTATACGAGACACTAAATCAGTAAATGTAATTTAGTGATGAGTTTGGAAAATTAATGTTTAATGCAACTAGAGGTACGTGGACAATATTTGCTTAAAACCAGTGCTATGCAGATAAGCATATATTATACTCTAATAAATAATGTACATGTTTCTTTATTTAAAATTATTTTCAATAAACTAAAGAAACATAGTGTGTAAAAAGTGTATTATCATTTTGGGGAAGAGTTCGCATATTACGTTTAATATAAAACGATCCGAAATGTAAGGATTTCACCAGGTTCTTGAAGTGTTATTCCAAAATAAACATTATCGGATATGTTACTTATTACTGATCCATGAGTAAGGCCAGTAAGTAGTTTAGTGATTATATTTAATTAATTATTATACAATTGTTGCACAAACCAAACAGCAGACAATGCGGTGGTTGATAAAATATTTTCACAATTTAATAAACATCAAAGAACTAAAGCCGCAAACATGTTGGCTGGGCTTGGCGGTGTTGTAATACAGTGTAACCTAATTCGTGATATTACGTCACTCGGGGTATTATGGGACAATGTGTATTATCGTACAAACAAATAAAAATTAGTAAAACTATTTAACGCAAAGTAAAAACCTATAGATATTATATCCGTCCATTATTTTGAATATATCTTAATAATGCATTCCATTTAATATTCGTCCCATAATAACCCAACCTTTTACATTAGACATGAATAGACGTATATGTTCACAGAAAAAAGTCAAATATTGTAAAAAGCCCACTATTAATGCAATCCGATTTTATGGACCCCAATTATCGCCTTATAGCGATATTTCACTGTACTTAGATTTATTTATGTAACAGCGGTGATGAATTAAATTATAACTATAAAGAGCTGTCTTTAAGTACGATTATAATTTAGAACGATAAGGCTTGGGGCGACACTTGTTTATGGGTGAAGGCCGAATGAACACGTAAATTATACTGTCCATAGATAGAAACTGTCCAGTGCTCTTGCACTATAAAACAGTAAAGTCGCAAGTCTAAAATAAAAATTGAGTAATGTAGAATGGACTCCTCAAGATCCATTCTGTTAAAACTTATAAAATGAAGTGGATTTTGAATTAAAATTTCTATTTAAGAAATACTCTGTCATAAATTGAAGGACTTAATTAGTGTCTGAAGCAATATTATTGAACTGAAGAACAACCGCAAAGGCACAGCAATTCTTGCTTAATTCAGGGGCTGAGTTCGATTCGTGCCAGGATGGATAGTGTGATTCTTACCCCATCCCCAGATAAGGTTCTAGGCTTTGTATCTAGTCCATCAAATAGGACAAACAAAATGGTTAGTTTACTAAAACAGTTACGTTTACTAAAGCTCGTGCAAGCCTGGCAATTAAAGAGCGAAGAATGTCTCCGTTGGTTACTCACTGCCTGACATAATTGCACATAAAATTGATACCCCTCCGCCTCGTAAAAGATGAAGAAAAGAACAGAAGTATTTGCTCTTGCCATCAATCAGTGCCACCGACTATTTCTCTCTATTAAGAAAGCTAACATGTAAATGATAAAGTAATCAAAATAAATGATCTCTTACCTTATTTTGTAGACAGTACTGCAGAGATTAGCTGAAAAACATCGATCTGCAGTGTACATGCTTTCTGTTTCAGAAATAAGTACAGTCACAGATCCTTTATCTTTTTTTTTTTTTAAGTGTGAGAACTGAATGATGAAAACCGCTGATCTTCGAAAGACTGGAAATAAAGTCTGATAAGTTCGGGTCTACTCAGTCATTTTCTCTTTTTTTACATTCATTTAATGCCCTCCCTATTCAGAGCGAAACATGATGACTAATTTAAACTCCTTTATCTCACCCTTTCCCACAGACTCAGATGAGACTTTTAGAGAGAGAACAGATAGATCGTGGTAACAATTAAAAAGAAAGGTGTGGTTTGGATGGAACAAAGGTTCACTGTGCATTCAACCATCAATCAATCAATGCCAAATCCCTAGGACTGAAAACGCCTGAATTTTATTGGTAGGTATTGCTTGGTACTGCGGACTGGATAACAAAAAGATGTATAGTTTGAAAGGAAGAGAAATAATAGCATGGAGTTTAATTGTTGAGTTTAAGCCCAAACTCTGGTATATCGTTTTCTCTTTCCGATTTTTAACTATCAAGGGATCATCAGCGTGAGTGGTACCACTCGGGAAACAGTTTATTGTTTTTATTGAATTATAATACTATTAAAAATATGAATGAATTATAATTTTATTTGACTGATGAAACTTGAAAATGCAGATATATACGAATATAGACTTAGTTATATTAAGTTGTCTGTGTTGTTTATGAACGGACGCGTAGTTCCTGTTAGCAAGTGAACGCATAAGGATGTGAACTGTAAAGCATGCCTTTAGGGATTAGGGATTAAGATTATTGGTCTTTCGCGTTGGTGTGCTGTTCAAGACGCTGTGAAGCGTGAACAGAAGGTACTCGGACAAAGCAGAGAGTAGGACTGATTGATTGATTGATTGAGTGTAGGGGGGGGGGGCGCTTCCGGCTTCCGCCACTTTCGCGAGCGTAGGCCTGAGTGTGCCTAACTCTACATCAAAGTTATACAAAGTACCGCCAGCTAGACTTGCTACCTTAGGTGATTGTTGACACAGAAACTTAGATAATCAAAGAGATTAGATTCTCTCTTCTCTTGTTAATTTCTTTTCTGTCTCTGTCTTTTTGTTCTCTCTCTCTCTCTCTCTCTCTCTCTCTTACACACACACACACACACACACACACACACACACACACACACACACACACACACACACACACACACACACACACACACACCATAACTTGCCCATTTGAAACATATTCACGTTTTCACAGAATGAAGTCTTAGGAAATAAAGTCACAATGAAAAATGTCACCGGAAGTAAAGTCACAATATATGTTTAATATAAAGTCGTAAGTCAGTGTGATTGTGTTATACTGTTTATTAACTGTAAGTGAAGGACGAAATGTCACGGAGGTTAACAGCTCGCTGAAGATGTGCGTGGTTCAAATACAGTTCGGGGTGAAAAAACGTTAATAATTATAATGTATGCGTGTATGTCCGCTATTGTCTTTGGTGTGCACGTGCGTGTATTTTATATACCGTATAAATGCATTCTAAATCATACATTTAGTTCTGTTTGTATTAATTTTATTTGTAAGTCCATATATATGTTCATTATTTACATAATAACAGTAAAAGGAAGTAAGCGGCGGCTCTGTTGGATCGCGGTTCGATTCTCCCTCGGGATTAAATGTGTGTGTGTGTGTGTGTGTGTGTGTGTGTGTGTGTGTGTGTGTGTGTGTGTGTGTGTGTGTGTATGTGTGTGTGATTTGTCCGTCGTATACATATTATAATCCATATTATAATTCACAATTTTAATAAAATGATTTATTCATACATAGTCATGTTTTATGCTTATAGTCCATAAACACGTATATTATTGACTGAATAACAATAAATGACAATTAGCGATTGCGCAGATTAACATATCGCCCAAGAGGATCGTGGTTGTGATTCTCGCTCAGAGTAAAATATGTTTTATTTTGTTTTTGTTTGTGTACGTATGTTTGAGTGTGCTCGCGCGCGCGAGTGTGTGTGTGTGTGTGTATGTGTGTGACTGTAAATTAAAAGAATGTGCCTCTTATCTCTCCGACACAACTTACATAGTAAATATGACTTAAACTTTAGCAGTGGATATTACTGACAGTAATAAGAGCGGTTCATAATTGTGCTTCGATGAATTTATGTATACCAAGCATGCAGCTCGCAAAACCAATGTATTCCTTTTTTTTTTTTTTTAGAAACTTCAATCTGACGTGCATTGTTCGACAACTCTTTACTTGTTTAATACATACGGCTGGTAACTGTGAATAAAATGTTCTTTAAAATATCACCTAACAAACATTACCAACAGATGTTTAGTGTGATAGGCCTATGACTGCTTGAAACATGATTTCATTGATACATTTTTATTTAGTTTCATTTTATGTAAATACGTCAGATTCTTTTCACTTCTGGAAATTATTTCTCGATCGAGATAAAAGAAAATTGAACTGTGTTAGCCGTATTATTGATAGTGTTCTATTGTTCTTGTACTAGTGGGCGATTATAAAGTTGAAATATATAGTACTAATTGATCAAAACGGTCGGCATATCTGTAAGATATAGTAACTATAAATTTGAACGGTGACATGCAATATTAATAAAACTCACCTACCATACAACTATCTAACATGTTTATATTGCATTGAATGCTATAACCATATGATTGCATTGGTGTCTTATTTTGTTTTAGCGTAGTTCTTTGGCGTTTCTTGGAATTACACTTGTAGTATTGGGTTACACATAGAGCTATAGTTTAAATCTTATTTACTATGTGAGTTGTGTCGGAGAGATTAGAGGCAGATTCTTTTAAATTACAATCACACACACACATACACACAGTCTCTCTCTCTCTCTCCCTCTCTCTCTCTCTCTCTCTCTCTCTCTCTCTCTCTCTCTCTCACACACACACACACACACACACACATTTACCCCAGAGCGAGAATCGAACCACGATCCTAATGAGCCGTCGCTTAATTCCATTTACTGTTATTCACTCAATAATAAGCATGCATACCGACTTACAATGAAAATTAATTAAAACAGAACTAAATGTATGTATTACAAAGCATTTATACGGTATATAAAATACACTTGAATCACGCACATATTGAGCGAGCAGTTAACCTCCTTGCCTTTTCCTGCTTCACTCACTGTTAATAAGTATTATAAGATATACACTCTGACACTTATGACTTTATATTGTGAATTTATTTCCTGTAACTTTTTCCTTGTGATTTTATTTCCTATGACTTTTTTCCAGTGACATTTTTTCCGCTCACCGTTGATAAGAAGCGACTCCATACACAACTCTCTTGTTTTAGGTTAGAGAAAAAATATGAGGGAATTTTAGAGACAGTTTTGTTTTTGTTGTTTTTAGAGAAATGTTAGGGTTAGGATTAGCTGTAAATAAAAAAAAACAAATATAAATATATTCTAAAACTTTTTAACTTGTATTCCTGATTTAGGTTTTGTTTCTGCTAAATTTTGTGTTTTAATGACTTAAATATTGCAGTAAAAATAGCATCGAGTAACACTTTGTATCTAAATGTATGTCATATAACTTCTGTCCTTCGATATACGTATAATGACCCCTTTGTTTTTCAAACACGACAATTGTGTATGGAGCTGTTGGGTCTACCGTACACACCTTTGTGTACATAAATGCCTGCAGTGTTGATTTGGTGGAAGTACGAAGGAATGCGTAGCCATTCACTAAGAGTAACATTGCTAAGAAAAATAGCAGGACTTCCGACTGATTGCACAACAATCGCCAGTCAGTAGTAAAGATCGGTACTGTTGTTCTCACGTGTACGAGTGTAGACGAGGAGGAAGGATTAACTTTTGATATAAGCCGCCTGGCTGTTAGGAAGGAGACAGGGGTCCGGGGTGTTTGGAAACCCACTATAAACCGTTAAGATGAGAACAATAGGGATGGTCTCTTTGAGTTGACAAAAGAAAGCCCATTATCTCCTCTATGACAGAGTTGAGGAAAATTAACTCTCCACGTGACAAAAGGGGGGAAAGTAAGGAAAAGACAAGAAGGGTGTTGGATATATTGTTTTGTTTTTTTTTTTAAATAATTAATAATAATAATTACCCGAACAACAAGAGCTCAGAGACCTAGAAAATTTTGACGGGCCAGACATGAGGTAATGAGTAAACAGTAAAAACAACTTTGCGGACAGCTGACCATTTGGAAATAATAGATAAAAACTAGGTTGACATAGCCAGGGGGGTAAACCACCCCTCCCTTTCCCCCACAACCCCTCCACCCAGAGCAAAAGCGGCGGAAGCCGGAAGCGCCCCCCCTACATTCAATCAATCAAATCAAGTTTTATATAGAGGAAAAAAACTAGGGCCAGTGTGTTATTGCATTTGTAGTGGGGAAAAGTCACAGAATGAAGTCTTAGGAAATAAAGTCACAAGGAAAAAAGTCACAGGAAATAAAGACACAATATATGTTTAATATAAAGTCGTAAGTCAGTATGTATGTGTTATACTGTTTATTAACTGTAAGTGAAGGACGAAATGTCACGGAGATTAACAGCTCGCTGAAGATGTGCGTGGTTCAAATACCGTTC
Organism: Sinotaia quadrata; assembly: GCA_028829895.1. Lineage (NCBI taxonomy): Eukaryota > Metazoa > Mollusca > Gastropoda > Architaenioglossa > Viviparidae > Sinotaia > Sinotaia quadrata. Next base: position 60,132,914 of record CM054183.1, read on the forward strand.
GTGGTGAAAAACATTAATAATATATGCTTTTGTCTTTGGTGTGCAGGAGCGTGTATTTTATATACCGTATAAATGCATTCTAAATCATATATTTAGTTCTGTTTGTATTAATTTTATTTGTAAGTCCATATATATGCTCAGTATTTACTGAATAACAGTAAAAGGATGTAAGCGGCAGCTCAGTTGGATTGCGGTTCGATTCTTCCTCGGGATTAAATGTGTGTGTGTGTGTGTGTGTGTGTGTGTGTGTGTGTGTGTGTGTGTGTGTGATGTGTCCGTCGTATACATATTATAATCCATATTATAATTCACAATTTTAATAAAATGATTTATTCAACATAGTCATGATTTATGCTTGTAGTCCATAAACACGTATATTATTGACTGAATAACTTATCGCCCAAGAGGATCGTGGTTGTGATTCTCGCTCGGAGTAAAATATGTTTTATTTTGTTTGTGTTTGTGTATGTATGTTTGTGTGCTCTCTCTCTCTCTCTCTCTCTCTCTCTCTCTCTCTCTCTCTCTCTCTCTCTCTCTCTCTCTCTCTCTCTCGCGTCATGTTTTATGCTTATAGTCCATAAACACGTATATTATTGACTGAATAACAATAAATAAGAGCGGTTCATAATTATGCTTCGATGAATTTATGTAAACCAAGCATGCAGCTCGCAAAACCAATCTGTGGTTGAAATATGTACAAAGAACATGTTGTCAATGTGGAAGACTTATAACGGGCTAAACTGTAGCAACAGAATTTTTGGTTCCAGTCAAAACGTAAAAATGTTTTCTGATTCAGAAACAGTGTTCAGGGATGGCAACTTTGCTATGGTTCCGAATATTTTCAACCAACGTCATCCGTATATCCTTTGAGGAGAATATACTTTATTTTGCTTTGCTGTATGCTCTTCTATGTATGACCCGTACCACTTATGAAGAATTATTTCAAGCAGTAGTTGATGAAAAAAGTATTATTTCTCTGTATGCTCTTTTTCCAAACAAGACCTGTGCCACTTATGAAGAATTATTTCAAGCAATAGTTGATGAGAAAAGTATTATTTCTCTCTCTGCTCTTCTTCCAAACAAAACATGTTCCACTTATGAAGAATTGTTTCAAACAATAGTTGATAAGTGTACAACATGAACTATACTATTAACCTGCAAGCCGTCGTGACTAACTTTGAAGACGGCGTGTTACGAGCAATTCTAGCTGTTTGGACCCGACTTCATCAGCAAATGTTGTTTTTACAATCTTAGGCAATCCATTAGGCGTAATGTCCAAGAGTTGTCTCGAAAAATCCACTTTAATGCAAGGCATTAGACTATTGACAGAAGTCTTGACATTTTGAATCCCAAAAGCTGAATTTCTACAAAACTAATTGTCAGAAAAGGACTAAAATTGGTAGGCATGAAGCTAAATACTTTGTGACTCGGAATGTAAATAAAAAGCTTCGGCTCGTTCGGATGGCCACAGTCACCTGTAATGTTACTCCTTAGCTCCAACGACAACAACAACACCACTGGTGAACATTACAGGGTGGGGAGTGAACATCCTGGGCGCACATACACACTAAGTACAGACGATGTGGTATTATCCTGGGCTCTGTAAACCCCCCACACACACACACACACCTGCCAATACAACAACGGCCTCCACAGCACTTAAATATGTATTGCCATTTCCGAATCCTATTTGTGTGAAGCGGGGTTTTCTGCAGTGACAGCAACCAAAACAAAACAACGGATGGACATAAGCAACTCACTTCGGGTGTAATTGTCTCCTATTACCCCCAGATGGAACCTTCTCGTTGCAAAGAAACAAGCTCAGGATTCTCGCTGATTTAGCGTTCTAGTGAGTTAAAATGTTAAATCACTTTATATTCATTTTTTGGTGTAACTGTATTTTAATTTGAAGGCACGTTTAAATACAATTAAATTTAGATTATTAAATCAAAACAATCTAAAATATAAACAATCAACGTCCCCCCCACATCATCGGGCCGCGGTAAAATTATCAAGCGTTGACCGGTCCGCGGCGATGAAAAGGTTGGGGACCACTGTTGTATGCCACTGTTCAAATTTATAGTTATTATAACTTACAGAAATGACGACCGTTTTGATCAATTAGTACTATATATTTCAACTTTATTATCGCCCACTAGTACAAGAACATTAGAACACTATCAATATTACGGTTAACACGGCTCATTTTTTTCTTTCGATCGGGAAAAAATTTCCAGAAGTGAAAAGAATCTGACGTATTGACATAAAATGAAACTAAATAAAAAGTTATCAATGAAATCCTGTTTTAAGCAGTCATATCACACTAAACATCTGTTGGTAGTGTTTTTAGGTGATATTTTAAAGAACATTTTATTCTACAGATTCCAGCCGTATGTATTAAACAAGAAAAGAGTTGTCGAACAATGCTCGTCAGACTGAAGTTTCTAAAAAAAAAAATACACTTAACCCTGATCGGGAATCGAACCACGATCCAAATGAGCCGTCACTTACTTCCACTTAACATATATTGTGACTTTCTTTCCTATGCGTGGCTTTTTTCTTTTGACTTTATTTCCCGTGAATTTTTTCCCCGCTCATCCACGAAACCATCCCAATCGTGGTTTAGTGATTTTTGTACTTAGTTCATCCGTCATACACTTTGCTCACTGGGAGAACCTCTCCTCAGGCAAACATGATCTCTTGATCGCAGGTGGAAAGGACTATCTATCTATCTATCTATCTATCTATCTATCTATCTATCTATCTATCTATCTATCTATCTATCTATCTATCTATCTATCTATCTATCTATCTATCTATCTATCTATCTATCTATCTATCTATCTATCTATCTATCTATCTATCTATCTATCTATCTATCTATCTATCTATCTATCCATGCATCCATCCTTCTCTCCAACCATCCATCCATCCATCCCTCTCTCCAACAATCCATCCATCCATCTATCTGTTTTTATATTGGACAGTATATTGGTATGCCCGATGTTTAACTATTTGTCTTTTCATATGCAATTTCTCAGTCTTTCTCTATTACTTTTTGCTGCTTTCTGAGTGCAATAAAATATCCACTCTGCTTATGCGTATCAATCGCAAGATTGATGGAGACGTGTGATGTACCAATTCGCTTCTCTGTAAAATCAGCTTACATTAGAAAGAGACATTAAATTAAAAATAAATTCTAATGAAGAAAATACCTATATAAATCATTCTTTAATTACGTAATTTTATGTTTCTTACCACACATCTATCATAACAAAAACATGTTTTTAGTTTCGGTCTTATTAAATGTATTACAATAATCCAAGTGACCGGAAAGAGCCTAGTTTAAATTAACCTTTTCATTTGTTAGCTCAAAGTCAGAGTATGGGTGTGTGATTGGTTTTAATGGATGAATATCGAAACAAATACCTCGCAAATCACTCATAGATTTTCGCTTTTGGTGAAAGCAACTTGAAGGTGAACTTTAACTTCCAACTATATACACATCATCGAGCTCAAGTTGTTCCCCTAATACAAAAGACTATGTGTAAGGAGCCGTGCACAACATGCCCCAACTTCATGCTACTGGACTATAAGGTATCAATTTAGAAACGAAATTTTCATTATCACCCTGGCTCTCGAAATCCAACACTTGGCGATGTGAATGTCCATGCATATTGAGTCAATTTCGAATTCTAAATATAATTCGTTGTTTATTAATTATCGATTTATTTATTAGTTAGTGGATGAACAGTGGTTTGTGATGTTGATTCAAAGAGTGTTTAGATTTTTCAGATATTTCTGTGCATCAAGTGCATCTTTTGTCCAAAATAATTGTTCGCTCCACGACAATAAAAACTTTTGGGGAAGTAAATGGTTTTCTCCAAGTCGTCCTGTAAGTGTAGTAAAGGAGAAATAACGAAGGGTTGGGAGGGGGGAGAGCTGCTCGTCGGATATTTGTCAGTGATTGTTGTGTACGCGTGGCACGCGCTAATCTGTCTGGATGCAGCTTAGGATTGGGAATACCCACTGAACACAGGTGGGAAATTGTTAGCGAGTATTCAGTGACTGAGTGCTGATCTTCAATCAACTTGAATCAAAACTTAAGGAAGGGATGTGAATATGTCTGAATTTTAGAGATAGAGCGATGACCACTCTGGAAGTGTTGAAATTGTGTGTGTGTGTGTGTGTGTGTGTGTGTGTGTGTGTGTGTGTGTGTGTACGTACTTGCGAAGATTCGGTTCTGCGGTACATTGCTTTATATGCAAGTTTGGCTCTGACGACTGTAAAAGTTACTGGAGTCCTTTCAAGTCTTCTATAAATGTTTCAAACTTGTTCTACCAAAATTGATCAGAGGCTCCCACTTTATACAGTTTATCAGCTATTAATTATTCACTATGTTAAATTTGTAACCAGAAAACATTGTTAGTTTGCCTTCACTCGTGCGTATAGTCCAGCTAATCAAACGTAGGCATGACATTTTAAGGAGTGTGGCATCTTGGAAGAGCAAAGAGCACTTACTTCGCGATCAATCGATTCACCGCACTCCCTCAAAGGACTATGTGCTCTGTGTACACAGAAGCCTACATAACTTTTTCTTGTTTTCAGTGTTTCAAGTCGTAAGTAAGAAGGAAATACGCAATGTAATAACCAAACTGAAACTGAAACAAATAAGCAAACTGAAACTTCTTAAAATCATGTGAAATATTGAAACTCGATTTGACAGTTATTTCAAAACTTTAATTAAACTAGTTTATTTGATTTTAGGAAAAATATTAAAAGTTTAAACTTGTTTCATATATCCTGAAATAATAAGAAAGCTTCAATTAATACATATTTCTATATGTGCCTTTGTATTTAGTAAGAAGTGGCAAGAGAATGACCTGCAGTTTATTAGTCATATGCTTGAATCATGAATCTATTTTTATTAATGCTATCATCCTTTTAGTTCATTCATATGTAATGCTTGTCTTTAAATGAGGTCGTGTGGTTTGCGTGGAATGTGTACACGTTAATAAAACAAACAGATAGAGAAAAATGAAAGAGAGTGAAAGAGAGTAGTAATTTACTAGATTATATTGTAATAATAATTCAGTGAATATACAAATGCGTTCATCATGACACAAATGCCATATTATCTTGCTAATCAGTATTGGCATACAGCTTAATTGTCGCCAAACATTTTTATCTATCTCTCTATTGATTTGACGTTAAATTGCTCCTAACAGTGAGTAAGCAGATGCATTTCGATACGTGAAGAAATTCATTTAAAAAATGTATAGTTTGTTTGTTTCCATTCTATTGGTTATTTTTTCTTTTTTAAGGAAGATTAAATCGGCAAACATTTTTTTGTTTCTAAAGTGAGTATGGAATTTTTTAATAAAAAAAAGTCAAGAGAATGACCTTACAATAATTTTAGATAACATTTTAACTTTATGCGCCCAATTATGAAAAAACAACATTGTCTTCTTCTGCTTTGGTTTACGGAGTGACCAATAATATTTTAAAGATATCAAACGTAATACTAATTTACACCATCTCTGTTTTAGAAAAATAAATATGGAAATACAGAATCTGAATACAGTGAAACACGACTAAAAAGAATAGAGTAAGCGATATCTTTTATACAAATAAAAGTGATCATTGCTTAGAGAAACCTCTTAAAGGATTCTAAAAGGAAATAAGCATTATTTAAATTTTTATTATGTTAATTAAGTAATTGATTTAATTAAAGAAAATAAAGGCACTCTGATAGGTTAATTATTTTGATTTGTTGATTCTGCTTAACAATATTATTATTTTTAAAATCCTCCTGCTTTTATAGAAAGCAACGCTAGCGAATTGCGTATAACGTACTAGCTAGACTCGCTGAGATCCTACATTCAAACAAAGCGACAACCAGTACGAATAATATAAAAACAATCAGATAGACGAGTATATATGGATAGGTAGATTGGTAACTAGTAAGATAAATAGATGGATAGAATTTGGATGTGAGAGTAGACAGTTCCATCGAAAGACAGATGCACGTACAGATCGACAGACAAATAGGCAGAAAGATAGATAGATAGACAAACAGACAGACAGACGGGTGGATGGATGGATAGAAAAGAAAAGGAAAGAAACAGATAGACGGGTGGACGGACGGGCAGGCAGATAGAGAGGGGATTTTGACATTGATAGGAGACAAATATATAACGTTAATGATAAGAATAGATAGATAGATAGATAGATAGATAGATAGATAGATAGATAGATAGATAGATAGATAGATAGATAGATAGATAGATAGATAGATAGCGTGGACTACTCGCTCTCAGAATTGGAATGCATTCATGCAGAGATTCATTCTGTTGTCGTATTTTTCCAACATCACTTTCACGCCTTGTGTACCACTTAAAATCCTTAGACAAAAGACGCTGGCTAAACAACCCTTCCTTGGTGTGAGTGAAATCAACTTTCAGTAAAGAAGAGACTTAGTGAGCTTGGAGGGAGGTTTCTCGCTGGCGGTACTTTGTATAACTTTGATGTACAGTTAGGCAATGCAGCTTGAAGAACAGCACGCCACGCGAATAATCCCCAATCGTCATTCCCCCCAGGCATGCTTTTGCATTCACTTACTGACAGGAACTACGCGTCCGTTCATAAACAACACGGACACCTTACTATAAACTAAGTCTTATATTCGTATACATCTGCATTTTCAAGTTTCATCAGTCAAATAAAATTATAATTCATTCATATTTTTAATAGTATAGTTCATTCGAAGTGAGCTTACTTCATGACATAATATACTCACAGTTACCAATCATAGTTATCAAACAAAAAAACCCTGCTTTTAAAATAAGTAAAGCAATGAGAGCCTTGTTTAAAACATACAATAAAATAGTACAGTATTTTCAAATACACTCAACAACATTAGCAAAACATACTTGGTAAATTTATGAGGTTTCTATTTCTGCATAATTAAGTTATTATGTGCTATTGAACACCTGAAGATTCTAAGATTTAAAACAATTTTCATTTACTTATGGTTACCATTATGCGTTTGCTAGGATGATTTATGAATGATTTTAGTGTTTGATATTTTGTTTCTGATAAAATATTCATGATTAAGGCGAATGTTCCAAACGACTCCTCAAAGAAAGTATGGCTCTATATTCAGAGTTTCTTGTCGGGCTAAACACAAATTTTGAACCGCTCTTATTATTGTCAATAATATCCATGGCTAAAAAATTTCTCTTTTACAAAACTCACATATAAAATTAATGTTCTACAGTGGTACGGTCGTGCTCCCACAGTTCAAATTAACTACACCGTTTCGCTTCTCTATTTATCAAGTCATTGTCTCTTAAAAGATGGTCTCACACTTAAAATGCTCATATAAACTTAATATCTGCATCTTTAGAATTAAAGTCGAGGCTTGTATATTAGTTTTTCATGGACATTTCTTTTTCAGCAATGAAATGGTGATGATGAAATAGTCTATTAAAAAGAGCTACTCAAATCGAGATATCTATACTACTAATAATGAAGTCGCAAATTTATACCAAATAGCTGCAGTAATATTATTTAGAGTTCGCTATGCCAGAATGTCACTTACAGAAAATCAGTAATAAAAATAACGTCATACGATCTAGTCCAATCTAAGGGTGAGCGGAAAAAGTCACAGGAAAAAAAGTCACGGGAAAAAAGGCGTGCGTGCGATTTGTATATCGTGTACATATAATAATTCATATTATAATTCACACATTTAATAATATATTTTATTCATACTCAGATATGTTGTTATGATTGTGTCCATAAACACGTATATTATAGACTGAATAACAGGAAATGGAAGTAAGTGATTGTGCAGAAATTAATAACCTCTCCCCCAAGAGTATCATGGTGTAATTCTCGTTCGGAGTAAAAGATGTTTTTATTTTGTTTGTGAGTGTGTGTGTGTGTGTGTGTGTGTGTGTGTGTGTGTGTGTGTGTGTGTGTGTGTGTGTGTGCGTGTGTGTGAGTGTGTGTATGTGTGTGTGTGTGTGTGTTTGTTTGTAATTTTTTGTGGTGGGTGGGGTACAAGGATGTTGATCCGTCGGGAAGTTCTAAAGTTATATGAATTTCCACATTTCCTTATGACTCAGGAATTATTTCTCCTGCGATCCACCAGGTGTGTCCTTTTTCTGATTTGCAGTTATTTAAATATGAATTAAAAACTAACCCCTCCCTCTACCGTTAGCTAAGAGTGGCCCTTTGATCCCCTGACCGCTTCCTGTACCCTAGCCCATAGCTCAGTGTGAGTCTATCAGTTAGCTACAAGTGACCCTTGGATCCCTAACCATTTCCTGTGCCCTAGCCATGTGTGGTCAGTCTTGTATAACTCTAACATCCTGCTAATGTCTTGGAGTGGTTGGTCAGTCTTGTAATTTGTGTCTTGGTTGAATGATTTGAATGTGTATTTTGTGCTATTGTTCCTATACCCCTTGTGTATCTATATTTTACTATTTTAAATTTTTAATGTTTATGGAGTGATGCCGGGCTAAGTTTTGTTTTCGCCTGACACGCACTTTGGGCCGATTTGCGAAATTGGGTCATCATGATTACCGTATTGTTGCGCGCGCAGTTATGGACATACAATTATACACTTAACTTCTGGACGTAGTCCGTAGATTCCTCTTTCGAAATCATCCCTGAGAACGGAGCTGAGGAGTAAAATTACGAGGTTGTAAATTCATTATAATTATCTCAATGCAATAACTTTATTGCAACCATATATTGAATTTGATGGATTCAGATGGATTTTGTTGTTTAAAATATATTTCACACACAAAAAAATAGCAGGATTGATCATTGACTGATAAAAAACGACTTTCTAATTAGGGTCAATAAATATTCTTTATGCATGAACTGATTAATATTGCTTTCTAAATCAGAGTAACTATTTCAGTTGTTTGATAGTGTCTTTTTATATTAAAAATATGTATAAAATTCTATTTACAGATATAAAGTCAAGCAAATAAAAAATTGAAAAAAAGAAATTTGGGGGTCAGGTGCACGAATTTTATTATCTCAAGAGATATTGCGAATATCCGACTTTTTATTTTAAGAAAACTCAATTTTTGCAGAAGGGTTGCAGGAACGGGTTTTTCTGTAGAGTTCTTTGGAATATCAGACTTTTTATTTTACATTCCGAGTCACAAAGGATTTAGTTTCATGCCTACCAATTTTAGTCCTTTTCTGACAATTAGTTTTGTAGAAATTCAGCTTTTGTCAAAATGTCCACTTCAGTTAGCGCCTTGCATTATTAGTAGGTAAAGTCGATTTTTTGAGACAAAGAAATTTTGGCGCCAAATCGCGTTTTCTACTAAAGTCGCTGAAATTTTGATAGATTTTGCAGGATAATACAGGAAGACTCGTGGCTTATTTTGAAACGATAATATTTCATATTTCTCGAAATATGAATTTTTTTGTGAAAATTTTATTTTTCTAATTATGCGCATTTCTCTTAAAGTACGAGGAATTTAATAAAACTAACTTCAGATTCGGGTTCAGCACACGCGGATACAGTTTATTTGTTCAAAGAGGTATTTGTAATATTGCGCCAATTTGTCAGAATTGACGTTTGGATATTTTCGCACCTTTGGCCGATTTGCAAAGTTTGGTCATCGTGATTACCCTATTGTGGTGCGCGCAGTTATAGACATACAATCATACACTTAACTTCTGGACGTAGCCCATAGATTCCTCTTTCGAAATCATCCCTGAGAACGGAGCTGAGGAGTAACATTACAGGTGACTGTGGCCATCCGAACGAGCCGAAGCGGGAAATGGGCCATTTTAAGTAGTTTGAACCTAATTATTTCCGACATGGATTACTCTAAAAATACTCAATAAATAGAAGTCATAAGACCCATGGTTGTGCATTAGGTACCTGAATTTAATGCATGTAGAGTAAAGCGTTCGTCAGATAAAAAGACGAACGCTTCGAAAAATCAAGAAAACTCAATTTTTGCAGAAGGGTTGCAGGAACGGGTTTTTCTGTAGAGTTCTTTGGAATATCAGACTTTTTATTTTACATTCCGAGTCACAAAGGATTTAGTTTCATGCCTACCAATTTTAGTCCTTTTCTGACAATTAGTTTTGTAGAAATTCAGCTTTTGTCAAAATGTCGACTTCAGTTAGCGCCTTGCATTATTAGTAGGTAAAGTCGATTTTTTGAGACAAAGAAATTTTGGCGCCAAATCGCGTTTTCTACTAAAGTCGCTGAAATTTTGATAGATTTTGCAGGATAATACAGGAAGACTCGTGGCTTATTTTGAAACGATAATATTTCATATTTCTCGAAATATGAATTTTTTTGTGAAAATTTTATTTTTCTAATTATGCGCATTTCTCTTAAAGTACGAGGAATTTAATAAAACTAACTTCAGATTCGGGTTCAGCACACGCGGATACAGTTTATTTGTTCAAAGAGGTATTTGTAATATTGCGCCAATTTGTCAGAATTGACGTTTGGATATTTTCGCACCTTTGGCCGATTTGCAAAGTTTGGTCATCGTGATTACCCTATTGTGGTGCGCGCAGTTATAGACATACAATCATACACTTAACTTCTGGACGTAGCCCATAGATTCCTCTTTCGAAATCATCCCTGAGAACGGAGCTGAGGAGTAACATTACAGGTGACTGTGGCCATCCGAACGAGCCGAAGCGGGAAATGGGCCATTTTAAGTAGTTTGAACCTAATTATTTCCGACATGGATTACTCTAAAAATACTCAATAAATAGAAGTCATAAGACCCATGGTTGTGCATTAGGTACCTGAATTTAATGCATGTAGAGTAAAGCGTTCGTCAGATAAAAAGACGAACGCTTCGAAAAATCAAGAAAACTCAATTTTTGCAGAAGGGTTGCAGGAACGGGTTTTTCTGTAGAGTTCTTTGGAATATCAGACTTTTTATTTTACATTCAGAGTCACAAAGGATTTAGTTTCATGCCTACCAATTTTAGTCCTTTTCTGACAATTAGTTTTGTAGAAATTCAGCTTTTGTCAAAATGTCCACTTCAGTTAGCGCCTTGCATTATTAGTAGGTAAAGTCGATTTTTTGAGACAAAGAAATTTTGGCGCCAAATCGCGTTTTCTACTAAAGTCGCTGAAATTTTGATAGATTTTGCAGGATAATACAGGAAGACTCGTGGCTTATTTTGAAACGATAATATTTCATATTTCTCGAAATATGAATTTTTTTGTGAAAATTTTATTTTTCTAATTATGCGCATTTCTCTTAAAGTACGAGGAATTTAATAAAACTAACTTCAGATTCGGGTTCAGCACACGCGGATACAGTTTATTTGTTCAAAGAGGTATTTGTAATATTGCGCCAATTTGTCAGAATTGACGTTTGGATATTTTCGCACCTTTGGCCGATTTGCAAAGTTTGGTCATCGTGATTACCTTATTGTGGTGCGCGCAGTTATAGACATACAATCATACACTTAACTTCTGGACGTAGCCCATAGATTCCTCTTTCGAAATCATCCCTGAGAACGGAGCTGAGGAGTAACATTACAGGTGACTGTGGCCATCCGAACGAGCCGAAGCGGGAAATGGGCCATTTTAAGTAGTTTGAACCTAATTATTTCCGACATGGATTACTCTAAAAATACTCAATAAATAGAAGTCATAAGACCCATGGTTGTGCATTAGGTACCTGAATTTAATGCATGTAGAGTAAAGCGTTCGTCAGATAAAAAGACGAACGCTTCGAAAAATCAAGAAAACTCAATTTTTGCAGAAGGGTTGCAGGAACGGGTTTTTCTGTAGAGTTCTTTGGAATATCAGACTTTTTATTTTACATTCCGAGTCACAAAGGATTTAGTTTCATGCCTACCAATTTTAGTCCTTTTCTGACAATTAGTTTTGTAGAAATTCAGCTTTTGTCAAAATGTCGACTTCAGTTAGCGCCTTGCATTATTAGTAGGTAAAGTCGATTTTTTGAGACAAAGAAATTTTGGCGCCAAATCGCGTTTTCTACTAAAGTCGCTGAAATTTTGACAGCCTTTGCAGGATTATGCAGAAATACGCGTGGCTTATTTTGAAATGATAATATTTCATATTTCTCGAATTATGATTTTTTTTGCGAAAATTTTATTTTTCTAATTATGCGGAATAGTACGAGGAATTTAATAAAACTAACTTCAGATTCGGGTTCAGCACACGCAGAAACATTTTATTTGTTCAAAGAGGTATTTGTAATATTGCTCCATTTTGTCAGAATCAGAATCAACAAAAGAAGACAATTAACCTATCAGAGTGCCTTAATATTCTTTAATTAAATCAATTACTTAATTAACATAATAAAAGTTTAAATAATGCTTATTTCCTTTTAGAACGCTTTAAGAGGTTTCTCTAAGCAATGATCACTTTTATTTGAATAAAAGATATCGCTTACTCTATTCTTTATAGTCGTGTTTCACTGATTTCAGATTCTGTATTTCCATATTTATTTTTCTATAACAGAGATGGTGTAAATTAATATTACGTTTGATATCTTTAAAATATTATTGGTCACTCTGTAAACCAAAGCAGAAGAAGACAATGTAGTTTTTTTCATAATTGGGCGCATAAAGTTAAAATATTATACTAAAGTTATTGTAAGGTCATTCTCTTGCCATTTTTTATTAAATACAAAGACGACATTCCATACTCACTTTATAAACAAAAAAATGTTTGCTGATTTAATCTTCCTTAAGAAAAGAAAAAATAACCAATAGAATGGAAACAAACAAACTACACATTTAAATTTTTTTTTCTTCACGTATCGAAATGCATCTGCTTACTCAATGTTACGAGCAATTTAACGTCAAATCAATAGAGAGATAGATAAAAATGTTTGGCGAAAATTAAGCTGTATGCCAATACTGATTAGCAAGATAATATGTCATTTGTGTCTTTAAAAATGAACGCATTTGTGTATTCACTGAATTATTACAATATAATCTAGTAAATTACTACTCTGTTTCTCTCTATCTGTTTGTTTTATTAACGTGTACACATTCCACGCAAACCACACGACCTCATTTACAGACAAGCATTACATATGAATGAACTAAAAGGATGATAGCATTAATAAAAATAGATTCATGATTCAAGCATATGACTAATAAACAGCAGGTCATTCTCCTGCCACTTCTTCTTACTAAGTACAAAGGCACATATAGAAATGTTTATTAATTGAAGCTTTCTTATTATTTGATGATATATGAAACTAGTTTAAACTTTTAATATTTTTCCTAATATCAAATAAACTAGTTTAATTAAAGTTTTGAAATAACTGTCAAATCGAGTTTCAATATTTCACATGATTTTAAGTAAGTTTCAGTTTGCTTGTTTCAGTTTCAGTTTGGTTATTACATTGCGTATTTCCTTCTTACTTACGGCTTGAAACACTGAAAACAAGAAAAAGTTATGTAGGCTTCTATGTACACAGAGCACATAGTCCTTTGAGGGAGTGCGGTGAATCGATTGATCGCGAAGTAAGTGCTCTTTGCTCTTCCAAGATGCCACACTCCTTAAAATGTCATGCCTACGTTTGATTAGCTGGATTATACGCACGAGTGAAGGCAAACTAACGTTTTCTGGTTACAAATTTAACACAGTGAATAATTAATAGCTGATAAACTGTATAAAGTGGGAGCCTCTGATCAATTTTGGTAGAACAAGTTTGAAACATTTATAGAAGACTTGAAAGGACTCCAGCAACTTGCATATAAAGCAATTTACCGCAGAACTGAAACTTCGCAAGTACGTACACACACACACACACACACACACACACACACACACACACACACACACACACACACACACACACACACACACACACACACACACATTTACCCTCAACGAGCGAGAATCGAACGAGGATCCTAATGAGCCATCGCTTACTTCCATTTACTGTTATTCACTCAATAATAAGCAAGCATACCGACTTACACTGAAAATTAATTAACTAAATGTATGTATTACAAAGCTTTTATACGGTATATAAAATACACTTGAATCACACACATTTTGAGCGAGCTGTTAACCTCCTTGCCTTTTCCTGCTTCACTTACTGTTAATAAGTATTATAACATATACACTCTGACACTTTTGACTTTATATTGTGAATTTATTTCCTGTAACTTTTTTCTTGTGATTTTATTTCCTATGACTTTTTTTTTTTCCTGTGACTTTTTTCCTGATATTTTCCCGCTCATTGCTCACCGTTGATTAGAAGCGACTCAATACACAACTCTCTTGTTTTAGGTTAGAGAAAAAATATGGTTAGGGAATTTTAGAGATAGTTTTGGTGTTTTTTTTTAAGAGAAATGTTAGGGTTAGGATTAGCTGTAAATAAAAAAAAACGAATATAAATTTTAGAATATATCTTTTATTCCTGATTTAGATTTTGTTTCTGTTAAATTTTGTGTTTTAATAACTTAAATATTGCAGTAAAAATAGCATCGAGTAACACTTTGCATCTAGATATATGTCATATAACTTCTCTCCTTCGATATTACGTATAATGACCCCCTTGTTTTTAAACACGACAATTGTGTATGGAGCTGTTGGGTCTACCGTACACACCTTTGTGTACATAAATGTGTGCAGTGTTGATTTGATGGAAGTACGAAAGAATGCGTAGCCATTCACTAACACTGCTAAGAAGAAAAAAATGTTTGCACAACAATCGCCAGTCAGTAGTAAAGATAGGTACTGTTGTTCTCACGTGTACGAGTGTAGGCGAGGAGGAAGGATTAACTTTTGATATAAGCCGCCTGGCTGTTAGGAAGACGACAGGGGTCAGGGTGTTTGGAAAACCCACTATAAACCGTTAAGATACGAACAATAGGATGGTCTCTTTGAGTTGACAAAAGAAAGCCCATTATCTCCACCACGACAGAGTTGAGGGAATTAGCTCTCCACGTGACAAAAGGGGCAGTGCAATTCGACTGAAAACTTTTAATTACTATTCGTGCAAAACTGACACAAGAAAGTTCGTAGCACCTATATGACAGTGCTAAAAGTTGATAGTCAAATAATTTGGCTAAGAGAAAAAAGATAGAAAGGAGTATTCTATTTTTCTTTCATTTTTGTGCGAGTCAAAAACCACAAGGAGAAGTATTTTATTTATCTATAAAAATAAATCAATTTTCATTTCATTCACAATGCTCTATATCTTTTCTATTTCACTTTTAAACTACCAGTATAAATATTACTTTAAATACTACCACACAGTTTTGAATAACGTTATGGACTGCAAAAAATAGCACACATTGTCATTTCTTTTTGTAGTGAAATTAAATCTAACTATAGTTTCCACATAAGTTACTCTATTGCATCAGCTACTGTAAATACACAGTCTTGAGACTAATACAGTTATTGTTCATAGTTGTAAAGGATTTGAAGAAGTAAAGAAATATTCATTGCATCTCTGTACACAGTTGTGTTTCCAATCATCCTAAACTTGAACCGAATTGAAATTTTTCTTTTTACTTTTGGATGAAATAATACTTGCTGCACACCCTTACTCTAAATTACATTTGAAATAAATATATATGTATATACATAAGTTATATTAATACAGTACTAGTTTTTGCAGCTAATATAAAGAAAACATTTAGTTTTCATAAATGTATAAATCAATTATAGCATAGTGATCCATAGAGCAAATTAAAAAATATAAGATTTAAAAAGTTTCTTTGTGACCAGTAGAGATACAGCCACTTTAAAATGATAATTATTGTTTTAATTTCTCATGTAGGCATATATTATTAATAGCTCTCATGTATCTTTTAGTTTATCCAATGTGCATATGTAAGATTTGAAATGCTGAACTTGGCATTTTTGCTAGTGAATTTTGTTGTTTAGTGTGAAATTTTGTAATATACTATTATTATTATCAATTTCTTATAATCAATTCATATCTTAGAACTGACATTCTGGAACACTAAAATATATTCCAAATTAAATTATTATTTATTTGTATATTGCTGGATATCCTTTACATTAAAATACATTATATCTGTACCTCATCCCTCATTAAAGTCACTAGCCTAATAATAGTCTCATAATCCAATATGTGTCAGTTCTACTATTAAGAAAATATTTCATATGTATTTGCAACATTACATATTTTTAATAGTCTCATAATCCAATCTGAGTCAGTTCTATTATTAAGAAAATATTTCATATGTATTCACAAGATTAGTGATTTTTAATAGTGGATCAGTGAGTGAGAGTCTAAAGTGTTGTATACAACACAAGCTGAAAACATAATGGATTTGTCACTTTAGTGCTACTTTATTTGCTTCATACAATGCAACAATCTTATTATTTATGTTTTATTTTTTTTATTAGTGTATTTAACTATTAACTGAATAACTGAATATAAGGTAGTTGTCTTATTTCAGGTTATCTATTATATGTCTGGTAGTATGTTCTATTATTTTTTAACAACTTTCCTAATCCATGATCATTTTGTAGCTATATAAGCTGTATTAACTGTATATAATATTGCCCTGTAACTTTCAGTTATACATTATGAACATGTTAACTATCACTATCACTATTCAAACAGTTTTGTTAAATGGAAACAGTAAATATTCAGTTTTTCTATTGACATATCTTTCTTCAGTTTCTTGGACTTCAGTATTATTACTACTGTTAGAAATTATTATATTTACATAGCAGTAATAATTGCACTCCTGCTATAAACATAGCAGAGTGTGTTTTTTCAAGACCTGGAAATATATAAGAGCTTAATAACTGAGTAGTGCATCTTACAAGCTGAATGATATTTACATATCTATAATTTAGTATAATAATCAAATCCATCATTTCACAGTAAAATGAATGATGGAATGTATTATTATGGTGCAGAAATGGATTTACAACATACATCTATAAATTAGAGAGCTTAACAACTGAGTAGTGCATTTTACAAGCTGAATGATATTTATAAATTTATGACAATGTATAACAAGTCAAATCCATCAGTACACAGTTAAATGAATGGTGGAATGTATTATTATGATGCAGAAATTGATTTACAAACATGCATGTATAAATTAGAATTAATTACAAAGAAGTGGGATAGCTATTCTTGTTGGTAAGAACATATTATCTTGAAAGGAATTTTGAATATTACACAAGTCTCTCACAATCCTCCTTGGAAAAGTCAATATTTAATAAAAGTGTTGCATAGAAATTAATTATTTTTTCCAAATAAATACCAGTTGGGAGTGTATTTCAGAGGCAAGTAATATCCACTAGGAAAAATGTCATCTGCTGTAAACAAGATTTCAGAGTACCAAATGGGTCTGACTTAATGAAATCTGCAGTGTTACAATTATACTAATATTAATATATTATGTATAAATCTGAAAAATATTTCAAAGTATCACATGGTTTAATTTTGTTTTGAATAGTAGTTTTACTTCTAGTGCTTTCACAATTCTTTAAATGGAAATAACTTGTATTACAAGAGTAATAATTAGATAGACATATAAAAAAATAAAAATAAATAGTTAATGTTACATTTAATTCTATTGTTCATATGATGTTGATTTATAAAATCTAATATATTTCCACAACTTATTTAATCAATAATTTTGCAAAATCTATATAGCTAATGGTGATTTCAAGAAAATAAACTCTGAAAATTATGCAAATAATCCTCTACTGATTTCTAAGCAGACTTTTTAATGTAACAGTTTATTCGTTTTTGGAAATACAATAATTGTTAAAATTTAAACCAAACAATTAATTTGCTCTTTGTTGTTTACATGCATAACTAATATAGGCTGTCATTGTACATTGAGATCGAGTTCAGAATAAAATACTTAAATAATGCTTCTTAAACTGTGTAGCTTTTTCCTTTGAGAAATTAAATATCATTATTAATATCAAATTTAAGTAAGCCTTTAGCCTTTATTTTAGTTTATAGTTTCTGTGCAACCTACTTACACTTACAGTACTAGACAATCGTAAGCCGCCATTTTGAAAAAAATCAGTTCTTCGATTGAGCGAGTTTAAGCAATATTCTAATCTTTAAACCACAAAAGCGGCATTCTATTTGTTTATAATAGATGTAAAAGTAATTTCTTGACCTAGAGAAAGGCCACTTGAATCGTTAGTTTAAGCCAGTTTGTAGAAAATAAAAATATACATTTTGGGGCCTTAAACAGTGATACAGGAAAAGGGAAGCAATCCAATTTAACGTGTTCGAGTCGAGTTACAAAAAATATGTTTTAAAATTATTTTAAAGTGTATGGAGATTCTAATTTGATTATTATGACTTTAATATACACATTATATCAGCCGGTTTCAGTTTTACCTTTCCAGAGCATTCTTTTCACTTCCATATTGTGTTTAATTAGGTACGTAGTGTGACCATAAAATCGTTGTCAACAGGGTACTCTAACCTCACGCTTAATTAAATGTAGAAATAAACTGAATTTAGTAAAATTAATCAGTTATATCGATGAAAGACATTCTTTTCTAAACGATGACATTTAGGAAGTATATAGTATACACGCAAACTACATAGTTACAACCACTTTTTCAACGGTCTACATAACTCTGGATTTTAAGCATATCAATAATGCCCGAAGTATACAACCTTCAAAATCGCACCCGAATTTCGATGAAAACTCACAGGAAAAACTATTAAAATATGAAATTTAGTGGTTTATGTCAAAGATAATAACAACAAAGATAAAACTATGAGAGAAAAATGGCAAAATTAAGCTTTATTTATAAGAATGAACAATCTGAAACTTAGGCAGACCAAGAGGCGGTCTGCCTATTGCTGTAGGTCGACATAAGTCTGGTTTTTAAGCTTATTTGGTCCGCTTAAGTCTGGGAATAGGGTTATATCACTTATCCCTAATAACTCCATTTCTGTTCTCTGTTAAGAACTATCCTGTGATTTGTATTTACACTAAATTATTGAATTGTTTATAAGGATATATAACTGTTTAGAATATAGATATTAAAATCATCTGAACGTGGTTTCATGGAAATACTGATGTCAAATAATCATTTTCATTGTATTTGTTATAGGTATATTTGATTGTTGATTTAATACATTTATTGACCTTCTTACACATATTGATAATCTTATTTTGGAGAAGAACATAGATGGATGGGAGCTCGCTGAATATAGATTGAGATGGATTTATCTTCTTTAGAAAACGTTTCCACCTATGGAAATATTGTGTGATGGCAAATGTCTTTAATGTTGTGGAAAAAAGAAAACGTTTACAACATCTGCATATCCACCAAGTGAGAGAGACGAGTAGTGACCACTGGAGAATTATTAATAACATCAATGAAGATTCTTATTACTTGTAATTAATTATGGATGATTAATTAAATAACAATAATCATAATCATTTACTAGGTGGCATTTGTCGCAATATCTTACAAAGAGGCTTTCTGATGGACTTTGATGTACATTGAGGCTTTTCTGACAGACCTGATGTATGCCAAGGCTTACTGATGGACCTGAAATATACTGCAGATTTCAATGGAGGGTAATACCACGTCATGATGACACTCCACTGACATGAAGTTGTCACCAATTTAGCAGTAGTCTGAGAACCCTCTTGACTTAACTTACTTACCGGGAAGTCTGGACTCAACCTATGGACAAGTGGTCAATCAGATAAATTGTTTTGGATCAAGCAGAGAGCTGATCATTCTACACCAGTGTGTCAGAAGGGGAAAGGCCCAAGCATGAGCAACCCTGTGAGAGACATACATGACAATGACTACTTTCGAACTGCAACCTTACATTTGTTGCTTTTCCATTTTTCAAGCATAGTCAATTGTGCCATCTTGTCATCAGACACAGCCATCTTGATTTTTGAAGGGTACAAAAAATAAAGCAATGTGAGTACTCAGAAATTTAATCTATTATTAGAAACCTCAGTGCACATAGGATTGAAGGTACAAAATAAAACACTGTGAGTAATCAAATATAATAATCAAACCAAACAGACATATAAATAGATATGCGCACAAATACACACAGGTACCCATACACACACAAACTAATACACAAATGCAAAGCTGTACGAACACAACAGATTCAAGCAACACACATACCAACGTAAAGCAAATGCATATATAAACCAGCATACACAGAGATAATTGCGTCACGCATCACATGACCACACACACACACATACATATATATCACATATATTAGAACGGTTGAACAGTTCATGTGAAGCCTTCATAAATTAATGGCAATGATTAACAATTTCTATTGATACTGTATTACAAATCTCCAGATATCAAAACTGAGTAAAATATACCTATATTCAAAACACATCTGTGTGCAAACCCCGTTAAAAGCAATCAACCAAAAATGATTTATGACAACCAAGAATAGGCTATATACATGCGTCAATAGTCTGCACTATGACGACTCTTCTCCCTAAACTATAATATGACAATCTCGTGTATGCTATATACATATTTCAAGTCTGCACACTGATGACTCTTCTCTCTATACAAGAAGAGTTCACATAATTCAGGTTATCGTTTTTTGTTGTTTCGATTCAGTGCAAGGACGGACGTAGACTGAAAATCTGTTGGCAAGAGTTAGTGAAAGAAAAAAAACATCGGTTGAAAAATGAGAAAGAGGTGGAGAGAGGGAGAGAAAGAAGCAAAGAACGAAAATGTAAATTAAAGAAAGATACAGTAAATGAAAAAGATTGAAAAAGTGAAAATAATTATGTGAGAGAGATAAATATGAGAAAAATAAACATAGAAAGAAAGAATTCAAGAAAGAAACAAAGAGAAAATGGAAAAAGTGAAGTAAGGAAGAAAATGTGAGAGAGAGAGAGAGAGAGAGAGAGAGAGAGAGAGAGAGAGAGAGAGAGAGAGAGAGAGACTGAGACACACACACACACACACATACACACACACACATACACACGTGCTAGCAGGGGATGATAGACTGAATGGCTGAGAAAGAAAATACGTAGTTCCATGATGGATTGCCAAGTGTCCGGATAACTGAGTGGTTGCCAAGGAAAGCACACTCTAATTGCTCACGTTAAACCACCACGCGACACTGTTGTGGAAACACACCAGTCTGGAGATGCTGCTCGCGCTTCACAGTAGGTAAACACGAGTGAATTAAATTAACGTCAGTCAAACTGCCAAAACACTAAGTAATAACATACCTCACACTGCTGGTCTGCAGTCAGTCAGAAGATTAGCTTGGTTCTTGCTTACACTAATGGCATGCATGCAGTCAAACGATTAGATTGGTTCTTGCTTATACTAATGACCTGCATGCTTTCAGCACATTTATTATTATTATCGATGCGTTTTGTTTATTATTTGTAGGCTTCTTTACACATCTGTATCTATTTCTGCTTTTCAAAGTTCAATCCGATAGAAGCAGAAACCGGAACGTCCATTCATCCATCCATCCATCTATCCGACCGTCTGACTTCCTGTCTGTCTATATAAAGAGAGAAAAATAGAAAGAGAGAAAGAAAAGGGAGACAATAAATATGGTAAGAGTATTGACGAGTGTTTACATGAGGCAATAATTAGTTTCTGTTTAAAATAAATCGCTAAGGCCAATTTGATTACCGGGTGCAACTAAATTACAAATATAAGTATAGAAATCAAGTTAAATAATTAATTCCAATTTAATTTTTAACAACAGGATCTGAGAGTTGAATTGCATTATTTCTCCTGATGTTTTGTATATAATCAGTCAGAAATAATTCTTGCACTATGACTTTGACCTTAATACTGATTTTTGTAAATAATCAGTCAGAAATAATTCATCCAGTATGACTTTGACCTTAATACTGATTTTTTAAATAATCAGTCAGAAATAAGTCATACAGTACGACAATGACCTTAATACTTATGTTTTGTAAATAATCAGTCAGAAATAATTCATGCAGTAAGACTTTGACCTTAATATATTTTTTTAAAATATCGTTTCGTGTGAAAATCTCATACTAGATCAAGGAACAAGGTTTGGGGGCATACTACTATAAAACTGAAATTTGTCTCATTCCCCAGCTATGTATAATTTACATTTTAGCGCAAAATATGGATACTAACATTTTAGAAACACTATTTCATTTTAATCATTTGCATTTCCAAATAGTTGTTATTAGTTAAGTGATTGTATAGTCTTGATTAACTTAATTTTGTATTTTATGTTGATTTGCTTTTATTTAGGTTTCTAAATTCAAATCCAAACAGGCAGCTGTTTATTTTTCTTTAATGACGTGCTGTTCACACAAAAAAAATTATTTTGCATTTCTTTTGGTCTAGACTGCAAAACCATTATGACCCTGCCTTGTACTTAAAGCAAGTCTGGACTACCTCTCTCTCTCTCTGCTACACCCACGCTTCCACCGAAATCAAAACACGCCAAAGACTTCGACAACAGCTGTAATCCCAGAGTTAGGGACAAATCTTGAGTTTTTGGTCTTTGACTGATTTGATAGATTTGTGGTTCACTTCCTCTTCTAACAAGAGTCGATTTCACTGTATTCCACCAGCAAGCCAGTTTGGATAAAGGTTAAAGGTTTAGAGCCAAAAAGGCTCGTGAGATGATGACAGAGAGCAATGACAGCTTGACATCACAAGGTTTGTGATTACAAAGTGTTGTTATTGTTTCTAGATTATTTAATTCTTGTGACTTACAGTTTGTTATTATATTTTAATAGTATTAATTAGGTCATGACAATTAATAGCTGACCCGACGACGGACATTCATCTGACACTTCGGCTCTTGTATTCGTTAATTCCCGTCTATTTATAGCTGTCTTTTCAACCCCGGCTCTTGTGTGCGTTCTCCACATTCCCATCTATTTATAGCTATCTTTTAAATTCCAGATGTTGTAGGTGTTCTCCATATTTCTTTCTGTTTACAGCTCTCTTTTCTTCCCAAAAGAATAATCCTTTCAAATCGTTTTGCTTTCCTTTGTTGACAGAAATGGCGGCACGGAAGCAAGGTGACTGATGTCTATGTGACGTAGCCGGTGACGTATGTACTCTCTTTAAAAATAGATAATGAAAGAGTGAAGACCTTGACAAAGAGATTAGGAGTGCTTTCTTGCGATATTTTTAATTTTTATGTGGGCAGTTGTTAAATTAACCCTAAGTACCTTTATAGATATATATCGAGTCTACGATCGTCCTCCATTACACATCTTTTGTTGAAACCAGATCCGAAAATTGATGGTCCATTAACCTTCTTTCTGGAACGATAATTTAATATCGACTGTTGGTTTCTAATCAACCCGTGCAAATTTTTACCATAAGTGATTTATTGTGGGTAAGTGGTCATCTGTAAACGCTTTCTATACAATGCACTAATGCCCAAAATAAAATGTTTTGCCTTTCTGATTTGAATTTTGATGCTTGATTTTTGATTTGACTGATGCTGATGTTTATGTCAGTGAATAATACAGTTGAACGGTTGTTGTTATGGTGATTAGTTAAATAAGTAGATTTAACTGCATTGAGTAGTGACTTTATACAACTATGGATTTTCTCACAATTGCATACAACACATATTTTGACTTGTAGTTGAGGAGGTAAGCATCTTGATTCTTGTTCCTATTTACACCGCTTAGTATTATTGTAAACTAGACTCTTCATTTGTCTGAAAGAGCCATTCCAGGCAAACTTATTAATAAACGGTTGAGAGAAGCCATGAGTTGGCCACAAACCTTGTTTTGTATGTGAAAACATTATAACTTATATTCAAGAATATATGAAAGAGCAGAAAGTGTTGTATTTAGAAGAGAGAATGGAACAAAAAGAGGAAAAAGACAAAGAAAGAGAGAGAGAGAAATAAATAGAGAGCAGGGAGAGAGAAATAAAGAGGGAGAGAGAAGGAAAGAGAGAGAGCACAAAAGGAGTAGAGGGGAGAGAGAGAGAGAGAGAGAGAGAGAGAGAGAGGGGGGGGAACAAAAAGAAATCGATAAGAGAGAGAAAGAGAAGAAAGTAAAGACTTAAAAGAGAGAAAAGGTACTGTTGGAGAAAAAAAATGTGTGAATTAGCTTTGAAGGAAAATGGATAGAAGTTGAAAGAGAGTTGACTATTAGGTAACAAGACACATACTTACAAATGTATGCTATAGCATTGTTAGCAAAAGCACCAAACTGCAAAAAGCAGTGTGAAATTCCAATTTAGGTTTTTTTGATAAGAAAAAAAACACCATTGAAAATTATTTTAAAAATTTTGAAAAAAGTCATATCAGCCTCAAATATTCCAAAGAAGCAGTGGTTTTTACATATAACATCTCTTATGCAAGGACAGGATATGATTGTTTTGGGGAAAAGCTACCAGAAAATAACTTAACTTATGAAGAACACTGAGTTTTTACCACGTTTCCAGTGAAACATCTAAAAAATGGTTAGGACAGTTTTCACATGAGTCATGCGAAATGTTTGCCCAAGCTGCTCACAAATTGAATTATTTATTGATGCATTAGATGGAGTTAGAAAAAAAATAGATGCAGACATACCAGAAGAGATTAAAAACCTTTTTTTTTCCAAAGATCCGTTGTTAGGGATGTGTTCGCCATCAATGATAGTGTACACTAAAGAGAGAGGTCATGAACTTAGCAGAATGGATAAAGGCTGCAGAGTTTTACAAACGTGCTCATAGAGAGAAAAAATGCAAACAAACCTTCACACACACAAATCATGCAAAAACAGATCAGATACATAGCAAACCACAAGCAATGACATCAGGGAAGGTAGAGAAAGGTCCAGCGGATAGCGTAGGAGGAACCAAAGAGGGTGTGGAATGTCTTCAGTGTGGAAAACAGGGACATACGCAGAGGTATTGTCCAGTTTTGATAGGCACGATAAAGCTTGAAGGGGCATCATGTTTAAGGTGTGCAACAAAGGAAAATGGGTGCGTTTTACACAACACAGGGTGTGGCATGGGGCTAGCGGTGAGTCCATGGCTGTCTAAGAAATCAGCCTACACTGGCAAGACTCAAACCTTCTCTAAGGCAGATGGAACTAGAAGGAAGTACAGAGAGTTATGGTCTTGATTAAATCTAAGTACGTCACGGGACGTATACCGGTAGTGATGGTCTTGATTAAATCTAAGTACGTCACGGGACGTATACCGGTAGTGATGGTCTTGATTAAATCTAAGTACGTCACGGGACGTATACCGGTAGTGATGGTCTTGATTAAATCTAAGTACGTCACGGGACGTATACCGGTAGTGATGGTCTTGATTAAATCTAAGTACGTCACGGGACGTATACCGGTAGTGATGGTCTTGATTAAATCTAAGTACCTCACGGGACGTATACTGGCAGTTTGTCTAGAAGGGTGCATGATAGACACGATTATGGGCCTCCAATACGTTTTGGTTAAGCCAGTGTTTCGAAACCCAGTAGGTGACAGTGTCTGTGAGGTTGTAAATCAGACACCAGCGTAGCACCCACTGTAGTGATGGAGGCTACTGAAAGGGCCAGTCTGCATCTGAGGCAAATAAGTGAGACTTCTCAAGATGGTTGTGATGCTGAGACATTACCGGGCACTAGGGCTAAGCCCGTGGTTAATGATCAGGCCATAGTGTCAGTGACTGGGAGAAAGCTATTGTCAGGAGGAGAGGGGGTGCTACTCGTCCCAGAACTGTGCATGCATCAGATGGCTCGCTCAAAACATACCAGAGGGCACTGCACGAGGAGTCACGTGTCTCACAGGAATCGGGTAATCGATACTGAGTTTCTGGGTGGAGAGGGTGTCGTGGCTAGGGGGTATAATGGTGAAGGGAACTCTTTCCTCGAACAGACTGCAGTCGCTAGAGGCGCTGTGTATAGCATTTGACACACCTGCGACCGGTTATACAGATTATGGAGAGTGTAGGCCAGGCATGATGAATGACGTAACAAGACCCTGTCAGTGTTGTGACGGTCATGTGAGTGGGGATGGGTCGACCAGCGGGTCTGTGTCGGTAAGTAAAATACAGCCAGTTACAGAGTTTAGTAACTCGGACACAAAATGGAACTGATAGATCCACCACTTCCCCAAGTTTGGGAGATCGATGCCATAAGACAGTCATCGATGACGTCATCTATTTAGTGGTAGTGGCTTCGATTGCTAGTGACAGTAGGACCGCTGTCACAAAGAGGTTTTTCGAGAATCCTTTGCAAACGGGTTTGACAGCTAGAGAACGTTAATATTCGCTGTCAGAAGCGGGGTTGACAGTTGTCTCGCAGAGGAAGTAGAACCGCAGTTCGAGAACAGTCTGAAAGGGATAACTACTATTGAGAGTTTGGTGGAGGGAGAATTAATCGAGAGATGTCTGAACATTATTGTTTTAAAATGGAGAGTAAACCGAATGAAAGAGTGGAGATTACTGAGTGTCCCGTGAAAGAAAGGGTAGTAATACAAACTGTAACCGACTTCTGCATAGATGACAAGAGGCAGGATAGTTGTGTAAATGAAAGAGATGGAAACAGTGAGCTGAACTGAGAGTAGGACGTGTTGATCTTAGAACTGCGAAAACCGGTAAGAGCAAACCTCCACATTAAATGGCGTGAAAGAAAATAACGATAATGCAGGCTGAATGTCTCCATGTAGAGACAGCGAGATCAGCAAACAGTTTTGATAGATGGTTAAAAATTGCGTTTTCAATTGAGCCAGGTGGCACTATGCTTTGTAAACATTCTTCTTCTCTTGATGAGCGAAATCCCGTACAGATGAAACCGGATGTGACTGAGTACCCTAAGCGAGAACCATGCAATGAAGGAATAAACAGAAAGTGACCAGTCAGGTCGACTCATTGGATATTGCACCGACCATCCCTGTTGATGAGGGAAATGAATTACATGACTTTTGTAAAAATCGGTGTGGGAGGTGGCTTGACTAAAGCACCCGATTTATGTCTATCCTATCTTTGTAAAGGACCTAGAGTAAGAGTTATGGGCCGCCACCATACAAATACAGAAATACGAAGTCTGATTAACTGTCGTGAGAAATAACCTTTCTGACGTTGTGTAGAAACGTTGTATTATACTGTTTGAAGTGTCAGTAGAGAGAAGGCTTGGCTAAACCTAGCCAAAATCTCATACCTTGGGGAGTGTGTGGCAAATATTTCCACCCCATCCTTTATTTGTCATTGTCCTTTTTATATTTACTAGCAACATCTGTACTTTTAATTTTTTTTTTTTGGTTATAAATATGGAAGATTTGCTCGTATCGCGGACATTTAAAGGAAATATTTTAAGTAAACGTCGTACACTGCACGATGAGTATACAGGCAAAGTGAAAAAATAATTTCTCATAATTAAAGAGGCCATCTCGTAATAGTATAAAAATACCTGTTCCATCCATCCATCCATCTGTTTTTGTGTTTCTCTATTTATTCAACATTAGGCTGCAAATTTGCACGCATTTTCCATTTTGTAAAGTGTAAGACAAATTCACGGGTAAATAGTTAAACAAAGTGTACTTTTGTAGAGAAAGAAAGGAAAGAATTTCACCTCGACAGTTAGACAGATAATTTGTAGGAAACAGCAAGAGAGAAAATAAACAACATCGCTAGGCAGTGCTGTTTCATGTCTGATCAGTCAATCGATTTTTATAATTTAATTTAGTTGTTTATCTCACACGAAACTACAAGTAATGTTCAGCACTACAAGTAAGCGAAGAATGGAGATATAGAAAGCCTCAAAATTAATAAACAAAGAGGGTCTTTCCGGGCTTTTCACAAAATTAATAAACAAATAGGGTCTCTTCGGGCTTTTCACAAAATTAATAAACAAAGAGGGTCTTTCCGGGCTTTTCACAAAATTAATAAACAAAGAGGGTCTTTCCGGGCTTTTCACAAAATTAATAAACAAAGAGGGTCTTTCCGGGCTTTTCACAAACTTAATAAACAAAGAGGGTCTTTCCGGGCTTTTCACAAAATTAATAAACAAATAGGGTCTCTCCGGGCTTTTCACAAAATTAATAAACGAATAGGGTCTCTCCGGGCTCTTCACAAAATTAATAAACGAATAGGGTCTTTCCGGGCTTTTCACAAAATTAATAAACGAATAGGGTCTTTTCGGGCTCTTCACAAAATTAATAAACGAATAGGGTCTTTCCTGCTTTTCATAAAAGCAAATGCTTACTCATTGGCGCCTCAGCTATGTGAATGGAAATTACCTCCCTTTGCAAATGGCTGAAATTGCTTTCACAGAAATTAAGTTACCATGACAAAAGCTTTATCATGACTGCAAAAGACAGAAATGGCAGTTGACAGTTATTTGACGTGTGTGTGTGCTGCGAGCACGTAATTATAGTTATGTTTGACGGTATGTCACAGTTCTACAGTTCAAACTGTGTAAACAGTTTTACTCTTTGACAGTGCCTATTTGTCCACACGTTTGTTACAATATTTTCACAGTTTTACAGTTTGAACGCATGCCTGTTTTCAAACCTACTATTTGAACTGTGTGTGTTCACATTATCATTGCTACATAATAAAAAGCAACTGGAGCGTAGTTTCGTGTTTCCTGTCCACACATGACAGAACAGCAAAAATCCCATGAGATTAGTACGAAATGGCTTTAAAAGCAAAAGTCCTACTTATTACATTTGGGCATAAGCTCTGCAGGCCGTACACATATTATCAGGAAAATCAACAACATTTAACTTGCTGTAACACACACACACACACACACACACACACACACACACACACACACACACACACACACACACACACACACACACACACACACACACAAGGGAAACTATTCAGGAAAAAGCATCTGGAAATTACATTGAGGAACATCCGTGCAAAAAGAAAACGTAAACAGTTGATTTCGTGTACATCGAGCCCTCAAAAATAGTGAAACTGAGAGAGGACAGCGTCACAGAGAAAACAGCGACATAGAGAAAGCAGCGACATAGAGAAAACAGCGACACTGAGAAAACAGCGTCACATAGAAAACAGCGACACTGAGAAAACAGCGACACAGAGAAAATAGTGACACAGACTCACAGAGAAAACAGCGACGCATAGAAGCCACTACTCACAAGATAAATATCGGAGCTTAAGGAAGAGTCGTTAAAATAAAACCAGAAAAATATTTCTACAAATCCATGACAGTGAGTGCAGCGGGTTTTGTACCTGATAAAATATGCCACATAACATCCCTCAGCAAAGTGTTCGCTTACTTTATCACAGTATCAGAAGTTTGTTCTTTTCTAACTTCAACTAAAGCACATTTAGAAAACGAAATGTGTTCAACAAGTTAATGCATTTATGAAGTGAATGGAAAAAAAGCGTAACGAAAAGGAAATTGTTGTATCATTAAGCTGCTGGTTTTAAAAGAAGCAGTGAAGGCTTTATTAAAATAAAATAAAATAATAATTTGGCAAAGGGAATCACTGCAAGTCTGAACTGCAGATTAAATTATATTTAAATAAAACCGAAAATATTCATGTCGTTTGAATACTCTGTTAAAAGAAATTGCTTAAATTTAATTTTAAACTGAATTCTTTTTTCTCAGCATCCTCTTATAAATCTTCGTTATCGCGTACGGAGATTCTCTCTGTAACATCGCGCGCATTTGTGTGTGTCTTGCATACCTAGGTCCCATCAAGCACATTTTTGTGTGTCTTGTCAAACTAGGATCCATCACGCACATTTGTGTTTCTTGCAGACCTAGGTCCCAATATGTGCATTTTTGTGTGTCTTGCAGACCTAGGTCCCAATATGTGCATTTTTGTGTGTCTTGCAGACCTAGGTTCCATCACCCACATTTTTGTGTGTCTTGCAGACATGGGACCCATCACGCTTATTTGTGCGTGTCTTGCAGATCTAGATCCCATCGCGCGCATTTATGTGTGTCTTACAGACCTAGGTCCCATTATGCGCATTTTTGTATATCTTTCAGACCTAGGTTCTATCGCGTGCAATTTCTATGTGTCTTGCAGACCTAGGTCCCAATGAGTGCATTTCTGTATTTTACAGACCTAGGTCCCATCACGCGCATTTGTGTGTGTCTTGCAGACCTAGGTCCCATTGAGTGCATTTCTGTGTTTTACAGAGCCAGGTCCCAGCATGCGCATTTCGCTATACATCTTGACTAATGAAAAAGACAAAAATTACAATCAAAGTAGAAGAACTCTTGAACGAACCTCACTGGTATATCACTGAGAAAACTGCCGGTAAAGTGGATATGCTCCCTTACTACAGCATGCAGTCAAGGATGACAACATTATGTTCAATTCAGATGGTTTGTCATCTGCGGAATTGGCGGCTATAGGAATGATAAGAAGAAAACCAAACAAATTGCTTTCAATGGAAAAACAAAATTAGAGTGATCTCGAGATCAATCTGGAAGAATAGATGCTTCGTATTTATGTGCATACATGTGTGCGCGCGGTAGATTTCCATATATATCTGCAAGAAAGTTTTCATGGATTTTATATTTTATTCTTAAAAAACAGAACTCTACATTGCCAAGCTGAAGGTACAAAACCCACAATAAAATGGAGCAAAGTCAAACATAAATAAAATTAAACATGAACAAAATCAAACAAATAAAATTAAACATAAACAAAGTCAAACAGAAACAAAATGAAACACAAACATAATGAAACAAAAACAAATTAACTATAAATATTAAACAAAATGAAACACAAACATAATGAAACAAAAACAAATTAACTATAAACAAAATGAAACACAAACACAATGAAACAAAAACAAATTAACAATAAACAAAATGAAACACAAACACAATGAAACAATAACAAACTAACTATAAACAAAATGAAACATAATACAATGAAACAAACAAAATGTAACAAGCAAAATGAAACATAAACAACATTAAACATAACGTGAAATATAAACAAAGTCAAACATAAACAAAATGAAATATACACAAAGTCTAAACTAAACAAAAATGAAAGGTAACGTTAAAAATAAGCATTCAGAAAGACGAGATTCACAGGCTGAGGACATAACACCAAGACACTCACCGGAATAGGACATAATCTATTTGAGAACAAATTTCAAGGAAAAGGGAGTCGAACGATCAAGGACAGAGAAACGTATTGAGAAATGTTAAGAATAGCCTGCTGTCCGGGTCCTTTAATATTCTAATGACTTTGCTAGCATGGATTTGGCGTTCGTTTGATGTTATTTTTTTGCTTTATGTGTTAGGGACGAAATGTAATCAAAATATGACCCCCTTTATGGAGAAATATTTGAACTGGCATTCCATGATAATAATAATATTTGTACAAATACTCTGCTTCTGGCACACCAAACCGAATACAATCAAACAAGGGAGAGAGAGATGGAGAGAGAGAGATGAAAACAATAATCGTAATGGATAAGGTATCTTGACATAACACTTGTAATGAAGAAATTCTCTTGGTGATCGTTCTTTTAGTTGTAAGTAGCGCAGACACAGACACATGCATGAACGCATGCACACGCGCACCAACACACACACACACACACACACACACACACACACATATATATAATATAATATATACATACATGCACGTGTAAAGACCTAAACTGTTTGTTGAATATTTAACTTGGAAACAGTTTACAGGTGTAAAGACCTAAACTGTTTGTTGAATATTTAACTTGGAAACAGTTTCCATGCAAAGATCACTAAATCAAGTTTGCAACAAAAGTATCACCTCATATTTCAAGACACCGCTTTTTATACTGGAGACAGTGGATCCGTTTTCCGTTTGAGGATCAGTATAAATTTCCCAACAATTTTACCTGTGATAATTTGTAGTCTTCCTTTCTTTTTTCACAGATTTCTGTCCTCTGAACTTCAGTTTTCTGTAATTTCCTTTCAAGGGTTTATTAACAGTAACTTTCTTGATTAGACTATTTCTAAACAGTTCACTCTGGTGTCTATTCTGCTTGTTAGTCGAACGACTACTCTGGCATTTAGGCAGAATGGAGAGGCTTTCCCATGTGGGCCTGCTAAATTTGTTGTGATTAGCTTTCACACTTTTGTTCATCAACAGATGAAAAAATAGCTGCACACACTGGTCCTGCGAATGTAAAAAAATGCGATTCTGCTACTGGCTCTTCTGGTTTTCTCTGTCGATTATGCTGCAGCTTAACTGTCTGTAAAAATATTTGCATTAATACAATACATGCTACAACATCTACGCCAATCACAATAAAGAGTCCTTGTTGTCCGATGGCTTCATCTTCCCCCACCCCATAAATATATACTTATTAATTTTCCGCTACCATAAATGTCTTGATGGCCGTCACAACCATGACTACCGCATGCAGTTATCTCCAATCATCGTCGCCGAGTCTTTTGTCAAAGGAAGCCCAAAATGACTGTGCCATATTTCTCTCGGGGCTGATCGATAGAGTTGTTTCGATGTGTCTACTTTGACTGCAGTATCAGCGAGGATACAAAAAAAAAATCATTGTTGTTCCGAAATAAATGCCAAGAAGACATAAATGCAGCCTAAAGAATTACTTTTAAGTCCGCATCGATGAAGGAAAATATGTTGCTAGTGCGGAGGCATTAACATGTTTATTTATTAAAGGAACAAATCAGTAAGCAAATATTTATATTTTTATGTATATTTTAACGTATTTATAATCATGTTTTTAAAAAACGCGTCTTTGAGGTTTAAGGCGCAGCCACTCAACCGACTGATCGTGGGAAGTTTCCATTAGTCCGCTCCGTTCAGGCGAAACTGCTGTTAAACGAAGCATGAAGGATTATTATTTATGCAATGAATACTCCTCCTCTTTAGATTTCCGCTCATCAATATTTAATCTTTCGTTTCAGGCCGGGCAATAATATTTCAAAATTACGACAAATGGTTCCCGCGTGCAATATGGAGAAATATATGGATTACTGCCCATCTTTCTCTCCATCTCTTACGTTATTCATTTCCATGTTGCAAACGAGGACAATGTGTCATAATTTTGAAATATTATTGCCAGGAATGATAGATAGATAGATAGATAGATAGATAGTTAGATAGATAGATAGATAGATAGGTAGATGGAAGGATGGATGGATGGATGGATAGATAGATGGCTGCTGGCTGGAATACTAGAGAGACAGGTAGATAGATAAAATGTATCAATGAAATAAAAATCAAAATATATATACTGAAAAGAGTTAAATTATGATTGCTTTTATTAATAATCCGAATGAAAACGTCTTCTCTTTCTCTTTCTGTGTATTTTTACGATTTTATAACGTGTACAACAATCTCTACCGCATATTTCTAATTCTTAAAATTGTTCATTTTCATTGCTTGCTTTTCTTTCTATCCTAATCAGATCGTGCAGCACGTGTGCTCCAAAATTGAAATTTATTTTAAGCTTTCTGGTGCAGGGAGGAAAAGAGATGGGGGGGAGGATCTATATTACGTGTATTGCTTTCAACTACTATAGTGCTTTTGTCGTGGCGGAAGTGCACTCACGCTGACCAATTTCCTTAGCAAGTCGCCTTTCTCGTGATTAAAGGATACAAAATACAGTTTGCTTCCTTTAGCCAATGTCGGAAGTTTTTTCTCTTGAGTGAATAAACAGCGTGGGCGGGTCCGTGTACATTCGATGAGAACACAACAAATAGCATTATACAGTAAATAGCGTTACATGTTTACTGAGTAACGCTATTTGTTGCTGTTTGTGCCACAATCTTCAGATGTCTATCTGAAGAGCATGGCACTAAAAGCAACACAACGCAATTAATGTATACAACATTTTGCATGTGATACATGGCTTAAGACACTAAAATAATTTAAAGTATGGTATGTATCCTCACGCCTGGCTAATTACGGCTAATAAGACCCAATCAAATACGTTAGTCGTAGTGTACTGCATTACAACAAAGTAAATACAAATTATTGCACACAGCAAATAACTTTAGAGTTACTAAGGTTACTTGTAGTAGAAAACGTCATGACTTCGCTACCTTGTTTCTGCTCTCTGTACAAACCGAAACTCATACATGTTTTCCAGAAATTAATTTTTCAAGGAGCAGAAAGTCATGCGTGTATGTGAGTGTGTGCAGCACACGTAACTTTATGCATAGGTATAATTTTGAGACTTGTGCGTGTGTACGTGTGAGGTGATAAAGGCCTTACCAGAAAGACTAACACCTCAGATGGTTCGTGACTTTCTTGAACTGTGTCGTATAGAAATACTATTGTGCTTTATGTTGTGTTACTATATTCGATTAACTATTTTTTGTTTGTTTGTGAAACATCATTGCGAGATTCGCTGACGTTAGAATTAAAAGACACATCGATCGACAATCACGTAAAAGTGAAAACAGCAAATAATATCCATATTTCGCAATTCCACATTTTACATTGCCAAGAACTATGTGACTTGTATTTGACCCCTGGTGATTATACTGGAGAAAAAATTACCAGTTTATTCAGTAAGACACACGATGCACAAAGAACATTAAACAAACATTATTTTAAATAACAAAGTGAATACAGAAATATATACTAGAGTCCCTGTTCTATCTAAAATATGAATATTGATGTATTAGAAATAAGAGAGCACCATCGTTCATTCACAGAGGAAATAACGACTATTCATTCTATTCATTTTTTCTGAAGTATTTTTATTTGTAAAATAGCTTTTCTTCATGCAGCTTTACCCAGTGTATCAGCGTAAACAGAAAATAAGAATTTGAAATTGATGATTTCTTTCTCTTGTCTTGGTTGCCTTCAATTCTTTGACAAATTGTATTGCACACTTTTGACTGTAAATGGCTGTCATCAATCTTCCCACTTTAAATGACTATCATCAATCTTTCCACTTTTGCCAAAAGTAAATTTGAAATATCGATTGAATCTAGCCAGGCAATCAGTTTCAATGTTTTGACGTACGATCATTCTTATTTTTTTTTAAAAAAGAAGTGTTGAAAATGTTGCAACTTTATGTCTTCTGTATCCAATATAATTGAAGACTGTTGTTGTTGACAATGTTGGGACTTGATTGTCTCCCTTAACTACCTCCCCTACCCAATGCAATTGAAGACTGTTTTGTTCAATCCACTTGATGATCGTTGTTAGTTAAAATGTAGTGGTTTCTCTCCACTACTTAATACAATTGCGACGTTATTTACAAAACTGAAACATTATTTCCCCATCCCTATTCCCCTGCCTAGTATACAAGAAGGTCGTGCACAGTGATGTCATTTTGCTTGTCTCCTCTTTCCAAAAGACTTGAACACTTGTTCACAATGTTGTGACAATGTGTTTCTCCGTTTCTCCACAACAGGAGTTGCTGTGTTTGCCATTTTTAGGTATTATTTGCCACCCCTTCCCAAGACTCGAAGGTCTGTTGTATTGAACAATGTTGTGGTAAGTTTTATGTTCCATATCCAGTACACAGAAGGTTGATGTTGACTACTGTGTTTCTTCACTTTTCAATACTTTTGAAGATTTTTGCTGATTACAACGATGTTACATGATTTATCATCCCTATCCAATAAACTTAAAGACTGTTATTTTCAAAACTGTGCCACGCTTTATATCTCCTATCAATGCTTCAAGAGTGTTTTTGGTTGTAATATTATTTGTCTTATCTTTCCAATTCATTTGAAAACAGTTACAGCTTATAATGTCGGTGTATTGTTTGTCTCTTGTTCCCCTATTACTAGAAAACTGTACTTGTTTACCCGGACAGATTAATAACCTCCCTTGTCTCGTAGACTGGATGGGATCATGCTGATTTCCCTGTACACCGAATGCAGAAAGAGTAGATGACTGCAATGTTATAATTCCGCGTTTGTCTTCCTTCCACTTTATGCTGGAAGAAAGTCAGGGACTGTTTATATTGTCGCAATAGTCATTTATCTAACCCATCCTACATATTATAAAATGTGAAGTTGTGATAAAATTCGTCTCCTTAACTCGTACGTTCAAATACAGCAATGTAGTTGTGATAAAATTCGTCTCCTTAACCCGTACGTTCAAATACAGCAATGTAGTTGTGAT
Source organism: Sinotaia quadrata (assembly GCA_028829895.1). Lineage (NCBI taxonomy): Eukaryota > Metazoa > Mollusca > Gastropoda > Architaenioglossa > Viviparidae > Sinotaia > Sinotaia quadrata. Next base: position 60,168,953 of record CM054183.1, read on the forward strand.
AAAATTCGTCTCCTTAACTCGTACGTTCAAATACAGTAATGCTGTATAGTTTAAGAACTGTTTGTCTTCCCTACCTCTCAAACTGAATAATTTTCAACTCTGTAGCAACCTTCCTTAACACAGTGATTGCGAACAAAAACAACAAATTTTATGTCTAAAATGGAATTCGTGGATTTCGCATTCTTAAAATCTTTGCTGTATGCATGGGAGTCAGGACACAGACTGTCGAGAGAAGAAGCAAGCCCTTCCACAGATATTTAGGTTAGAGAATGTCCAAGGACGAAAGACCCCGAACAAGCTTTGGAGAGGAAGGAAACTAACCATCACATCATCACCATCACACCATCACCATCACACCATCACCATCACACCATCACCATCACACCATCACCATCACACCATCACCATCACACCATCACCATCAGACATACACATTTAACTCAGGTGTGGGAGTTTTAAAAATCTTAAATGAAGTATTTTATTTTTAAAAGAAATACGAGCAATATTATTTTATTATTTTATTATAGAGGGAGTGGTTTAGGGTTAGGTTTAGGCGTTGTATGATGGAATTTCTCCCACATAATTTTACATTTCAATTTTTATTTCTAATAATACAATTTTAAGATGAGCTGTTATTTGTAATTTGTATAGGTCGTAACGTTATAATAAAAGTGTATTTATGAAGTGAAAGTCAGGGATAGACAGAAGTGGAGAGAAGGTAAGCTGTTTTGATTGAGCGGGTGTACATTGAGTAGTTAGCAGTGAGTAGGATTATTGTTTTCGTTCTGTGAGAATGCTAGCACCCTGGCATCTGCACAACAAAGGGATTGTAGTCTAAAGAGATTAAATCTAGATCTCGTTTTATATGGTTATCCAACTTTTAGACTGATGTAACTGTGAACTTGTTTATGGACAGGTGACACATGTGTTGACAGAATGTGGGTGTAGAAGATGTGAGAGAGTCATAAATATTAATTAATGCTAGGTGTATTCGTAAATTCAGTTGATTAAAATAGCAAAATGTAAGTTCGTTATTGTTCTGCCTCCAATACTGACAGTTCCTTCATGGTCTTCCAAAGCATTTCTGTAGGATTCTTTCAAGGAAGATGTTGAAGAGAGTAGGTGAAAGCAAGCAGCCTGGTCTGACTCCCACTGTTGTCATGAACCTATCTCATATTTGGTTGATCATACTGCACTGGTAGCCTTGCTGTAAAGGCTTTCTATGACTTTGATCAGGTTGGCATTGATATTGAGAAGATATAGCTCCATAACAATTGCTATTTTTCTTTAGTTCTGAATATTTTATAGATCACAGTGTAATGTTGAGGTGGTATAGCTCCATAACATGCTATTTTTCTTTAGTTCTGAATATTTTATCGATCTCAGTTTAATATTTAGAAGGTACAGCTCCATAACAATTGCTATTTTTCTTTAGTTTACGTGCTGAATTTTGTATAGTTCGTAGTGTAATATTGTGAATGTATAGTTCCATAACCTAATATTTTTCTTCAGTTTCCGTGCTAAATTTTTATATAGTTCCATAACCTAATATTTTTCTACAGTTTCCGTGCTAAATTTTATATTGTTCCATAAACCGTCTCTATAGTTTCATAACAAGTTAGTCACATGATAGTAGGAGTGCTATTTTACAGCATTGTTTAGTACAGATTCAGTTAATTAAGATTCCAGAAAGCAGTAGGGGCTTTTAGTTTAATTTTAATTTCGGGTGAGGCTCAAGATCCCGATGTGCAAATGGCCAGGAATTAATTAGCATTTCGTCCGTTTGTCATTAGTAGTCTAAAAATATGTTTGTTAAGATTTTCTTATTTAAGCTAAAGTGTGGGGGTAATAGATGGAAAGGAAACACGTTTCTTAATTTGTTTCAGTTGGCAGAAGTTGCTCATCAGATGGCTGCTGTTAATTACATGCCTTTGGAAGTCCTAATTACAATACTTGTTGAACGATTTTGTCTATAAGGTCGGCAAGTGCAGACTTTCTTTACATTTCAGACAGGCGTCGCACCGTTTGCTTTGTCGGCATGGAACTTGAAGGTAGAGAATTTAGACATGAAAGGTTGAAATCTCTGTCTCGAAAATTGCGACCATCTCAAATTTAAGTTTAGTAGAGTTGTTTTGATTTGTCAAACTTAAATTTCAACATGGTTCTAACAACGGCTGTATTTCATTTCAGTGCTGTATTGTTCTAACTGCCGTTGTATTTCATTTTAGTGCTGTATGGTTCTGTCTGTGATTGCATCTTATTTCAGCACCGTATATTTTTAAGTGTTGGTTTGTCTCGTTTTTATGTTGTTGTTGTGTGCTTCCTATTGCTGTTTCATTTTATTTTAACATGTATGCACTTCTTATTGCTGTTTCATCTTATTTCAACATGTATGCACTTCTTATTGCTGTTTCATCTTATTTCAACATGTGTACACTTCTTATTGCTGTTTCATCTTATTTCAACATGTGTGCACTTCTTATTGCTGTTTCATCTTATTTCAACATGTGTGCACTTCTTATTGCTGTTTCATCTTATTTCAACATGTGTGTGCACTTCTTATTGCTGTTTCATCTTATTTCAACATGTGTGTGCACTTCGTATTGCTGTTTCATCTTATTTCAACATGTGTGTGCGCTTCTTATTGCTGTTCCACTTTATTTCAGTATCCTTGTGCTTCTTTTCTTTCTGGAGTTGCGTGGTTCGAACTCATTTCATTTCGGACGAAAGATAAGAAAGAAAGAAAGAAAGAAAGAAAGAAAGAAATACTATACTAAAACAATAAAGACCTAACGTTTAGGCTAAGTAAACAAAATTTTGATTTACACAGTAATCTTTCTCGCATCCAGCTGTCAAGTTGATATCGATTAAACCTTATAAATTCATCACAGTCAGCACTTCGATATTGACGCGACATTTACAGGCGTTTCACCTGACTGGCCACAGCATTACTTTCCGCAGAATAGGGACCGGAAGAAGTACAAAGAAATGGGCACTAGATCCCTGGTTCGATCCCGTTCGGAGTGGAAAAATAAATACGGCGATTCTTTAGACCAGAATAATTGGGATTAATGTCCAGTGCGTCGGATGTAACGATAAGATGTGCCATAAGTTGCAGATTCTACAGATTTCTTGGCAAAGTGAAGGCCTTAGAACACTTTTCAGGACAAATACCTAAATAAATCCATTCAAAAACCTCATTACTTTCACTCACTCACTCACATCCACACCCATACCCACCAAGGGCGTTGCAGTGCCCTCTCCACTCCAAAATTGAAATCTCTTTATGGCGTTGGAAAATTAGAAGTGGACATTAAGAAGAAAACAAATCGGAGTCCGTATATATTTGAAAGAGTCAATCAATCGATCAGTCAATCAGTGCAGGAAGTATGGTATAACATACATTGTCTCTGAGATGATGCAAAACGTGATGCGCACGCAATAGAAGTATGTTTGTCACATCCGGCTTATGCTCAGTAAGTATGCACACGAAACTTCCGGTTTGTATAACCATTTTACAAAGCAAAAATATCTGCCCTAATCAGGCCAAACACTAAATAATTGAATAACACTAAAAATTGACTTTATCTTTATGCACGTGTGTGTATATTAATAATGGTGGTGAGAGGTACTAACTTAGAAAAGGTACAGTCACTGATGATACAGGAAGTGTTTTTCTAACGTACCCTCAAATGCCTGTACAATTTGCAGATACTGGCAAAGTGGTTGTTAAAGCACCATCCAGCGCCATTGATCACTTGGGGGGGGGGGGGGGAAACCGACTTACCTTCTACCTGCGACACCTGCTCGGGATTTCGACTTATTTTTTTCTCATGGCTAATCGGAATCATTTCTCCCACACAACACATTCATAGTTATGTATTGATTGTACTTTTGCGAAGACTTGTTTTCAATTATTCGAACAATTACTCGCACACACCAGCAGAAGTGCAGAATGACGTAAATAAAACAGACAAGGACATTCACTATCTCTCTCTAGTGTGTCTGTGTGAGTGTGTGTCTGTGTGAGTGTGTGTGTGTGTGTGTGTATGTGTGTGTGTGTGTGTGTGTGTGTGTGTGTGTGTGTGTGTGTGTGTGTGTATTCATATTATATACATACACACGCGACATATTTCATGACCGACGAAAATAAAAACATTATACTTGAACTATCTGTATCTCAGTCCAGAGACTTTACATTAACACCTTCTATCTAAGTCTGTTCTTCAAAAACGAAAAGCAAAATAAAAAAAGTAAAATTTAGAAGACAAAAGACAGCATCCCTTGACAGATAGTTATTTGCTGGCTAATCTTAAGAGAAATAATGCTATTGACGCACCATTTATTACAATAAATGCCAGAAATAATTCGAAATGAATATTTAACATTTTCTTTACTAGTGCAAATAATGAAATAGCGCCAACCAGAACTGTTACGTACTCAAGAGAGAAAGGGTTAATTAAATTTGTATACAGCTTCCGAAAAGAGAAAAGTTACTTTTTTTCCCTCTTGTCTATCATTGTAATCTATCGAGAAGGTTAATTTAGACAAACCACAACGCAAGAAGTGCTCGCAAGACACACTCTTTTCGGTAAATAAATAAATCAATCTAAACGAAACTGTTTGACATTGTGTTTGGGAAGACCAAAAAATAAAACAAACCCCACGATAAGTTCTTCATTAAAGCACGCCCCAAATCTACTTTGCTTACTTGTCTTCAATGCGTGACTGTAGTATATCTGAAATAATGAATAACGTGACGTCATATAAATTTATGAAGTTGTTTTACAGGTGTCCTTGTTACACGCTCATGTTCCGCGTTTCTTGAGGCAACGCTAGAGGAACGCTTTTTTAGTTCCCGGTAACCAATATTCTGAAGAAAATAATAATAAAATTAAAAAAATCACTTAAAACCAATGAAGAACCGCGATCAGTCGTGAATATAAATTAAACCGTTAATGTTAAATAACATGCCATGAAAATAAGCTCTCAGTCATTATTACTAAGCGATATGCCGTGGAAATAAGTTAAATCATTACCGTTAAATTATATACCATATATGCAGTGTGGTTATCATGCTGTTAAAAGAGCTGCCATTAATATTACTACAGTGCCATGGAAATTATGTGATGTGGGAATTAGCTTGTCATTAATGTTAAGTGCTTTGCTTAACAATGAGCTAAATCACTTGTGTTGAGTGATATACCGTGAAAGTAAACGAAGTCATTGTATTAGTGTTAAGTGCTATGCATGGAAATGTTAAATGTTAGTGTTAAGTGCTATGCATGGAAATGTTAAATGTTAGTGTTAAGTGCTATGCATGGAAATGTTAAATGTTAGTGTTAAGTGCTATGCATGGAAATGTTAAATGTTAGTGTTAAGTGCTATGCATGGAAATGTTAAATGTTAGTGTTAAGTGCTATGCATGGAAATGTTAAATGTTAGTGTTAAGTGCTATGCATGGAAATGTTAAATGTTAGTGTTAAGTGCTATGCATGGAAATGTTAAATGTTAGTGTTAAGTGCTGTGCATGGAAATGTTAAATGTTAGTGTTAAGTGCTAAACCGTGGAAATAAACTAAAGCATTAGTGTTAAGTAGTATTCTGTGGAAATAGGCCGCCATTAAGGTGTACAACGCAGTAGAAATAATGTCATTAATGTTAAATGCAATGCCGTAAAAAAAAAAGAAAATTCATTAAGTGCAATGCCGTGAAAACAAAAAAAAAGTCATTAATGTTAAATACAATGCAGTGAAACTAACAAAGTCATTAGTGTTACGTGCCTTGCAGAGAAAACAAGAAAAGTCATTAATGTTAAGTGCTATGGCTTGTGACCTGGAATTTAAGACACGGCAACCGCCTTGTGTAGAGAATAACATATTTAGCATGTACAGTGTTAGAGTTCGTGTGCATTGCGAAATATTTGCAGAAATAAACTTTAAATGAAGAAAAGTGTATGAAATTACACATTGCTGACTTAGAACCCACAAAGGCTTTGGTAGGATATTGTTAGACAAGCTTGTCACCAATGGCCAATGACATCAGCCGCAGACATAATCTTGTACATAAAATGTGATTTTTCCTTCTGGAGGTGCGAAGTCAACTGTATTCCTAAATACTTACAATTTACTGACGCGGGTGGAAATTAAAAGGACACATCCGTGATTCGATGCTTTCACAGCTACATTGGGAATAACAAGCAAAACGTTCTTTAAAACCTCCGACAAACCTGACGGAAAGGCAGTCGTAAATGAATTGTAGTCTTCCATTTAATAAATGGTGGATTGAAACGACTTGTTTCAGGTTGATATTCTATTTTACCAAAGTACACTATTCTTTAAACACTTCCGGTAAGCAATGGTGATGATATTATCCAAAATCAAACACTTGACTTTGACAGATACACAAATAGGAGAAGTCACAACCTACGTGACCTCTTGGAAAATGATCCAAGGAATTTGACGTCATAAGTGGAGTTAACAAGAGAGATGTACCATCCTAGAACTACGAATTTAGTTTTTTTCTAGAGCCAGAGTGGATCTTAGAATCTGCCTTATGAGACAGACAGACAGACAGATAGATAGATAGATAGATAGATAGATAGATAGATAGATTACTGACTTGAAGCTAATGGCTTATTTGGGAATGGGGTTTCTGCAGGAGATAATCTAATTTAACTCTCACTCTATATCGTGCGATCTGTTTATGTGCTAAGGGGAAGGGAGAGGCAGCTGTCTGCTGCTAAATTTATATATTTACTAGTGTGCAAACAGAATTAATAGGTGTGTGGGTGTCCCATGCTACATGATACCGGGGGGAGGGGAACAGAGATATTTTTAATACAAAGATGACAACCTCTGTCGCAGGAAGGACTGTCTTTATTCAAAAGTTCAAGAGTTACATGGTCTAGTAGTATGATAGTGGTTGTGTGTGTGCGCGCGCAGAAATGTGTGTTGGTTTTATACACACACACACACACACACACACACACACACACACACACACACACACACACACACACACACACACACACACAATATCTATTGGTATTAAAGTGTCAGAGAGCTCATGTAGATAGGTAAATAGATTACTATAGCATTTGTTCACTGCCTTTTTGTTTTGGCAAGGATTCTTTTGCAAAGTGAGATAGAGAGGAATAGTGAGCGAGTCAGAGACAGATATTAAAGACAGATAATTTTTATATTTTTATACTGCCCTTTGTAAACAAAAGAGAATCTTGCAAAATAAATAGTGACTATTGACAAGAAGAAGAAGAATCAGTTAATCTTAACAAAGAAAACTCACCACATACACACTGACCGTAGACCTAGCAGGACAACATGTCGACTGCAGACCTAGCAAGACAACATACTGACTGCCGACCTAGAAAGACAACTTTTCGACTGCCGACCTCAAGACAACAAATCGACTGCCGACCTAGCAAGACAACATATCGACTGTCGACCTAGCAAGACAACATATCGACTGCCGACCTAGCAAGACAACATATCGACTGTCGACCTAGCAAGACAACATATCGACTGCCGACCTAGCAAGACAACATATCGACTGTCGACCTAGCAAGACAGGGCTCGGAGAGAGTGAACGAGATAAAAAAAAAGTACCGTGGAAGAAAACAGCAGGTGTTTCCAGCACGGAATTTGTGCAAATATCGATAACTTTAATATACCAGATCGATGACCGTAGTAATTCAAGACCGAATTTCAAGTCCTTTTTTTTTTTTTTATAAAAGTAACCCTTCTTCAACGATCAATTATATATTTTTTTCTTTCTTTCTTCATTTGCTGCATTATTTAGCGCGTTAGAACTGAAATGCTATTGATTTCCTGTGAACTAATTGGAGTTTAAATTATATTGATTTATTTGGCACGAGTAGAAATGATACTGATTTCACTGGCACCAGTTAGAAATAACATGACATTTTTATTTCCTTGATACCAGTTATGGTAGAAAGGATACATATTTCTTTGGCATCAGATGTGTGTGGGGTGGGGGTGGGGGGGTGGGAGTGAGAAAGAAAGATGTTGAGCCATTACCAAAGCCAAAGTTCATAAGTAGAAATAATTACTGACATATTTAACCCATTAATGTCATAGAAGCTTAGAGTACATCCTCATTTGGTAGCAGGTATAGGACAGTCATCTGCAGCAGCTACAAAACAGTCATTTACTGCGAAAACTGAGTGCACGCACAGCTGCGTTCGTTACTAAGACACAAGATGGCAATGCTACGTTTATTACTAAGACACAAGATGGTAATGCTACGTTTATTACTAAGACACAAGATGGCAATGCTGCGTTTATTACTAAGACACAAGATGGCAATGCTACGTTTATTACTAAGACACAAGATGGCAATGTTACATTCGTTTCTAAGACATAAGATACTATGCTGCGTTCAGTACTAAGACACAAGCTAACAAAACGTATGTTCCGTACTAAGACACAAGATGTTAATGCTATATTCAGTACTAAGACACAAGCTAACAATGCTACGTTCATTACTAAGACACAAGATCGCATTGCTTTGTTCGTTACTTTGACAAAAGCTGACATTGCTACGTTCGTTATTAAGACACAAGATAACACCGTTACGTTCGCTACTAAGACACAAGCTGCCAATGTTACGTTCTTTACTAAAACACACGCCGACAATAAGGGTAATAAGTATTATTATTAATATTTTACTGTTACTACTGAACCATTCTAGTTGCATTCGATTACTGTTTATCATTCTATTTATCAAAGAGATCGATGTAGCAGACTAATTGCCATTTTTGTGCAGTATTATTAATGATTGTGCCAATGTATCATTCCATTTGCCACAAATGTTTATAAAGCCATTTGTGAGAATATTATATACCCATCCAGTGCCCATGAACGTGGTGCATAATATTTATGACTTATTCGATGGACTACGAGGGTTGATTAAACATTGTAGAGAAAAGGAGAAGGGGGGGATGAGAGGTGATATGAGGAGAAGAAAATAAAAAGGGGAAGAGAGAGAGAAAGAACGAGTGAAGAAGAAAACAGACAAGGAGAGAGAGAAGGGGGAAGGGAGAAAGATTAAATGAAATACAGAGAGGAGTAGCGAGAACTAGTAAATGAGTTAGAGACAAAAGGAGAAAGAGTGAATGTGTGAGAGACAGGAGACAAAAGGAGAAAGAGTGAATGTTTGAAAGACAGGAGAAGGGAGAAAGATTAAATGAATGAGAAATAGGAGAGAGAGAGAGAGAGAGAGAGAGAGAGAGAGAGAGAGAGAGAGAGAGAGAGAGAGAGAGAGAGAGAGAGAGATGGGAGATATATACATATGTTTGCACAGAGAGAGTTGGAGAGATCAAAGTGAATGTAAAGTGCAATTACACTTATGCGTGCCACTTTATGTACCCCAAAGTGCGAATATTACACTTTTGCGCCCGTTTCATTCGAAAATTATATTTTTTATTACCTCCTTTTGCTGAGCGAAGCCACTGCAAGCATCGGCAGCCAAGAGCTGTAAACTCCGCCACAGACAATGAGGGCGTGGACGACACTTTAAGTTGTATGTAATAACTTGGAAACAGATTGCAGGTGTTCTTTTCTGTGTCTACGCTATTATTTTGAGTGTTCTTGCGTGAGTTACGTTAAATTAAACTTTCGGAATAAAGTTAAAGATTTTAGTATGTTATACTGTGACCACATCTGCTATAACTTCTATTAGTTTGAACAAAACTCTCTAATTAAGCTCAAATAAATTTATAGAAATTTGCTCCGTACGGATCGTTCACTTCACACGTGTGTTCCACAAAGTGAAGTTACACGTGTGTTCCACAAAGTGAAGTTACACGTGTGTTCCACAAAGTGAAGTTACACGTGTGTTCCACAAAGTGAAGTTACACGTGTGTTCCACAAAGTGAAGTTACGCGTGTGTTCCACAAAGTGAAGTTACACGTGTGTTCCACAAAGTGAAGTTACACGTGTGTTCCACAAAGTGAAGTTACACGTGTGCTCCACAAAGTGAAGTTACACGTGCATTTCACCCAGATAAAGTTACTTTAAGTGGACTCTAGGTTCATTCTTTGATGGACGGGTCAAATCCAAAGTTCGAAGGGAAAAATTAAATACAGAGCACCGAGATAAAGAAAATATTTCATTACAGACACGACCCCAGTGACCCCAGTGACCCCAATCTGTAAGTAGTTTCGAAAGGACTGACGTGTCAGTGCTCTATGTATAGTCTAAAGACTTTGCCTACTATATAAAGGAATTTGTCATTTCTATTTATAGATTGCATGTAATAGAAAACAACATGACTTCGCTTGGGACTGAAAGGGTGATAATAATAAACACAGTAAAAATATTAAACACAACAACAAATATTAAACACAGTCAAAAATATTAAACATAGTCAAAAGTATTAAAAACAGTCAAAAATATTAAACACAGTCAAAAATATTAAACACAGTCGAAAGTATTAAACACAGTCAAAAATATTAAACACAGTCAAACATATTAAACACAGTCAAAAATATCACAAATGACATCAGAGTTACAAAAGATAGGATGAAAGAGGTGAATCGTTTGCTAAAAGACCCAGGATGAAATTCTGTGACGTCAGAAAAACAAACTGCCTGATTTAAACTGATGTTACAGACACAATGTCCAGAAGAGAAATAATGATAGTAATAATAATGATGATGATGATCATGGCAGTGATTACTATGACGATAATGACATTTTCATAAAACCTCTAAGCGCATTACATTACAGAATTTAAACTATAAACAATACAATAAAACAAATGACGAATCCACATAGAAAATTACAGCAAAAAGAAAAAGAAACCCCTAAGATATATATATATATATACCAAAACATTTACCAATGAACTGGTGGAATCAACAATGACAAAGAAAAGATAAGGACATTCTTATGATGAAAGAAAGATGGCTTGAGAACCCTCTGTAAATCAACTATGGTCTGTATAAACTTCAAAACTATTTGAAATATCAGTGTCAAATAATGTTTTCATTGTATTTGCTGTATCTATATTTGATTATTAATTTAATACATTTATTGTTAAAATTCTTGAGTTTCTTACACATATTGATAACCTTATACTGGAGAAGAAAATGGATGGATGCTGGCTCGCTAAATGTAGATTAGAGAGAAAACGTTTACAGCGTACGCATATCCGCCAAGTGAAAGAGACAAGTGGTGTCTTCTGGAGAATTATTAATAACATATATTAAGGTTCTCATCACTTGTAATTAGTTATGGATTATTAATTAATAATAATAGTTATAACCATTAACTAGTTGGAATTAGCATCAAAGAAAGAAAGAAAGAAAAAGGATCGATATGAAAATTTAAATATATTATTATATAAAGGCGGACAATTGCTGTTAGAGATAGGTTTCTTGTTATCACATTACTGTGAATCATTGCAGATTACAAAGAAGAATGATCGACTTGCCAATATATTTGAATATTTGACACAGAGAACTGCTATGACCTTTTCTTTATTGTATTGAAACAGAACACTGGCTGTTGGATTTATTTTATTTACAGAAAAAATAATTTGTTGTTGATATATTTATAAGGGTATAAATAATCATTACTTGTCATTTTATCAGAGGAAGGTATTAATTGTGTCATTCACTTTATGTAGAGACCCATCAATGATATAAAGTATATTTTATTTCTAGGCAGACAAATAATCTTTTCAATTGTATTTCTATAAAATTAAAATTGTACTGAGGCATATTTTACTTATATGCAGACAATTCTGATGTTTTGATTTATAGATAAAATAATGACAATAATAATATTTTTAGTTGTTTTATTTAAGGTAATTGATAATGGTAGTTTGCATTATTTTTCTACAAGAAAATAATAATGACATTTTGAGGTATTAAAAATAATGAGCTTGAATTATTTTATTAAAAGTAAACAATGATGACAATTCATGTCTTTTGAAAAGGGTAGATAATAGGCTGATCTTTAAAGAAAATAGCTCACGTTTATATATAAAAGTTAAAAGACAAAGAGCTATTTAGAATTTTATGTAGAGAAACTAGAAGTGTCTGTATAGAAGTTAGGTATATATAGAGGTATTGAGTACAGATGTTAGATTAATATAAAAGATAGAAGTTTTCAGCGCAGAAGTTAGGTGTATGGAAGATAGAAGTATTCAGAAAAAAGTTAGATGTATAGATAGATAGATAGAAGTATATAGAGCAGAAGTTAGATGTATATAGAAGATATAAGTATACAGAACAGAAGTTAGATGTATATAGAAGATAGAAATACTCAGAGATATATATATAGAAGATACATTACATAGAACACAAGTTACAAATACGCAATGTAGAACTTAGAAGTAAGCAGTGCAAAAATTAGAAGTATGCAGTAGAGAAATCAGAAGTTTGCATATAGTCGGTACAATGACAATGATTCTGCAATATCCTAGCAGTGCGACCGAATGTTAACGCTGATCTTCCCTGATTGGGAATTGAGTGAAGCAGGATAAAGAGTATTAGAAGTAGTTACTTGTATATCGTTCTGTTACAAACTGGATCTGTTTGATGTATCAATAAAATTACTAGAACAACAAATACCACGACTTTGTATGTTTCAGATTCTTTTCTCGATTTATTCTCGCATATTTAAAATCTTTTCTTTTAATTTTCCTTTTTTTTTGCAGAAGTAGCACATCATTGTGTTAAGGAAACGATAATAATTATTTGTTAGTGTACCTCTCAAATAAATGCCTTCACTTTCTGACAGTATTTTTTTGGTCTTTTAGATCCCTTTGTAATCATCTGTCTGTAAGTAGGCTACTTCTTGTCTGTGTCTGACCGTGTCTCTGTAATCTCTCTGTTAGTAAACTACTTCTTGTCTGTGTCTGACCGTGTCTCTGTAATCTCTCTGTTAGTAAACTACTTCTTGTCTGTGTCTGACCGTATCTCTGTAATCTCTCTGTTAGTAAACTACTTCTTGTCTGTGTCTGACCGTGTCTCTGTAATCTCTCTGTTAGTAAACTACTTCTTGTCTGTGTCTGACCGTGTCTCTCTCTAATCTCTCTGTTAGTAAACTACTTCTTGTCTGTGTCTGACCGTGTCTCTCTCTAATCTCTCTGTTAGTAAACTACTTCTTGTCTGTGTCTGACCGTGTCTCTCTCTAATCTCTCTGTTAGTAAACTACTTCTAGTCTGTGTCTGACCGTGTCCCTCTGTCATGTCTCTGTTTGTAGACTACTTCGTATATTTGACCATATCCCTTTGTCGTCTCTCTGTTTGAAGGCTACTTTTGATCTATGTCTGACCGTATCCTTCTGTCTGTAGGCTACTTCTTTTCTTTTGGACTTATCTCTGTTCTAGCCCTCTCTCTATTCAACATTATAAATCCTTCTGTTGGATTATTTCAGTCTACTAAACATATTCTATCCAATTTTTTGGGTACACTATAAGTCGGTTGTCTTGTTTTCTCTCTCTCTCCGATTCACAATATTTTTGACACCTGTACAACCCTCTCCCTCTCTATCAAGCTTATCTTCCCCTCGTTCTACCTTTGTTTTGTATGCATAAATATACTTATATGATGTGTGTGTGTGTGGTTGTGAACTAAACTTTAAACTATCCACTTGTTATTTCACGTAAATGAGAAATGATAAAACATCGAATGAATTAATTTATCACTGGAAATTCAACACTCTTTACGAAGTCACTGTAAAAAAAAAAAATGCAAACTAATATTGACAGCAAGAGTATTATCTGCTTTTATTCAAAACCACACTAAATTAAGGATGCTAGGTTTCAAAGCAAATCTGAAATCGGTAACCTGGACTGAATGAGACAAACATTTAGTTCCACTGATTAAAAAAAAAAAAAAGCTAACAACCAATGTTTCTTCTAAGGAGCGCGGCCGCGCAGCTCATTAGAAAATGCCGCGCAGCAGTTTCGAAATTCCGCGCAGAAGTTTTGGTAGCAAGCTCAAATAACCGCAAGTTCCGCGAGCGCACACAAGAAAAATATTAGAGGGAACGGTGCTTACAACACAACGGAACAAAAGAAGCCAGTGCATTTGGGATAACGGAATTAAAGCCATTCTCAATCAAATCAAACATTAATTTTTCTCTCTCTCTTTCAATCAATCGCATGAGCACACATGACACACTCGCACACATAACACTACAAACAGACAGACAGAACACTGAAGCTGAACATTGCCACGCACTGAATGAATAGCACAAAACGGGAGGTAACAAGGTCTTAAACTCACCCGTGCCGACAACTCTTGGTTGACTGTTCCCGTGCTATTACCAACAGCGTGATCGGCACATGCTTTGCAGTAGGAGTGTTTCAGGGTCTAACCGCGCTAATAAATGTCTGTTGCTGCTGCGAAATTAGATGTCGCTGGTTGCTTGCTGCAGTCGAGTTCTCAGATCGACGTGAAGCAGAAAACCGTGCCTAACAGCACACACCGACTCCCGCAAAGGTAATAAAAACACTGCCGCCGAATCGATGCGCTAAGAGAGACTGGTTTGCTGGCATCAAGTTCTATGAGTAGTCCTTGGAGCCTGACTGGTGCTACCAGTTGCAGAAGGTGCTTGCTGCGAGCTGCTTTCAGAGCTGCGCTTGATCTGTGACCTGTTTCACATCGTCGGCCGCGCAACCGCTATTTTGCCAATTATTCCAATTTCACTTCGAGTGTCGTCAGTAGGAGGTAGATTTCATCACCCGACGTCATTATTGTCATTACATTTCCTTTAATATATAATCACTTGGATTAGTATTGTTACTAGAAATATGCATACACGCATGCATAAGGCTTACTATTGTCACTATAAATCATTGGTTAAGCGCTCAGAAGGACTGAACGATGATGATAATGGTTGCAAATTTGGCTGATCACTACTTACGACTGATAACTTTTAATAAGTGAACACTGACTCATGATGAATGGAGGTGAATGATATCCTAGCTAACAGGGCTGAACACGTTATAACTCGAGACTAACAATAATAATAATTAATAACAAAAAAAATAATTAATCTACATCATCTATTGGGTTAAAATAGGTTACTGAATTTCTCCTTAAACTAACACCATCCCACAAAAAGCAAAACGAAAAAGAAGAAAAGAAAAAAGACAACAATTAATTTCATTTCTAAAACTTAAAGGCAAGTGGAATATATACATTTCAACGTTGTACAAATGCCTGTCATTCCGTGACGCTAACTCCATCTAGTTAGTTAATGGTTATGATGATTATTATTAATTGATCATCCATAACTAATTACAAGTGATGAGAATCTTAATTTATGTTATTAATAATTCTCCAGAAGACATCACTCGGATATGCGGGCGCTGTAAACGTTTCTTCTCTTCCACAACATTAAAGACATTTACCATCACACAATATTTCCTCAGGTGGAAATACTTCTTACGAAAGAAGACAAATCCGTCTTTAATCTATATTTAGCGAGCCCCCATCCACCCACTGTCTTTCCAACATATGGTTATCAATGTGTGTAAGAAGGTCAACAAATTTAACAATAAATGTATTAAAGCAACGATCAAATATATAACATATACAATCAAAGAGTGTTGACATAATAAATATAATACTTCACAACAATGTTTGATTAATGCTGGACAGTCATTCATTTTATCCTAGCATAGACATAAGCAGTCAATTAACATAATACATAATCAAGTTCATGCATATCATCACAGAAATGAGAGTGGAGTTTTAGAGAAATAGTTAAAAAAGTCAATACACATAACCTGTTCAAAGATGGCAGCTGTTGCCGGCAAGTGCTTCACAATCACAGGGTTTGCAACAAGCCACTGCCTTTCATATCTAGGCGAGGGTCCACGTGCCCCCTTCTAGACACATCACACAACTGTTCCAGAATCTTCCACGCACTTTCTAAGCACGCAGTAGAGAATCGTCCTGACATTTCAAATGCGCTATGATGCAATAATGTGTAGAAAAGTGAACACTCTCACTGATCATATAAAGGGGTAGTTACTGATCATATGAAAGGGTAGTTAAAATCTAAAACCAGCGTTGAGAGGCTTTGCGTTTTCTTTCTTAAGCAATAAAACAACGCCTATAGCCTAAAGCCAATGCAAAAGCTTTTGCACGGTATAAATATGGCTAAATTATCTCATTTATTTCTATTATTAGCTGAATCTAGCTATGTTGCAAAAGCCAAAGTCCCATACTTACTACCTATAGCTACATAGATCAATGCGCAGTCCCTTCACTGAGTAATTATAGCTTCTGAGATCAATACCAAGACTCTCACTTACTAACTAGGCTACAGAGGTCAATGCAAACCTCTCACACTAACTACAGCTGTAGAGACCAATACCAAGACTCTCACTTATAACTTTCACACTTTCGAACTATAGCTAAAGAGACCAATGCCAAAACTCTCACGCAATCTCTATAGTTATAGACGTCACAACACTTGTACTAGCTGACTATAGCTGCAGAGCCTAAAACCAAAGCGCTTACACGGATGCCTTTAACTACAGATACTGAGATAGATTCCAGGCCTTATCTCTCACCCTCGAGCTGGTTACGGGTTTTATGCCCGCTTCCAACGTTTATTGACTTCGCAGGCGACTTTAAGTGACAAAGCTATAGATCAGGTCAGAGGCCATGGTCAGCTGTCATCCATAAGGTCCTTGTCTGATGCATTAAGTGTATTACAACTGTTTATACTTATTTTTATTTATTTTTTTTATTGATGCAAATATTTTATATTCTCAAAAGTTACATTTGCTGTATTTTATTTTAGTCTTTGAAGCACAATTGTACAAAGCAGGGTCAGTCGAGAGTTGCGCCTTGTGCATTAAACTGTATCAAAAGAGAAAGATATTTTAGTCAATGCAATTGTTCATTTATTCTGAAGAATGTTTCTGTCAAATAACAACCGGTATTTATTTCACCCACACCGTTTTGATGAAGAACGTTAACAGCCTTCGAAACATTTCTTCTCCCCTTGTGCCGGAAAGTTCTATATAATCTGAGAACTCCCATCTCTCCTTGTAAAGTTATTCTAAACACTGTTTGTACTTCTGTATTTGCTCTATAATTATAATGACAATTTGGATAGATTAATATTGACATAATCATCACAAGTTAATTTTTATAACTAAAAAGAGTAACAATAAAATTTTATTTTAAATATTCAACAAATATTATCACAGCACAGTTTACAGTCTCAAAGATTGACACTGGAAAATTATATGTATTAAAAGAAGCTATTTCCCCTAGCGGATATTATCGCATTTCTGTTTACATTCGAAATGCACCAATGTTACCAGACAAATTCCTGTCTACAATCTGTGTATACATCTTTCAATGTTTACCATACAGGTGTATACCTTTATCCAACTTTAATCGGATATATAACTTGTGTGCATATATATATATATATATATAGTTGCTTATTTCCTACGATTTTTATATAGGAAAAATAAATACTACATTTTAGTCAAGTATTCAGAAACTAGTTTTTCTTAAAGTCTTTTGATTTTAAACATTAACCTTCATAACTATATTGCTTAACTGTTTACATCAGCAGTTCAGAGATGCAAACTGGGTTTCCCTATTTCTCTTCCGCCAGTCTTAATCAGCTGATGGATGGGACACAGATCTTTATACTTTTCAAGCAATGAGCAGACAGTTCTGGTTCGAATAATAGCACTTGTATAGATTTGTCTAGTCAGAGTCCAGGCAATTAATTTAGGTTTCAATACCCGAATAAGTCCACTTCCAAACTTCATATCTCTCAACCAAGGATCCTCGATCAATGAGTAATTGACTTCGATTTGAAGAACATTCGGTTAAACGATCAGTCAAACCCAAAATTCAAGTCACTTTGACGGCAATGTCAAAGCAAAATTTCTGTGATCTGTATAACAGTTTATAGCAGAGCCATTCTCTCTCTCTCTCGCTCTCCAACCACCATCGCTATGCTTTTGATCAAAACATTTTTCTTCTTAAATTATTATTATTATTACATGATTTATTTATTTTTGGAAATAGCATCGGACCTGACTCTTTACGTCATTGATAAGTGTCATTCCAAATGTTCCTCCATTCACGATTTTATTTGTTTCTAACTCATTTTATGTTCTTCCCGTGTTCCTCACTCATTTAACTTGTTCCGAGTGTTAATTTCCATATCAAAAATACTTTGTTTTCGGATTCCCTTATCTGTTTTACGTTTTCAATCAACAGCAACAAACAATAATCGAAAAAATCCCAAAGTAAACCTAAATTCGTTAAGATGATTTTACTGTGCGTGATTATACCTTTAAACTTGGCTGCAAAATGATATTGTTCAACTTTTGTCGTATTGTGGTCAAGCATCCGGTGAATATCTAGCCCTGTTTTTAAAGCGTAAACGTCATGCGGGTGTCTCAGTAATCCTAGCATTAACCCCCAGTGGTTCAACTCGGATAGGACCGAAGACAATACGCTTCAGTTAATTTATTTCTTTTCCCCTTATTGTTTCTCACTTCTGATTATCAGTAAATTTTTTTGTACAGTAATAATGAACTAAGGAAATATTAGAACTGCATTAACTGAGATAAAATCATGGGCTTTGCGACTTGTATGTTATACATTGCTTGACGTGATAAGAGAAAAATCCTGGGCTTTGCGACTTGTATGTTACATTGCTTGACGTGATAAGTGAAAAAATCCTGGGTTTTGCGACTTGAATGGCACATTGCTTGACGTGATAAGTGAAAAAATCCTGGGCTTTGCGACTTGTATGGCACATTGCTTGACGTGATAAGAGAAAAAATCCTGGGCTTTGCGACTTGTATGGCACATTGTTTGACGTGATAAGAGAAAAAATCCTGGGCTTTGCGACTTGTATGGCAAATTGCTTGACGTGATAAGCATCAAACGCAGCGTCAGCACAAATAGACAATTAAAAATAGTTACTAATATAATGAAAGTACTGGAGTCCTCAATCGTCAAAAAATACACATCCTCTACTTCTACACTGGCTGATACTTAAAATGAAATGACAAACCTCTGTAAGCATGATTCATTATTCAAATGGCAAACAAGTGTACCATGATTCATTATTCAACTGACAAACTAGTTTACCATGATTCATTATTCAACTGACAAACTAGTATACCATGATATATTATTCAAGTGACAAACTAGTGTGCCATGATTAACTAGAAAACAGTGAGCATGATAATATACAATATTAATTAGCACTCATTGAGCACGATAGTAGGCCTACGTATGTTGTGTTGTTGGCATTCAATTTGTGCCCAGCAATCAAGCAGTAGAAGACGAAAATCCAGGTACTACCGAAAAAGGTTTATGTTGGAGGATTAGAAATCATAGAGACTTACTGATAGAAACCATTAGTTTCATTCCTCTCCGACCAGGTGTTAAAGCGAACCAAAGGGCAACATTGCTGTATAATTTCTAAGGTGTTTATCATTATTCATTTCTGTTTTGTTATAATATCAAAGTTTTAATTCTTGTTTTTAAGCAGTAATTTGGAAAAGTTCTTGTATATTTTATTATACATTTTTAAACGTTTTAGAACTTTTTCCAAGATTAGGCTCTTTATCACATCTTCTTTTGGTGTTATTATTATTATATATCAAAGTGAAAACGAAATTGAATATACACGCCATTTGCTAACACTATACTTGAAGCGATAGCTGACGACATCATCCGATTATGCACAGAACAAAATATGAATTAATAATGACATTTTTATAGATGATGGAGTAGTATAATGGTTTCATTTTCGTCATAATTTTATAATTAGATGAAAACGTTGACCTGCACCGCCATTATTTACCTATTTATTTTACAATGAAAGAAAACAAAATAGTCTACACTCTACAGTCTACACAGACTTGATTTTCCAACGAAGGGTACATAACTCTGTTTCAGATTGAGAAACGAAATGCTTGCTAATGTAGGGGACGCTTTCGGCTTCTGCCGCTTTCGCGCTAAATTCGAAATGAGCTGAAAGCGATATTATATATATTATGGATGTGAATCTGTTAACAATAATAGTGTTATATGAAAATGGCTGAAATAAATGAAGTCGAGGAATATTGGAGCGATGCAGATGAATCTTTACTTGCAAAATGTGACCACTGTGGTATGGTATTTTCTATGTATTGTTAAGTGAATATGGACCTCTGCATTTAACTTCATTTATTGTTAATATGATTGAGCCTAGATAAACATTTCTTTCGCTATAGAGAATTTTAATATATTTATACTTTACCGTATCATTAAAATAACCTTTTTCTAAAAAAAATATTTCCTTTGGTGACTACATATTTTAGTAGATGAACTTACCCCGCACACAATATCTTTTTAACTAGTCATGTATGAGTGCGCACAAACTTGATAAAGTATAAACTCTTGAGTATGTGAATGGTTATTAATATTATATAAATCTATTCTTGTGAATAAATTTCTTTTGAGCATTTAAAGGAATTTTTATTTTGTAACAATTTACATTATGTCATATAATACATTGTGTGTTGGTCGTAATTGTATTGAACAGCTCTGGACTCCGACACTCCATTAGCAACATTCATGAAGACTTATCTTTGTGTAACAAATTTAACACAGCAGCTTTGGTGCGAACAGCACCTTCAGTACACGTTACTTGGAGTGGAACCTGATGACATTACAGAAATGGCAGCTTTGGTCCCACTGCCCACGGCAGATAGGCCAGAAGTAAAACAGGGCAAGAACATTCATTTGGCAAGAGGTTAGCTATTATTTTTGTTTGTTTCCTTGTTAAAATCTTTTTAGTGTTGTTTCTAACAGAAGGTTCTGATACTGACTTGGAAAGGTAACATTAACAAAATAAACTATATATTTGCTTTATGGCTAGATTATGATTTAGAAGTATACAGCTTTTAGTGTATGGGAATTTCAAAATTTACAAATCGAGTCCCAATGATAAGGATTATAGAAAAGAATAACAGAGTCAACAGCCAAGGTTAAAAGCAAACTTACATTAGATAAACATAATTTAATAAATTAAATAAAAGTCATAAAAGCCAAATAAGTGGCCAAATAACTAAAGAAACCTTTTGATTGTAAGGTTCAGTGTTTATTTTTATTGTTATTTAAAGCAGACACATTTTTGTTTATGTAAATGAACAGAAAGCTTGATTGTTGACATGGATTTAATTTATCTAATCCTGTGATATGCTGTTTAGATATTGTAAACATGAATTTCATTTATTAAATCCTCTGATATGTATTTTAAGCAAAGGTATATAAAAATAGTAGACACGTTTTAAAACATCTCCCATACAATGATAATAGCAAACAGTCTCTAGTATTATTCAAAATGTGACAAACATTTGTTGCAGTATTATATATCCCTTCTTATTCTATTAAAATATTTAAAAATAAATGCCTAAATATCATAAACAGAACAAAAATTGAAAAATTATAAGACCTTATTTATATCAAATTTAAAATTTAATTAATGATAACTAATGCATAATACACTTCAGTGTTACAAGTGAAATTCCTTGATGAAAATCTACATATATTGTCTGAGATAAAATTCACTTTTACTTCCTTACATTGTCCAAATAAAATCAACTCTCAATCCCTTTCAGTTACACTGTAGAGTTACTTCCCTGCATTGTCCAAATAAAATTTATTGCCAGAAATCCCTGTCACTGTTTCTGATTAGGCTTCCTGATCTATTCCTTTTACTATCAGATTCAGAGATATAACTCAGTAAATAAATTAAAATATTTTAGATTGCCCATGCCAAAAATGAAATTCACTAACATCAATTCTGAGTAGTAATATTGCAACAAGGAATAAACCCAGAGGAAAATTACTTGAAATACTTATTGTCATAAAAGAAATTTATTAAAATATTAGTAAAACTGCTATCACTGTCAGGTATAAATTTTACAACTAAAATCCTTTAACCACGTCTGAGATGAAATTCATTTATAGAAATATCTTACCGTTTCATATTAAGTTTATATTATTTCACTAAACAAACAAATAGTATAGCTCCACATTAATATATTAGATTATTGAATCTGAAAGTCCAGTTACTGATGAGGTAAAGACTGAATGAAATGGAATCTAGGTCAGCCACAGATAAGAATAAATCCATATGAAATGAGTGATTCCCATTTGTAGAATAAGAAATGCAAAATTTAAACTTCCAGAGATTTGTATATATGTATTTATTTTGGTATTGAAAGTCAATATTTCTAAAAGAAATCAGAACTCTCATTCATTTGTGAAATTGGCTTCTGACCATAGCAACATAATATTAGACATCACAAGTGGGAACAACAGTCTGCATGTGCTGTCTGCTATATTGTCTTGCATTAAAAGAAATGGTTTGAAAAATTAAAACCTGGTTAAATATTGCAGTGCATATGGCTGCACAAACCAAAAATATTTACCTTTCCCAAAGATCACAAATTACGAAAAAAGTGGACTACAAAGCTGAAAAGAAATCTTTCTGTTTTATCTGACAGCACAGGCAGTAGTGTGTAGCGACACTTCGAAGAAGAAGACTGTGAAATGCAAAGCAGACAGTTATTTTTGGGATAGTTTAGCAATGACAGGTGTTGAGGTGCCAAAATTTAGACATAACCAGTTTTAAATTAGTCTCACACAATTATGGTTCTATCATTTGATCATTGACTCTAATTTATAATTGAATAAGTTTTAATTAAATCCATTCATTCATTCAGTGAGTCTTCTTGTAACTGGGAAATTAATAAGTAATCACAGAAAATTTATTGAAAATTTTACTATGATTTCCGATGGGTTTTATTTTTTCTTAATTGCATACATATAATTAATTTTTTATTTATGTATATGTACTAAAATTAATTTAAATTCACTTTCCACATTTGCACCTATACAATAAAGATAGAAAACAGTGTTCATGCAATAATTAAAAACACTCTTGGTAAATTAATAATGAATATTAGCTGGTAAGTACCTAAGAACAAAATATTTTTGATGAATTATTAAAATAGATACTCCTTACAGTTTCAACTCAATATGTGTTAACAAGATTATTATTAATATGATTAATTAATTATCAATTAATCAACTGTTGTTTAACTATCTTTGCATTAGCTGATTTAAAAAAAAAATTTCTACTGAATTAGATGCTTCATATTTAAATATATATTCATGAAATCCCTATCAATGTATCATCATTTTTTGATCTGAATTTGTATGAATGCATTTTAGTACATGAATGGTTGCTTGTGTGTTAATTGCATCAAAATATTTTACTTTATATACTGTAGCATTACTCTTAATGGTTAACAATAACATTATTCATAACATAAATGTATATGACAAATTTTCTTGAATAGATAATCTTATTACTCTGGCCAGTACTAGGATAAAATCTGAAGTCTTTATTTTCCGCTGTTAACTTTAGTTAGTAAATCCAATAGAATTTGGATTTATTATTATTATGCATTTGCCCAAACTACTTGTGTACAAAAGAATAGTTGAAGTAACTTGATCATAATTAAATATTTTGCTTTACAATTTATGGTTTCATAATACTGCATATTAGCAAAGTTATAACATTTTGTTGCACTAAATATATCACCACTAGTAAGGTGGCAAAAACTGGGATTTTTTTTGCCCTTTTATATATTAATAAATGTAATATTAGTAAGAAGAAATGCATATATTTATTAAGCTTTGTAAGACTATCCAACTATTAAATTAATATAACATTGGCCATTAATTGTTAAATTTAAAAGCTGTTGATTTACAGTATTAAATAAATAAAACAGTACACACACACACACACACACACACACACACACACACACACACACACAAATAAACACACATAATACTTATTCATTCATGCACAAATATGCATATATATAGAGAGAAATATACAAGAAACTATTCTATTAGTAGGTAAAGTAATTAAAAATTATATATAAATTATAATATTTATTCACTTGGTCTTTCAAACATATATAGGAGAAAATAATTCTTGATTAATATACCTTTGGATGCAGACATTTTAACTTTCACTTACTGACATGACCAGATATAATAAATAATATAAAACTGATTAGTTGATATGCACTGAGGAAATCCAGGCAGAAGTTATCACCACCTTGCTTTTCGCCATGTACTAAGTATCAAGTTTAGCACTAGATAGAAAGAAAAAAAGAATTTTTGCAGGGTCTCATTTGAATCTTTCTTCTGAAGACCTAATAGCTAATTTTAGAAGCCACAGTTTCCATAAATAGATATTACAATCCTTTAATATCACTTATTCATTAGTCATAGTGTTCTTTTCTTGTTTGTGGTGTCATCACCTGGTATTTGTTTGCTTTCATTAAACATCTCTGGAATCCATAAATTTGAAAAAAGTGCTGTTAAGTGTTGGAGAGTTAGAGAGTTTCTGGGTGGCAATTTCAACAAACTTTTATTTTATTTGATAATATGATTAATGAATGTACATTTACTACTAAAGTCTGTATCATCCGTAACACTGTTCAAAAGGTTGTTTGCCATCTCAAGTTCTCCATAAATATCGACTGGAAACCATCCTGAGCCATGACATATAACTGAAATGTCCAGATCTTCCCTCACATCAGTTAAAGTGAATAGCATACATTTGCCAGTGTGGTCTGCAGCATACACAAGAGAAAACAAAATCATTTGCTAAATAGGCTTTTGCAAATAGTTCTTGATGACATTGCACATATTTTATTCCAGGATTCTACCTGCAGCACTATTTGTCATTCCCAACTTTAATAAAAATAATTTTAATTGTATATTTACAGAACTGGAAGTCCATGATATTGTAAGTGTGAACATTTCATCCATTGAAGACAAATGGGCACTTCATATTTTGAATCTTCATACTGTGGTTCAGGGATTTCTCTTTGGAATCCCTGTGGCTCGAGAGATCCCTATATTCGGTGATCCTTTTGGAACAGGGGACCTACTCTTTGGAATTATTGATGAGCTTAGGTTTGATGAGGCAAACTATACTTTGTGCCTTGTTGAACTGAAGACCCGAAAGAGCACAACACTGCCAGGAAAGACTCAACAGAAACAGCATGCTTTCCAGGTAGGCCAAAATAACATCATTTACAAATGGTCAGTTATGTCCCCTGGCCTAAATATTGGATTTTCTTGGCTTGAACTCATAGGTGTGGGAATTTTTCTCCTAACACATACTTTTCCTTTGCACAAATTTTTGTGTGTATGTTGCAGATTGTTGTATATAGGCTGCAAATTGTTGTATACATTTGGATTCTTACACTTAGAAACAAATGATACCTTTGTAAAGTTAAATTCTTGTATATGCTACTTTAGTGTTTCTTTATAAATTATAATGAACTCAGATATATCAGTGTTTACTGGATATCTAAGCAATCAAGCTAACTATTTTTTCTTTTTACAAGACACGTTCAATGATAACTTTTATAAAATACTCATGAATATATTGTTTGTCATGCTAGGTGGAGATGTACAAACGTTTGTGGGACAACCTTGTCAAAGGTGAATTCTCATCAGATTTCTTCTTCAGCAAGCTTGGACTTGGTCAGTCAGCTGACCTCCCACTTTCTAAAGAGATCAACCAGCTCATGGATACACCTATTGCACAATCAATGTCCTTGCGACAGTTGCTCTCACAACTGCTGTCCTTTGCTCAGGCTCTAGTTTGCATCAGTTCCATGCAGGTAGAGTACCTCCACCAGGGAACAGGTGCTAGAATTGGTTGGTCAGACATACAGGAAGATCCCAAAATGTTGCAGTGCACTTTTCAGACATGCATGGACTTTTGGCATGGACGCAGAGAAGTAAAAGGGGTTGAGATAGAGGAAGCGTGGAAATGTGCAATGTGTGAATATGCAAACGGCTGTGGATGGCGAAAGAAAAAATCACTTGAGTGTTTGGAGAAAAACAAACTTACTGCTTAATATATTTGTTACATGTTTTGTAAGTATTCAGATAATTGAGGTGCTCAAAATTAGCTATACCAGTGTGCTTTTTTTTATTACCTAGATTTGGAGAACTTAAAATTCATGTGATGTGGAAAATAAATCTGAACAAAATCAAATAATTGCAGATTACAGTTGAGATAATGATTTTTTTTTTACACCATTAATTACATCTTAAAGTAAACAGCTTGAAGACCTGAACTGGATCACTCATATCTCTGTTATTAAGAATGAGCCTATTCTTAAACAATTCAGTAATTAGTCTAAATCTTGTCTTTTGTTATTCTTACAGAAGTAGTATATCAAGATAAAGATGGTCAACGTGTGCATACTTATCTGGGTTTGAAAATAAATGGTGGTTTGTATATGAAGAGTAATGAATTTCTTTTCTAAATATGTAAAGCCATTTTTTGGATAAATTATACTTCAGAGGGAGGAAGGACAGAACTTAAATTATTTGTGGTTAATTTGACCAAAAACATAGTACTTAATCTCTTTTACTGGGAGCACTTTTGCCCATAGGAAATATCAGTTATGTATGCATATTTTCTTCTTTTTTTTTACAAAAAACTATAATAAGACTTAAATTATCTTTAAAAGTAAATATTTGCAACGAGTGAATCAGTGATGTTCATTGTCGTCACAAAGTCCATGGAGGAGTAGAAGACAATAGGATGTATATGAAATGAAAATTGTTTTTGTTTGGGAAATTTGCATTTCATGGATGTGATCCTCTTTGATGCAGGGAGTTTTTATATATAGTTCCTCAATAATTAGGTCCTGTATATGTTAGAAATAGATATCAAGGAAACTACGAGTGGTCTGATTATGCAAAGGACAACTATAAAATTAAGGCTAGGCGGTTTTCAAGTACAAAAGTTGACAAGAATTTGCAGTTATTTAGCATCCGCATGATAACTAATCCATGTTCCAGCTTGTATTAAGAAACACATCACAATGCCTTATGTCACTCCAGGGTAAGTATCTTTCACATTACAATTTTTTATTTGGCCAAATATCCATTCCCAACATATGTCAATTTTGTCGTTAAGTGTTAAGACCTAGTGGGAAATTATGATGAACTTGGATAGATTAACACTTTATTTGCCTATATATGAAGGACTGATGGATGGTTCCCCAAATTATTTCTGTATACTCTTCAGCACTTAAATGCTGAAATTATACTTCTTAGCATTTGTGAGTGATGACACATTTTAGGACTCAACAATACAAGAGCTGTAGGAAAGTTATACACAAAATAATATATTAATTCAGTAATGCTACAACATCAAAGACTATAATTAATGAAATAATACTTTACCTTTGTTCATATTAGTTTACTTTGGTTAAAATGTAAAGATATAATTTTGAACTAAAGTTTTTGGTCACCTGAATAATTAATGTCTAATATATATATGCACATTATTCCATTAAAACTGTTACATTTTTAATGCTGCAATATATAATTAAACAAAATTAATTATAATTTAGAAAATAAATACATTGTGACAATTTATCTATTGACATTTATATGAAAATATAAAACCCAACACTGGGTAACAAAATCACTTAAGATAACCTCAACAGATTCAATAAGCACAAGAAATAAGCAAGAGCAGATAAGTCTGTCAAGCCTTCCATGAAAATGCAGTGGTGACAAAATTATTACATGTGCAAAACATGTTTCTTGCTACAATTCATAAAGATTTCATGAGTTTCCCTTTTGCTGTCTCATCTGGCTTATAATTCGTCTTCGTTTCCTGCCACCAGATCGATCAAAAGCATAACGCAACCACAATTTGGTTACTTCCTCTACATCCATTTTTGTCAACATGTGAGTGGGTGACTGTAAACACGCTCCTGTAAATAAACAGATCTGAAAGTTGGTTCAAGGATCAAAACAGAAAAAAAAATATGCACAGTAAAGTCTTACTTCCTTCTAAAAACAAATATAACCAACAAGCAATGAGTAAAAAGCAGTTTTGTACATTCCCTGAAGGAAGATTAAATATTTAAATAAGCAAAACAATTGGGTGTCAGCCTAGTATTATTTTATTTATTAAGTGACAAAAAAACAAAAGTAGAAATAATACTACTACAATCAAACAATGCTTTAGATTTGAGGATTACAGAATCTTGAAAAAATAATTAGCCATTAATACAAGCATTCAAAGAATCATTAAAAATGTTCCTTTTCTAGTCATTAAAGCTTGATTTCCTTGCTTGTTCAATACAGATGACTCTTTGCTAGGTTTGGTCATTACAGTGTGACTCCTTGTTTGGTCATTAAAACTTGACTCATTACCTGTCATTAAATGTAAGTAGTAATCATAGTCTACTAGATGGCTGTTTGACCTATCAGTCTCTTGGCACATGCTTCAGTCTGACATAAAATGACAAATTATTTCTATTGACTCAAAATATAAGTTTATGGTCAGTTATACCTGAATAAAACTTCTGAATAGTTACTGTTCAAAGAAGTGCATACTTGGAATATACCTTCATCATACATGGTAGAAAAAATGTTTAAGAGGTAAATATTTTTTTTTTTAAATGGAAAATGCAGCTGACAGTATTTTGTGATGCATGCCCCTTCCCTTTCAACCACCCACCTGCTTGGTCGAAGGACACTGTGAGGAGCATGCTATTTGTCACTAGTCCATATCTTTACAGATATTTCAAAACTCTTCATATTTAATCCCCATCTAGGTTTCTTGCCTCTGTACCAATACTGAGGACACAGATATCAAAAGACAATTCATTACACAGAACAATACTTTATTCTTTTCTAAACAAGCAATTCCTTCATACAATGTATACAAAGTAAGGAAAAATACTTTATTTTTTTCTAATAAGCAATTCTCAATTTAAATATTTGTAAATTATTTTGTTAAACCTTTTCTCCTTTTAATTTTTTGAATGATAATTGCTGCCTTCTGCTGAAATAATACTGTGTGACTATAATATCTAGTAGTTATTTTATATTAATTTGTGTACACTCAGTAGTATAGCTCTCTAAGTTTGGACTGTCTTGTTCACGCACACACAGACATGCATACACACACATATAAACAACTGTTTGTTTTATTAATTAGTAAAAATGTATATCATATACTCTTTAAGATTATGTACAAGTATGAGCAAAATAATTCAAATAAGAGATACTGTTGAATGCTGCTGAATTTACACATTACAAAAATTATGAAGGTAGAAGTAGCTTGGAATTTAAGATATATGTAAAAAATCTCACTTATACAGAATGTTTTAAATTTTGAAAATGAATACAAAAATACAAATGTCTCTGGATTGACTACACTCACGAGTGATGATGTCCATCAGTCTAAGGGGAGAAAATGCTCTCTTCTCTCCCTTTCCAACCCAGTTAAATTGCATGGCTAGTTCGGTAGTAATGGTTGATTTTAGTATGCGACGCACCAAGTCTTCTTTATTGCTACCCCCAATTCGACACAAATTATTTATCTATGACAAAAGTAGGTGCAAAAGTCACAGTAAGATTAAAAGTGGCTAATGTATCTAGGCTATCCCATATCATATCCATCTAAAGGTAATATATTCCTATCTACAAAGGCTAAGAGTATAGTAAGATAAAGTGAATGTTATGAAATCACTCTATAGAGACATAATGTATACTACTCAGTTGAAAAGTATATGATTAGGACATGCATTTAAAAATAAAACTTAATGATGTCTATATACTGCATCTTTAGGGTCCCATTAAGTATAATAGTAATCTTTAGTTAAACATTTCACCATATTTCCCATAAACCTGATGTATAACTGAGGAGAACTGTCACAGAAATATGAACCCACAATTAAATAATTCATTTCAAAATACAAAGCATTATTTACTCTATTGTTAAAATATTTATTTCATTATTTAACCCTACTTAATCACAATTTTTAAAATTTAAAGGTGCAAAATGTGTAACAATGCAAAATAATTTCTAAACTTAAATAGCCCATATATTAAAAGAACTGGATATGTTTGTTAGAGAGTCTGCAACACAATCACTTTAGCTGTTTGATATTTACCAGCCACTCCTGAATATGGGGATCATTTAAGCGCTCTTCCATAGCCTCTAAATCTTCCATGGAATGAAGTGGAAGCTTAATTTCATTATTAAAAGATGCTGTTTGTGCACCACCACATAGAGTCTCCCCAGATGAACTTGCACTGTTTGATTTCTTACAATTGGTTTCGTGACCTGCAGTTAAACTAACCAGCTGCTTTTGGATATTTGCCAATACACCCAGCATTCGTTCTTCCATGTCTGAAATGAAGATTTTCAGTACAAATTAAATTTTAAGCTCTATATGCTAAGTTTTCAAATTCCATTTTTTTTTTAAAGTGACTGCATTTGATAAAACTTTAATGACTAAAAAGTAAATTTCCATAGTCGAACAAAATAAACTTCAACTGAATGTAGAGCAGTCAAATAAACTTGAACTGAATATTTGGGTAAAATAAGTGGCTACCAAATATATAGGTAGCCACAAGAAATTGGTAAAAAAAATATTAAGTATATCAATGAAACAAGATTTAATTGAATACATGGGTAAATAATCCCCAAGAAGTGGCTAAATATCCTGGTATAAGCAAGAGATAGCTGATTGCCCAGGTAAAGTAAATTGAAATTATCATAAGGAATCATGCAAAAAAATGAAAACATCAAACTTGAACCTTATAATAAACTGACTAACCAGTCTTAACTGGCTGAAAGCTGACTGGAAGTGTTGGGTTTCTTCTGTCTCCTTCAACAGAGCTATTAAAATTTTCAGCTGCATCTAACAACCTTTTATTTGATTGTTCAAGAATATCACTTCCAGAACTTCTGCAAGGTTTGTTATATATATCTGTTTTGAAGTGCAAGGTCTGCGTTTTGGAAATTCCTGGAGCTCCAGACAATCTTAGCACTGAGCAGTTGGCAGTTTCAGATCTCTTTGGGGGTATGAATTCTACAACTTCAAACCCAGTCTGATCAAAATCATTTTTGCATGCAGCTAAAGTATCACTTGGGTCATGCATGGCACCATCAAAGTTGAGTTCCCTGGATTGTCTCTCCCAGAAGCTATTGCTCTCCCCATCATCTGAGGATGGTTCAACTACTGGAGACTGGACTTCTATTTTTATTTCACCTAGCAGAGGTGGAGTTTCCATTTTCACATCATCTGGCACTAATTGTCTACTACCACCATCTTGATTAGTTTCACAACCATCCGAATCAAAAGGTGGAAGTGTAGGGGATGAGCCACCTGTTACTATATGGCTTTTATGCAGAGATACGGATTCATCATCCACAGCCATGCTCTTGTGAATGGAATTGTCACCTATGGGCTGAGAACTCCGGGTGTACCTTGATGATGACTTCTGATTGGATGAAGGCAAGTATGTACTTTTTGGCAAAGGATGACTCGAGTCATCAGTCATATTCTGCTGGCTTCTTTCACTGCTGCACATCTGGTGGTGGAAGTAACAGCTCCTGCCATTACTGCTGTGTCGCAGGCTATGTTGTCTGCATTTTCAAACATGGCAAAACGGTGAAATGGTATAAGTTAGATAAGCAAAGAAAATTAAATTAATTTTAAAACCACCAAGAAAATTACTGCTCGTTCATTGGTGCAAATATGGCAGTATCCAGAAAGTGACATCCCCTCCCCCACAAAAAAATAAATTAATTAAAAAAAAAATAGAGAGAGAGAGGGAGAGAGCTCATTCTTTGGGGAAGTGTACCATTTTGTTACCGGAAGTGCAAAAAATAAAGTGGATCAAATCTAATTATTTTACATGACAAGAGGACCTAATGCTCACATAAAAACATAAAAAAAGATAAAAATTATTAAAATCTTTATATTATAGGAGTTTGAAATATCAAAAGCATATGTTTCTGTTAAAAACTTAGTAAGATTTTACCAGGAAAAAGTTTTTTTAATCATAATTAAATAAGCAATATAATTATCTCATTACAATGAATATATTTTCTTTATAAACCTAAATTATTGACTTACTCTGGATACATTTTATTTAAAAAAGGGTATAAAACTACAACTTGGCAAATGTGGAAACCATATTAACAAAATTATCAGCCATCATAAAAGAAGCTCTATTCTATTTTATTCAAATAAACATAAAATAGGCTAAGTTATTATGCTGCAAAGATAATATTAATAAAATAAACAAAGTATCTATTTAAATATTTTCAATATATATATATAATCGCAATATTTCTTTTCGTGAATTTAATTCACAGTTTTTCTACCCTTACTAGCCCAGGTTTAAAAATACACAGATAAGAGAAACTATAAATGGAAAAGAAACCATGTGGATATTTACATAAATATGTCAGCTATTTATGATGTTAATAAATTAAATAAAAATATATTGAGATAATCAGAAATCTTAGCTGTCTTGATACATTGACGATTCCAAAATTTTCCACCTTTACTGTTGCAACATTGTGATATGAATGGGGAAACAAAAGTTATTTTTCTTATTTGATACTTAAAACACATCTCACCAAGACAAAATGACAAGAGAGTTATCTTTCCAGAATATGGCACCTTTGAAATATGAAACTAGTACGCAATATTATTGTCATTATTTTATATTTACAAGTTTATTAATTCTGTTGTAATGTGATAAAGAGGAAATGAAGTCAAATTAGTTTTCCTAAAGCTGAATATAATTTAGAAAAACATTAACATATAATTACTTCTGGTAAAAGACTAATTAAATCCATATCGTGTTTACCTGACATATTGCTGTTTGGTAAAAGAATAAAACTTTCAGATCCAATTTACGTAGAAACTAAGCATTGCGAAGAATCTGCCTTTTTAAAAATATTATTTCTTCACAAAATTTATCGTTTACAGATAAAAGGAATATTGAATATTGCTTTCAGTTTAATATATTATTGCTTCTAAGAAAACCTTGATACAGAAAGTTTGTTGGATTATTTATAACAATGATAACAATTTATAACAAATTAAAGAAAATGGCTATATGTATCCATGTATCAAAAAGAGGTGACATTTTTCTATTCAAAACGGATTTGTAATACAAATAATTACAAAATAAATGAACATTATTCAAACAACTATCTTATGTATCTCTCACATCAATTCTGAATATACAGAATATAATTATAAACATGAGATATTTCAAAGCTTTATTTAAAAAAAGAAAAGAAAAGCACATTTCAAATGGACCTACCCTTTGTGGTACACTTCCCCATATATATATATGATATATATACATATATATATCTTGGCTAAACATTGTAGAGATTACTTAATAGAATAACAATCTAATTATCGTTAATTTAAAGATTTGTTAATATTTAAAAATAAATATGACTCCTCTGTGAGAATAGAAAACATTCTTATTTTCTAAATAATTATAAACATATAAGAATTCTCATAAGTTTAAAGATAACTACTATCAAACAGTTTTGCAAATATTAATGAAGCATTCTGCATGGGTTTACATTCAGACTTCAGCATGTATACTGAAAATCAGAATAGTCAAACTTATGATGGATTTTAATTATCAGTTCAGCATCTGCTATTGGGGCATCATGAGAGAGTGAGGATGATTCAGGTGATAATGGTCCAGGTTTGTGTGATGTAGTTGGCTCTGGCTCTCTGGAGAAGTTGATTACATACACTCATTTGCAGATGGTTCAATGGTTGTTGTTTCTTGAAAGAATCATGGTGATTGGCAATCGATGCTGCCCTCTCTCCTAAATTGCTCAAATGATGCAGCGATGTCTCAAATTGTCCATATAATTTTAAGACTTTGTTTCATTGAGAGATCATACTCAGAAATTAAATTACTCAAGTGTTACTGCTTCTTTGATTGAACATCAAACGAAAGACAAGTAGATGACTTTTTTTTACAGAGGCCACACTGTACAAAAAGGACATGCAGGTCTTAAAATACAAAGTAAAGAATTATACTCTGTGTAGCAAGATATTAACATTATAACATATATGCCGGAACTGAGAAAAGTGAGGGAAAAACAGATTCACATCTTTCATGCTCACCCTGATTTATTTTTCTTGTCCCTCTCCTTTAAGTGCATATGATTGAATATGAATAAGTTAAACACATTTAAGTTGCACAAACACTGTATGTGATGTGTTCTTGCATTTCTTTGTCCAAGCAATGTTTGGTTAATTCATTGATTGTTGTTTCATCTAAAATATATTACTCTTCATCAAGTAGACCAAATTCCTTAAAATTACTAAATAATCCACATATTTTAAACTAGACTTGAAAATATAGGAAAAGATGGATGTTTTATAGCACAACCTCCACTGAAACAATTATTTAAAAGGACATATCCAGATAAAATCATAAATGCACATTCATTTCTTTATCAGAAATAACATATTCAAATTTGAAGAATAAACTTCGGAATCAAATTCAATTTTTAATCTCCCAATGGATGTGCTGATCAGGCTTAATGTACCAAAAATCACTTTGTTTGCTAATGCTATTCCTTGAAAATTTGTGTTTATTCCAAAATCATGTATCAATATAAATTTTACTTGTAAAATATATAGTAATTTATAAATTATAATGCCGTGATATAACATTTTAAAATGTATCACTGTAAATTTAACTTGTAAAATATAAAGTAGTTTATAAATTATAATGCTGAGATTATAACAGCATTTTAAATTATTTGTAATTAATTTATACTATAGTCAGTGTCAACTGCACCATGGACTAACAAACCATATTATATATTAATCTTTCAATACAACCTTGAACAAAAACAAGTATAGTTGACACTCACTGACTCAGTGTTGGTGGATGACATTTATCCACTCTATAAATTCCTTTAATGTACTTTGAAATGTATGATTCTATAACTTTATTAAGTAATGACTTCACTTATTTATTAATATTAATTATTACTGATTATATTCTAATAATGAACACTGGTAATACATATGTTAAAAACACTACGACTGTACGAGGAAGAAAGTAACAATGATATAGTTTGACAAATAAA
Organism: Sinotaia quadrata; assembly: GCA_028829895.1. NCBI lineage: Eukaryota > Metazoa > Mollusca > Gastropoda > Architaenioglossa > Viviparidae > Sinotaia > Sinotaia quadrata. Next base: position 60,204,024 of record CM054183.1, read on the forward strand.
TGTTATCTTTCATTGTTTCAAAAACTGGCAAAAGAAGAATTTTGAGAGGTGGGTTATTTTATTTATTTATATAAAAAAAATTATTATAACAAAAGATATGAAGGGATGAGTAATGGAATTTTAGTATTGCTCTCCATAATAACAGGAACATATGGGGTATCATACATAGCTGAATTTTAATACTCCTTTCCAAAATAATACTTAACTGAACTTCAGTACTCCTCTCCATAATAAAATAAGGAATCTATGGAGCATCATATGTAACTGAATTTAATTTACAGTACTCCTCTCCATAATAACTGGAATATATGGAGTATTGTATGTAACTGAATTTTAGTACTTTTCGTGAATGGAGTATTATACATAAGTGTAATACCCCTCACCATAATAACAGGAATTTATTGAGTATCATATGTTAGTTGTTACTGAATTTTAGTACTCCTCTCCATAATTAATAACACTTAACAGGAATATATGATATTGTATCACAATCATTTGAGAAGGAAATGTGTCACTATTTCTCATAGTTGGTCACTGAGTAAACTAGCCAAACAGCAAGAGTTTTGATACTCTGGATAGAGAACTTAAGAGATTCTACTTTCTAGTACAGTAGTAGAATTTTATTTACTTTATTTTATACTTCACAAACCAACATGTGGGAATAATTATCAAAAAAAAACAACTATATATATATGTCTGTAAAGTGTAATGTGGAAACAGTATTTATAAAGGTGGACACTTAAAAGCATGCAGATGTCATCTGCTACATTATTCTTAGTTAATAAAATGATTAATTTTATCTTGTCCCTCAAAACATAATGTGTATTTGAACTATTTCACATCTTTTAACTAGTACTGCTTAGTTCTTTTGAATTAATTTTAATAATGTATTGTTCATTTCTTTTAACTAATACTGTTTATTTCTAATCAAATAAATTAATTTTGTGTTTTTTATGTCTTTTAACTAGGAATTAACTTAATAACAAATGCTAAGCATTTAATTCATACTGCTATTTCTCATTTTGTTTTAATAATATAAATTGCATGCACACCGTTTCCTTTACAAGTTATAAATTATGCTCCAGGCAACAGACTATTTAGATACCTTTCATTTCAATAAGCACTTTTTTCTTTTCAAAGAACTCAAGAAATACCCTTCTGGCTTTCATGAACCAAGAACTCAAAACCACTATAGATTAAAACAAAATCTCTATCAAATTTGAACAGAAATCAATACAAAGAATATTGTTAAACAGTATTATACTGGCAATACCGCATTAGTCATTGCTGGCTCTGTTGGATTTGTTTAAGAAATTAAATAAAAACATGCCTATGATGTAGAATAAAGAAATGTTCCAAAAGATTGTTTGCATCTAGGCATGTCTCTCTCATTGCTGATTCGAACCTATGCAACACATCTTGGCGCACCAAAATTGCTCCGAGCAACTGTTCGCTGCAGACTTCCATCATTGTTGTAGTTCTCTGCAAAAATATAACGCAATGCCATGAAGGATGAATAATTAGCATTTAATATATGCACAAGGACTGGGGGTTGAGGATAGTAAATAAAGAGTTTTGACAGTTTTACTTTAATACGTTTACCTAAATTTGAAGAAATATTATCCAAATAAAATAAAATATTTTAAGAAATCAAACTGATAATTTCACAGTGTCAAACCTTACCTCCTGTCTTCTTTGGTAAGTACGCCCAGATCCTTGCGTACTTGATGCAAAAGGATTATAGCACAAACTCAACATTGCGATCAAATAATACAATAATTACTTTAACATCCAATAATACGTATATAACAACAGTGATCTGCAGGTAAAGTAAATAAGGAATATCACTTTATATTGCTACTATGAGAAAAAGTAGTAATAGCATTGCTTGAATTATTGAAAAGACTCGATTATGAATGGATTATGAATTCGGTTTAAAAGTCAATTTGAGAAAATTTCTATTTGAAGATAATGTGTATTTATGCGCATACCATCTGGGATATAGCCATTATTAAAACTATATACAATTATTGCTATTACTGTTACGGATACCTATCATTTCTTGACGAATTAATGCTATTGGCTGTAATAAACGCATAAACAAAAGAAAACAACACAAACAATAATGAAAGAAAAAAGATAGCTCGTAGTAGATTTTGGAAAGGGGCACAACTGAGACTGTTTGAATTTATGGTTAGGGATCTCGACTACACTAGACGATATTTTTCCCTGCAATGTTGTGGGATTTCTTTGTTATTTGGCATGCTAATCTTTGAATGTTGTGACTTGCTGTCAATTTTTATTCCAATGGACTGGCTGTGTAGGTAGGGGCCCCAGTGCACTTCTTTGCCCGTGGGCCTATAATGCTGTAAAGACGGCCCAGATCACATGCCACACAAAATTAACAAAGTTTGTTGTTGATATAAGGTAATGGAACGGCAAGAATTTATTGACCTGGAAGTACTTAGTCTGAATCGAACTGAGAACCAGTGAAATAAAGAAATGCTACTAGTTATATGTACTATGATTTGTAATGCTGGCTGAACAAAGGAATGTTCAGAAAATTTAACATGCAAGAAAGTGTGAAGTGGGTGGGAAAAGTATAAAATGCTTGTACTGACAAAAGGAAGGGGTGGGGGAAATCCAAAACTTGTGACATTATATATTTCTATCTCTTAATTATTTTTTCTTTTACGACTCTTAACTGTTCTTTATGATCAATCGGTTTGCAAAAGTATTTGTATTTGACAAAATTATACAGTCATACACCTGAAAATCACACTGACCAACTAACTAATAGCACAGCTCAACAATAAGAAAAGTTACGCAACCTGTGACTAAAAATATACCTAAAAGAAAACACTTCTCACATGAAAATTGTGCATATTGCTACAGTTATATAGAGTGAAGTGGGAAATAGGGACAAGCATTAAGAGCAAAATTATAAACTTTTATTAGAAAACAGTTAAAAATAAGATCTACTACACCACACACACTGACACACACACATATACACACACACACACTCACACACAGAGAGATTAAAGGAACTCATTCTAACTATTTTCATTCGTTTGAATGACAGCATAATGACGATCATTGGTAATTCAGCATTACCATATTGCAGACTTACTGCCAGTAAGCAAAATGTCAAACACGTTTTGAAACACAAACTGTTGAAATGGCATCGTCTTAATGAGGCATTTTAATTACTATCTTACATAGGTTATTTCCATGCCCTTGATCGAATCGCATCTTCTAAATCTGGCACTTTGATGTAGTAAAAGATATTAACTGTGCAAATACTTTGATGTAGTAAAAGATACTAATTGTGTTAATACATTGATGTAGTAAAAGATACTAATTGTGCAAATACTTTCATGTAGTAAAAGATATTAATTGTGCAAATACTTTGATGCAGTAAAAGGTACTAATTGTGTTAATACTTTGATGTAGTAAAAGATACTAATTGTGCAAATACTTTGATGTAGTAAAAGATATTAACTGTGCAAATACTTTGATGTAGTAAAAGATACTAATTGTGTTAATACATTGATGTAGTAAAAGATACTAATTGTGCAAATACTTTGATGTAGTAAAAGATATTAATTGTGTTAATACATTGATGTAGTAAAAGATACTAATTGTGCAAATACTTTGATGTAGTAAAAGATATTAATTGTGCAAATACTTTGATGCAGTAAAAGATATTAATTGTGCAAATACTTTGATGTAGTAAAAGATACTAATTGTGTTAATACTTTGATGTAGTAAAAGATACTAATTGTGTTAATACTTTGATGTAGTAAAAGATACTAATTGTGCAAATACTTTCATGTAGTAAAAAATATTAATTGTGTTAATACTTTGAGGTAGTAAAAGATACTAATTGTGCAAATACTTTCTTGTAGTAAAAGATATTAATTGTGCAAATACTTTGAAGTAGTAAAAGATACTAGTTGTATTAATACATTGATGTAGTAAAAGATACTAAGCAGTTCCAAGGTCGTTTCACGTTAGCATTGGCAACAAAGATATAATTATTAAGTATAGAAATAGGGATAGACAAATTTACTCCACTCATAATATTAATTGTGCAAATACTTTGATGCAGTAAATGGTAATAATTGTGCAAACACTTTGATGCAGTGAAGGATACCAACTATGCAAACAATTTGATGTAGCGAATTAAACTAATTGTTCAAAGTACAAATCAATTTTTGTTTATGTGAATTCCCCATTAAACTGTGGTCGCATTAGACAGCTCATTGTGATGAAAATCTGCCAGATGGCGCTACTCTTGAAACTATCTGTCGTCATCAATTACGTAGAGTGAGGCACTTTAACGTCATAGACACTAATGGCATTCTTTAATATTTACTTGCTTTATTTTTTAATTGTTATATCATTATTTTTGCAAAATCATTATTTATTAATTAATTATTTTATCAAATGACAGATTTTATCTCGTCCGAAGTATTATTTTAGAACACACGATTTCTAATTAGATAATTATTTTTAATGTTAATTAAAAAAAATAATAATTCAGTTAGAAAACGCTTTCCTTTGAGAATGTGGTTTTTTTTTTTTTAGAAAACAAAAGTTAAAAAAAAAGAAAACCTGGTTCCTCGTGAAATAATGAAAGGATCTTTAAGGACATCATCGATAAATTCAAATATTTTAAAGTGTAAGTCAAAGTGATAAAGTGTCAGAGCAAACCACTGAGTAGATGTGGTCCTACCTAAAGCCGAATTCACACTAGTTTAAGGACAATTACAATTAAATTTTGGTCATTATTCTATTCCTTCATGGATGACGCGGTTTTATAAATTAAAGCACAGTTATATGGGCCTAAGCGCGGTGATATAGGCAAATGAGCACTGAATGGGCCTAAGCTCGCTATATGGGCCAACGGAATACAAATAAATTATTTATAACTTGGGCGAGTTATAGAAATGATTTTTACTTATCATTATATTTATTTGTGTATTAAAAAGAATATAAAAGTAATAATGTTTCTTTTTAAGGTTCTACGTATCTGTAACCGTTCTTTCTGCCTAGTAGCGAAATTAAAAGACAATTACATTATCCTCTGAGGCTAACCGACAATCTCAGAGTTCTTAGAATTGTCGTGTTTCGTTTTTCTTAAGTCGCGGTGTCGTCGTGGACGTTTTTTGATAGTGGGTGTGCTGATTAGATTGACTGGTGATTAGAGGTTTGAGCTGACTGGTGATTAGAGATTTGAGTTGACTGGTGATTAGAGGTTTGAGCTGACTGGTGATTAGAGGTTTGAGCTGACTGGTGATTAGAGATTTGAGTTGACTGGTGATTAGAGGTTTGAGCTGACTGGTGATTAGAGGTTTGAGCTGACTGGTGATTAGAGATTTGAGCTGACTGGTGATTAGAGGTTTGAGCTGACTGGTGATTAGAGATTTGAGCTGACTGATGATTAGAGGTTGGAACTGACTGGCCGAGGTGATGAAGATTTTCTGTGCAAGTGGTTTAGCGAGTTAGCGTTGGATTCACTGTAAAGTGTTAGAACCAAAACTTCCGTTCATATGCACCATTCTGGAAGTAACGGTCAAGGTACGCCCCGAGTGCAATATGTCCCTCTCGAAATTCACATTAGTTGTTATATTTGCAACATGCACATGGACAGGATGTCGTCTTCAGTAAACTGTGTGTTTTCTCTTCTTTATTATGTTTTTGTTGTTGTATTTGTTGCTAGAGGCGCTGCTACTTTTAGATATGGAACTCGCTACACCGGAGTGTGTATATACAGGGTGATCCAAAAGTAGGTTTAGAGTTATTAAACTACCTTTTATATGGTTGAAGTAACTTGCTTGTAATACCAATATAAAACATTCCTCAATGTTGAAGGAGGACATTTTGAACATCTGAGAGATTAAATTGTTTATGTTTATGTTTATGTTTATGTTAACAGGTATAACGAATTTTCAAATAAATAGTCTACGTGATAACTGTAAACCTACTTTTGGGCCAGCCTGTATATATATATAAGAAATCCTGGATGTTTAATTAGAGTTGGAGATAGCTCCACCTGAAATGCTAGGCAATGGGTCTTGGCATACATTGCTTTCCGTAAAGTACATTATTTTTCATTCTTTAGTTGTATTATGATGGGTAGTTGTGTGAACATATTATTTCTTTCTTTTAAATGTTTATAAAATTGACAGTTAAATGAGATTGTTGTTTAAAGTACGAAGAGAAGTGAGTGTGTGCGTGTGTGCTTGTGATTGCCTAACCAGGGAGGAAGCAAGCTAGTCAGAGAGGGTCACGCGAGGCATAAGCGTCTGCCAGGCGCCATCTTGTGACATTTGGGTCACTGGAGTTCTTCAGCGACGAATCAGCGGCCAATTCAGCAAAGTCAAGCCTCAGCCAGGTTTTTCCGACTGCTTTGAAAGTCAAATAGCGCCGCCAAGACCCCAGTAATCTCTTTCCAATTTCCAGCGGCAAACGAACCGGTGATGGTAGAGGCATGATAACTAGAGCCAATGCGGTACTGAAGTACACAAATTTAGGAGACGCATATCGACTCTCGATATCGTATGAAATGCCGATAGATACTGATGTGGATAGATAAGATCCAACTGCAGGCCAAATATAGCAGGCAAGACTTTTGTTTGTTTATGGCCCAAGTTCGTACAAAAATTACTTACATAATTATAATCCTTAATTATTAACTACAAAACTTCCCAAAGCAACGCCTACATTTATCATACGAAACCGTTTGGTTTAAGGTCGCGTCCTTAGTTTCAACACAGCAACATAATCTCTTGAGATATCAGTTGTTCTTTGGCTTTCACAATAAAGAGCTCTTTGGCAAGGTTTACGTTTAGTGTTTACAGTGTTAGTAACTGTGACAAAGTAAATTTGTCCCTCCCTATTTTTAATTTTAATTGTTATTTAAGTTGCTAAATTGTCAGAGTGACCCTGCCTTGGCAGTCCTTATGGTGTTCGTTTGAATGTGTATGAGTCTGAAGTAAACAGCCTAAGGCAAGAATATTTGCTGATCTAGTGGAAATTGAGTGAGCAGATCTTTTCATTATCCAATGATTATGATTTATGAGAAAGACTAACCAATGGGCTGAGTTTAAGGAGTTTACTTACAGTAGAGAATTTTGCTGTCAATTCACTTTTGAATTTGAACATAAAGAGAGAAGTTCGGCTCTGAAGGCAGTCGTTAGCTTGAGTGGTGAGTTTAAACTGACTAATTGAGAGAGAGTGCACATGGAAACATTTCATACATTTTTCTATTGATATGTTATACTTATGTTATGTAGAAATGTACTATGGAAGTTGATTTATTTACTACAAATGTTTGAAATAAGATGTGTCCATGTGGTGTATTAATATGTGACATTGTTTGATACATTGTATTTATTGTACCACGTGTGCATGGGGATAATAACTGCTCTTGCAGGAGAATAGATGTGAAATAGAATGGAGTTATTTTGTGATGATAAAGAAACTTAGGCTTGCTACTTGATTGTATGTTGTAGTCAGCAAGCAACCTTCTGATTCCTTTTTTTGGGTTGTGGATGTGTCTTACTCTGTGAGTGTGAGTTCGACCTTGAGCTGTGAGTCTCAAGTGCAGCCTCATGTTTAACTTTCAAGTTCCATGCTACCCTTTGTTCACTAGTCGTGACTTGAGTAACCGGGAAAGCGCGGGAAACTTGCAAAGTGTGTTGCAGAATGTGTAAGCATAAGAGAGTATGCTATACCCCTACATTTGATGTACCAAAGCAATGATGCTAACTATATCAGTCCAGTGAAGATAACACAATCATTGGGATTGTGTTCTGTTCAAGAAACTGACAGCAACAGAGTGCCAGGTCAGTTGAAAGGAATGACGCGTCAGTGTTTTCTTGGACATTTTGACAAGAGATTGGCAGGTTTTTGACAAACTGAAGCAAGACTCCAGATGATTATCATTCGGATGAGAGCTAAGTGAAGACACAGTCAGAAGATCTTCAGCTTAAATTATGTGAACTGAAATCTGACCAGTTTTACTAATAAAACTAAAATGAAAGTTCTGAGAAATTCTGGAAGATGGTTTGCAAAGAGTGTTTATTCATGCTTAGAGACTTTACACTAAAAATAGATTCAGTGTTTGGCAAGACTTATAGATATGCCTGCACATTTTGTGTGTATGTGAGTGTGTGCGTGACGAAACAAATGACGTCCAAATCACGAAAGAAAATATGACACAATGATACCTGCCTTTGATCGGCTACCCCTAACATTCACAATGATACGAGACTCTGATGAAGGAAAAAACACGCGCCCATACTTCCTGTTAGGAAGTAAGAAAAAGAAAGTAGAATTATTTCCACGAGAATTTAATTCTCATTACTATATTTATTGTTTTATTCCTCCTTTTGATATTTGTGCTTTAGATCGATTTTCTCACTGAGGTTTTGAAGACACTTTTAAGAAAACGTTATCAGAAATAATATAAGTGTAATGTTAAAAGTATAAGATAAATTTATCAACAGTATAGCCCAAGCATTTTACAAGTTTGGTTCATCTGGCCCAAGGGGTTGAAGAAACTGGAGCACTCAAAAACAGACGATAAACTAAGAAAAACGAAATCTTAAGATTGGAGTACTAAGTGCACAAGTAGGGTTGTTCTGACACAGAGATACATCGATCATGAATTCAGGACGATGGAAGTCGGTAAACTTGTTTCGTTGACGTAGAACCTGTTAGGATTACTGTTTTGGTTTAGGGTTCAGAGCCTGTCTCATCATTGGAGGCGAACTATTGAAACACCCTTCAAGCTTCACCAAATCAACAAGAAAATAACCGATCAAAACATCTACAAAACAACACCCAAATTTAACTTCAATGACTTCTTAGTTTTTCTCTTTCAGTTAACCATTCATTTCGCTGAGTGGAACTCAGAGGGATACTGTATCCTTGAACGCATTATAGGTGCGCTCACTGTGTGTAACCGGCATGAAATAAATATTTTGCCTTCGCTATTTACTTTCAAGCTACATTATCCCCCCCCCCCTTCCCCCCCCAAAAAAAAAAAAAAAGACAACTCCCTGAAATATCTATGCTCCTCTAGAAATCTTTTAAAAAATTGATCTACAAATTCTCAGATGACCTGGAAAATATCATATCTCACTTAACAGTACGAAGTTCGGCTACCATCGGAAACGCTTTCCGTTAAATCCAACAACAGATCAACAGTGTTAAACCTGACCGACCTTAATACAAGGTAATCTATAAATAGTTTAGAGAAGGCTGAGAAAAACTGCCTATAAGACCATAAACCGAATACCTTCTTGCTGTCTTTGCAGGGTGTCGATTAAATTTAGTTCATAGCTCTGAGGACAAAGAGTGTTTCTAATTAGTTCCCCTTATGTTATGACCTCCCCCTTTCGTAGGTCTTCTGTTTGAAAGGTCATTTCGGACACGAGCAATATGCGGAATAATAATAGGCCTACACCGGTAGCACTATTTCCAGTTGTAGAATTCTAGTACAGGCTTTGGGCACTAAATTATTGCTTCATTGGTAAAAATTGTTTTTCACATGGCTTCTTCAATTGCGCATTTACGACAGACTGACAAAATAAAATCTGATTACATCAGAACTGAAATATCAAGACAGAAATAAAGGAGAATTAATAGTACATAAATTTAAACATACACGCGTACGTTTCCACTCCCCCCCACACACAAATACACACACACACACACAAACACACACACAAATACACACACAAACACACACACGCACACTAAAGCAGTCATTATAAGTAATGCAGCAGAATTACACCATAAGAGATTCGAACGACATAGAGCAGGAAGGAGTATTGGGTTCAATGCAATATGCCAAGTAAGTCAACGAGGTACAAAACACCAATAAGAGCTTTCAATGCAATATGCCAAGTAAGTCAATGAGGTACAAAACATCAATAAGAGCTTTCAGTGCAATATGTCAGATAAATCAATGAGGTACAAAACACCAATAAGAGCTTGCAGTGCAATATGTCAGATAAATCAATGAGGTACAAAACACCAATAAGAGCTTTCAGTGCAATATGTCAGATAAATCAATGAGGTACAAGACACCAATAAGAACTTTCAGGCAAAAATAAATATGCCAGGTAAATCAACGAGACACAAGACATCACTAAGGTTTCAGTACAACAATATGTCTGGCACTAGATTCCATATTCATACTAATGATAATTAATGAAATCAGGATTGCCTCCACTGTTCTGCCATTGTAGTGCAGTCACCGGACTACTTCCAGTCATACACATGCAACACACACCATACCATTCTACACTAATTCTCACTAAACCACTCTATCTCACTCACTACTCTGTTCAGTACCATACCACACCATTCTACACTAATTCTCAATATACCAATATTTCTCACAGACTACGCTGATCAGTATCACACCATTCTAGACTAATTCTCATTGTACCACTCCATCTCACACACTACACTGTTCAGTACCACGCCACACCATTCTACACTAATTCTCACTATGCCAATACTTCTCACACACTACACTGATCAGTGCCACACCATCCATTTTACATCTCATTACACTATTCCACTCTCCACCGTGGACACTGAACTGTTAAACACATCACACTGCACCATCCCATTTCCACCCCACCATACCACAGCACTCCCACCCCGCCACCCCATCCATTTCCATTCCACTCTCCCATACCATACCATTACCACACACAGTACTATATCACACCACTCCTTTACACCTCACTACCCTCTTCCATATTACAGCATTCTACTCTTCGCTGTACCACACTACCATATACACCACATTATCTAGCTTAATACTAAATGAGATAAAGTATCGTTCATGCGTAATCTAATGGCGCCCCAGTTCAATATGATTACGAGAGATTTGCATTATGTGCCCGATTAATATGCATTCAGACATTACTTGTTGAATATATGTGTAAATATTTTATTGTTTCTAGGCAGTCTAGATATGTACAATTCCTAGAGTCTCCACAAGTCTCTCTCTCTCTCATCTCTCTCTCTCTCTCTCTCTCTCTCTCTCTCTCTCTCTCTCTCTCTCTCTCTCTCTCTCTCTCTCTCTCTCTCTCATTTTGCAATTGGAGTCTGGACAGTGTCTTAATTTTTGCGCACACACATTTACTGTTGTCTGGACCAGTCTTACGACTTACTGAAAGTCTCTTGTAGTCTGTCGTATTTGTACAATAGCTGTACTATCATGATGAGTGACCAGTTTGTATTTATAAATTGTTGTAAAGTCTTAACCAGTTTCTTGGTCATATATTTATGTAAATTGATATAAACGTTCTTAGTCGAAAATGTTAAGTGATATAAGGTTTCTTGGTCTTATATTGTAAATTGATACAAAATCTTGATCTTTTCTTTCCACGTGTGTCGCAAATGCAATTGTTGTACACTTAGACAAATCTATCTTAGCCTCTTGTACATATACAATTGTTGTACAGTCAGACAAATCTTTCTTAGTTTCTTGTACTTATACAATTGTTGTACAGTCAGACAAATCTTTCTATAGCCTGTTGTACATATACAATTGTTGTACGGTCAGACAAATCTTTCTTAGTTTCTTGTACTTATACAATTGTTGTACAATCAGACAAATCTTTCTTAGCCTCTTGTACATATACAAATGTTGTACAGTTAGACAAATCTTTCTTAGTTTCTTGTACTTATACAATTGTTGTATAAGTAGGACCAGCTTTGTCGTGGTTGTGCAATTCGCTTGCCAGACTGGACCAGGCTCACTTTGACGTCATACTTCGCGCTATTGGATTGGACGATGATGAGTTTCCAGGACTGAAAACCTGGACACACATCACGTGACTTCCAGCGTTTGGATCATCAAAGGTGACCGACCACATTACAATTTGTACAGGATGATGGAACTCACATCTAACTGCAAAATGTATTATATGTTTGGGAGTTAAAACTGTAATGATCTTAGAGTCCATTTTGAAAACCGTCGAGGTAAGCATACATGAGAACATCAAAGCAAAACGAGTGACCTTTGGTAATGGTTTCGACTTCTTCTCACCAAAGACGTTGAACAATTGCAATTTCTGGTCACAATTCTTTAATTAGTATAATTGATGTGTATTGTGTCTTATGTTGTCAGTGTCTCTTTCAGGAATGCCAACAAGTTTTGCTCGACCAAATGAAGTCCTCAGCATCTCCTCTCTAGGGAGTTATCTGAAAAACAAACTATGTAAAAGTTCGATTTTCCAGGGAAAATAAAAGATTTTGTAAAATGATTGTCACAAAACAAATGCCAGCCATTTCGTCCGCGCTTATTTTGACGTTTAAATTAGAACAATAGAAGATTTACCGTAGGACTTACCTTTGGCATATTAATTAGACTAGTACAATAATGCAGCAAAGGTATTAATTAGTCTAGTACACTAATGCAACAAAGATATTAATTAGTCTAGTACAATAATGCAGCAAAGATATCATTTAGTCTAGTACAATAACGAAGCAAATATATTAATTAGACAAGTACAATAATGCAGCAAATATATTAATTAGACTAGTACAATAATGCAGCAAATATATTAATTAAATTAGTACAATAATGCAGCAAAGTTATTAATTACACTATTACAACAATGCAGCAAAGGTATTAATTAGTCTAGTACAATAATGCAGCAAAGATATTAATTACACTAATACAACAATGCAGCAAAGGTATTAATTAGTCTAGTACAATAATGCAGCAAAGATATTAATTAAATTAGTACTATACTGCAGCAAAGGTATTAATTAGGCTAGTACAATAATGCAGTAAATGTATTAATTAGGCCAGGGCAGTAGCAGTGAAGAGCACATCTTTGAAATAGTTATCTGCTGTCTATAGTGAACTATCAAATATTAGATATATGGATTATTAAGAAGAATATCAATATCTAACGATGTAAAAGAACTTTTAGTGTTTAACAATCATAAAAAAGATATATTGTTGTTAGATATTTTGAAGAATTCCTTAACTATTAAGTTCAGAAATAACTTACATTATAAAAGTATGTACAAAAGTAATGAACATTTAACATAATTAAAATATATCATGGATACTGCTGTATACAAACATTTTAACAAACATATTATCAAAATATTACAATTATAATTTAGTTTTCGGTGCATGTTTTATAGGTATTAAAACAAGCATATTACTAAATACAATTAGTCGTATTAAACTTGTAATATAAGCAGTATCAAGATGAATTACAAAATGCATTATTATAAAACTTTAGTAGCATTAAGAGTGAAATACAAGCTGTATCAAATAATGTAACAAACGAGCTATGAAATAAACTTTTGTCGTATTGAATGCTGTAATATTAACTGTATGAAATAATGTAACAAACGAGCTATGAAATAAACTTTTGTCGTATTGAATGTTGTAATATTAGCTGTATGAAATAATGTAACAAACTAGCTATGAAATAAACTTTAGTCGTATTGAATGTTGTAATATTAGCTGTATCAAGTGATGTAGAAAACGCGTTAAAAACAACTTTAGTCATATTAATTGTTGTAACACGAGTTGTTATCAAGTAAAATAAAAACACACTAAGCACATTTCATTCAAAATTTAAAACTCATTCCACTTTTAATAGGTAAGAGAAAATAAACATTAAATATTTTAAATTTATTTTAATTTGAAAGCATATTCCAGCTATACTATACAATCTGTACTAAAAGAAATATTCTCCCCATAAAATCCACCTATAATTTATAATTTTAATGAAATTAAGACAATCATCAGTGCAAACACATTACAGTCACAATGTAAAATGAATTTCAGACAGAATTAGAGTAACTTAAGAACATATTATTAGTCTTTATTTTGTAATGAGTTCACAACTTGTTTGACTGTCACTTAGATTTACAGGAATATACTGGTCAGTGCAGAAATAACTCATTATAAATGTTGTAGTTGTCAGTGGAGAAATAACATCTTATAAAGTTTATATTTGCCAGTGGAGAGATAACTCCTTATAAATGTTATTCTTGTCAGTGCAGAAATAGCTACTTATAAAGGTTCAGAACATTAAATTATCCCCTTTACAGTTTACCTGTGGGTAGACTCTTTGAAAGCATATTTAATTCATCAATGTTTAAGGTAAAAAAAAACAAACATTTGAAACATTTAGATGAGTAGGATATTTTACTGACTGGAAAAGCAATATAATTTTTCACATGTTTATAAAGAAATTCATTTAAGAATCACTAAGCACAATTTAAAAATGACCCTAAGCGAACTCATTACTTGAGATGAATCTCCATCGCAAAATAAGCTGTCCTTTACTTCAAAACGCGTGTTGACGTCATAATATTGTGTGTGTACTTCCTCAGACGCGCTGCCGTAAATTCTGCATGGTTAACAACTGATGTCGCTGATAAAGAATATTGATCACGAGAGCTCCAATACAGTTTTAAGTGTATATTATTTAATGGGGTTTCACGAAACCAAGGCTCATTCATCTTTAGATGCTTTTCAAAAGTAGTATATTTAGATAACTGTGAATGTTTTGTTTAAAAGGACGACACCACTTGAATAAACTGTAGATAACTTGACGCTCGAGGTTGTGACAGTATTGTAGACATAAATAAAATAGAATATAGAATATAAATCTTCTAGTAGAATGCATATTTTTATAATATATGGGTCAATAAATAACTGATCATCACATTTTCCTTCCTTATCAAACAATAATAGCATTTTAGTATAATTAAAGTTAGAAATATTATGTAATTCCATCACTTTATTTATTTATTAGGAATTAGACTCAGGCGCACCATTTTTTTTCGAAGAATATATTAATATGGAATATTGTGTTATACGTTCTTTATTAACAAAATGATTGGAACAATATATGTAGTTTCCTGTTGAAATTTCCGGTCCTACTTTACAAACTCTCTCCCATGTTTATCAATCTCTTGGATGTGTCGTACTGCTGGTGTAGTTGGGAAAGTTTATCTAAGTAATGCCTTGCAAAATGAAGTGGTTAGTCTCAAGGCTAGTCATTCTACAGGAACTGTAGTAGCGGTGTTTGGTTACCATCACGACGGGCTCTCCTGGATCACTGAAAATCTGACATTTGAACTGTACATAATGCTATGAAACATAATCAATTCTACTCTATGTAAATTCGAAGCCATTTCAATGAATATATTTGTTTAGAACACGTCATGAAATTAAATTAGACAAGTGTACTGCCTTGTGAATAAAATAAGAGTGGTTCTGCCTATAAATGCTAGGATAGCGACTTTGTGTATAATGTGGTTTCTTTGTTTTCTCTTTGCTTCAAGAGAACTACGCAACCGGAAGTCTTTAGAGGTGAAGGTCAATCTACGCAGAGAGTTGTCTTTTCCTTTAGACGCAAAGAATTTGTTTAACTATTTAAAAAAAATTCTACTTCATGATTTAAATTCGCCATTTAAAAATTAAATCGTATAACCTCGACCTTGATAATTACAAGTTCGTATCGAGAATAATTATATCTTCTCTATGAAATGCGTCCTGGACACAGCAGTCAACAAGGATTGAAGGTAGAATGGTTCGAAACAATGTCACATTGACCTAAAACTTTTACATAACACTCACACTTCATATCTTCTCCGCATACTTAATTTTATATTCTTATTACAAGAGTTTGGAATACACAAAAAAACAACACTTTTAATAGAATGAAATGTGAGGTTCCTTGCAACCACTCAGGTTGATCTCCGATTTCATTGACACATGTGTCAATGTCTAGTAAACTTGATATGAGTGTTCGATTTGCATGAGTGTTTGTTTTGTAAGAGTGTTCGTTCTGTATGAGTGTTTATTTTGTATTAGTGTTCATTTAGTAAAAGTATTTGTTTTGGGGTGTATGAGTGTTGTTCGTTTTGTATGAATGTTTGCATGAGTGTTCATTTTGTTTGAGTGTTCGTTTTTTTAAGTATAATTGTTTGTATGAGTGTTCGTTTTGTATAAGTGTTTTTTTATGAGTGTTCGTTTTGTATAAGTGTTTGTATGAGCGTTCGTTTTGTATAAGTGTTTGTATGAGTGTTCATTTTGTATAAGTGTTTGTATAATTGTTCGTTTTGTATGAGTGTCCGTTATGCTTGAGTGTTCATTTTGAATGAGCGTTCGTTTTGTATGAGTGCCCGTTTTGCAGGTGTTCGTGTTGCATGAACGTTCGTTCTGTATGTGTTCGTTTCGTGTGTTCGTTTTGTGTGAATGTTCGTTTTGCAAGAATGTTCATTTTGCATGCGACCTAACAAAAATTCCAGTCTACATTATAGAACTAGCGTTCGAGAAATGTAAATTAATGCAATGATCGTTAGTTTTGGAATTACGTAAGACATATTGCACAGTACTTGTCTGTCCGAAAAAACCTCTTTCGGATGTTGAAACTTGTGTGATAAGCTAGTGCACTGCAACAAGAGACGTGGCAAGAAAGCTCGAGGGAGACATATACATATTAATAAACAAGAAGGCTATTTTAATAAATCATAATAATAAACAAGAAGAGTACTTTAATAAATCATAATAATAAACAAGAAGACTATTTTAATAAATCATAATAATAAACAAGAAGACTATTTTAATAAATCATATTAATAAACAAAAGAGTACTTTAATAAATCATAATAATAAACAAGAAGACTATTTTAATAAATCAGAAACCATCACAACTTGACAGTTTTAATATTTTACTGATATTTTTTTAAAAGTCTAGTCCGGAAACATTCTGACTATTTGGTTATATATAACTTTCACTGAGAAATAATAGGAAAAATTGTCAATTGACAGTATATTGACAGTGTGTACTGATTAATTAATGCATCTGAATAGAGGATTATCAAGTTATCTTACAAGAAAGATATCTTGCCTAACACGTATGCAATAAGACTTCATGTGAAAAAATAAATACCCATTCAAATCGATGACGTCATTTGGATAAAAGAAATGAAGATCCACTCAAATCGATGACGTCATGTGGATAAAAGAAGTCCCATTAAATCGATAACGTCATGGGGATAAAAGAAATGAAGGCCGATTAAATCGATGACGTCATGCGGATAAAAGAAATGAAGGCCTATTAAGTCGATGACGTTATGCGGATAAAAGAAATGAAGGCCTATTAAATCGATGACGTCATGTGAATAAAAGAAATGAAGATCCATTCAAATCGATGACGTTATGTGGACAAAAGAAATGAAGATCCATTCAAATTGATGACGTCATGTAATTAAACAAGAATGAAGAATCTTTCAACATTGTTTATACGGTCTAAAAATATCATTGTAAATTGCGTTTGTGGGTATGACTAACTGGGCAGTAAAATTCGCCGGTCTGTTTGCTTGTATTAAGCTTCGGTATTTTTCTCTGTTCTTTATTAATTGCTGTCATATCGACCTCTTATTCAACCAGTGTCGGTATATTTCTCTGTTCTTCATTAATTGCCCTTATATCGACCTCTTGTCCAACCAATGTCGGAATCATGATTCACAGGACCATTGAATCAAAACAGCTAGGTGACATTCTATTCATAGAACTCATCAATTCCTGATCAGTGAAGTGTTTCGCCGGACATAAGTCCTGCATCAGATGGAACAAATAAAAACAAAATCAATTCTAAGCACTTATGTCAAATTGAGGTTGGTCTTCAAATATTATTGTATCATTTACTAACGGAACTTAGATATGACAAAATATACTATCGCATATTAAAGAATGTGGTCTAAATACTACTGTATCGTATATTATTAGAACTTTTAAAAATTATAGTGTTGGATACGAATGGAATTTTAGTAATATTTACATTCAGCTGCAGTCAAAAGCAATGAGGCCAGATTTAATGTTCTGTTAAATAATTAAAGTATCGCATATAATGGAAAAAATAACAACAATCAAAATTAGCTTTAATTTATGAAGTAGTTTAAGTGCAATTTATGCTATTTAATAGAAGATATAGCGTCGTATGATAACTCAAATATTAGCGGAAAACACAATAACGTCCACTTGTAAGGTTTTGAATTGCTACGAAGTCAGTTATACATTATTGTAAAAAAAAAAAATACAGAACCGCATGCTCACCACATTATGGCACTGTATTCTTACGAAAATGTAGCAGTTATATGGTAACATTTAGAGCGAGTACAATCTACTCAAGTTATATGGTAACATTTAGAGCGAGTGCAATCTACTCAAGTTATATGGTAATATTTACAAGGAAGTACAGTCTACTCCAGTTTTATGGTAACATTTAGCAGTGAGTACAACCTGTCCCAGTAATATAGTAAAATTTAGAAGTGAGTACAGCCTACTCAAGCCCTATGGTCAAATTTAGAAGTGAGTACAGTCTACTCCAATTTTATGGTAACATTTACAGTGAGTACAATCTAATCCAGTTATATGGTAACATTTACAGTGAGTACAATCTAATCCAGTTATATGGTAACATTTAGAAGAGAATACAGTCTACTCCATTTATATCGTAACATTTAGAAGTAAGAAGCAGTAATATCGTATAAAATTTAACCAGTTATTATAGACATGTAATAATATTTATTACTTTAAAATACGCAGCATTACAGAATTTAAGAATTCAGTAAATTTGTGGATCTCAACGAGACATTCGCGACTACATATGGCAGTGCAAAGTAATATTTTCTTGAACTTTAGAAAATCATTCAAATTACTTGTGAATATTACTATTTCAGTATAAGACAACAGTGTTTTCTTTCGAAAAATGAACACACACTTATAAACAATATTCACATTTAAACACACACACACACACATATCTACAACACAACACGCGCACGCACACATACACACGTTCAAAAGTTGTGAATGGGTTTGTCACGTTTGAATCGGAAATTGTTGATAGAGTTTTTATACGTTTATGAAATAGATACGGATAACATGGTGTAACCCTGACAAGTACTTTCTAATGAAATACATTAATTTGAATTTAATGCGCAAATCGTGTGTACTTTACAAAGAACTGTCCTCAAAGTCTGCTTACAGTTATTTAAAACTAGGAATTTAACTAACAAATAAATGAATTATTTAAATAATCAGTGTATGTGTTGAAACTATTAATGGATTGCTGTACACAAGTCCATGTCAAAGTTCACCATTTTGTTTCACACACTCGCGGACTGGTTTCTCTGTGACTTCCGCAAAACTGCTTATCGTCTCTGAAGAGAAAAAAGTTCATGACATTGACACTTTTCTAATAAAATAAAAATAAAATGCATTCGTTGAAAAGACATCTATTTGTCTACTTCTAATTTGCGCAGACCATTAATGGTTTACACTATAAAGAATCGATAAGTATCTTGGTTTTATTCAGTATGTTTTCATCATAAAGAGTGTCTTTCTCTATTTCGAGCGCTTTGCCCAAGGGATCGGGTTTGACTGTCTTACATAAAGAACATAAAAGGAGAAGAAAAGGAGAACATTGCTACTTTTTAAGGAGACCTAAAAATAAAATACTTTAATTTTCGTGCTATTAAAACAAAGTGAAAATGAAACGCTTGTTTCTTCTATTCCATTTGTGAGGACACACGGTTTTCAACATTTGCAAGTATAATTAGCTAATTGTCTGCTCACCGCCGTAAAGCAAATGTCTTTTGAATGCCACAGAATCATTCTATTTAATGCAAGATGTTGTTGAGAGATTTGACATAAATAATCACATCCACGAATATCTATCTATCTATCTATCTATCTATCTATCTATCTATCTATCTATCTATCTATCTATCTATCTATCTATCTATCTATCTATCTATCTATCTATCTATCTATCTATCTATCTATCTGTCTGTCTGTCTGTCTGTCTATCTATCTATCTATCTATCTATCTATCTATCTATCTATCTGTCTATCTGTCTGTCTGTCTGTCTATCTATCTATCTATCTATCTATCTTTCTCTATATCTATCTATCTATCTATCTATCTATCTATCTATCTATCTATCTATCTATCTATCTATCTATCTAATTTATCTGTCTATCTATATGTGTGTCTATCTAAGAACGCAAAGTGATGAATTACTACATTTTGAAAATTTAATTAACTAAAATTAGAAAAACTGATAAGATAATAAATGTCTGAAACCATACAAACATAACTATAAAGCTCACCATTCGAGTAAAATAAACGCGTTAATTGCCATCCAATGCAGACTTACTTAGGACTCAGTAAACACTTTTAAATCTGAAGTATTTAATTCATTAGATAATATCAGTCATGAATTTTTGTCTTTTTTAAAATAAAAGATATGTGCTAAAATCACGCTCAAAATGTGGATGATGCGCGCGCAGTCTACAGTCGGGAAAGCGGAGCGATTTAACGCATGCGCAATGGAGTGCGTGCTGCAGTTCCACATTGGACATCGGGGTGACTGGTGCTGACAGTGTCCGAGCGTGGCTCTGTGAGATCGGCGCAGTAGGAGAGATAGAAAAGAAAAGAAATCCTCAAAACAATGTTCATACAACACTTGTCAAATTTGTGCGCCTAAAAGTTTTATGAGCATTGCCTTGCGCGCAGACTACTGGTCATTCTCGATTCTGCATGTACAGGAAAGAATTTTGGCGACTTTGAAGACAGGTTATATAGTATTTTCCTTTTCTTACTTTGCACTTGTCGTATTAGGGAGTCTGTGTGTATGTGTATGTGTGAGTGAGTGAGAGAGAGAGAGAGAGTGAGTGAGTGAAAAAGTGTAAAACATCTACAACAATACTAAAGAAGAAGTTACAAATTAAAGATCAAGATCAAAGACAAGGAAAAAAAATTAGTTTAAGCTTTGGTCTCTTAAACCTCAAAGTAAGTATTCCTATGTTATTAAATGTTATTAATAGTTGTGACTGTAACTCTAGATGACTTGTCAATTCTGTTACGCCAATCAAGTAATGACTTGTCAATTCTGTTACGCCATTCAAGTAATTATTCTTGACATTTCGCATTCTGAAATTAAGAAGTGAATGTAGAGAAATATAAATACTTAACATAAATAAATAAACTTACTAAACATAAATATAATCCATGCAGAGAAATATAAATACATACTAAACATAAATATAATCCATGCAGAGAAATATAACGTACTCAATTATTTTCCAGGAGTACATATTGTTTGTTTTTTTTCCTAATATTTGTTTCAGACACAATGAACAATTTTAATTTAGCTTCCGTCAAATATAACTATTTTTGAAAAAAATTTTCTACAAAGGCGTAAGGTGGACAAAAGTTATATATTTTGCATTCGTCAACATATTTTGTTAAATTTGTCTCGGAATCCCTCGGAATTTCCTGGTTAACAAAAATAGTTGCTACATAATTGCTTGGAACTCCAAAATCAAAGGTTATACTTTTGCCTAACAATATAGTTATTATATAATTGCTTGGAAATCCAAGATCAGAGATTATACTTTTGCCTAACAATTTAGTTATTATATAATTGCTTGGAAATCCAAGACCAAAGAATGCTGTTATACATGGAAATTAAAATAAACAACATTTCTTTTTAAAATGAAGAACAAAATGTGTGTACTTTGTGAACAAATGTAAAATTAAAGAAAATCATTTGGAAAATACATTTTTTAAAGGAATGTACAAATGAGGAAAGCAAAGTCTAGGAAAGACAGAAATATTACACCACTAGCAACTATTAAAACCAGGCAAAAAAGTATTCATACATAATTGCACAAGCATGGAAAGCTACGAAAAACAACTATCACAGTTATTGAGAAATAAATATCTTGGTAACATTTAAAAGATTTCATGTAGATACTACTATTCTTTTACAGAATACAACAGTACCGCGCTAAAAGTATTTTAAAATTAAAATATACTCCTCAGGGATGACGATTAAAATATATTTCAGAAGAAGAGTAACTAATTATTTGTTTGCTATGCTAGTCAACTTGTCAGGACACTTTAGCAACATACTTTCAGATTAAATTTGTAAGTAATAAAGGGAAAGAAAATATTAGACAATAAAGCATTCAGTTAAGCTCCAAGTTAAACAAATCCTCCTTAAGAAGAAGATTGTCAGTTAGATACGATACTGAGAAAGCAGACTTTTTTTTAGCGGAACGTTTAAAAAAGAAAGCGTTAATTAAACACTAATTTAAGTAAAGCGTTTGAACAAGAAAGCCTTCATTATAACCACTGTCTGCACAACAACTTTTAAAAGGAAAAAGTTAATTAAGTACTAAATTTTAGCAAAATATTATAACCAAGATAGCCACGAGTTGTTAATCTTTTAAACAAGGACCCTTTCAGTAACGTTTATTTTAAAAAAAAATGACAGGTACTAAAATTTTCAAAACGCATGCTTATATAGTTACAGTAAAGTTCTTAACACTACTTTAAGCAATGATATTTATACCAAAAGTCCTTATTTTATTACTAATTTTAATAACAAAATTTAAACACCGGATGAAACAAGCGTTGGAAGAACAAAAAAGGAGAATAATAAAATAAAGTAAATATGTTTAAACAAAATATCTTCATTTCATTAAGTAAAAGCATATAAACAAATTTAGTCACGAATAGCTTCCAGCAGACATTTTAAGATAAATTGTGCTCTGGTACAAGTTAACCTTAATGAACGACACATTGAGTCTTGACGTATGTCACTTGTATTCTTGTTGAATGATATTTTTATCTTTCTCGATTAAAAGAGTACCTATGAATAGCACTTTTAGTCTCGGAAACAGAATACTAGTATCTTTGATGAATGGCACCTTTATCTTTTTCTATAAAAAGAACAGTTATATCTTAGTATATAAACATATTTCAATGGCACCTTTATCTTTTTCTATAAAAAGAACAGTTATATCTTAGTGTATAAACATATTTCAATGGCACCTTTATCTTTTTCTATAAAAGAACAGTTATATCTTAGTATATATACATATTTCAATGGCACTTTCATCATTGGTAAATGAACAAACATACTTCAATAGAGCTTTTATCTGTCT